>OX392523.1:4630355-5237726 GCA_947623375.1 Apotomis capreana
TCACAACTTTTGTATGTAGTATATAAACACTTTATTGTACACAACGACTGGTTACGAATATATTCATAATAAATAAAACATTGTCCCTATTAGGGATTTCTCACAGTTAATATTTAAATTATAATAAAAAATGTCTTAAACTTATTTAATTTTACGTTATACGCTTAAACAAGCGATTTGCAAAGAAATGTAAAAAGGGTGGATCTAAAAATTTATTCATCCTAATGGTACTTAATGTAATAATTATGAACATAATCCTTAAGACGTAATTATTGCAATAAAACATTTTTAGAATATAATAATTAGTAATGTTTAAGTTTACTTACACCAGTTGATGTCCGCACAGGATCAGCTTTTCATACAAAAATTAACACTTGCTCTGTATTAGTGAAACACAAATTCACCAAAAAACACCACGCAGTCCAAGCAAGACTCATGTCATGAGCAAGGTCAGGTAATCAACAACTAACTCGTAGTACAGCTAACAGATGACTGAGAGATTAGGGTTTATGTTTACCTTAAAATTAATACTAATTATGGAGCAGGTAGGCGACCCTTTCTGTGCCCTTTAAATTTTACCATCTATAGTTACAAACACTATATAGTTTTAAGGACCAAAACTTAATTTGTAATAGGAATATTGAATTGATTCTAAAAATGTACTTCATATATTATAAATAAAATAATCGAAAACCCGCGTTGTGTACAATGTAATGATTTCCATCCGTCTTGTTGGTGCTATTCAAAATATCCGTATTATTCGAATAATGCATACTGTCGAATTCGGATTTTATATGTTGCGGATATTCGGATAATTTGAATATTCGAATATTCGAATTGCAAACCCTATATGCAACGTCTCGGTCCTGCAACCAAAAAAATAAAAGGAAATTCTACTCGCGGCCGCGCGGCCGCCCGCGTTCTAATTTCAATTTTTTTTCAACGTGTGCGGATTACTCTTTTCTAACGTGAAAATGAAAAATGTCTGCAAAAAATATTTTTAAATGCAAACAAATCTAAAGCAATTGTAAATACATATATAAAAAAGATGGTAAACACATTATATGAACGTGCAAAATGCAGATGGGTCGATTAATATTGAATTTTCAAGGGAACACGAAATTGTTAGAATACATATATACCTAAAGTCACGTCATATAAATAAAAAGACATACCATATTTTCATAGGTTATTATTTTTATTGCATGTTGTGACACCTAGAGATTTTATACATCTCTGGGTATATTGAATATTTTAAATGGATCGTTAAAAGCTTATTTTAATATACATCTTCTTTATGTGTACCCATGTAATTATAACACAAATGTAATGTAATTGTTTCAAGTATTATTTACGAAAAAAATACTTACTGTTGAGTTTCCTTCGGCTTTCTTCTCAACAGCGGTCTTCTCTTGCGAAATGCCGGTAGATTCACAATCAGACTTGTAAAAGTGCCCTTGTGGCCTACTTACCTACTGAATAAATTATTTCATTTCATTTCACGTTATGTGCCCAATAAAAATTACTGCGGAGGTATCAGCGATCACTTTTATACTTGCCTCAATGGAAACCGAACTGCAGGTTGCTGTTCGCATTTTACTTCAATAATATATTATTTATCTAATGCGAGATATAAATCAAAAATTATAAAACCAGCCGAAATTCTGACTAACATATTTGATCATTACTTAGACAATTTGACAATTATTAATGAAGACAGTTGTAGCGATTCACATGTTCTCGTCATGTGTCTCGCCATCATATTATAATCATATATCACCATCGTAAGACTCACATCATCGTCGTCATCATCAAGTTCCCGACACTAGCATCATAATTCGCCACCTAATACTAAAATCATCATACTACATCATAATACGAACTCACACCATCATTGTCATCATCAAGTTCCCGACACTAGCATCATAATTCGCCACCTATACTAAAATCATCATACTACATCATAATACGAAGTAACAGTATTAATGTTTACGAAAGTAAGTAAAAATATTCCAATAACTAAGCATCCTACCTTTTTAAAATAGCAAATTACTATTCACAACAAATACCAACGGAAGAATTGAGCTTTATTTATACTGTGTAAGGATCAAAATTGTGAGAATGTCCATTTTGTCCATTTTGTCCATTTTGTCCATTTTGTCCATTTTGTCCACTGTCCATTTTGTCCATTTTGTCCATTTTGTCCATTTTGTCCACTTTGTCCACTTTGTCCATTTTGTCCATTTTGTCCACTTTGTCCATTTTGTCCATTTTGTCCACTTTGTCCATTTTGTCCATTTTGTCCATTTTGTCCATTTTGTCCATTTTGTCCATTTTGTCCACTTTGTCCACTTTGTCCACTTTGTCCACAGTTAAGTATAAATACGGAGGGGAATTGAAGGATGGGATTCATTCTTACTTGCGACTTCGACTGGGTAACACTATTGTTTGGCAATAAGGTATTAAATTTAATTCTAAGGGGAATTTCTGTTGGGATTACATTATTTTTCTGATCTATAATTATTTATTGAAATGTTGTGGGATTTTGTTGTTTTTTTTTGAAAGCTATTAAGCTTATTACATGCCAGAAATAGTGTTTTGGTACATGGTTGCCAGATGAAAGATATTTAACCTTGCGGCTGTTAAACGAATATCTTTCAGACTCTTTTAGTTTTATCCGGGATAGGCAACCCGGACACTAGCCATTTACAAGTGCAGTGCAGTGCCTACAGATCTGGAGTAATCTATCTGATGAATTCAAGGACCACGAAGTTGGACATGTGGGATATCCACACTTGTTGAAATCAGTTGGACCTCCAGGTTTGGTCTCATAAACGTATATATTTATATATTTGCAATATCTACACATATTAGGGCGGGTTACTCTGTGTTTCCGGTGTTTTATCCACGCAAGAGGGGACCCACTTACACTGATTTTAGTCCAACCTCGGGTTAATCTCCCGAATTTATAGTTTAGCTTACCTAGGTTCCATACACGTTTAAATGTAAATATGAGGTTTAGGCCTCTAGTGTTTTTGTACTAGCTAGGGAACAGGGTTTAGTGATAGGTACACTTTAATAGGAATGTTAGGATGGGGTTCTTTATTTTCCGAGCAATCGGCCATTCATCATTGACTAACATAACATTTATTCAAATTATTTTAATCTTGTCTGGTATAATAAATACAAACAGCTGATTTCTTGCTTACTTTAGTGTCTATGACTCGGGGTGTCAGTAGTGAAAATAAAATCTTGTAACAGTTTATAAAGAATGGGAATAGAGCAATCTGATGTTTAAAACCATTAATTTTACATCGAGATTTGTAGAAACATTTAGTTAAATTTATTTTTATCGATTATGATGTAAGATTTGGTAAAGTAATGTACTTATAACAGACATCGATAGTGTTAAGATGGCAACACTGAAGATAAATCAAATCAGCTGAGAAATGACATTAGCCCTCTTCAATGAACAGAAATAAATTTAAATTTTGTTATAAATTTTGATAAGGAAATTCCATGGTAGATTGTTGTGTAGTATGTCTAGAAATGGAAAACAAATCATTCCTATTGCTGGATTTGGAGTCTGGAGTGTAGACTGCTAAGAATGGCCTAGGACTTTTAAGCAACAAAAATGAAAGTTGTTTGTCCTAGTTTATACATTTCAGATCTCAGAACTTAATTAATTAATATCACAAGGGTTGAGAGTAAATTCCCTTATCAGAATGAGTCAAGTTCGCGAGTTGAAAGAGACTTCGAATTGATAACAATGAGTTATTATGTTTCAAGGTTGAATGACATGTTTTTGAGTATAAAACGAAAACCCAAATTATACAAATCTATTGTTTGTAATGAATGAAGTGAGAATTCAATTTAGTTCACGAGTGAAGAAAATTCGTGTTGTTTAATAACAAATATAGATAGTAAAGATTCATAGATTCTAGATAGATCCGGGAGAGATCTTTACCCTAAAAGAGCCCGAAGGCCATTAAAAGATCAAATCTGGCAATCATACGGCATCCAGAGAACATGGGTTTGGTGATATTTAAAATAACACACCAAACAGATTTAACAGAAATTTGTTTTATTTTCCGAGGAACGATTTTCCCTCAATATGTACACATGAAGTAACCATGTTTTTTACCCGATTGCCCATGTCATTAGACATGATGGTAGCCGACATTATTTTAACAAAATTAAATATTTTTGGGAGAATGAGATGATAGCATTACAATATAACACAGTCTAATGATAATATTTTGTATGCGGTCAAAGCATTTCAATAAAACTCAGAATTCTATTCACCAACCAATTACTTCTTGTTTAGACCTAGTCTACTTTAGAATATCATACTGGAACTTACTAAATCCATACCATTATTCCATATTAATTTATCATACTAAAATTATTTAATTTGGTCGAACATGAAAACTTAAGATTCATTAAATTTGTAATAAAACCTTATATTTTCAGTAACTTCAATCTATTTATAGATTAATTATGAAGTGTAGTTTCATATTGTACAACATTACTTGTCTACTAAACATTCTTGGAACAGACATGCAATTCCAAGAAAACATTATCTCTCATCTTAGAATTCTAATAATATTTGGTTTTGATTCATATATTTATCTTTATAGTTACATAGAGTAATTTAATATATCTATAGCGTACTTGTGGACTGAATGAGTTTATATTTCATATAGAAATAATATAAATAATATTTAATAAGAGTAGAATATCCCATATTGAATCATGTTATAAGAACTGTAGATATTTTTGAAGGTTAGACTACATAGGAAGTAACAGTTTATATTTTGAGGATAGATAGCATTAGGTTAAGTTAGAAATTTAATTTAGTACCAAGAACCAAGGTAGCAGTAGGATAGGAGAAGGTTGCATTAAATAAGTAAGAGAATACACATTTATTTGGTAATACATAGTAGCATAGCACAGTATAGGTTTGAAGGTACTTAGCAACACATCACGGTTAGATTTCTCTTAAAAGAGCTTGAGTTACTACTTCAACGTAGGATCCGACCAATCTAGACGTTCACAACGGTTATACCGATCACTTTTTTGGCCATTAATTATAAGAAATGTTCAGCTCAACTGTATAAAGATCCTTTCATATCTAGGTTTGGTTAGTTGTAGGTTCTGGAAGGCTAGGTAGTCGTTGAAGGGTTTCCTAGGGTTTCGTGGTAGGAGTAGAGTCTGGAGGCGAGGGTGAAGGAGGCGTAGGACCTGTACCTTTAGTTAGGGCTTAGCATACATTACGATTGGTGGTCCCGTGACTCAGGATATCTCTAGAGTTAAAGTACGTAGGTAGATAGGTATTACAATTGGTGATGCCGTTGACCAGGGATTATTCCATTTGCTGCCATGAGCACGCAGCATTACAATTAGTGCCGGTGACCAGGATCTGTTCAATTGCTGGCATGGCCAGAATATTCGTCGCATTGCTGTTCGTCGTGTGGTTCCATGTTTTGCTGTCTTCTTGCGTTTTGTAGATCGACAATTGTTATTCGTTTTGGAATTTTAGTGGAGTTGTTGGTGGCGGTTTTATTGAAGGGATCTTTGAACACTTGAGCTTTGAACTAGTTGCCTTTACGGGCACAATTGCTGACGTGAGAGTGGAAAAGAGATTGGTCGTGATGAGTCGTGTTTGTGCACATCGCCAAGAAACACATTTTGTTGCATATTTATACACAAACTACAGTGAATAGAGTAGCTTCTTGATATAACACACTATATTTTTCTTATTTCACATAGTAATAGTACCTGAAACAAAAGATTTCTATTAGAACAACGTGATATTTTTTATCATTCAATATTTTGCAAACAATAATTAATTGACAGGGCATTCAGCCATTTTGTTTTTTTATCTATAGTTCAATAGTGGATTGTTTGAGATACAATTAAATGCGTTACGTTAGTGTAAAGGCTTTACAAAAAGCTAATTTTTAATTTTGATTAATAATGAAATAGGTGTGTTATTTAAGTTTTAGATAATTATTTACGTTACATAAAATAATAATATCAAGTAATAATATACTTACTTTAGTTTCAATCAGATACATAGACAATTTTACTCAATATGTTCATATTATTAATATAACATAAGATTTAGATATTTAGGGATACATTTAATATTATTTAAGCATAATTGAAAAAAAAAAAGGTAATTCACTTTTAAATTAAATACGTAAGCAAGGCAGAGTGAAGAGAAACGTCCTCGAGTTGGTTGATTTGACAAGTGACAGGTGTCATCGCTTATCTTATCAGTAAATGATTATGATATCGAGATGGAATGATTATTTAAATAAAGGAGAATGGGCAGACTGGGACCACCCTCCAATAGCAATAAGATATATATCGTTGGAAAGGTATTTTCAATTGGAACAACAATTGTTATGGCAGCTTTGTTGTTACAACTGTCCATTCGGAGTTATAAGACTAATAAGTCTGAAAAAAAAAAAACATAAAAATAATATTCATCATCGTTATCAGCCAAAAGACGTCCACTGCTGGACATAGGCCTCCCCCAGAGAACGCCACCATGACCGGTCCTGCGCCTCCCACATCCAGCGGACTCCAGCGACCTTTACCAGATCATCAGTCCACCTTGTGGGGGGCCTACCCACGCTGCGTCGTCCGGTGCGTGGTCGCCACTCAAGAACTCGATGGCCCCAGCGGCCGTCGGTTTTACGAGCGATGTGCCCTGCCCATTGCCACTTAAGTTTTGGTATCCTTCGGGCTATGTCGGTTACCCTGGTTCTTCTACGGATCTATTCATTTCTGATTCGATCTCGCAAAGAAACTCCGAGCATAGCCCTCTCCATTGCTCTCTGAGTGACTTTGAGCCTTCTTATAAGGCTCATCGTGAGCGACCACGTTTCAGTTCCGTATGTCATCACTGGCAACACACACTGTTCAAAGACTTTTGCCTTAAGAGACACTGCGGGATATTGGACGAAAAGATAGTACGTAGCCTCCCAAACGCTGCCCAGCCAAGTCGGATTCGACGATTGACCTCTTCCTCGAAGTTGGACCTACCTAACTGGACAGTTTGTCCAAGGTATACATAGTTGTCCACAACTTCGAGCGTAGAGTCTCCAATTTTTACCGGTCGTGGTTGAACATGGGCATTAAACATGATTTTTGTTTTGTCCATGTTCATCCTTAGACCAACTCGCTCAGAGGCTCTACCGAGATCTTCAAGCATCGTACTTAGGTCCTCCGCGGTCTCAGCCATGACTACTATGTCATCGGCGAATCGTAGGTGAGTGATGTATTCGCCGTTGATGTTGATGCCTAGCCCTACCCAGTCCAGAGTCTTGAAAACATCTTCCAGTGCAGCGGTAAACAGTTTAGGAGAGATCACATCTCCTTGCCTGACTCCGCGCTGCAGTGGTATGGGTAAAAAATAATATTATACTAAGTATTAAAGTTTAATAAACAAGCGGAGTAAAATATCAGCAAGTGAAAACAAGTGAAACAAACGAAAACTCACGCACAAAACCAACGAACGACTTACGACGAGACCTTAGCAAGTGACGTAGTGAGTGTTGTGTGCAACCCGATATTTGACAATGTGCGTGAAAATGAGGGTAGACGTTCATCGTCGCCAGTGAATGAACGTTTTCTTAGTGTAACAATGTATATACGAGACCAAAGTACTTACATGAGTTTGAAAATACTTAGTACCTAAGTATAATATTTTTTTTCAGACTTATTCGTCTTATAACTCCGAACGGACAGTTGTAACAACAAAGCTGCCATAACAATTGTTGTTCCAATTGAAAATACCTTTCCAACGATATATATCTTATTGCTATTGGAGGTTGGTCCCAGGTTCCATATATTTTTGCCCATTCTCCTTTAATTTTAGTTTAGTTATGAAGTCGGAATGTTGTAGGAAATTGAATAAGTAAGGTAGAATAGAGATTTCATTGTTCTTGACTACAGAATAAATGAGTTTGTGGAGATTTTATCTACTTTAGTTCAAGTTGTGTTGAAAATTAGTTGTGAAACTAAAAATAAGTTATGAGGTTACTAAGGACTTATTATTTCGGGGGGCGTAGATTTATTTATAGGCTCTAGTTCAATCTAGGAAATGGTTGGAATAGGATCTGATAAACATGACCAATGTTAACCTTTGTATAAGGCTTCTAGCTACAATATTAAGTTATTAACCTTTTAGCTTATTATAAGACTTGTTGGAAATATTAAATATAGCAGTTATAAGGAAAGTAGAAGGGTTAGTGATTTCATATCTCGGGGGGCGATCTCCTTTGAATTTTTTTTTAACACATAATGAAACAAATGAAATGAAAGTAATTTTATTACAATAATTTTGGTACATTTGTGGCTTATAGTTTATCAATAGAATGACTTACATATATGTTCACATGTAGTATAAGAGTATAATCATAGAACCAGACAAGAAAACCAATTGACATATATTTAATTTATTTTTGAAGCGAAGTAAATATGTCTGTATTGTTACCATCAAATTTTATTAAGGTATTCAGTTCCATTAAGTGGTCCTATATATTTAAGTAAATAAATATACATCTTCAGTCAAGTTTTATTATGCATTAGTCATGATACTCAGGTTTTATTTTAGATTTATAATAGATTTTGTGTGGAGGTTGCCGTTGAAATCCAAAAATCTGGAACATAAAAAAAAAAAAAAATATTATTGAATCAAGTTAGAATAAATGTTATTTGTTAATAAACAAAGGTACAGCTATTATACAGTACATCTACATACTTTAATTTGAGATATAAACATTTATAACAGTAGTTCAGGAAAATAAATTAAATTCATAAATAAACTACTCGATTTCAACTGGAATGAAAATTGTAATCAGGCGATGGAAACAGATTTGAGAAAACGATAGGATGAAGACAAGAAAAGAATTTGCAGTAATTATAGGAAGAAATTAATAAAATTTCGACCCCGAAGAAGTACCTACTGTTTTTGATCGAAGTCATTTCCATGAACATTAGCATGAAGATATTTTTAACAACTATGTTCTTCAGAATTGAAACAATAATAGAGAATAAGACAATAATATTACCTTGTAAAGAAGTCGTAATAAGTTACAGCAGTAGATGTAGGGAGTTCAAGTCATTCTTCATTAATTTTGTTCATTCAAGATTAGTTTGTACTGAGAAGTTATCAAGATTTGCCAGCAGTCTGAAAATAGAAAACAGAAGATATTAGAATCAAGAAAAGAGCAAAAATTGACGTACAGAAGATTCAAGACTTACTTTATAAACAAACGCAGTTCAAACTCTTGTTAACTTACATTCTGTTAGTCTGTTTCAGGTGGCGCAGAGGTCGACTTCATTATTTCTTATTTTATTATCCGGGTTTCATTAATTTTGCATACGTTTTGAGATATAACTTATAACCGTTGCGCGAAGGTTAACGTAACTGTTTTGATTCTGTAACAAAAACAAATTTTGAATATAACAATACTACAACACGATTTTTCTTTGCTCAATATTTTAGTCAGATCATAGTGATATGCGTAGAAAATAGTTACCTTATTATCGTAGACTCATTTTATCACAGTTTTCTTCATAACAATCCGTTTTGATGTT
The DNA here is from genome assembly GCA_947623375.1 of Apotomis capreana. Classification (NCBI taxonomy): domain Eukaryota; kingdom Metazoa; phylum Arthropoda; class Insecta; order Lepidoptera; family Tortricidae; genus Apotomis; species Apotomis capreana. The sequence continues at coordinate 4,639,971 of OX392523.1, forward strand.
CATTATTTTTCTATTCATAATTCAATTTCCATTTCAGTGTAGAAATAGGTTATGAAAAAAAAATTTTGACAGGTGACATGTCATAAGATAGTGTTGCCAGGTTTAAGAGATAAGATGACATAAATAGTAGACTATTATTAAGGCATAGATTCACCTACCTAGTTCGTAAGGTTAACGTAACATTTATAGAAAATAGACAAGTACATTTTTTTATATATATTATTTAATTAAACAGAGTGATAACATTTTAGCAATATGTAGTATTCAATAGGGATATTAAGTTAAGATCGATTAAGGAATCGATTACAGACGAAATTTTTTTTAAAGGCAATAGTGATGTCATATTATGCGCTGTACCACAGTATAGATATTGTAAGTTAAGGTTCGAATATGGTTGTATCCAAATTTCACTAGAGGACGCTAGTAGTATATTTCATTGGATGATTACGTAATGGTTCGATTCCATTAATACGTATTTTGAGTTCCTTTAATAAGTTGAAATTTGAAAAGTTTCAAAAGGGTAGTGGGAGGTAAATTGAATTGGGTGGATAAAATAATTATGAATTTTATTAGAATATAAAAAAAAAAAAAACGAAATGTGTGAAGTGGATAGACGTTATGATTATTTATATTAGAGAAAGTCTTTATTTTGATTTTAATGAAAGAAGTAAAGGGAAACTTGGGATATTTTAGAGAGGTAAAGTAGTATGGATTTTGAATACACAATGGGTGGTGTTCTTCTGACTAAGTCGATGCGGAAAAATGAATGTAGGAGCCTGTAGCGCGATGTATGAGAGGGAGAATGAGTGGACTTTTTGAGTTGGATGTTGTCTGTATGTATTCAAGCTAAGTTCGAAAGTATTCGTATCCGAAAACGGGGGGGTCTTCTATCTTTAGAGGTACGAACGGGAGTATTTTCTAAAGACATCAATTGGTTTGCACATACTTAGAAGTTAGGCTTAGTAAATCAAAGTTTCGATTTAAGACCGATGTGCGGTAGTTTGTGCGAGACAATACTCTACAGGGCCTACGGGCTAACCTTCTTCAAGCACGAGCAAGAACGTGCAGGTTTCACACACACCCATGTCAATGATTAGATTGGCCAACTGTATATTTTTGAAGACAAAGAATTGTGGATTAGTTTATCCGAAAAGGCAGGATAAAACTAAATTGGTATATTTGTATGAACTTCTGGTATAATAATATGTCAGAGCATAATTTTGAAATGAAACATTTTTTTTTTCTCACAATTCTACTAGTAAGTCTATAGTCTTACAAGAAAAAAAAAAACACAATTGTATGATTACAGAGCTGAAATTGGCTTGTTTATTCTTGATGTGATACACGCACCAAAAAAGGAGAGTCGCATGTGATTTTGGAGAAGAATTTGAAATCGGAATCAGTTATTGAATTGAAGTAAGGATGAATATTCAGTATCTATACCAAAGATCTTGCTATGTTGTCTGAGGAGAGTTTTGTCAATTCATCAAAGAATTCGTACAATGTGAATTCGCAAATGAGGCTGAGCAATGGGCAGGTCAAGTTTGAGGTGTTTAGGCAAAATCGAGCTAATAGGGCTTGTTTGACTCACAACCAAACACTTCTTACGATGTGGTCGAGATTTGGAGAAATATATTCACGATTCAATGATATTATTCTATGGTTTGGATTCTGATTTAATACGCAAGTGACTTTCCAAGTATTGGTTTAAATACACACACATTTAAGGGTTCGAATACTGACGGATTTAGAATATCCAACATTATCACAAAATGTTATTTGCTTAACGAATAATTTGTCTTATATATAATTTTTTTTTTAGTTTGTTTTGCATTTTAGTAGGGGAATGCGAAGTTCTACGTTATTTGACAATGTCAATCCACTTCAAACTTTCGCAGGGGGGCGGTTGTAGCGATTCACATGTTCTCGTCATGTGTCTCGCCATCATATTATAATCATATATCACCATCGTAAGACTCACATCATCGTCGTCATCATCAAGTTCCCGACACTAGCATCATAATTCGCCACCTAATACTAAAATCATCATACTACATCATAATACGAACTCACACCATCATTGTCATCATCAAGTTCCCGACACTAGCATCATAATTCGCCACCTAATACTAAAATCATCATACTACATCATAATACGAAGTAACAGTATTAATGTTTACGAAAGTAAGTAAAAATATTCCAATAACTAAGCATCCTACCTTTTTAAAATAGCAAATTACTATTCACAACAAATACCAACGGAAGAATTGAGCTTTATTTATACTGTGTAAGGATCAAAATTGTGAGAATGTCCATTTTGTCCATTTTGTCCATTTTGTCCATTTTGTCCATTTTGTCCATTTTGTCCATTTTGTCCATTTTGTCCATTTTGTCCATTTTGTCCACTGTCCATTTTGTCCATTTTGTCCATTTTGTCCACTTTGTCCACTTTGTCCATTTTGTCCATTTTGTCCACTTTGTCCATTTTGTCCATTTTGTCCACTTTGTCCATTTTGTCCATTTTGTCCATTTTGTCCATTTTGTCCATTTTGTCCATTTTGTCCACTTTGTCCACTTTGTCCACTTTGTCCACTTTGTCCACAGTTAAGTATAAATACGGAGGGGAATTGAAGGATGGGATTCATTCTTACTTGCGACTTCGACTGGGTAACACTATTGTTTGGCAATAAGGTATTAAATTTAATTCTAAGGGGAATTTCTGTTGGGATTACATTATTTTTCTGATCTATAATTATTTATTGAAATGTTGTGGGATTTTGTTGTTTTTTTTTGAAAGCTATTAAGCTTATTACATGCCAGAAATAGTGTTTTGGTACATGGTTGCCAGATGAAAGATATTTAACCTTGCGGCTGTTAAACGAATATCTTTCAGACTCTTTTAGTTTTATCCGGGATAGGCAACCCGGACACTAGCCATTTACAAGTGCAGTGCAGTGCCTACAGATCTGGAGTAATCTATCTGATGAATTCAAGGACCACGAAGTTGGACATGTGGGATATCCACACTTGTTGAAATCAGTTGGACCTCCAGGTTTGGTCTCATAAACGTATATATTTATATATTTGCAATATCTACACATATTAGGGCGGGTTACTCTGTGTTTCCGGTGTTTTATCCACGCAAGAGGGGACCCACTTACACTGATTTTAGTCCAACCTCGGGTTAATCTCCCGAATTTATAGTTTAGCTTACCTAGGTTCCATACACGTTTAAATGTAAATATGAGGTTTAGGCCTCTAGTGTTTTTGTACTAGCTAGGGAACAGGGTTTAGTGATAGGTACACTTTAATAGGAATGTTAGGATGGGGTTCTTTATTTTCCGAGCAATCGGCCATTCATCATTGACTAACATAACATTTATTCAAATTATTTTAATCTTGTCTGGTATAATAAATACAAACAGCTGATTTCTTGCTTACTTTAGTGTCTATGACTCGGGGTGTCAGTAGTGAAAATAAAATCTTGTAACAGTTTATAAAGAATGGGAATAGAGCAATCTGATGTTTAAAACCATTAATTTTACATCGAGATTTGTAGAAACATTTAGTTAAATTTATTTTTATCGATTATGATGTAAGATTTGGTAAAGTAATGTACTTATAACAGACATCGATAGTGTTAAGATGGCAACACTGAAGATAAATCAAATCAGCTGAGAAATGACATTAGCCCTCTTCAATGAACAGAAATAAATTTAAATTTTGTTATAAATTTTGATAAGGAAATTCCATGGTAGATTGTTGTGTAGTATGTCTAGAAATGGAAAACAAATCATTCCTATTGCTGGATTTGGAGTCTGGAGTGTAGACTGCTAAGAATGGCCTAGGACTTTTAAGCAACAAAAATGAAAGTTGTTTGTCCTAGTTTATACATTTCAGATCTCAGAACTTAATTAATTAATATCACAAGGGTTGAGAGTAAATTCCCTTATCAGAATGAGTCAAGTTCGCGAGTTGAAAGAGACTTCGAATTGATAACAATGAGTTATTATGTTTCAAGGTTGAATGACATGTTTTTGAGTATAAAACGAAAACCCAAATTATACAAATCTATTGTTTGTAATGAATGAAGTGAGAATTCAATTTAGTTCACGAGTGAAGAAAATTCGTGTTGTTTAATAACAAATATAGATAGTAAAGATTCATAGATTCTAGATAGATCCGGGAGAGATCTTTACCCTAAAAGAGCCCGAAGGCCATTAAAAGATCAAATCTGGCAATCATACGGCATCCAGAGAACATGGGTTTGGTGATATTTAAAATAACACACCAAACAGATTTAACAGAAATTTGTTTTATTTTCCGAGGAACGATTTTCCCTCAATATGTACACATGAAGTAACCATGTTTTTTACCCGATTGCCCATGTCATTAGACATGATGGTAGCCGACATTATTTTAACAAAATTAAATATTTTTGGGAGAATGAGATGATAGCATTACAATATAACACAGTCTAATGATAATATTTTGTATGCGGTCAAAGCATTTCAATAAAACTCAGAATTCTATTCACCAACCAATTACTTCTTGTTTAGACCTAGTCTACTTTAGAATATCATACTGGAACTTACTAAATCCATACCATTATTCCATATTAATTTATCATACTAAAATTATTTAATTTGGTCGAACATGAAAACTTAAGATTCATTAAATTTGTAATAAAACCTTATATTTTCAGTAACTTCAATCTATTTATAGATTAATTATGAAGTGTAGTTTCATATTGTACAACATTACTTGTCTACTAAACATTCTTGGAACAGACATGCAATTCCAAGAAAACATTATCTCTCATCTTAGAATTCTAATAATATTTGGTTTTGATTCATATATTTATCTTTATAGTTACATAGAGTAATTTAATATATCTATAGCGTACTTGTGGACTGAATGAGTTTATATTTCATATAGAAATAATATAAATAATATTTAATAAGAGTAGAATATCCCATATTGAATCATGTTATAAGAACTGTAGATATTTTTGAAGGTTAGACTACATAGGAAGTAACAGTTTATATTTTGAGGATAGATAGCATTAGGTTAAGTTAGAAATTTAATTTAGTACCAAGAACCAAGGTAGCAGTAGGATAGGAGAAGGTTGCATTAAATAAGTAAGAGAATACACATTTATTTGGTAATACATAGTAGCATAGCACAGTATAGGTTTGAAGGTACTTAGCAACACATCACGGTTAGATTTCTCTTAAAAGAGCTTGAGTTACTACTTCAACGTAGGATCCGACCAATCTAGACGTTCACAACGGTTATACCGATCACTTTTTTGGCCATTAATTATAAGAAATGTTCAGCTCAACTGTATAAAGATCCTTTCATATCTAGGTTTGGTTAGTTGTAGGTTCTGGAAGGCTAGGTAGTCGTTGAAGGGTTTCCTAGGGTTTCGTGGTAGGAGTAGAGTCTGGAGGCGAGGGTGAAGGAGGCGTAGGACCTGTACCTTTAGTTAGGGCTTAGCATACATTACGATTGGTGGTCCCGTGACTCAGGATATCTCTAGAGTTAAAGTACGTAGGTAGATAGGTATTACACAGTGATGACAATTGATTGAATAATAATGGTATTTTACTAATTTACTCCTAATGTATGAACACACAGTAAAAGTTATGTTATGTTAATACTAGTAAAGAAAAACGAGTTTTTATAAGTACAAATGAGTTTGATTTATACTTCTTTATCCCCACCTTTTTTAAATCGGACACAAACAGCGAGCAGCGGTCCGATCGCAGGCCTTTGTGTATTAATAATGCAAGGCTCTTAGTAGGAGGTAAATGAATAGTAGGCGCCAAAGTGCCAATTCATATTAATTTCGTAATGTTCCTTCTGGGCTAGGTCGATGAAACTTTTGTATGATGTAGAATATGAATTGGTTCATATTTGAAAAAAAAATGGTGTGTGTACCAAGAGCCGAACTTATTATACAGGGTGATTCAATATTTTTTTTAATTTTTTTTACAAGAATTTAAATGGTTAGGAGGGTCATATTTTTTTTAAATATAGCTTTTAGTGTCATTAATATTTGTACAAAATTTGAAATTCGTCACTTTCATAGCTTAGGAAAAAATAAATAAAACAGTTTTGGGGTTAATCGGGTCTTTTTCACCCCCAGGGGGTAACAGAGGGATGTAACTTTGTGCAGGGTATTACCTCCTTAAAAGGCATCGTTTGATTATAGTTTCGACCCAAAAACGCTGGGGGCACTTTTTCTTAGGCTATCCTGCTATACCCTTTGGTATGAGTATCTGTATGTATCACGACGACAAAAAGATAAAATAAAAATACACCAAGCGCGATGGGGACTCGCGCACGAAGGCTTCCGTACCATTATCTGTAAATTTGTTGTATGGGAGCCCCCCTTAAATATTTATTTTATTTTATTTTTAGTATTTGTTGTTATAGCGGCAATAAAAATACATCATCTGTGAAAATTTCAACTGTCTAGCTATCACCGTTCTTGAGATACAGCCTGGTGACAGACGGACGGACGGACAGCGAAGTCTCAGTAATAGGGTCCCGTTTTTACCCTTTGGGTACGGAACCCTAAAAACTAAAAAATCGTATCGTACACCTATAGTGGGGATGAATTTATTTTTCTTTCCAGCAGTAGTGTGTGGGTTGTCGTTGAATAGGTATTTTGAAGATAATAGGGGTCTCCAAACATTATTTTTTAATAAAGTCAGCAGTTTTGTAAATATACGCTCCGAAAATCCAAAAAATAGCGTCCCCTCCCCCTTTAACTTTTTAACATTGAGTCAAAAAAAATATAGAAAAATTCATGAAAATATGACCTAGAAGTAATTTCAATGAAAACTATATTTAATAAAATCGGTTGAGTCATTTTTGAGTTATCACAACATTTCATCATTTTCTTTAAAATTACGTAAGTACCGCGCGGTGAACTTATACTTCGAAACGTATATTAGTTAAGTGCCATACTGCATTAAAACATTCCGCTCAATCTGGCGCGTATAATCGATAACTTCCAGAAGGTAATAAGTAATTACAGTTATAATAGCGTTTACGACCTTTCAATAGAACTTGAAATCTTTCTCTTTAATTAAACCTCGGGATTAGGATCTCGAGATTTAAGCCCGTCTATTGTGAAGGATGGGTCCCTGTATAATGGCAGTATTTGCAAAGTATAATGCACGACCAAGTTTTAGAGGAACCAATTCCAATGAGTGCAGGAGTGAAACAGGGTTGCCTCCTGTCGCCGCTGCTCTTCATAGTCCTGCTCGACGACATCATGCGGAAAGTAACAAAAACACTGGAGGACCTCGACTACGCAGACGACATATTGTTGGTTTCGTCTTCACTGCCCGATCTTCAAATGAAGCTGGACTCGTTACGAGAGGAAGCTCAAGTTCAGGGATTACGAATAAACGCTAGGAAGACCGTCGAAATGCGAGTTCAGTCGTGCGAAAACCGACCCCTAAGACTCAATGGGACACCGCTGGAATCTGTCGCAAAGTTCACATATCTCGGCAGCACCGTGACCAATAGCGGTGGTTCCGATGACGACGTCGACGCGAGGATTAGGAAAGCTAAAGGCGCCTTTGCCCAGCAGAAACAGGTCTGGGATTCGAACGTGCTCACCTGGCAGATCAAGATTTCCCTCTTCGATTCCATAGTGAAGTCTGTTTTGCTCTTCGGCTGCGAGACTTGGAAAGTGGGTCTGCCGCAAGTTACAAGTGTTCGTCAATAAATGCCTTAGATCCATCCTGCGCATATTCTGGCCGAATACTATCAGCAACGAAGATCTTTGGAATCGATGCCACCAAATCCCGATCAAGCGAGAAATCGCTCAACGGAAGTGGAAGTGGATAGGGCACACCTTCCGAAGTACAGAGGACAACGTCGGTAAGGTTGCGTTCACGTGTAGGCCGCGCGGGAGCAGACGACACAGGGCCGACCGGTGCACACGTGGCAGCGCACCGTCGACGCCGAGCTGCGGGCGGCCGGGCTGAGTTGGAGTGACGCGGAGCGCGAGGCACAGGACAGGAGCGGATGGCGACGTCTCACGAAGGCCCTCTGTACCACTGGGGCCCTCTGCTGCAGCACCATAGGACAGCAACAACATTGTGAAGGATGGGCAAGTATGGACGGGACTGAGCGTGGCCCGACAACCTATTCAACGCCACCCCACACACTAGTGTTGGAAAGAAAAATAAATTCACCCTCACTTTAGGTGTACGATACGAGAGGTACCTACCCTAAAAAGAATCTAGTACTAACTAATGGTCACGGAGCTAATGGCCGCGGACGGAGAGACGAACCGACGGACATGGCAAATCTATAAGGGTTCCTAGTTTGACTACGGAACTCTAAAAAAACACTTTTGAAGGACTTCCGGCCAAATATGTCTTGGCAGACTGGTTTATTTTTAGAGACACTATTTACTTTAAAACATTTATAATCAATTTCGTCAAGATACCACAAAACGTAGGAAAACGTATCCGATGACCATCTTTGACCCCGTCTGCCAAGCACTTCCGGCCATTTTAGAACTGGCAGACTTATGTTTACACTATCTACGATTAAAGGGCTACATGATGCCATCTGTCACGTAATGATGTCACATGACGTAAGTACACCCCTAAAATTTTGACCGGAAGTGAAGGATTTTCTCAAACTTCCGGCCAATTTTCTGTGCGATAATCGTTTGATTCTCGCTCAGCACAACTTTTTCGACCGTGTGCCATGCATTTTATCGTGATGTCATATTACGGAGGCAATCTTGGAGCGGGCTTACGGACTAGTTGATCTTGTACGCGCGACTTCGTTCGCGTCTTCTAGTTAATCACCTGTCAATTTGAGATTGACCTACCTCATTATCCTGACACTGAGCAGTTCTGCCCCGGATTTAAAAAAAAAAATCAAAAAATGGACAAGAAATGTTATGCCTCACTCTCAAAGGACAGATGTACCTTGTAGACTTTATTTTTAGTATTTTTTATGGGTGAATGTCAGTCTAGTGACCATATTTTTAAATAAACCCAATTAAAGGAGTTATTTTGCCATGTAATGTAATGAGGTTTCCTGACGAAGTTTAATTTACCATGACCTTCATACAGGATGCTCAAAAGCAACAAACTTATACAGCGTGTCCCAAAATTCAACGATAAGCGGCACCAGAGGATGGATCTGGTCATGATACCTCGAGAAAAAAAAAAGAAAAAAAATATATCAATCCCTTTAGAAATAATTAAAAAAAATTAAATTCTTAAAATATCGACACCCCTAATGGTATTTTTAACGACCATGTCTACAATTTTTGGAATATTTCAGATTTTTTTTTGTATCGGCAACCTAAGTAGCACTGTTATCCACCACAGCCCTTAAAAATATCAGAATACATGTAGTTTTAACACAAAAGGTAATCAAGATTATATTTACCTTATTTTTTTTAATGATTTTTCTTTCAGCCATCATGGTGCATAAAAAAAGTATTGACACTACTATGGCAAGTGTTTTAAAAAGTTGACGCAACTAACCAAGATTCCAAAATGGTAGGAAACTCCTGGAAAACTAGCCCCGATTTTTTTTTTATTAGGGGTGTCAATATTTTAAGTTTTTTTTTTTTATAAATTCTAAAGGGCTTGAGATATATTTTTTTCTCGAGGTATCATGACCAGATCCATTCTCTGGTGCCCGCTTATCGTTGAATATTGGGACACGTTGTATAGTTAATTCTTCGTAAGATCTGTTCTAATTGTAATAATGTTTTTAGTCATTGTGTTTAGAAATACTCTAATGTTTCTCATCTATTCATCACGTAGTATGGTTGGCTAAGCTGAAATCGGACATAATTAATAAATATTTATATTTCAGGTCAAGTTCGTTTACTTTCAGCAAAGAAACCCCAATCAGCGAAACCAAATAAATCTAAAGTTCCAGTTGAAGAGAGAAAAGTAAAACGTAGCGACCGAATTGCAAAGAATATTTCTACAGAAAAGATTCAGGAGCCTTCTGCAGCCTCGAAAGGTGATTTGCCTTCGAACATTGGTAGACAAGAAGTATCTCCTAAGGCGCCTAATGTTAGTATCTCGTCAAATCAAATAAATACTTTGAGTGCAGAAACCAACTTTAAAGGCAAGAGGTGCGGCAAGGACTTGAATATTCGATCGAATTTCGAGAAAATAAACACTCACATGCTGATGAACGCTGGTGCAAGTCACAGAACCCACAAGGTCTTCACGTGTACAACCTGTGATTGTATATTTGATACGAATTTACTTTTACTGGAGCATGAGAATGGCCGACATGGCGGTAAATACTTTGCTTGCGACGCATGTGAGTATGCAACGAAATATGCTCAAAAGCTACAGTATCATATTAAGACTCACACTGGCGAAAAGTCTTTCAAATGTAGTCAGTGTAGTTCCGCGTTTGGCCGAAGCAGTCATTTACAAAGCCACCTTATAACACACACTGGCGAGAAGCCTTTCAAATGTAGTGAATGTAGTTCCGCGTTTAGCCGAAGCAGTCATTTACAAATCCATCTTAGAACGCACACTGGCGAGAAGCCTTTCAAATGTAGTCGATGTAGTTCCGCGTTTACGACAAGTGGTCATTTACAAACTCACCTTAGGACACACACTGGCGAGAAGCCTTTAAAATGTCGTCAGTGTAGTTCCGCGTTTAGACGAATCCATCATTTACAAAGACACCTTAGAACACACACTGGCGAGAAGCCTTACAAATGTAGTGAGTGTAGTTCCGCGTTTACCACTAGAGGTAATTTACAATCTCACCTGAGGACACACACTGGTGAGAAGCCTTTCAAATGTAGTGAGTGTAGTTCCGCGTTTAGCGAAAGCCGTAATTTACTAAACCACCTTAGAAGACACAATGGCGAGAAGCCTTACAAATGTGGTGAGTGTAGTTCCGTGTTTAGGCAAATCAGTCATTTACAATACCATCTTAGAACACACACTGGCGAGAAGCCTTTCAAATGTAGTCGATGTAGTTCCGCGTTTACCACTAGTGGTAATTTACAATCTCACCTTAGGACACACACTGGTGAGAAGCCTTTCAAATGTAGTGAGTGTAGTTCCGCGTTTACCACAAGCGGTAATTTACAAACTCACCAGCGAATACACACTGGCGAGAAGCCTTTCAAATGTTGTCGATGTAGTTCCGCGTTTACCACTAGTGGTAATTTACAATCTCACCTTAGGACACACACTGGTGAGAAGCCTTTCAAATGTAGTGAGTGTAGTTCCGCGTTTACCACAAGCGGTAATTTACAAACTCACCAGCGAATACACACTGGCGAGAAGCCTTTCAAATGTTGTCAGTGTAGTTCTACATTTACCGCAAACGGTAGTTTACAAAGACACCATAGGACACACATGAAATGAAATGAATTAATTTATTCAGTAAGTAGGCTTTTACAAGTCAGATTGTGTATCTACCGGCATTTCCCAAGAGGAGACCGCTGTTGAAAAGAAAGCCGAAAGAAACTCAATAGTAAGTCATTTCTTCGTAAATCATACTTAAAACAATACTTTATATTTATGGTATAACTAAATACATTGGCATTCGTAAAGGTGATGTATAGATTCTCCAAATCAATGTTAAGGAAGTAACTTACATTTAAACAAAATTTATTCAATTCAAACTAATGATTTCTCCAGAGATGTATAAAGTCTCTAGGCGTCTTGACATGCAATATGATACACTTAAGTTAATTCCACAGAGATGTATAAAGTGTCTAGGGGTCAACGTAAATAGGAGACAATACAAAATAATTATTGAATTAAAATTTCTTACAGATGCATATAGTTTCTAGACTCTCTAGGCGTCACAACATGCAATAAAATGACATAAAATGAATGAAATACAACAAAATAATGATTAAATATAAATTTCTCAGATATGTATATAGTCTCTATTAGGCGTCACAACATGCAATAAAATTAAATAAAATTCCTCAGAGATGTACAGTCTCTAAGTGTCATTCTACGATAAGGTGTTTCTTAGAGATGTATACAGTCTCTAAGAGTTCAAAGATAAAATCAACATTGAATTACTTCAATCGAGTACCTACAGGATAAAGTTTCTCACATTTACTTTATTTAACACTAGTATGCGGTTACTACATATTTAATTATCCCTCGCTAGCATGAACAGACCGGACCCCACAAACGGCACCCGTTCACGAGCATGACGCGTATCTCAGCCATCGCCTCCCTCAACCATGTCTTAGCTGCGCCCCGACCAACGACGCCACCGTAAGCAAAGACCTTTAAGCGAGAATGACATGCTCAAGCTGCCGGGCATACGTGACTAAAACTATTTGCCCGGTGAGAAACAACAAATTGTGCTCTCCTCTTACATTAAGAATATCGATATTACACTGTAAAGGAGTGCTATCGGGAGACAAGTGATACGAACGAATGCTGATTAAATACTACTTTATTAATAAGAATCGTCTGAAATATATAGCTCTTACAACTACATTACATATCCACTACATCTCCTATACAGGGAGAAAAATAAAATTAAGTAACAAACAACTTAATTTTAGTTTGTTTCTTATAATAAGCAGGTGTCTTCTTGTGGATGGACCGGGGGGATGAAAGGAGACAACGTGTGCTTCTGTTCGTGTATATTTTAAAGTGAAATAATAAATTAATACTAATGACAAGGCGGTTTTATTATAGCGACATCTATGGAGAAAATCATTAACTACGTACTTAAATAGTTTCCTATGAGAGAAACTATGCAATTAACCTAATTAAGCCATCTAGTGGTTCCAGTCTGGGAACATAGATGGCGCTGTTCTTAACATGCTCCGGGGCAAGGGAGTTGTTATGAACAACAGCTGGTCTGTCATGTAGTTTGGAAAGGTCGCAAGTGAGTACGTGTTTAACTGCACATGCGTCCCCTCCGCTTGCACGGCAGATCCATTGTTATGCCTCTTTCAACGAGTCTCATGATTAGGTACATATATTTGCTAATTGGATAGTGTTGTAAATATTGAGATAGGTAATCAAAGTACTTAATCATGTGTTACGTCGAAAGGAGCACAACACAAACTGCTTGGTACTCAAATTTCGTTATAATTAGGGAAATATTAATTTAATATTACACTTAGGTATGAGATTAAAAGGTTAATGATTTGATAGTAAGTTAGTACCAGGCAATTTGTTCTGTATAGGGTTTATGAAAACAACCAAGGGTAATATTTTATTCAAATAAGAATGAAACTTAAGTAACATTAGATAAGTAGGTATTTGCTAATCATATTATAAGGGACTTAATTCTTATTTAATTTAATAAAATGACTATACTATACATAGGTAACTTATATGTAGGCTTATGTGTCTATCGCGTCGATCGGTAACGGGCAGATATTATTAAACGACCGTTTGATGATGCCTCTCGCTGTTTGGATCTCGGCTACCCTCGCGACGCCGTCGCGGCCCGCGCAGCAGCTGACGATGCGGCCCAGCCTCCACAGGCAGGGCGGCAGGCGCTCCTCCCGCACCAGCACCACGGCGCCCACGCGAAGAGTGCCGCCTTTGGAGCATCTCCATTTTGTACGTTCCTGCAACAGTCCTAAGTAGTCCCGTGACCATCGGTTCCAGAAATCCTGCTGCAGTTGTTGCAATTGTTGGTGAAGAGTGAGTCGGTTCGTAGGTACATCTTTATAGTCGTAATCGGGCATTGAATTAGGTGTTCTACTAATCAAGAAGTGGGCTGGCGTTAAACATGTAATTTCATCGGTATTTGAATTTGGAATAGGGCATAACGGACGAGAATTTAAAATTCCTTCAACTTGTACAAGTATAGTAGAGAATTCCTCGTAAGTTAAAAGTGCCTGACCTAGTACACGTTTTAAATGGAATTTACATCGTCTAATAGAAGATTCGTGGAGACCTCCCATGTGGGGGGTGTATGGAGGAAGGAATTTCCATTGGATTCTCTCCTTTGCACAGGAAGCTATCAGTTCATTAGAGTAATTGTTAAGAAAATTATACAGTTCTGTCAACTCGTTACAGGCTCCATGAAACGTCGAAGCATTATCCGATAGCATTTCTTTCGGGACGCCTCTTCTACTTGTAAATCTCTTAAATGCCGAAAGAAATGCTTCCGTTTGCAAACCTGAAATTAATTCGATGTGAACAGCCTTCGTTGCCATACAATTAAAAATAGCTATGTAACATTTATAGGTTTTGTAGCCACGTCCCCTCCTGTCCCTGACAGTATACGGGCCTCCGTAGTCCAATGTCGTAAACAAAAAGGGGGGCGCAGGGGTTACTCTAGTTGGTGGTAGGTTACCCATGATCGGAATTTGTGACCTAGGTTTGGCTCTGAAGCAAGTCACGCATTTTTCAACTATTTTATTGGCTAGTCGCTTACCATTAATCGGCCAGAATCGCTCTCGTATCGATGATAGTAGCAGCTGGGGTCCGGCGTGCAGCAGTCTCACATGCTGGTCACTCATGATGAGCTTGGTTAAAATGTGTTTGTGTGATAAAATAATAGGATGTTTTTTATCGTAACTGTAATCGGACAGACCTAAACGACCTCCTACTCTTATAAGCCTATTATCCATATACGGATTTAGGGACAATAAACTAGATGATTTTAGTAACGGTTTATTGCCTTTAAGTAAATTATATTCGGTTGGAAACATTTCGATTTGTGAGATTTCGATTAACTTATTTAATGCAAGATTTAACTCGTCAACGGAAAATGGACCTGAAAGTTTATTATTTTTGTTTAAACAATTATTCGTGAATCGGAATATAAATGCGATACAATTAATTAGTTTGTTTACATCTGACCATCTTTGAAATAACCGGTCTATGAATGAGTTTTGTTGCAAATTTGTACTTACGATACAATGCGTTTCGGTCGATTCGGAGTTTGGTAAATGTGTATTAGACGTTTTACAAGTAGGCCATTCGTCACTATGTTTCTTTAACCACGAAGGTCCTTCCCACCAGAGGGCGCAGTCGGCCAATTTATCCGCTTGTACCCCCCTGGTTAAAAGATCAGCGGAATTGTCGCTCGACGAGACCCAGTGCCAATCGCCGTTGTCGGTCAAACTTTGTATTTCAATTACGCGGTTTTTGACAAAACAAGTAAGGTTATTTGGTTGTTGTGATTTTATCCAGGCCAATGCTACATTCGAATCGCACCAAAAATATGTTTTTGTAAAGGTACACTTAAGTGCATTGTTTACTTTT
This sequence comes from Apotomis capreana, assembly GCA_947623375.1. Classification (NCBI taxonomy): domain Eukaryota; kingdom Metazoa; phylum Arthropoda; class Insecta; order Lepidoptera; family Tortricidae; genus Apotomis; species Apotomis capreana. The sequence continues at coordinate 4,655,216 of OX392523.1, forward strand.
TTATATAACTGCGCAAGCAACAATGCGGCTCTCAACTCAAGCTTAGGGATTGTTTCATTGCGCGCCACCCTTGTCTTAGAACACAATAATCGAGTTAAAATATTTCCGTATTTATCTATAGTGCGAATATAGATAGCGCATCCGAATGCAGTTAATGAGCTGTCCGAGAACCCATGCAGCTGCAATGTTACGTAATCGTTGATAAGCGCGTGTCTAGGTACACGAAGTGAGTTTAGAGTAAACAACTTTGTATAAAATGTTTCCCATTCGTTTATAATGCTTATTGGTAAAGGAACATCCCAGTCGATTTTGTTTTCTTTCCATAATCGCTGGATAATGCATTTAGCGATAATTAATGTCGGATTTAATAGACCGATTGGGTCATAAACAGCTGAGGCTAAGGATAAAATCTTGCGCTTAGTTAAAGGCTCTGGCACTGTCTCATGTTTGAATTGGTACGTTAAGTAATCACTATCGCTACACCACGCTAGTCCTAGCACTTTATGCGTATCATGCGCGAGTGGGGAAAGTGATGTGGTAGTGTGTGTGTGTTCGGTATTACTCACTGTTTTTAATATATTCTCGGAGTTCGATTTCCATTTTCGTAGGTAAAAATTCGCTCCAGACAGGATTTGCTGGATGCGAACAGCTGTTTCTCCTAGTTGTTGCTCGTCGTCGCCTCCATGGAGAAGGTCATCCATATAGAAGCTGCTGCAGATCGCCGCAGCTGCTTCTGGGTACTGGTGTTGGTTTTCTTGCGCGAGCTGTTGTAGGCAGCGAGTAGCTAGGTGGGGCGCACTTTTTAAGCCGAAGCTGAGTGTTGTGAGTATGTATGTACGTAAAGGTTCCGTAGGGTTTTCGCGCCATAAAATGCATTGTAAATGTCGTTGGTTTGGGTTGATATATATCATTCTATACATACGTTCGATATCTGCGCTTATCACGTATTTATTTTTCCGGAATCTTAGCAATATGTTTACTATGTCATCTTGGTTTATTGTACCTTTGTATTGAATATCGTTAAGTGACCTTTTATTATCAGTTTTAAATGACGCGTCAATAACGACTCTAATTGGTGTCGAGAGCTTGTGGGGTGTTAAGACTGCATGATGAGGTAAATAATTACATTGCTCCGTGTTTTTTACCTGAACCATGTGACCTGCCATTTCAAAATCTTTCATGAATTGAACATATTTTTGTTTATATTCGTGGTCCCGGGAAAATTTAGATTCTAATGTTTTAAATCTTTTATAAACTATGGATCGCGACTTGCCCAAAGATGTTGGCGGCTCCTTAAAGGGAATAGTTACCACAAAGTTACCATCAGAAGTTCTGGAGTGCTCATTGAATATTTTCTCGCACTTTATGTACTCATCATCTGGTATGGTGGTTACGGGATGTAATTCGTCCGAATTCCAGAAGGTCTGAAGCATTTTTGTTTGTATTAGGTTACATCTAACTTTTTGGGGCAGGTTGGTTGAGTACGGGCCGGATATTACATAACCTAGTCGGGTCCTTTGAAGTATTGGCAAGCCATCACCTAATCGGTGCTGCCCTATACAAAGCAGCTGATAAAATTGTTCAGCTCCTAGTAACAAGTCAATTTCCCCACCTTGGTAAAATAATTCGTCTGCTAAATGGAATCGTTTAGGTATATTAAAGGTTTTTGCATCTCTCGCGAATGTTGGTAAGTGACAGATGTTAGGTACAATAAAACAAGATAAGTTGGTTGAGAATGAGTCATCGTTTGACTGGATTGTTAAATTGCATAACTGATTAACATTGGTTACGTTTTCGTTAAATCCTAAGACTTCTAGGTTTGTTTTTTGAATAGGTAAATTTAATTTATTGTATGCATTTTCGGTTATAAAATTCGATTGGGATCCAGAGTCGAGTAAAGCTCGTAAAATAACGGTTTGATTGTGTTTATCTAACACCTTAACTCGAGCTGTGGATAAGATTACACATTTGTTTTGAGCTTGTGAATAGGTATTGCTATCATGTGATGAATTCGATGGTCGTTGGTTGGTTATTAAATTGACTGACTGTGATTCTACAGAGGTAGTCTGTTCGTTAGTACTATAAAGTGTTGATTGTCGAGTTGGGTTTGATTCGGTTGTGTCGGTATTTGTAATGTGTAAAAGCGTGTGATGCTTACCTTTGCATGTTCTGCAGTTACTCGCGCGGCAATTAGGTAGAATATGATTCGAGCCTAAGCAGTTTAGGCAAAGGCCTAATCTTTTCACGACACGAATGCGCGACGTTGCATTCAGAGCCATAAACTTAGGACATTGGTTTATAAAATGAACCTCCTTACAGTTCGGACATTGGTTACGATAGGTACTATATTTGGGTGTTACCTTACTGTTGGTATGGGACGGAGGGCACGTGGTCACCATCGCCTTCCTCGGCGGGAGCTCGCGGCATGCGGGCTTCGAGGGCTCGGCGGGACTCACTGCCTCCTTGAGGTCGGCTTGAGATCGCAAGAACGACTTGAACTCCTGTAACGTAGGCAATTCACGGGAATTAATTTTTTCCTCCCACCTGTTTTGTAAAGGTTTTTCTAGTTTGGAGCTGAGAAAAAATATAATTAGCAAATCCCAGTCCTCAGTTGAGACTTTTAATGATCTAAGTATTCGCAAGTGTTTAGAAATATTATCATTTAATGATCTAAGGGCTGTGGCGGTGGAAGGTACGGTATCGATATTTAACAATGCTCTTAAATGGGTGTAAACGAGCGTCTTAGGGCTATTATATCTCTCGCACAATAATTGCCAAGCTATGGCGTGACTCTCCTCGGCATACTCCAATGAACTGAGAACCTCCAATGCACTACTCGTCAAACAACTTTTTAAGTATTTAAATTTTTGAATTGGTTTTAGACTGGTTTGATTTACGAGTGCATCGAAAGTGTCCCGGAATTCAATCCAGTCGGCTAAGTTCCCATTAAAGGAAGGCAAAGATATATCTGGGTATTTAATTGACTCATGCTCACGTGGCGCGCAGACCTGGTGGGCGTTGCCGTCGGAAGTCCCAGGGCTTCCGGGACTGACTACCTGTGCTAAATAGCTTTTGCTTAAGGATACACAATTAAAATAAGTGTTTTCAAAGGTCTCTCTTTCCTCTAAATGGCCTTCGAGCTCTTCGCTTAGAGTTTCAATTTTGTCTTGAATGGATTCGAAATCTTTAAAAACACTTGTTATTCTTGCGGTACGCAATTCTAAATCGATTAAATGTTCGGCAGTCAAGGAATCAACTTTAATTTTCGACAAATATTTTTTGAACAAGGTTAATTTTGTCTTAACTACTCCCCTTTTTTTAATTAAATCCTTTAGTTTAACGTTACCTACAATGGTGGTTGATTCACTATCAGATTCGGATGTAGACATATTGAAATATAGTAGAAATACAATGAACTCAAGTAGGTATGCCACGTGTAGGTACAGTTAGGTTATAAATTTTAAGTGCGTAAGATGAAGGAATTTCGAATTGCCTAGCCCGTTATGTAATTTGCCAGCCACTTACTTGGTAATAGAGACCTGGTCGTAGCCTTTCTTCTTTTCTCCTCGACTCTTCCTTGGTAAATGGAACAATAGGTTGGTATTGATCTCGTAACGTGCTCGATTGCCGTCGTACGAGGACTTTCCAGATGTTTTGGTTGAAATCTCCGTGAGTGTGAAGATGTTAATAGTTGTAGCACCACAGTTATCCTCGTTGCTGGTCTAAATCCCCGATCCACCACGTGTCGACGACGTCGGAACGGGAAAGCGAAAAATGGCTGCTCACCGCTTCACTCGTCGATACTACGTGTTGTTTACCAAGCGCACTTCGCCTAGCAGTCTCAGTAGTATGCGTCTTCAGATGAGAGAATCTTCTCTGCGGGGTCACCAATGTCTTCTTGTGGATGGACCGGGGGGATGAAAGGAGACAACGTGTGCTTCTGTTCGTGTATATTTTAAAGTGAAATAATAAATTAATACTAATGACAAGGCGGTTTTATTATAGCGACATCTATGGAGAAAATCATTAACTACGTACTTAAATAGTTTCCTATGAGAGAAACTATGCAATTAACCTAATTAAGCCATCTAGTGGTTCCAGTCTGGGAACATAGATGGCGCTGTTCTTAACAGCAGGTATACAGGATTACAAACATAGGCATTGTACTATTATTCTGTAATTAAAATAGACATGTTATACAGTACAAAAAAATAGCTTAGCATTATACTACCTAAATATTTACTTAATATTATGATACATATTATTATTGTCAAATTTATACATTGTTCGCGACATACAATTTAGTACGATTTTTATGGATAATGTCTCTTTTCCCATCTTTAACCTATTGACCGCCAAGCGGTCTAGCAATTTACCGTGCCACTGACGCCAGAGTAAAAAAAAAGATGTGCCCCAAAATCAACAGGGATTGAAAAATACTTGTAGCGGTTAGAATTACAAAGTTTTTGATCATTGAAATTTGGACGGCTGTGGCCGACGTGGCGTCAGGGGCACGATTTTTTGTTGACGGCCACAACCGACTGTGGCGGTCAAAAGGTTTGATTTCGACATTAGGGGGAATATCAGCCACAACTTTGTAAGGACCTGAATAAATTGGTTGAAACTTATTTCCGGTTTCGTTTTTTATCTATATGAGATAGTTTTCTTTGTATATTACAGGGTTAAGTTTTTGATCATCTACCAATTTTCGCGCTTGTTTACGTTTGAACAAATTTTCGCGTGCTTCTTTTTGTGCTGTCTGAATTCGATATCTCAACTCTAATGGGTAAGAATGATATGTATGTAAGGTGTAATTATAACTGTTTGCGTTCTACCCGCCCATCCAGTAATAAACGAGTCGTCAAAGTATACGGTTGTTTTAATTGTCATAGTTCCCGATCACCGATATAACAATGGCTAACGAGGATAATTTGTCACTGCGCGTTAATACAATGTCTTATTTAGGTAATTTACCTATCTTCGACCACAAGACAACGGAGTGGGCTATTTTTAAGAGCCGGTTAACAAAGTTCTTCCTAGTGAACAGTGTAACGGAAATTGCTAAAAAGAGTGCAATAGCGGTCACCCAGCTGTCGGATGAAACTTACCGTTTAGTGCGCAATTTGGCATACCCAAAGGATATTGATTCTCTACAATATGACGACTTGATTTCATTACTCGACGGACATTTCAAGGCAAAACAATGTACCTTTGCTGACAAGGCGAGATTTCACGGGGCGACAAGGAGTGCAGGCGAAAAGTTGAGCGAATGGGCGGCGCGATTAAGAGGCCTCGCAAGTTATTGCGACTTTGGCGCCGCTCTGGAGACGAACCTCAGGGATCGTTTTGTGCTCGGTCTGGGCTCAGGTCCCGAGCGCGATAAGTTATTTGAGCAAAATCCGTCAGCATTAACTTTTGCAAGGGCCTTAGAGTTGGCCGAACAAACAGAGAGTGCAAGAGAAGTGAAATTGATGACAGTAAAGGAGGAACCCATATTTCGTGCTCGAATGGAGGGTGGTTTTCGCCGCGGCGCGCCTGGTGGCGCACCCGCTGCGGCCGGTTCCAGTCGGCGGTATCGGGATTCTCGTTTCCTGAGCAGTGCACCGTTTGCGGATTGAAAAATCACTCCGAGGTTAATTGTCGGTACAAAACCTATAAATGCAAAAAGTGCGGGAAAAAGGGCCATTTAAAGAAAGTATGTGGTGAAAGTGCGCGGTTAAATAATGTCTCGATCGATGATAACAGTGGTGTGGTCGGCAATGGCGAAGGCGTTGAATGTGAGGAATGCCAGATGTTTAACTTAAGGTATGTGTCTAATAGGCCAATAGAATTAAACGTATTGATCGGTAGTCAGGTTTTAAAGATGGAATTGGATTCTGGATCCAGTACATCTGTCATATCAGAGAAATTGTATTTAAATTATTTTTCCAAGTATAAACTGATAGATAGTAATATCAAAATGTGTTTGTACGACGGTCATAAAATTTCACCTTTAGGATATTTTAATTGTAATACAACATATAACGGTGAAACTAAGGAAATAATGTTTTTTGTAGTAAAAAATGGGGGTCCGCCTTTATTAGGGCGAGATTTTATGTCCGCATTTAATTTAACCCTATCGGCAAACCTAAATAACATGTCAGCTGATCACGATGTATCTAGGTTATTGGAACAATATTCTGATTTATGGAAAGACGAATTAGGGACATTTAATAAGTTGAAGGTACATTTACAATTGAAAGAAAATAGTGTTCCTAAATTTTTCAAACCGCGGCCAGTCCCATTTGCCTTGAAAGAGAAAGTTGAACGCGAGTTGGACCGTTTAGTGGATTTAGGCATTTTGGTTCCCGTTAATTATTCACAATATGCTACCCCGATCGTACCCGTTCTTAAAGAAAATGGTAAAGTCCGAATTGCTGGTGATTTCTCGGTGACCCTTAACAAAGATCTCATAATAGATAAATATCCGCTACCGAGAATTGAAGAGGTGTTTGCTAAATTACGAGGAGGTGAGCATTATAGCAAAATTGATTTGAAAAATGCTTACAATCAATTTGTGTTGAGTGATGAGTCACAAAAACTTACCACCATCAATACTCAAAAAGGGTTGTATATGTACCGGCGTCTGGTGTACGGTCTCGCAAACGGGCCATCGATTTTCCAAAAATCTATGGAAGTTCTGCTGTCGGGTATTGATGGGGTAAGTTGTTGGCTCGACGACATTTGTGTCACCGGCCCAAACAAACAAACACATTTAAACCGGTTGAACGAAGTATTGCGTAGATTAAGTGAAGCAGGTCTTAGGTTGCAAAAAGAGAAATGCGAGTTTTTTAAAAGCAGTGTAACATACCTAGGTTATTCTATTGATAAAAACGGGTTACAATCCTGTGTGTGTGACAGAGGTTAAACGATTTGTAGGGATGGTCAACTATTATCGAAACTTCATCCCAAATGCGGCAAGTATTATGAGGCCTTTGTATGATTTGCTCGCATCAAGCGCCCAGTGGGAGTGGGGAGCGCGCCAGCGAGAGGCTGTGCGGCGCGTCAAGAATGAGCTGGCGTCGGAGCGAGTGCTGGCACACTTTGACCCCTCGGCGCAACTGATTCTGGCTGTAGATGCTGGACCTGCTGGATTGGGTTCCGTGCTGGCTCAGCGCGACGCCGAGGGGGTCGAACGGCCGCTGGCATTTGCCTCAAGGTCATTAACTGCTTGTGAAAAAAATTATAGTCAAATCCACAAGGAAGCGACAGCTATAATATTTGGAGTGAAAAAGTTTCACCAATATTTGTATGGCCTTAGTGAGCCGTTTATCCTAAAAACTGATCATCGTCCATTATTATCAATATTTGACAAAAAAACAGGCATTTCAATGACGTCAGCGCTTCGGCTACAGCGGTATGCTATAATCCTTTCCGCATATAATTATAAGGTTCAATATATAAGTGGTGAAAATAACGTAGTTGCGGACTATTTTTCTCGGGCGCCGCTCTCTGATATTTATTGTGATAGTGATGACCAACATGATACATTTTCGTCGTTAAAGTTTTTAAATTCATTTTCACCAGCAGTGTCTTTTATAGAAATTCAACAGGCGACTGAAACAGATGACATATTGCAAACGGTTATAAAATATATGAAACGTGGTTGGCCGAGAAAAATTAAATGTACGTCGGTACTACCTTATTTTCGTAACAAGACAGATTTACAATTCGAAAATGGATGTTTGTTAAGGGGCCCCAAGGTGATTATTCCCACGTCATTGAGGGTACGCGTGTTAAATGAATTGCACAGCTCTCATCAAGGAATTGTAAAAATGAAAAGTAATGCGAGAAGCCGAATGTGGTGGCCGGGTATCGATAACGATATCGAACGGTGCGCAGGCGCGTGCGACACCTGCGGCGTGATCCGCGCCGCGCCGGCGCGCGCCTCGCCCGCGCCCTGGCCGCGGCCCAGCGCGCCTTTCCAGCGCCTCCACCTAGACTACATGTTTGTAGGCCAAAGGACCTACTTAATAGTCGTGGATGCGTTTAGTAAGTGGATCGAGTGTTTGTATATGGCAAATGGAACGGCTACTAGAGAATTGATCGCTAAATTAAAGCAAATAATTTCATACTTTGGCATTCCAAACCTTATTGTATCAGATAATGATATAAAAATAAGCTCAGTCGAGTTTAAGGAATTTTGTTCCAGTAACGGTATTAAATACATGACGTCACCAATATATCACCCGTGCAGCAACGGCCAAGCCGAAATAAGTGTAAAGGTCTGCAAAAACATACTGAAATGTATTTTAAAAGAAAATTTGTCCCCACAAATTGTAAATGAAAAATTGTTAGATTATTTGTTTGTATACAGAAATACCCCCCATAGCACTACAGGAGAGACACCAGCAAAATTAATGTTTGGTCGTGATTTAAGGACACGTTTAGATTTGTTGTTGCCAAAGGAAAATGAACCTAATATGTTGTTGTCTGGGTCCAGTAGTGGCCCTTGTCGGACATTTAGTTCCGGAGGTTTAGTATGGGTTACATTTACATGGTATGTTGACAGAAAAGCAAGCTGGGTTAAAGGAAAGTACTGCATAGGATAGGAAGTAGAATGTACAAAATATTCGTAAATGATCATAACACCGAATGTGTTCGACATATCGACCAATTGTACAAACGTAATTTAAATGCAGACTCCAATGTATGTACGGTGTCAAAATCAGATTTATCACTTAAAAGGTCACCTCCACCCCCTCTTGTCACACCCTGTGAAGTTCCGCATCTTCCTTCTAGTTCCAGTAGTCAGGTTTCACCTGTGGGGGCGATAGATAACAATGTGCATGGGGAGGACAGGGAGGAGTGGAACGACTGTGAGGACGTGGATAAAGAGAGTGAGCGAGAAATGCCTGATGTTGCTGCCGCGACGGTTCCGCCTCAGCTGGAGGATGGCGCTCGCGCAGACGCCGCGGTGGTACAGCATGAGGATTTGCCGTTTCGACAACGTTTACGTCCGAGAGTCAATTTAGATTTTAAGCAGTATTTTTAAGAAAACTAGTTTAATGTATGAATTGGTTGTTACAGGTTTCAAAAGTAATGGTGGAGGAATATGATATGTATGTAAGGTGTAATTATAACTGTTTGCGTTCTACCCGCCCATCCAGTAATAAACGAGTCGTCAAAGTATACGGTTGTTTTAATTGTCATAGTTCCCGATCACCGATATAACAAAGAATCAAAGTTGTATAATGGGTCAACACTTCCTTTAGATAAATTTGATGGTAATACACTCTTTTTACCGAAAACCAGCTCATAGGGTGTAAAACGGGTTTCTGCATGAACAGATGTGTTATAAGAAAAGGTCCAGTAGGGAAGCCAAGAGCTCCACTCTTCTGGATGGTTGTTTGTGTGAATACGCAGATAATTACCTAATTTTTATGCGTGTTCTCCAGCGCTCCGATGCTCTGGTGATGGTATGCTGCTGAGTGCAATTGTTTTATATGTAATAGCTTACATACCTCTTTTATGGTCGTGGATAAAAACTCCGTCCCCCTGTCGGTCGCAATGCCATTTCGTATGCCATATCTTAAAATAAAGTTATCTACAAATTTTCTTGCTATTTCTACGGAAGTCTTAGTAACTAATGGGTACGCCTCGACGTATTTGCTTAGCTCGCACTGATGGATAGTTAAAATGTAGTACGAGTGGTTATTACTGTCCCTATCCTACGGTCCTACAACATCCAAAAATATTTTTTCGAATGCTGAATTAGCCGTGGTTGTTATAACCATAGGTTCTTTAGTGTGATGTGACGAGTGTTTCTGTTTTTGACACTTGTCACATCGTTTTACAAATTCCTTTATATCTTTTTCTAGACCAGGCCAGAAAAAATATCTTTTTATATTATTGAACATCCTTTTAATGCCCGCGTGGCCACTCGTAGGCAATAAATGGAAGTCATTTAAAATTGCTCTTCGGTCATCTTTGTCATCTATACGCTTCGTTTCTTTTAATATGCATACTCGTGGTCCGGACCAATTACGCGTATTTTTTATTTCCTTTGTAATAGTTTCTACAAATAACTCAAGACTCTTAGTCACAATGAAACATATTTCTTGGACATTAATTAATTTACAAAAATCACTGAGTTTTCTCACAAATGCGCTTGGCGTCAGTTGCGATCGAGAAGCCTGATTTATATATATAGTCATTTTATTCGGTGCATAGTAAAATGTACCTATACTACTTTCCTGCGTTACTTCCTTTGATTGTCGTAATTTTAATAGGTCTACATGCGTTATAAATCGCAGTTCTACCAAGTCATTCGATTTACTATGTGTCTCCACAACTTTTGGTTGATCAGACCAATTGTCAGTAGAACTCATAGCATTTCGAGTGCCCTGGTTGGCTTTTTTCACTTGCGCACGCGTCATAACATTCACAGCATCCTCACTTAGTTCTTGTAGCTGCTTTGATGTAATTGTCAAACGAGATAAGGCGTCTGCAGCCGCGTTATCCGTTCCGCGCTTGTATTCTATATTAAAATTATACTCTTCTAAAAGTAACCTAAATTTCATTAACCTACTAGACGGATCTTTCATACCATACAGAACCATACCAAAGGGCGGTGGTCAGTGTAGATGGTGAAAGTTCGTCCGTAGAGATATGGGCGAAAATGTTTTACTGCCCAAACAATCGCTAGTAATTCTTTTTGAATGGTTGGATAATTTTTTTCCGCTTTGTTAAGGCTTCTGCTTGCAAATGCTACCGGTTTCCCATTTTTATTAGATAATATCGCGCCAAGTCCATATCCGGAAGCGTCTGTTTGCAGTGAAAATGTATTGCTTTCGGAAAAATCTGGGTACTGTAGTATAGGATGAGAAATAATACATTGTTTTAAACATTCATAAGATTTCTGACAGTCTTCATTCCAATTAAATGGTGTATTTTTCTTACACAAGTAATTTAAATGGTACTAAGCCTTTTTTGCAAAATTTGGTACAAATTTCCTATAATAATTTACAAATGCTACGAATCGTTTTACTTCTTCAGTAGTTTTTGGAACAGGGTAAATATAAAATATCTTTTTTCAGAAAATTGCACTTGGTGGGATTCAATTTTAAATTTACTTTTCTTAGCCGCTCAAAGATGTCTTGTAAATTTTTATTATGATCGTCCAGATTTTTCCCAAAACATATGAGATCATCTAGGTATACTAAACACTTTTCATGAGTAAGTCCTGTCATTGTTCATCATACGAGAAAAACTGCTTGGGGACGTCTTCAGTCCCATGGGCATGCGTGTTAGGCAATAACGACCGGAATCAAAAGCGGTGTACTTGCGACTGTTTGGATCTAACTCAACGTTATAATACCCTTGATGGAGATCTAAATGTGAAAAATAGACCGAACCTGATAAGCAATCCAATATTTCTGTAATGTTAGGGAAAGGAAAGAACCCCGCACAAAATGATCGGTAAAAGCCGTTCGGTCGATTTGGCTGAAACTTTGTGAAAATATAGGTAGCCTCTAACACTCTGATCAGCTGTGTTGTGTGTTAGATGTAGTGGATATGTAATGTAGTTGTAAGAGCTATATATTTCAGACGATTCTTATTAATAAAGTAGTATTTAATCAGCATTCGTTCGTATCACTTGTCTCCCGATAGCACTCCTTTACAACACACTAATATAATGCTTATTGAACAATCAACACATGGCACACAACACTAAACTACTGGCTTAAAGGCATCACTGTCATCTATAAAGTCATTTACAGTATAATACACCGGCGAGAAGCCTTTCAAATGTATTCAGTTTAGTTCCGCGCTTAGCCAAAGCAGTCATTTACCAAGCCACCTTAGAAGACACGCTAGAGAGAAGCCTATCAAATGTAGTCAGTATAGCACAGCGTTTTTTGAAAGTAGTAATTTAGGAATTCACCTTAGAATAACCTGCGAGAAGCCTTTCAAATGTAGTCAGTGTAGTTCCGCGTTTACCACAAGCGATAATTTCCTAAAGCACCTTAGGACACACACTGGCGAGAAGCCTTTCGAGTGCAACATCTGTGACTTCAAGACTACTCGGTCAGGTAGTCTGAAGTCACACCTAATGTCCCGGCACACGGGCCAAAAGCCTTTCGGTTGCGACGTTTGCATGTTACATGGGCGCTACTAGAAACTATTTAAGATATCATATGAAACACCACAAGTCAACTTAGTAGTTATTATCGCATATTTTTACGACCAAATTTATGGCTACAAACACGTGCGATCTGGGACATTCACGAATTTCACTTTCTAGGTATGTAATGTGCTATTACGTTACTCTAGGACGTAAGTGGGATTTTCTTCCCTGAGAAAATCTCACTTCCTGACCAAGACAAGACGTATACTTTTCTCATAACACTTTCTCGTAAACAATGTTTTACATGCTAGAAAAGCGGGCGGTAAATCGTATATTACGCCTTAGGGCGGTAAGTAATTTAGATACTGACTTCTAAATATTACTTTTGTTTTATTTCCTCCAAAGTGTGATGAAAAACGTCATACGTGACTCTGGTGGTAAAGGAGTTCCAAACTCGTGTCATTAAAGCCCCCGCCTTCGGCTTCAGGCTTCTAATAGGCACTCGTTTGTAATTCCTCGTTTACCGCCCTTGTTACGTAATGTACTATAAACACCCTCACCTTCGGTTCGGACCACAACCAACTGTAATCTGGAACATTCACGAATTCTCCGCCCTAGGCACAGTCAGCGTCAGATAGTTAGTAGCAGTTTAAGTGGCCGAATATATCGGGACAGATGTTTATTTGTATAGATGTAAAGTTGTGATACGATATATTTGGCCATTTTGACTGCTACTAACTATCCCACGCTGACTGTATGTAATGTGCTTTCACCTCGATGTGTCGGACGTGTCTGAAAAACGTCGAGGTAAAGAAATGCATTATATACGGTTCAGCACGGTTTCGTTTTTAAACTGAAAATAAAACGTATAACTACTTGATATATATTTAATTCGAGTGAGACTGACTCAGAAAATATTCGGTACTAATTACGTTAAATAAAATTGTCATTATTAAAAAACAAAATTGACTGTGCATTGAAGTGTTTAGTTTGTGCATTGTCAATGTCATGATGTAAGTAGTTTTTTAATATAGTTTATTATTGGATACATGTTGTTTTATTTGCTTACTGGCTTTCTGTCTGTCTGTACATCCCACCCATCCACGGCCAAGCGCCGTCGACCGTACACTATACGCCAGGCCACCATACAACCATTTTTTTGCTAAAACAAGTGACTCAACGTGTTGGTCATGACCCCGGCGCGAACGCTAAATAGACCGCCGGTTCTGAAGCCAGGTAGCTATCATACTAATACTATTAAGTCATAGTAAGATTCCTTTTTTTTATAATTTGGATTTTGTCATGACTCACATGCGAGTCACTGGCCCTGCGCGACTGTTTGAGCATGACCCATACGCTGAGTCACTGGCCCTGAATGGGTTAAAGAGAAAACAAAAACATTATGTAACACAACACAACCCGTTATTTTACGACAAGCCATAAATCAAGAATCATATATAAGATTCCTACCATAGATCTATTACACGACTAAGCTTTACTTTTTAAACCAAGCTGTAGCATTATAATCCGTACAAACGGTCCGGTAGTTTTGAATTTTGGATATATTGTCTAGGATGGTTAGTCAGTATTTAAAATGCAAAATGCACAATTCCCCCCCTTCCGCGCCCGCCGCCATATTGAAAAAACCGGCACTTTCTTCATATTTTTGCTAATATCTTCCTTTAGGAGCATTTTAGCTAGAAGAAAGCTTGAACAATGTTATAGAGAGTTAAATTTACTACATTCTCCATTTTATATTTTGTTTCTAGGACATATAGTTACGGAGATATGCACATTTAAAAAAACTTAAGAAAATGCAATTTCCAACTTAAAAACAAACTTCTGGATTATATCTTCGTTTAGGAGCATTTTAGCTAGAACAGTGCTTGGGAAAAGTTGTAGAAAATTAAATCACTACATCGTATAAAACAAAGTCGCTTTCTCTGTCCCTTTATGTCCCTTTGTATGCTTGAATCTAAAACAACGCAACGGATTTTGATGCGGTTTTTTTTAATAGATAGAGTGATTCAAGAGGAAGGTTTACATGCATAATTTATCAGCATTGCACCCGTGCGAAGCCGGGGCGGGTCGCTAGTTTATTATAATTTACATTTCAAATTTTGTTTCTAGGACAGATAATAACGGAGATATATAAAAAATAGTCACATTTTCCGAAAATGTATGTAAAAATGGACATGAGTTTTATAAGCAATTATATTTCCTACATGTTTTAATTTGTCATAGACTAGTCCGTAACTGAATGACAGCGTTCTAAACCAAGAGTTTTGAGAAATTTCCGGAAAATTCGACCTTTCCAGTTTTTTAATGTGCATATCTCCGTAACTAACCGTCCTTGAAACAAAATTTGAAGTGTAAATTATTAGTACATTACAGCAGAGGCCGGGAAAATTAGGATTTCCGGCCAAGTAGGTATATACGGCCGAGCGAGCGTGCGAGCGAGGCCGGATAGTGATACGAGGCCGGGAATCCGTTTTCACGACGAGGCATGTATAGTGCTTTTCTCAAACATACAATGAAATAAAAAAATATACTTCAAAGAATAACACTTAATATTGTTTGTCCGATATTTTCCGAATTTGACCGAATTTTAAAAATCAGATTTCAGATTCTGACTCAGGAGCCCCAAAAACCCCCGGATACCGAATTTCAGCCTCCTAGGACCAATTTGAAATTTTCTCCATACAAATCGTTTTTTTTTTCGATATTTTCCGAATTTGACCGAATTTTCGGACAAGATTTCAGATTCATATTTTTGAGCCCCGAGAGCCCCCCGATACCGAATTTGACCGAATTTAAAAAATCCGATTTCAGATTCTGACTCAGGAGCCCCAAAAACCCCCGGATACCGAATTTCAGCCTCCTAGGACCAATTTGAAATTTTCTCCATACAAATCGTTTTTTTCGACATTTTCCGAATTTGACCGAATTTTCGGACAAGATTTCAGATTCATATTTTTGAGCCCCGAGAGCCCCCCGATACCGAATTTGACCGAATTTAAAAAATTCGATTTCAGATTCTGACTCAGGAGCCCCAAAAACCCCCGGATACCGAATTTCAGCCTCCTAGGACCAATTTGAAATTTTCTCCATACAAATCGTTTTTTTTCGACATTTTCCGAATTTGACCGAATTTTCGGACAAGATTTCAGATTCATATTTTTGAGCCCCGAGAGCCCCCGAATCCGAATTTGACCGAATTTTAAAAATCCGATTTCAGATTCTGACTCAGGAGCCCCAAAAACCCCCGGATACCGAATTTCAGCCTCCTAGGACCAATTTGAAATTTTCTCCATACAAATCGTTTTTTTTTTTTCGATATTTTCCGAATTTGACCGAATTTTCGGACAAGATTTCAGATTCATATTTTTGAGCCCCGAGAGCCCCCCGATACCTAGTTTTAGCCGCCTAGCACCAAGTTGAAATTTTGAAAAAAAAAGTCGCCATCTTGAATTTTTTTTTCCACAAGTGTCTAACAACCAACCTTTAAAAACAAAACCTGCTTTTTGTCAAACCAGCCAGCTGTGTGAATGACCTTGTTGTTGAAACAAAAAAAAGGTACTTTGCAGGCCTAGGCCTGAAAAGCAGTATGAAATCCCTTTACAGTCCTCTCGAGTTGTTGCGCCCAAAAACCGATACTTCCGAGCCTATTATAAGGAACGCAAAGACAATATTTCATTGCATGTTTGAGAAAAGTAAATTTAATTCTTTACAACATTGCCCAAGCTTTGTTCTAGCTAAAATGCTCCCAAAGGAAGATATAATCCAGAAGTTTGTTTTTCAGTAGGAAATTGAGATTTTTACGTTTTTTTTTAATGTGGATATCTCCGTAACTATCTGTCCTAGAAACAAAATATAAATTGGAGAATGTAGGTATATAGTAAATTTAACTCTCTATAACATTGTCGAAGCTTTCTTCTAAAGGAATATATGAGCAAAAATATGAAGAAAGTGCCGGTTTTTTCAATATGGCGGCGGGCGCGGAGGGGGGGGGAATTGTGCATTTTGCATTTTAAACACTGACTAACCATTCTAGACAACATATCAAAAATTCAAAACTACCGGACCGTTTGTAAGGTCACCCTGAGTACTTTAGTCTCTATTCACCGAATTATTAGTAGTCACGGCTTAGGGGCTTGGCTTTTTTGAGATCGGATAACGCATAGTAATTTAGATGAAACGACTATTGAATTGACATAGGATTTTTTATCTCGGATATCATCCCTTAGTTTTACACCTTCCGATACTATCCGATCCGATCCTAATTATTGGATGAAACCGGATAATGTGTGTGTGTAGTGTAATAGATCCGAATAATTACAATTTATCGGAAGAAATGTCCTAACAATTGCACTACACATTATCTGATTGCTTTCGATAAGTCGGATCGGATCGGAAGGTCTGGAGCGGGTTTTTGCTTGACTTCGGTCAACTTCGCGAGTAGTGTGGCGCCATCTGTGGGCGCCGCTATAATTTACTGAATGGACAAAAAAACTAGATATTTATCGAACGTACTCACAGCGATCATCTGATCTGAGCAAGTTAATTAAAGTTTGTACACAATTAAGACAGAAAATTAAAGTCCAATATAAATTTCATATTTTGTTACCAATTTTCTTTGTGATTTCCAATACATTGGTATCAGACTATATATAATTAAAAAAGTATAGGCATAACAGAACCATAATTGACAACATTTCATATTTATAACAGGTGGAAATTAATATAGAGATCGACAGGGCTTTATGTCGTGTACCTTAAAAAAAAATCTTGGAATTTATTCTTCTGTATTTAAGGAAATATAAGAAAATACATCAAATAACTGCAATCTAAGACAATACGGGCTGAATAGGGTTGTTGTCTAAACCAAAGAGCGAAAACATAGATTTTTTTTTTATTTGACGTTGACAGATGACAGATGCATACCGAGATTTATTAAGTTTTTTTTAAATAAAGTAACCGTTCCATTAAGTTCTGGTTTTGGTGTTGCCACATTTCAAAATGAGTATGTTTTTATAAATTAATAATAGAATAAATAATCATCTCAGAAAATAAATAAAAACAGAGATTACTTCATCTTTTTAAGCAGAATTCAGAAAAGTAATAAAATGATTGTCTTAAAAATATGAAATGTTGTCAATTATCGAACATAGCCATAACATTGATATAAAATTACTAAAATAATTGGTAACAAAGTAGGAAAATTATATTGGACTTTAATTTTCTGTCTTAATTGTGTACAAACTTTTGAGAAATGCTCTCGATCAGACATCATTTCTGACCTATGTTTCTGACCGTGCGTATCACACCACGCTTCTATGCTTTAGCGACGCGACGCAGTGCTGGCCTGTGAGTATTCTTTGCATGAAACTGTGTGCGCTTACCTTTTATTGCGCGACTAATATTGAGGTGGATATCCGAACGCAACCAATATTACAAATCCGCTAGTTGTCATTGTCAGTGTCAGATTGCCAAGTCGACGCATTATACTTAAACCCGCTCCAGACCTTCCGATCCGATCTGATTTGTCGGAAATCCTAAGTCGGAGTCATTAACTACACATTGTCCGATCTGTGCTTCCGATCTGTGATTTCTGGCGGTGACTCAGTGCAGACGCATTTACCATGGCTCCTACATTGTCTAAACTACAAAAAATTGCAATAGGAGTAACAATATCAACTACTATTATGGATACACGCAAAAAAAGGAAAAAAGACGAGAAAAAGGTTTACGCCTCTAAAAATGGTTAAGATTCTAAGTTAGAAGCATTTTTGAACGTATTTGAGAATGAACGAAGACAATTTTTTTCTTAATTATTGAGTATGGTACGCCTATTTATACAATAATCGTCTCTATTGGAGTAGTCAGCTGACCCTGTGTCCCACAAAACAAAATATTCGCGGTCTGATACACTCTTCTTTCTCCGTCGACACATTTTTGAACTATATTATGCACTACGGATCCGATCCGATTTATCGGAAGAAATGTCCTAACAATTATTGCGCTACACCTTTGAGTAATAAATACTCAGAGCGCTACACATTATCTGATTTCTTCCGATAAATCGGACTATTGCACTACCCATTATGCGATTGCTTCGATAAATCGGGTCGGATCGGAAGGTCTGGAGCGGGTTTTACTGTCATCCTCTTGCCGCTCTTTTTATTAATAACTACAAAATATCTTGTTGTCTGTGCTGTCCTTAACATAAAATAAATGTTATTTATTTTAAGTCTCCTACATGATTATATCCAATCACAATAATCAAAATTTTCTACCGATTAATCTCCTCTCGTGTGAAATGTCCAAACGTCGTTATTGGTAAAAACTTGTATGTTTACAACATAACCTGAAACTGGCACGTGAACGAGAAGATTCAGTTCATGTATATTTAAAGTGCATAAATAATATTGTTCCTAATAATGACGGAGCTAACAGTAGACTCGGTCTGTCCTAAAGGACCTATATATCCCATGATAATAAACTTCCAAAATGGATATCCGAACGAAGATTTCGAAGTCAACTGCGCTCTGTTGCAAGACAAGGATGGTTCAAGAATGATTGCTATGGAGCTTTCAGAGCTCGTCTACGCTGGCAAGGAGGTTAACGAAGACTTGGGAAAGACCATAATTTTAGCCAGAAATAGGAAAACCGGTAAAGTTAGACTCATAGAAATGGGCCATGCAGATTTGAAACCAGTAAACAAAGTCGATTTAGACACTTCGCAGCAGCCAGAAACTACCACATTGGAACTAAGTAGGAAGTTCGGCTCTAAAAAACAGAAGAAGCTCATGGAACAGCACGAGAAATTAAAAGTTAATGTTCAAACAGTTACGGAACAAATGGAAAAAGTTACAGCAAACATCACGGTTGATAAATTTGATTTGTCTTCATATGAGAAGAACGATTCGGACGATTTCTATATTCCTCCTATAGACAGGGATGCAGCGAAAGTAGAGGATGTATATCCATTAGACAAAATTATGTCTGATGATGATTACGAGAACATATTTACAGATTTACAAAGCAGAGATTACGTTCCTGAGTTACATCCGTATATGCAATCATTCATAAAGGGCAAGAACCTGACTAAACGGTTAACAGTCTTGGCAGTGTACGCTAGTGAACTTTTAAAACTCATACCTGTCAAATTTACTGAAATTCGGAAAAAGGGCTTTTTAGCCGTCCCTTATTCTAACACCTTAAATAACATAGTGCTTAATGGTTTCACAGTAATTCAGAACGGTAAACGAGCTCGCCCACAATCACACAAAGACAAACTGTTGTGCCATTTAATAGTGTTATTGCTATTATTAAATAACTTCAAATTTGAAATTGAACCGATATGTGCAGCGTTGAAGACAACTATACCGACGTTTAGTATGAAGGCCAGATTAGTTGGGGCTGTAATTGGGTACTCAGGGGATAAAAAAGTGGTCCAGCTCAAACTACCATTAGCTCCAAAAGGAAGTTCCAACAAAAGAAGAAAAAGTGCCAAGTTTTAACTGTTAATTTAGCAAATTAGTCAAAATGTTAAATTGTGGATATTACGTGTTTTTTAAACATTTCAATGTGGGAGAAGAAATTCAATATTTAGTATTTTATACATCTGATTCAATTTTTGTAAATGTATTTAAACTTTACAGAAAATGTTGTACAGTCAGTTGTGTCAAAGTAAGATTATTTGGTTAAGAAAAACACGCCTATGGAAAAGATGTAAATTTCTAAAAGTCAAAATTTAAAAGTTACATAAAAGAAGATAAGAATTTTTTATTTTTGGTTTTTATATAAACTCATAAAAGAAGTGCATTTGTGTATTATCTGGTATGAATACTATGAATATGTTTTGAAGTTATTTTGTTGTTTGTATTGTCTCACAATTATGTATTCTACTGTCTACTATCCAGTCTCACTAAAAATGATGTCTGACAAAAATGTCTGTATAAAAAGGGTATAGCCTAAAAATTGTGTATGTATTAAACCTGTTCCAAAATTAGTTAAAATCCGTCTAGCCATTTACAGTCTGCCAAAAAGGAGTAGAAATTAAAAAGCGCCAAAACTGTAGTGTCATCCCCGTTTTATTACATTGATTAGAGGGACTACACTACAGTATTGCCACTTTTTAATTTATACTCTTTTTACGAGATGAGTGTATAAAGATTTCTACCGACAGATGGCCCTGTAGGGCTGGTGCTGCGCGCCCATACAAAACAGGCCATCCTGCATGGTGCTACTGATTATTCTGAAATAATGACCCCTCTAGAAATCAAAATATTGTGAATACAATTATAAAATTTTATAAATATAATGTAGATAACGTCATTGTAATATGTAATGTAAATAAAACAAGTACATGTGGATTACACCTTAGTTTTTATAGACTCAAAAAAATACATAATATATGAATGGAGAGTCAATTGCAAAAAAATGGTGTATAGTTAAGGGCTTTAATTAAAACAAAACTTAATTGATTCCTTTGTGTGACGAAAGTTACCCATACATTTTGTATGACTAACTTTCGTCACACAAAGTAAGCGATCGTGATTTTTTTGTTAACTAAGCTTTTAAGTGTGTACAATTTTTTTGCAATCAATTGTAGTCCTAAACCTTACTATTGGGTACCTAAGTATAACTCAAGTTGCATTGCAAGGCCATTACTGAAAAACTGATTCAACAGATTATAAGTTTTTGCCTGAACCAATGTCTGACAGATACAATTTTTTTGGGTGTGACTTTGGTGAGTCACTGACATTCGTAATATATATTTTTTTGCTGACACTATTTTACCTGTGTATAAGAAATCTTTTTATTTTTGTTTCTTCAATATGTAAATGTTGAAGAAATTGCATCACTACATAGTATAAAACAAAGTCGCTTTCTCAGTCCCTATGTCCCTTTGTATGCTTAAATCTTTAAAACTACGCAACGGATTTTGGTGCGGGTTTTTTTAATAGATAGAGTGATTCGAGAGGAAGGTTTATATGTATAATACATGCATAATTTATCAGCATTGCACCCGTGCGAAGCCGGGGCGGGTCGCTAGTTTGTTATAATTCAAAGTACTGAGCAAGTTAGAATAAAAGAATTATTTTTACAATGTGTTGTTTTAATAGTCGTATATGGTTATAATCTAATGAATAAAGGGATTTTACACATTACATTACATATGGAGGGATGATACATTACTGAAAATTGCGAAATTTTACATTTCTTTTAATGTGCATATCTCCGTACTATCTGTCCTTGAAACAAAATTTTAAATGTAAGGTTATAGTAAATCGGGGGGCACGGCAGTGCCCCCGCCAAGTCGAGCGCGAAGCAAACACTGCCGTACCATCCTTTACTGGAACCATTTCGCCGCATTTTCAGGCCCCTATTTGAGCACCTCTGGATAAGACCAGAACGCAGAAATTTTCGTCATCCAGTAAGCTATAATCACATACTTAAAATCCAAAATTTCAAGTCAGTAGGTCATTAAAGAACTAGTACTTCCCATAAATTCAGAGAGCTGAAATTTGGTACAGAGTTAGGGTTTAATGGCCACATAAAGCGAAAACTATAAAAATTGGCCAAGTGCGAGTCCGACTCGCGCATGAAGGGTTCCGTACCATAAAACAAGTTTGTTGTATGGGAGCCCTTAAATATTTATTTTATTTTATTTGTAGTATTTATTGTTATAGCGGCAATAGAAATAGATCATCTGTGAAAATTTCAACTGTCTAGCTATCACCGTTCTTGATATACAGCCTGGTGACAGACGGACGGACGGACGGACAGCGAAGTCTCAGTAATAAATAGGGTCTCGTTTTTACCCTTTGGGTACGGAACCCTAAAAACTAGGATAATCGAAGATCTTGGAGTACTCTGATTAGAAAACACAAGAGCCCAACCAAACTATTAGAAATCGACATACCGCCTTTACAAAAAATATTCAACTTGTTGTTGTGTTCGGTTGGCCGCCATCGCGACTGATCGTCTCTCCTGATGATGGATCGCGTACCGATTCGAAACATGTCGAGCGTTATTCGACTTCTACGACGTGAGTAAACCCGTTTAAGTATTCTAATATTCAACTTGGTGGGCCGCTTCATTTGATGTCAAAAGTCCAAGGTCTGAAGTATTTTGACGACGCGTTTGGCTCGGTTTGTAGACACCTGCCTATTGAGCCGGCGGTCCCGGGTTCGAGTCCCGGCCAGGGCAAATATTTGTGTGATGAACTCGAATATTTGTGCTTGGGTCATGGTTGTTCTATGTATTTAAGTATATATTTATCTATATAAGTATGTATACCGTCGTCTAGTAAGCCTTCTAGAGCTTAATTTGGGACTAGATCGATTTGTGTGAGGTTGTCCGATATTTATTTATTTGATGAAGAACCCTCAGCTGGTCTCAGCTGTATTAGAGATATGGTAATGCCCCTTCTACTATTGGTACATAAAAAAAATCGACTGTCAGTGTCATTGCAAAAATCCAGCGTAGTGGGACAAATCTTCTAATTTAATCTAGCCTATAGCGTCCCACAGCTGGGCGGGTTACGTATTACAATCCCGAAAGTTCATAATACCTACAGTTGAAATACCGATGGTCAAAATACCGAAAGTTCAAAAAGCCGATATTCGATAAACCGAAGCTCAAATGAAATTGAAATTTCATAATCCCGAAATTGTTCAAATCTCGAAATTTTATAATCCCGAAAGTCAGTGAGCACTTTAAAAGTGTCAGGACACGAAACTAATCTGACTTTTCCGTGGAACCGATCTGCTCCGGCGCTGCGGGATGTTCAGCCCCTCCGCCCTAGCGTAGGAAAGTGCGGGCATCAAGCGAGCCGCAGCGGCTGAGGCTGGTCGCCGAAGGTGACCAAAAAGCCGAAGCTGCGGAGGCGAGTTCTTACGGCGGCCGGGGGCTGCCCTCCCTCCGCGCGTCCGGGCTTTTATATACACTCTAGGGGTAGGGCAGACAAGACCACGTGGAATCGGGGTTGACAGCTTCGGTTCTGTGGCAAGTCGATTAAGAAAAGGAAAGAGTCCGGGAAAGTGGGAAATTATGACACTAAATATTCGATATTATGATAAAATATTCTGTCATGGACTGCCAACCGAACCGAACTTGTCTGGAACCGAAGCTGTCAACGCTCGCCTCCACAGTTTCGGCTTCTTGGTCACCTTCGGCGACCAGCCTCAGCCGCTGCGACTCGCTTGATGCTCGCACTTTCTTACGCTACGGCGGAGGGGCTGCACATCCCGCAGCGCCGGAGCAGATCGGTTCCACAGAAGAGTTCACTTATAAATAGTAAGTATAGTAGTAGGCAAGTAGGTTACGTAATTTAGGTTAATATTTCTTTGTATAAAATAAACATTAGAATCTGTAAGACTACAGAAATATAATTCTCGAGAGTTTAAATAATATTCCGGATTACAACCTTCAGGCAGGATCATAGTCTTCGGGATTTTAATCTTCGGGATTACAGTCTTCGGGATTACATTCTTCGGGATTACAGTCTTCGGGATTATAATATTCGGTATTTCATCCTTTCGATCAAACATTACAAATTACGTTCTTTCGGGATTTTAAACTTTCGGTCAAATAAACATTCGACATTTTAATTTTCAGCCGTCCGTCCATAGGTCTTATGAAATTCGGTATTTTGAACTTCGGCATTGTAATACGTACCCGCTGGGCGAATGCCTCCCCTTCTGCTTTTAATACGCATATAAATAAAATTAAAGGAAAACTCTGGATAAGACAAGACTTATACTTACAAATTTACGAGAAGAAATAGTCGAACGATTAACTTTATTCTACTCGAACATTACACAAATTAAAAAAAAACATATTACACCAAAATATTAATTTCGCTCAAAATTTGGTCAAAATATAATTGGCATTGGACTAAGAGTGGCGGTGATACCCGCACACGTTGCTAGATAGCGCTGACTGTATTTTAAAACGCGCCTACGTTTGTTTTTCCGATAATCTTATATGGCGATGTGGCAACCGGCCGCGTTACAGTCGTTTACGACATTCTTCTACTGCGCTTGGAAACGTGTGCTAGGGATTAGGAGGGATGATTTGCATTTCGTTGATTGCGCTTATTATTTCGTGGTTTGCTAAAGTAAATTAGCAGGTTGTTATAAAACAATATGCCCACGTTTCTACAAAAAGAAGTGAAATCCCACCAAAAACATTCTGTAAAAACTAGCCAAGTCTCGATGGAGCTGCTTGTTTATCTCTAAAAAGTAATGAAATCTAGACAAAGTCGTACCAAGTCTAAGGTTCCTTACTGCGATTTCTTTATTATTATAGTTAATGTTGTGTGACTTGGCCGTTGAAGGGTATACAAGGGTACAAAACTAGGTGCTCCATGACACCATTGCACCAATCTGTCACCAGAACCGCTACCCATTGACGATGGAAAATTGCCACTTGGAAAACGTTGATTCAATAACCAGTCAATTGTAGGCTTGATAAAGCTGCGTATTTCAATAATACTTATGTATAGGCGAGCCTGAAACAAACAGTATAAAAATATTTCTAGTACAGACGGACCTCTAATCATTGATAGAAGTCCGTCTGTATGTCTATTTTATGTTAGATCGGTGGTTGATTTGACGCTCCAAAAAGAAGAGAGCAGAAGTCAGCATTGTCAATGCTGAATGCATGTGTTGCACAATCAACAACAGCCTAAAATGAGACCCTAGCGTCAAATTACCAATACCAGTATGGGTTATTATCTCGCTTAACAAACATAGGTAGTTACAACAGATACAACATTACCTACGTGTAAACAAAATTGACTTGTTGCGGTTCTGGGGACAGATTGGTGCAATGGTGTCATGGAGCACCTGGTTTTGTACCCTTGTATACCCTTCAACGGCCAAGTCACACAACATTAACTATAATAATAAAGAAATCGCAGTAAGGAACCTTAGACTTGGTACGACTTTGTCTAGATTTCATTACTTTTTAGAGATAAACAATCTACAAGGCTAGTTTTTACAGAATGTTTTTGGTGGGATTTAATTGTCTACAACATTGTCTAAGCTTCGTTCTAGCTAAAATGCTCCTAAACGAAGGTAAAAGTAAAAATCTGAAGTGCAATTTTTTTCAATATGGCGGCGCGCGCGGAGGGGATGGGAATTGTGCATTTTGCATTATAAACACTAACTAACCATCCTAGACCACATATATCAAAAACTCAGAACTACCGGAGCGTTTGTAAGGTCACCCTTAGTACTTCAATCTATATTCACCGAACTATTAGGGGCCATTCATTCATTACGTAAGGACAATTCAGGCCGTTTTTACCCCCGGCAGAATGTGACTAGCGAATGAACTTATTACAGTCTTTAGTTGTAAATCAAACATAAACTCCAATAATATATACTTTATTAATTATATTATTGTACAGTTAACGGCGATTACCTAAAATTGCAGTCTTTTGTGATGTGCTTGGAAGAGTTAAGCTGGAGCCACACTGCTGCGTACGGTCGAGCTACACACGTGGGTACAAAAACGCTTTGTATGAAAATGTAGGTAAGTACATACTTTCACAGTTGTGCACGAGCACGCTGCGCACGGAATGACGCCACTGATACCAATATTATAACAATGGATCCACGTGGGCGACGTGTAGGTATAGCGTGTCCGTGCGTAGTGTGCACAGCAGTGGGGCTCCGGCCTTAGCGTGGTCTCACTCTATAGCCAGTGGCGGGTTTAGTGTCAACCTCCCGATCCCGACACGCGAAACTTGCCGGGGCCTTGGGCTTGGGCACCGGACGGCGTTTCTTTGACCAGGTCTATGGCGATCTAAACCTAAAAAATAGAGCTGTGTGCCCGAACGATGCCATTTCATTCATTGTTAATGTCACCCTGATTGACAGTGACACAGGACTTGTTTGTCGTTTCATTCGGGATAAATTTCGTTTGTTTTGAACTATTGTGCTATTTGTGCTCGAAGTTTTTTAATCTAAATAAACCGCAAGGCAAGGCTATACATAGCTAAGGTCGGCCCAGCGGGGCTACATATCTTGATGCGACTTCGCTTGTCGCGCGGCTCAGCGTGACCTGTCTTACTCGGACCGACTTAAAAATGACAGGTAATATTTCCCGCGCGTCAAAGAGTCGCGTCTCACAGTTATGCTAGACATGCTGGTTTTGAAGCAGTACAGTTTGCATCAGCGGATATTATACACATAATAATAGTTTCACTGGTATCACGAAAGTACAAGTGTAGACCCGCGACGGCACAGAAAATGGCGCTTCAGATCATAGAAAATACGATTATGACATCGGCGTGGAATGAAAGGTCGATATCTCGCTCCCGCCTATGATTTGCCGCTCATTACAGGTCATTGTCAGAATTAGGTGCGCGTCTTTCCGGTGGACATAAGCGAAATTAAGGATTCCAGGGCCTGATTAAATGCCTGTGAAAATAAAGAACGTTCCCTCTTCTATAATCGATGTAATAGCAACATAACCTAGATTCATAAAAGCTCTTAACTTTTGACCACCGAAGGGACAAATTTTGTTTTTTCAACTGACAATGACCCAGGCGGGCCTCTATCAGAGCGGAGCTGATCTATTCAAAGTGGACCAATAGCATTCCTCAGATTTAAATGCACCTCTTTTAGGCTTCACAAACACGCACCCTGATTGATTATTTTTCTCCGGTCTGCTTCAGTGGGCAGGCAGTCTTAATCATCCGTCACACGTTCATTATTACATTAAATCTAATAGTAAAAAAACAAAACATCTGTGCCTTGAAGCATATCAATTATTGTATATTCATTAAATACAGTAATATATAATATAGTGACTTAAACAGAGAGTAATGGGTGAAAATTAGAAGCGTCTCAACTGCTAGCTCAGCTTTCGTTACGATATTCGTCTAAACGCACCCAAACTGAGGTAGCGGTTGAAACGATTTTGATTTTCACCTGAATATGATTAAATTTAATTTAAATACCTTTGCGATTTTAAATTGCGTGCAATGATTTATTAATTATTATACGACTAATACTAGGTGCTAATATAAAGGCCATATGTGAGTAAATATTTGGACTATGAGTTAACCTATTATAGATTGCGTATTATTGCAATATATTATCCAAAATGTATAAATAGTTCAACTAACTTGTTTTCCTCCATGGTACCATATTATTGTATTGTCATCAAAGTCAAGTAGGTATGCATAATATCAGCTCAATCGCTTGAAGATATCTGCTTTAAAATTGAGTTACACAAGATTCCACCCGAACAAACATAGTTACATACATACATTGCATGTTAAGTAAAAGCTTGTAAAAAGAAATCAGTCTATCATGTTTTTTATCACGTTTTGTATATGCAAATGTACACCGCATATACAAAACGAATACTCATGAAGTTCGTGCTTATTACGGCGACATCGGCTCAGTCTTAACGATATTCTCCACCTCATCCATTGGTTCCAACTTCACAGCTAAGTCTCCTGTGGTGCTCTCGGCTTCTGCGCTTTCAACCCAGCCGTTTGAACCTTCATCGCTCATCTCAGCCGTGCACAGTTCGCTCATAATCATCTTACTTTTACTCGACTCAAAATTGGACAATTTAACCCTCTGTATCGAATACTCCAGGCAATTATAGGACGAGGAACAGCTCTCGCATTTGAACACGATCGAGTCTTTCAAATGTTTCAGCTTCTGGTATACATCCAAGTAAAAGTCATCGTTGAAATTCTGTATGCACTCCCCACACTCAATGTTGAACATTCGCTTCTTTGAGCCATATGTCGCCAGTTCTTCCACGTCGAATTCGTTGTGAAACTTCTTTATATGCCGCTTCAAAGTCTTTCGCGTGCTGAAATCCTTCATACATATGATACATCGAGGCAAAGTCTTCTGCTTCATATTTGGAAGTATAGTTACATGATAAATTTCGTTGTGTTGCTCAAATTTGTCCAATCCGTTGAAAACTATATTGCATTGTTCGCATTTGAAAATCTGGTCCTTTGCTAAATGTTTAGTTTGGAGATGGATGCTCAATGCTTCATTGGAGCTGAACGATACTGAACAGAGGTCGCAAGGAAACGTGTTCATATTGAAAGAATGGATCAGTTTTAAATGAATCTTGCACGATTTGGCCGATTCGAAGCGTTTGTAACAGATATGACATTGCGGAAACACGGTTGAATTAGGGTGTTTCGTCCGTACGTGTTTCCTAAGGCTTCTCTTTTCTTTGAAAAGTGTCTCGCATTCAATGCATTTGTATCGTCGCATACCTAAGTGCGTGTATTCGATGTGACGCCGGATATTGCGTTTGGATTTAAATTGCTTATCGCAATAATCGCACTTCGACCAGGAGTCGTTGTTGTGTACGATTTTAATATGGGACGCCAAGTAATACTTGTTATTGCAAATTTTCCCGCACAATCCGCAGTCGACCGCTTCGTCGGTCGTATGTTTCAATTTTATATGGTGTTTCAAGGAACGGTCACTGTAGTACATCCTGTCGCAATGATGGCATTTAAAGCCAGCTTCAGTCTCTTCCGGGTTGGTTGACGACACATCGTTATCCGCTATTTGAGCTTGGGGGTGAAAAATCCTGATATGAAACTCGAGACTAGATACGTCTGTGAATAATTTGTCACAGTAGTTACAATTATTGACGTTAGGCGGCGGGAGACAGGTCTTCTTATGCTCAAACATGGTCTCTTTACTGTAAAATTTGGAGAAGCAGACATTACAAGTAGAAAGTGAATACTCTCTAACATGAGTAGCTCTCATGTGGTCCTTTAACTCGTAAACTGAATTAAAAGTGCTATTGCAATTCTCGCAATTATAGAGGCGTTCCCTTCCGCTTCCCCACGTCTGTTTCAGTAAAAAATTCCTGGCGTATTCGTAGAACATTTTAAACGAATGGTCAGACTTCACGTGTTGCCGCAGCGATGGTTCTTCGGCGAAATTTTTGTCGCAATACTCGCAATAGAACTCATGGAGCTGAACTCTAAAATCGTAGTTGTAATAATCGATTTGCTCCATATGAGATTCAGTTTTGTGGTCCTGTTCATTATGTCTGGTTCTCGCGTGACGCCGTAAACTCTGGTTAGACGTATACACTTTGGGGCAAAGGGTGCATCTGAACTCTCCCTTCTCTCCGTGAAACATCTCGATATGCCGCTTTAAGTTTCTGTTATTAGTGTATACTTTGTCACATAAGTGACACTTGATGATCCCTTTGAGAACATTATGTGTGGCTTGTATATGAGCTAGCAAGGAATGCTTCCCTTTGAAGGTTTTTTTGCAGTAATCGCAAGTGGGATATTGGACGTCGGGGTTGTGAAGCTGGTTCATATGCCTCTTCATATTCCTTTCAGTGGTGAAAGTCTTACAGCAAATGTGGCATTGTATCTGAGACCCAGCTCCCTGTAAATGAACTGTGATCATATGTGAAACAACATTTTGTTTCCTTGTGAAGATGCGTCCGCATATATCGCATTCTGGGTATGGTTGCTGGAATCTATTGTGGCCTCGGCTTAAGTGAAGCTGTAAGCCGGCTGGGCTGCCAAACCTCTGATCACAGATTTCACAGTAACACGTGTAGTTGACATGGCAGTTTTCAATATGTGTTTGCAAGTTATATTTCCTCGTGAATGTGCGACTACAATAATCGCAAACATATTCTGGTGAGTTTGTTTTACATGATTTATTACCACTATAAAACATCTTTAAGCTGCACTTAAATAATACACCATTAGATAAGGATTTAGATAAGTATCATTTAAAATAACCTATTTTTATTATTTGAGAGTTTTACTCTTCTCGGTGCAGTTCTCTCCAGTCCGTTCTACTTAATGCCAGTTCTTTCACTTCTCTTTACCTCAATTACCTTCTGTATTAGAAAAATAACCTACAGATTAAATAATTACGCTCCTAGATCTGAAGCAATGTTCCATGTTTGATAGCATATGCATGTTTAGAATTGTAGACTTCTTGGTGCGTAGCAGCAGCTTGCTTTTCTTTTGATGAACATCTGAAAATAACAATAGCATAATTAATTGCATGGTTTTCAAAAATCCAGATAAAAACTTCCTCTTAAAAGTAAAATTAAATCTTCGCTAAGAGAATGTGAATTGTGATTGTGTGAGGTAATAAAATAAATCATTGAATTCTGACGTAACAAGCATTAAAAAAGTAACACAATAACAACCAAACTAGGTTCTCAATTTGGTTGTTATTGAGTTTTTTTTGTACAATAAAGTACCTACTACTTACTACATGTATACTTAGTAAATGGTATCTAAATCTACTACCTACAAATAAAATAATATTTAGGAACTGTTTTTATTATTTTGTAAGAGGTAAAAACGCTGGATTAGGGTGTACTGAGGTACTTGACACTGCCTTTTATTCTGTATCAATGCCCTATGTTTCATAGTAAGGCTCAAAATGCAGGGCCGTCTTAAACTAGGCTGAGGCCCTTGGGCACACAAGAATTTGGGGCCCTTTGGGAAAGTAAAAAAAGCGAATTATAATAAGATTTTTCTACTAAGTAAAACCATATATTCTGTGAGAGAAATTGTTGGTCCTTCGGGGCCCCCTGAGAATGGGGGCCCTGGGCACGGGCCCTGTGTGCCCTTATGGTCAAGACGGTATTGTCAAAATGTATCTTTTTAAAAAAATTCCATACACCTCTTTGTGATCTCTATAAGTTTCAAAAGTGCTGAAACAATTATAGTGAACTTTGCAACTTAGAATAAAAATTATATACATATAATGTTATTTATTTCCTAATAATTATATTATTTTACATGTTCATTCATACAAGTTTATTTTTAATAGTTAAATATTAAATTGTGATGGCTATTAGGTACAGTAAGTGAAAGCAGTTAATGACATTTCATGAGCTTTTACAGAGCAAAATATGTATATGTATAATTTAGCCATCCCGTTTTACCTGTATGTACCTCACGTAATTATTGAACAACCCTAGTGTTCTACTCAAGTACTCAGCCGATAATAACATTCTTAGTAGCTATTCAATATTCATCCCGTACGAGCTGCTTTAGGTATAGTAATTGTTTCGTTTATTTAAAACTTTTGAAACTCAAATTGCATTTACGGAAGTTGATGAAAAAAATACAAAAAATTGGGCAAGTGCGAGTCGGACTCGCGCACCGAGGGTTCCGTACAAACACTTTTCATCCTTAAGTGGTTAAGTTAAGTTTGCACCTGGTATGTATAGCACCCCATACAAATGAGGTGCAAAGTTAACGCAACCAACCTGTTTGTTGTATGGGAGCCCCCCTTAAATATTTATTTTATTTTATTTTTAGTATTTGTTGTTATAGCGGCAATAGAAATACATCATCTGTGAAAATTTCAACTGTCTAGCTATCACCGTTCTTGAGATACAGCCTGGTGACAGACGGACGGACGGACGGACAGCGAAGTCTCAGTAATAGGGTCCCGTTTTTACCCTTTGGGTACGGAACCCTAAAAACGATAAAATGCCTTTGTTCTCAATAGTGCAACCAAGAGTTTCATTCACGCATATGACTTCCTGATTTCTCCGCACCATTTAGTAAATATTTAGTAGTTATAAATACAAAATCTAGATATACTAACTTACATCTTTCTAATGTAACATTATCCTCTGGTGAAAGTATACACAATTAACTATTTACGAAGCAGTTAACAGAAGCACTGAGCATATGTACAAACAACAATTTTGCACATAAGTCTTGGGTATGTTTTAAGGTTTTAATTAATGTGAATAAGTACATTATATTATAATTCATACGAAAAGTAAAATACGAACAATACAAAAATATTTTTGGAGTTTGACTTGACAGCCGTGAGGCGTGAGCCGAGCCGAGCGTCTATCTAGTGAAAATGTTTGAGTAATGAAAAAAAACGCTAGATCAGCCCATCGAGTCATTATTTTCTTTAGCAGCAGAAAATATATAAATATTTCTTTATAACATATTCTAATAATTGCCTTGAATTAACCTTTTAGAAGAATATATTGGCAAAAATGTAAATTGTATTATTTTTGTTCATTCATCATTCATTTGCGTTATTTTTTTAATCAATTACAGTCTGACACAAAAGAGTAGAAATTAAAAAGTGGCAATACTGTATTATGTCTCCGTTTTCTTAGATTGATTAGAAAGGGACGACACCACAGTATTGCCACTTTTTAATTTCTACTCTTTTGTGTCAGACTGTATCAAATTATCAAATCAATCAATCTGTCATCTGTCATTGAAAGCGTCTACAGACAGACCGCGTTCTCATATTTGTTTATTTATTTTTATCAACAACTATCGTACTTGCAATGAATAGTTCCTATAATTTATCAGTAAACTAATATCAACATGTGTTCTCGCGTATTTAATTATTGCGACACCAACGTGGTATTTATAATTGTGTGAAGTGATTACTGTAATTCTCAAATATGTCTCAGTTATTGCTGTGCAGAGTGTGTCTAGCCAGTAACGTGACTGTTTACAATATACTGAACTCCTGCCTTCAGGAAATGTACGAGAAACTAACTAGGCTACCGGTATGTTACCATGTTTGGTTAAATTTTTACCTGACTACGACCAAAAGGAAGGGTTATAAGTTTAGCATTCTATGTATGTACCTATATTCATTAATATTTTCTTTCGGTTTCCGTGACGGACACATTTAAATAAAGCAATTTAAATGGATTATATTGTGTATATAAATTATTTGAGCTTCCCTGACATTTCAGTAACTTTCAAGTGACCATTGTCAAAGGTTCTGAGAATAACACAATTTTTCGCTGTTATAGTTACATTTGTGCAAACTACCATATTAACAAACTAGCATCTTAATAGACATGTTGACTGATGTTGAATTCTACAGCGTACTGTAGTTATATGAATAAAATTAGCTAAATATATCACAAAACAAAGAAAAAAATCCAAAAAAATAAATCTTTTTTGGAAATATGTGACCTCAAAGGTACACAAATTTTATGATTTTTTTTTAATCCGAAAGGAATTTTGAAAATGTTTTCAAAATCCTCATAATTTTACAATACAATAATTGTATGACAACCATGAACTTAAATGCAAATGGTGAAAATGGCAAATTTCTTAATTTCTCCATACAATTATTGGTATTTGGTACCTATACCGGCCTGTGATGTCACTAGCCTGGACCTCCTTTTGTATGGAGCGTTTTTAGCGTTACATAGGAATGTTGAACTTTGATGGTCATTTCTGACTTTTAGAGCAGTTTAAGTGTAGTCAGTCCCATATAGACATTTGATCACTATAAAAAATAGAATCAATTGACATCCTCAAAAAATATTTGTCAACATGTCTATTAAGACTTGTAAACTAAAATAAGACCTTTTTATTGTAACATTCAATGTGTTATTATTGTTATGCTTAGCACAGCAGAATGCTTTGTTCTGTCAAAACAAACTATTATCTAAACTACCTATCTATAGATAGATAGATTATGCTCTTCTCTTGTCATATTCCCGTAGCCTCAGACATGTTAAATTGCACTTGACCAATGCGTAAAATCCATAATTTATTTAATGTGTTCCAGCTGCACGCAGACGATGGTAAACCGAGCACAGTTTGCTACATTTGCCTGGCGCTGCTCCGGAAGAGTTACCAGCTTTGGGTGCAGTCCGTCACTTCAGATCGGCTGCTGAGCCGACTCCTCGCTACCAATGATGAGGTGATAAATTCCGTTCATTTTTAGACTTGTATAAAAATCTATCTCTGTTCGCGCTGTCTAAGAATCAGCACCCAAATGACATCACCTTTGTGAAAAATTTGACCGTAACACACAACAAGAACGGTGGTACAATTTCCATAAATCCGCCTTAGTGTATTACTAAGTCCAATCACTTGTTGCATACAATCATTTAGGATGTGGAACTTTACAAATGGATTTATTAATCACAAATTAGGATATATTCTAAAATATGAAAATGCGGTTATATTAAATTTATTATGCTTTATGCGATTATATCGGAAAAAAAATTGATGCGTCACAAGCCGAACGATTAGGCCGATCGTGCCTCTCTATCACTAGTTCTGTGCTCTCGCTTGCACTGTCGGCTCAGGCGAAACGTGACAATGAGTCATACTTTTCGTGGGTGTAGCTGGCTTTCATCGATTTATAAAACGTTATCAGTTCAAAAAATGTTGTCAAGTGAGGAAATTCCATGTTTCAAGTCTATTTTAATGCTAATATGTTACTTTTCAGATAACACAAGAGTTGATAGACCATGTGGATAGACAAGGCCACAAGTTGACCACGGCATTTGTGGTGAGCTCGGAACACCTGGATGTAACACCCGAAGCTGAAGCATCGCAGGACATTAAGGAGTTGAAGCAGGAACCGGCAGGTAAGATTGCAATGAAATTAAGTAAATATTAAGAGGCCTTATTCCTTTTAAAATGCTGATTGTTTTAGACATGTCTCTTAACATATTATTGATGTTACTACCTAGAATAGGGCTATAGTGATTTATTGGTTTATATTTGAAACCTACAGTTTGAATTTTTCATTCAAAAACTACTTGTACAAAATTCAAGGGAAAAATTAGTTTTTTTTAACTTATTTTCGACTGCACGCAATGAAAGAATGAAATAGCTATGTAACTACATAGAACTTGAGGAAAAGTATTATTCACTAAATTAGGTTAGGTTAAAATTATCAATATATTTGTCATAATATGAAAAAAAAAATTAAAAGGAATAAGGCCTCTTAACCTCACAAATCGCGCTATTGAGAATTCCTGCACAATATTTTTCCTGAAATAACCTCTCAATATGTTGAGGTTTGTTATCAACATAAACACCACTAGTGCCATCTAGTTTCTCTATGGTTGTATTCTATTTATAAATTATTAAAAATAAATAAAGTCAGTCTGTGGTAAACTCCAAACATATTCGTTTGATTTTATTATGTTATGGGTTGAATACAAAAATTATATTGTAATTTTCAATACAACTGTAGAATCTTATAAATCAATAGATATGTGTGTGTATGTAGGTTATTGATTTGTGACTCTTTTCTATATTTTCTTAAATTGTCTTTCACCAAATGCAAGTGTCTGTTTGACTTGTAAAAACGCCTTACGGCATTAAGTCCGCCATTTGTACTTTTTGGTATTGTGAATTAATAAATAATAGGTTTGCAGATTTTTTTTGAGGATATCAATCGTTTCTATTTATTATTGGGATCAAATGTCTATATGGCACTAACTACACTTAGGCTGCTCTAAAAGTCAGAAATGACTGTCAAAGTTCAACATTCGTACGGAGCGCTCAAACGCTTCATACAAGTGGCCACCTACATGTGACGTCATTTGTGGGTTGGATATTGGAGTCATTTGCCATTTTCACCATGAAAAAGTGCGTTTAAGTTCATGTCTGTCATACAATTATTAATTTGAAAACACTTTTATAATTTTCTTTTTTTTAGCCAAGCTCTATTTTTTCTTATTAGGATATTATATTTTTAGGAATGTTAAGTTTTCGTATTTAGAATATAATCAGTTTTTGTCAATATTGTTTTATGAAATATAAAATTGTTGTTACATTCATGTAAAAAAAAAAACATTTAAACAATGACATAGTCAATGATTTAATGAATGATTTACATGTAAAAAATGACATATTGACCTAGTTTTATTCATATAAGTACAGTATGTTGTATAATTCAACGTTAGTCTAATAGGTGTATTCGTTTTTAGGGTTCTCTTCAGACACGGATCACGTATCCATCAAAGCAGACCAGTCTGACTCTGAAGACAACCTCCCACTCCAAGCCATCAGGCAGAACAAGACAGAGACAGCACCTGTGAAGAACAAGGACAAGGAATTTTTGAAAGGTAAGACGACAAGATCGGCGCTGTTTGTATCAATCTGTATCAATATCATTTATTTTCAGGCAACTGTCGCCCAGCCGCCCACAGATATAGTACATTACTGCAGACGCCGCGGAAGAAGGGCTTGTCGGGTGAGTAGGTATAGACGGATAGTGATACGAAGCCGGCAAGCTCTTTTCACGGCTATGGCATGTATAGTGCTTTTCTCAAACATATGCAATGAAATGAAAAAAATGAGAGAAAAATGCTTTCTGCGAAATGAAACTTTCGACTTACAGACTTACGAAAAACTAAATAAAAAAATAATGATATGAAACTGAATCGAAAAATACGAAATAATTTTTGGCCAAGCTTATATAGAGACGCTTCGCTCGCTCGGTCAATTAACAGGAAGTAGCTGACAACTTCGCACCTTTATGGTCACCTAGTTTTTTTAATATCCAGGCTTCAAATCCGGCTACGCCCGCGAGCTGATCCTGACCAAGGAGCAGCAACTCTTGGAGCTCCAGGTGCGGGGCTCCTCCGTCAACTTCCTCAACGCGCCGTTCAAGTGCCAGCCCTGCCGCCGCGGGTACGTCGAGCCGGCCGCCTTCCGCAACCACCAGCTCAAGCACGATGTCGTGAGTGACAGCCCTAAAATAATATTTAGTGGCAACCCTAAAATTATATTTAGTGACAGCCCTAAAATAATATTTAGTGGCAACCCTAAAATTATATTTAGTGACAGCCCTAAAATAATATTTAGTGGCAACCCTAAAATTATATTTAGTGACAGCCCTAAAATTACTTTTAGTGACAACCCTAAAACTATATTTAGAGACAGCCCTGAAATTACATTTAGTGACAACCCTAAAATTACATTTAGGGACATTTAGTGACAGGCCTAAAATTACAAGTGATAGCCCTAAAATTACATTTAGTGACAACCCTAAAAATTATATTTAGTGACAACACTGAAGCTACATTTAGTGATAACCCTAAAATTACATTTAGTGACAACCATAAAATTATATTTAGAGACAGCCCTAAAAGTATATTTAGAGACAGCCCTAAAATTATATTTAGAGACAGCCCTGAAATTACATTCAGGGACATTTAGTGACAGGCCTAAAATTACATTTAGTGATAGCCCTAAAATTACATTTAGTGACAACCCTAAAATTACATTTAGTGACAACCCTGAAGCTACATTTAGTGACAACCCTTAAATTACATTTAGTGACAACCCTAAAATTATATTTAGAGACAGTCCTAAAATTATATTTAGAGACAGCCCTAAAATTATATTTAGAGACAGCCCTGAAATTACATTCAGGGACATTTAGTGACAGGCCTAAAATTACATTTAGTGATAGCCCTAAAATTACATTTAGTGAAAACCCTAAAATTGTAGTTAGTGACAGCCTTGGAGTTACTTGTAGTGACAGCCCTAAAATGGCATTTTAGTAAAAGTCCTAATATTGAATTTTGTGACATTTCACCAATTTATATGTACATATTTCCCACCAGAAATCCGGCGCGCACGTGTGCGACATATGCACGATGCGCTACAAGACGCCGCGCAAGCTGCGCGCGCACGTCGTCACCGCGCACGAGCGCCGCTACCAGTGCGCCACCTGTCCGCAGCGCTCGCACACCGCGTGAGTACACAACCTATGCATATACGTCGTTTTGTAGGTCGTGTAGCGCCACCTGTCGAACAAAGTTCAAACTACCACGTGCAGCGCCATCTAGCGAGCTATCTAGCACACTAGCGATCAATACCATCACACACCGCGTGGTCACAGATACTTAATGCGTGGTACCGAATCTATTCATGGACGTCCTTTTATAGGTTTCAGTCGAGACTTGCAGCGCCACCTATCGAACAAGCTTAAAACTTCCACGTGCAGCGCCATCTAGCGAGCTATCTAGCACACTAGCGAGCAATACGACCACACACCGCGTGGTACGGAATCTATTCATGGACGTCGTTTTATAGGTTTCAGTCGAGTAGAGATGCGCAGAATGTGTCACTAAAGTAAAAAGAGTGATATGTGTCTAGCTCACCGAGATATGTATCGCTCATTTAGCTCAGTAGATTTTTAGACTATATCGTTCACGAGTGAGCAAAGAACTAGAGATGTCGATGAATTAGATTCACGGCAGCATGGCAACATTCATTTCATGAGCGAGAGGGAGCGAGTAATACTGAGATGATAGATGATATACTGAGCTACTTGAATCTTCAGTGAGCTAAACCAAATGATATAGCTCGTTTGAATCACTCACTCGCGAGCTACACATCTCTACAGTCGAGACTTGTAGCGCCACCTATCGAACAAGCTTAAAACTACCACGTGCAGCGCCATCTAGCGAGCAATCGAGCGCACTAGCGAGCAACAGAGTAAAGTCGATTGACCCATAAATGTGTTCAGATCGCAGGCGCGCGAGCACGAGCGCTGGCACCTCGGGCACCGCTACGTGTGCCGGCTGTGCGGGCACGTGTCGCGCGCGTCCACGTCGCACCTCACGCACATGCGCGCGCGCCACCGCACGCAGCACACGTGCGCGCTGTGCGGGGACAGCTTCGTCGGCGCGCACGGGCTCAGGATGCACGAGGGGAAGGCGCACAGGGAGCCGCAGGTCAGTTAGTCTCTCTCTCTCTCTCTCTCCTTCTCTCTCTCTCTCTCTCTCTCTCTCTCTCTCTTTCTCCGTCTCTCTCTTTCTATCTAGCTCATTAGTGTTGTTCCGCCCGAAACGTGACACTTCGAATAGGGCATGCAAACCCGGTTATTATGTAATAATAAAACCGGTTATAACCGGTTATTTGTATAGTATAATAACCGGATTTGCATTTAACTTCGAAGCCTGTTATAACGCACGTTATGACGACATTTCATTGCGTGTTTGAGAAATGTACTAGAGTCAATCAACTTTTTTCTGTTGCTCGTTGCCATGGTGATGTCCCCCGGGCTTCTTTAACCATTAAATGCATACAATTACACTAATTTTATTTCTGAAATGACGTAATTACCAATGAAATCCACGTCAGTTTGAGACTTAGGGACAATCTTGACAAAGTTTATATTGACTATACAGATTTTGACATGTGTCATTTCAGTAACGTGTATATATACATCATCATGCATTTAAGGGTTAAAACTACGATTATCTGCGGCAGTATTC
This sequence comes from Apotomis capreana, assembly GCA_947623375.1. NCBI lineage: Eukaryota > Metazoa > Arthropoda > Insecta > Lepidoptera > Tortricidae > Apotomis > Apotomis capreana. The sequence continues at coordinate 4,694,376 of OX392523.1, forward strand.
AACAAAATGTTGTAATTGCAGCAGTTATAAGCCCATTCTTATTTAGAATATCTCTTGGAAATACCAATATTATAAATTATCAACGCTTTTCTAAGGAGTTTAATCACCATAGTCTCCTGGGTGACGGGACAGAATAACAAGAAAAAGTTGACCCACTCACAAAATGCATTGAAATTAATATGTTATGTTTCAGCCTGTGACAGACGATTCGCCCGCCTCGGAGCGATATTGTGACGAGTGTGATATTCAGTTCGCTTCTATGGTCGCGTGGAAACGACATATACTGAGCGCAGCCAACCACGCGTTCGCCAAACACAAGTAAGTTGTGACGACGCGGTTTGTAGTCCACCTGCCTACTGAGCCGGCGGTCCTGGGTTCGAAGCCCGGCCGGGGTAAATATTTGTGTGATAAACTCGAATAGAAATAAATCAATAATAAAAAAAATATCGGACGACCTCACACAAATCGATCTAGTCCCAAATTACGCTCAAGAAAGCTTGTACTATGGGTACTAGACGACGATAAACATACATATAACAAGTTAGTTTTCATCTCTCCTGCTCGGAAAGTGTCATTTTCATGAGTAGATAGCCGGGTCGAAAATAGCTTTTCCATCCCTAGGGTGGAAAGTAATTTTCTCTTAATTGCCACGGAGTCAAAGATAATTGCCATCTAGATGCACGTCGTGACAAACTCAATTAGGTACAATCTAGTCGGCCGTGGTAAGTGACCATTGAAAAAAGGTCTCCAAAGGTTAGATATAGGTAAGCTTGATTTATTTATATCTAATTATTAAGTATAAATTTGCATTATATTCATAATACATACATATTATAATTCCGCCCCATATTTATTGGTAGGTCGTACATTTATTTAAAAAATTAAATTGAAACCATTGGATTTTTTTTTGTTTTTTTTTTTTTACTTTTTAAATGTTGTCGATACGTATATCTTGACTTTTTTTCTCTATTAAAAATATTATAATGAAAGTTTGCAATAGAAAAAGCGGGAACACGAGATTAAATATAAATACCGTGTCTTTTTTTGGTTAAAAATTACATGGACATTAATATAACTTACTCATGACATGTGCGAGTTGTATTTTATTTTCCTCGCAGTTGAAATGAAAAGTTGAGTGTTTAACTCGATGAAACTACCCATTTCACCCTCGAACTATTGGCGCTCTCACTACGTTCGAGCGCCAGAAATATCTCGGGTGCAATGGGTCCCTTTCTACCCTTGGTTAACAATCTACTATTAATTGCCGTGAAACGCATTTAGATTAGCTATCCAGGCCAGTGTTTTTTTCACAAATTACTTTTCCACCCTAGGGTTGAAATAGGTCACTTTCAACCCGCTGTATGGATATGCAATAACCAACTTTCAGAATATGAGACATGAAGTAATGTTTTACAGAGGCGTGTGCGTGATATGCGGCCCCACGTGCCCCGGCGACGGCACGCACCTCAAGGAGAGCGTGAGGGCGCTCCGCCCCTCCAGCAAAGTGCCTACACTCCGAGCTTCCACACTCACTTGTGAACAGGTGCACACATGTCTACTCACATACTTGTATATATGCGGCCCCACGTGCCCCGGCGACGGCACGCACCTCAAGGAGAGCGTGAGGGCGCTCCGCCCCTCCAGCAAAGTGCCTACACTCCGAGCTTCCACACTCACTTGTGAACAGGTGCACACATGTCTACTCACATACTTGTATATATGCGGCCCCACGTGCCCCGGCGACGGCACGCACCTCAAGGAGAGCGTGAGGGCGCTCCGCCCCTCCAGCAAAGTGCCTACACTCCGAGCTTCCACACTCACTTGTGAACAGGTGCACACATGTCTACTCACATACTTGTATATATGCGGCCCCACGTGCCCCGGCGACGGCACGCACCTCAAGGAGAGCGTGAGGGCGCTCCGCCCCTCCAGCAAAGTGCCTACACTCCGAGCTTCCACACTCACTTGTGAACAGGTGCACACATGTCTACTCACATACTTGTATATATGCGGCCCCACGTGCCCCGGCGACGGCACGCACCTCAAGGAGAGCGTGAGGGCGCTCCGCCCCTCCAGCAAAGTGCCTACACTCCGAGCTTCCACACTCACTTGTGAACAGGTGCACACATGTCTACTCACATACTTGTATATATGCGGCCCCACGTGCCCCGGCGACGGCACGCACCTCAAGGAGAGCGTGAGGGCGCTCCGCCCCTCCAGCAAAGTGCCTACACTCCGAGCTTCCACACTCACTTGTGAACAGGTGCACACATGTCTACTCACATACTTGTATATATGCGGCCCCACGTGCCCCGGCGACGGCACGCACCTCAAGGAGAGCGTGAGGGCGCTCCGCCCCTCCAGCAAAGTGCCTACACTCCGAGCTTCCACACTCACTTGTGAACAGGTGCACACATGTCTACTCACATACTTGTATATATGCGGCCCCACGTGCCCCGGCGACGGCACGCACCTCAAGGAGAGCGTGAGGGCGCTCCGCCCCTCCAGCAAAGTGCCTACACTCCGAGCTTCCACACTCACTTGTGAACAGGTGCACACATGTCTACTCACATACTTGTATATATGCGGCCCCACGTGCCCCGGCGACGGCACGCACCTCAAGGAGAGCGTGAGGGCGCTCCGCCCCTCCAGCAAAGTGCCTACACTCCGAGCTTCCACACTCACTTGTGAACAGGTGCACACATGTCTACTCACATACTTGTATATATGCGGCCCCACGTGCCCCGGCGACGGCACGCACCTCAAGGAGAGCGTGAGGGCGCTCCGCCCCTCCAGCAAAGTGCCTACACTCCGAGCTTCCACACTCACTTGTGAACAGGTGCACACATGTCTACTCACATACTTGTATATATGCGGCCCCACGTGCCCCGGCGACGGCACGCACCTCAAGGAGAGCGTGAGGGCGCTCCGCCCCTCCAGCAAAGTGCCTACACTCCGAGCTTCCACACTCACTTGTGAACAGGTGCACACATGTCTACTCACATACTTGTATATATGCGGCCCCACGTGCCCCGGCGACGGCACGCACCTCAAGGAGAGCGTGAGGGCGCTCCGCCCCTCCAGCAAAGTGCCTACACTCCGAGCTTCCACACTCACTTGTGAACAGGTGCACACATGTCTACTCACATACTTGTATATATGCGGCCCCACGTGCCCCGGCGACGGCACGCACCTCAAGGAGAGCGTGAGGGCGCTCCGCCCCTCCAGCAAAGTGCCTACACTCCGAGCTTCCACACTCACTTGTGAACAGGTGCACACATGTCTACTCACATACTTGTATATATGCGGCCCCACGTGCCCCGGCGACGGCACGCACCTCAAGGAGAGCGTGAGGGCGCTCCGCCCCTCCAGCAAAGTGCCTACACTCCGAGCTTCCACACTCACTTGTGAACAGGTGCACACATGTCTACTCACATACTTGTATATATGCGGCCCCACGTGCCCCGGCGACGGCACGCACCTCAAGGAGAGCGTGAGGGCGCTCCGCCCCTCCAGCAAAGTGCCTACACTCCGAGCTTCCACACTCACTTGTGAACAGGTGCACACATGTCTACTCACATACTTGTATATATGCGGCCCCACGTGCCCCGGCGACGGCACGCACCTCAAGGAGAGCGTGAGGGCGCTCCGCCCCTCCAGCAAAGTGCCTACACTCCGAGCTTCCACACTCACTTGTGAACAGGTGCACACATGTCTACTCACATACTTGTATATATGCGGCCCCACGTGCCCCGGCGACGGCACGCACCTCAAGGAGAGCGTGAGGGCGCTCCGCCCCTCCAGCAAAGTGCCTACACTCCGAGCTTCCACACTCACTTGTGAACAGGTGCACACATGTCTACTCACATACTTGTATATATGCGGCCCCACGTGCCCCGGCGACGGCACGCACCTCAAGGAGAGCGTGAGGGCGCTCCGCCCCTCCAGCAAAGTGCCTACACTCCGAGCTTCCACACTCACTTGTGAACAGGTGCACACATGTCTACTCACATACTTGTATATATGCGGCCCCACGTGCCCCGGCGACGGCACGCACCTCAAGGAGAGCGTGAGGGCGCTCCGCCCCTCCAGCAAAGTGCCTACACTCCGAGCTTCCACACTCACTTGTGAACAGGTGCACACATGTCTACTCACATACTTGTATATATGCGGCCCCACGTGCCCCGGCGACGGCACGCACCTCAAGGAGAGCGTGAGGGCGCTCCGCCCCTCCAGCAAAGTGCCTACACTCCGAGCTTCCACACTCACTTGTGAACAGGTGCACACATGTCTACTCACATACTTGTATATATGCGGCCCCACGTGCCCCGGCGACGGCACGCACCTCAAGGAGAGCGTGAGGGCGCTCCGCCCCTCCAGCAAAGTGCCTACACTCCGAGCTTCCACACTCACTTGTGAACAGGTGCACACATGTCTACTCACATACTTGTATATATGCGGCCCCACGTGCCCCGGCGACGGCACGCACCTCAAGGAGAGCGTGAGGGCGCTCCGCCCCTCCAGCAAAGTGCCTACACTCCGAGCTTCCACACTCACTTGTGAACAGGTGCACACATGTCTACTCACATACTTATATACAGGGTGTCCCACGGCTATGCCACATGGAGGGGAAGTACCCTAACCCATTGAGACAACCTTTTACTGCTCTGGGAATCGAAGCGACTGAAAGTAAAAAGAAACATTCTGTATTTTTATGATGCTAATCGAAAGAGTAAATGGCAAAGAATCATTCTCCTTAAGTAACATAACATGTTAAAATAAGAGAACACCGAAATTTTTAACAATTAAATTATTTCTCTCGCTGAAAATAATAATAATTTCCATTTCTTTATTAAACTATCAATGCAGTATTACTTAATTTTAAAAATAAAAGATTGTCTCCATTCAGCAAAATATTCTGTCTAAAATATTTTATGTAGTTCCCCACTACGTGGCATAGCCGTGGGACATCCTGTATATGCGGCCCCACGTGCCCCGGCGAAAAATGTATCTGATGGGAAACAAAAAATAATGTTTCAGATAGAGTTACCCAGATGAACAGAGTGACAACCAAAACACACTAAAACTTAAAAAAGCTTCCGGTCCGCTCATCATAAACTAGTGGCTTTGTCAACAAAGCTAAGCAGAAATGTTATAACGAATCGCTTTCCTGAAATAAACAGTTAAATCTTTTTTTTTAGATCTACTTGTTATTTTACTGCATATCTATCATGTTTCTTATCCCTGTGTGTTTGAAACTTTGTGGTAATAAAGAGGATTTGTATTATTTATATTGTTTAAAAAAAATAATTAACTGTTCAGGCAGGATTCGAACATGCGTCTCTAACGGCTTTCCGGGCCAACACGGGCGTCCTACCAACTGGACCACCGAACCTGATCCCAGAGCCATTGGTTTACGTTAGCAGATGTTACTGCTTTAATAAAAAAAAACATATTATTTTTATTATTATATTTTTCCTGTAGTGCGGGTCATCGTTCGCCAACGGCTCGAAACTACAAGCACACGTGAAACGGGTGCATTTGGGAGTGAAATACAACAAGAACGTCGTTTGTGAAGTATGCGGCAAAAGTTGCACAGTAAGTATAATATACATAGTATAGTACTATGATAAAAATTGACAACCCTAATATAGTAAGTAACAACACAAACTTATTTTAACCTCAATTGGTGAGAATATACTGAACTGAACTGAACTAGAACTGAAGTATATCTGGCACCTTTAGAATTATAGTGATCTAATTCAAAATTGTTGACACTTAAATTTTTAATTATAGGTATATTTAGAATTAAAGTTCTAAAGGTGCGATCTGCTTGGTTTGTTGTTTCTATTTATGTATGTATCTATTTATATATATGTATATTATCGATATGTATGTACCTATTATGAGTTATTATACGTAATTATGTTGTTTAGATGACAAAAAACACACACAAGAGGTAGAGAATACCACATGGCATTAAGTCCGCCTATTATACGTAAAGGTTTTCTTTTGTGCAATAAAGTTTTAATAAATAAATAAATATATCTAATACGCTTTTTTTAATTTCCAGTCGAACGCTTCCCTGAAGTATCACCAGCGGACCCACACGGGCGAGAAGCCCTACCAGTGCGCGAGCTGCCCGAAGCGTTTCGCGGACAGCAACCAGCTGCGCATCCACACGCGGCGGCACACCGGCGAGCGGCCCTACTGCTGCCGGCACTGCCCGAGGACCTTCACGCAGAAGCCGGCCCTTAACAGGCATTACAGGGTGAGTTGACGTTTCGGGATCCTCTGAACAACCCTAATATAGTAAGCGACAACCCTGCGATAGTAAGTGGCAACCCTATGATAGTAAGTGACAACCCTACGATAGTGACAACCCTATGATAGTAGGTGACAACCCTATGATAGTGACAACCCTATGATAGTGACAACCCTATGATAGTAAGTGACAACCCTACGACAGTGACAACCCTATGATAGTAGGTGACAACCCTATGATAGTAAGTGACAACCCTACGATAGTGACAACCCTATGATAGTAAGTGACAACCCTATGATAGTAAGTGACAACCCTATGATAGTAAGTGACAACCCTACGATAGTAAGTGACAACCCTATGATAGTAGGTGACAACCCTATGATAGTAAGTGACAACCCTAAGATCATCATCATCAGCCTATTCTTGTCCACTAGTCGACATAGGCCTCTCCAACTGCACGCCATTGTGAACGATCCTCGGCTACTTTCATCCAGCTCTTGCCAGCCACCCTGCAAAGATCATCGCTCCAGCTAGTCTGAGGGTGACCCACACTACGCTTGCCGATCCGCGGTCTCCACTCAAGAACACGCTTACCCCACCGATTTCCGGTTCTAGTCGAAGAACTTTGTCAAATTAAAGGTTTAAAAATAAAAAAAAACTCTTTTCAGGTCCACACGGGAGCCAAGCCGTACTCGTGCCAGTACTGTTCCAAAAGCTTCAGCCAGTCCAACTCCCTTAAACTACACATCCGGACAGTGCACCTTAAGATGCCCGGGAAAAAGCGACCGCAGGATGAGAAGAAAGAACATAATATAATTACTGTTGAAAAGGCTTTAGAGTAGACACACACTTGATACGTGATAACCCTATATGTTTGTCAAGTTTGTGACAACCCTATTGTCATAAGTGACGGCCCTAACAAGGCAAGGTGACTATTTTATGAGTATACCTGTGCTAACTCGGGGCATGTCCTAGGGATCTGCTATCCTTAAAAAAATCGATAATTTCTCGGTAAAAATTCTCGATTACTACAATGTTTGATATCATGTCTGTTAAAGTAGATATTTTCATATAGACGGTAATCTCTAATACCCACGAATATGGAAAATGAGTGAATGTATAGTAATAACTATTTTAAAATAAACAAATAAATACACGTTTTAATTTGTTTATTGTTTGTATTTATGAAGAGAAAATAAATAATATTTATTTATGTTGACAGTAACATCAATGTATTTTTTCGTCGATAAAATATTTTGAGTTAGGATCGAATACAGTCTGACCAAAAAGAGTAGGACTCAAAAAGTGGCAATACTGTAGTGTCGTCCCCTTTTTCTTAGATTGATTAGAAAGGGACGACACTACAGTATTGCCACTTTTTAATTTCTACTCTTTTTGGTCAGACTGTACCTGAGGTTAAGATCAGCTAAGTGACAGCTGCAAAGAAAAATCACAGCATTGTTGTCAGCCCTAGTGTCTTTAGTTACAACCAAGTCACAACACACTTTAGGTGACACTAGGGTTGTCACTACCTTTCATTGGCAAGTTCGACCAACAACCACTTTTTTAAATTTTGTTTTAAAGGCTGGAGATACCTTCAGCCAATACAACAGCAGACTATAATGACGAAATTAAATAAACAATAATTTTATGTTAAATATTAATGCAATAATTAAAGCAAAAGTAGTAAGGAATATAGGAAAAATAATTATCTTCAGAAGATTTTATATACCCGTTGTATTTTTGTATCGTGTGCAATAAATTTAATCATCATATAATTATTGCAAATGATAATACTGCAGAAAACTTTGTATTATTGTAATTAAGTTCTTTTTGTCAATAACTCACTCATTAAGGTAAAAGTGATGGTAATTTTATAATAATTTATATTTATTAATAAAAAATGCTATTTAAATTTATATACGGCACGTTTTTTATTTCCCATTCAGGGTTCTGCCTACCATACCGTACCAAATTATTCACGGAGTGTCATAAGGCTTTCTTCCACTCCCCTTAATATTTTATAATCTTATTGTGTTTTTTTTATTCATGCATTTAAGGGTTAAAGAAATCACCACGAACGACATTGACATTGTTGACAAACCATCATAAAATCATAAAGCTACGCCCGACGTGAAGCTATGTAGTAGTTGTAGGGACCGTAGGGATAACACGACAAGTTGTGTGCCAAGTTAGTTAGTCTGGCTACTGAAATATTACACAAATGTTTGGCGGGAAATTCATAAATCATGGGCTGGTTAGTCTTAGTTTGACATATTTAACTTATTTCTTTAGGTAACTTACGTGTGGACAGAAAATTTAAAATATTTTCAAGTATCAAAACTATAATTCCCGCTACACAAAGCGTGACCGCCCAAGATTTTTTAAATCTCCCGCCAAAAATCAGAATATTTCAGCAGCCAGACTCTACCAAGGTTATGCGCCCACCGACCAGGGTTTTATTTATACCCAGTTTGTGAAGATACAATACACTGGAGCAAAGAAGGAAATGGAATATAGAAAAGAGCCTGTCCATAGTGTCCGTAGCTGATCGCTTTTCTTTGATAGTTATGCAAAATTTATATGACTATATTTGGGATTTGAATTTTGAACCACTTGCCGAGGATCGATTGAGCTGAAATTTAGCATATCTACATAATATTTTCATACTTATTAAACTAACTTATTTACATACATTATTATTATATCATAAGTTTCCAAGCCGAAGGCGAGGTAAAAAATAAAAATTCAATTAAAAAGCAAATACAAAAGCAATAACAAAACGCTAAGCGACAGCTTAACATAGGCGTTCATTTGAAATCGTTAAACATTCATAAGCATGGAATAAAAATAGAAGTAAAATAATTTTAAAACCGCGCACAGTGAACGCATGACTGCGCATAATCATATCCATAAATATTAACATCTTATAATTAAGTTTAAGTTAAGAGTTCATTATTAATGGTAATGTGAGAAACAAATGTTTGTTTCTTTATTCAATAAAAAAAAAAAAACAATCTTTGCCACAGACTCAAACAAGGATTGACTTTTGAGAACAAAAAAACGCGTCAGCTAATCCATTCAATGAAAATAGTAAACTAACTATTTATTTATTGTTGTTGATATCAATTACGTACTCAAATTACAATAATTACGCCAGAAATGACTACAAGACGAGTTGTAGCGGTTAAATCAAAGTTCTATAAAACGTAAAAACTAATTCAATTCAACTTTTATCAGGCGTAATCGGTGATGCATTTAGATTGAAGTGTACCTATTCGTAATAACAAAACTCTTAACTGAAATGTTACCCGTTTTACTTTATAATAACATGGAAGGGAGTTCTAATTCGCTCAATAACAACGCTAATAACGCTTACGGACATTTATATGAGGACAATGTGATTTTAAATTCGGTCAGAAGTCGTAAAAAAGTGTCGGAAACCGCGAGTTGTCCAGTATGTAGTTGCACTATACGGCAAGGTGAACTCGAATCGCACTTGAATTTAGAATTAGATAGACTTTATAAGCTTTCGAATGGCGGTTCGAAGAGGAAATTAAGTGTGAATAGTGCTTCTAATTCGAGCTTGAATCCTTTGCCTGGTTCGAGTACAGAGGAGGTCCCTGATGATCAAACTGTGGACGTCTCTGGATGCACGGGCAGCGATGTTTACCAGGTAGGCTTATTTGTTTTTAATTTTATTTTTTATTAAGGAACTTGGACCATTATGATGAACATGCCAGCTTTAGCAGGCCTAATAAACGAGGTGGGCTTTATAGTATGAGTTTTATTATGAGTAATATTTAATATATTTTGGTGGTATACCACCAAAATATATTAGTCCTACTTATTTTGGATTACAAGCAGTTGTTGTGGACAATAAAGTGTTTAAATACATACATTACTTATAGTATTGAACTATTCAAAATATAACTGCATCTTTGTCATTTTGTGCGTTTTATGCTATCACCATTGATCAGTACATAAGTTATGTTGTGATAAATAGGTCAACATTTGGTGTTCTATCATTTCATTATTGTATAGAAATTAATGAAAGAAATAATATAAATTCTACAATTGTTACATGTTGTTAAAATACACACAAAATTAAACTACATTTATGTGTGAAAAATAACCAATAATCTGACAACATTTCAGTTTAAACTAACTTCATTACTTTATTATCACAGGAAACATTTAAAAAAGGTGAAAGCAGTGTCGCCTAAGAATCAGCATTCAAATAATGTCACTTTGTGTAAAAACTGAACAGAACCACGGTACAATTTTCATACTAAATCCTTCTTAGTAATAGTCCCCTTGTATGATTTATTGCGCTGTGACCAATTACTTCTCACCTACACTTTTAATCATAAATTGGCATATTTTCGAAAATGTTAAAATGTGGTAATATTAATTTATTGACCTTTATTTGATTATATCATAAAAAGAACTGGTTAATAAAGATAGATTTTAAAAAAATTGGGCAAGTGCGAGTGCGCATGAAGGGTTCCGTACCATAATCTATAACAGGTTTGTTGTATGGGAGCCCCCTTAAATATTTATTTTATTTTATATTTAGTATTTGTTGTTATAGCGGCAATAGTATAATAAATAAATATTAAGGGACAATCTTACACAAATCGACTCATCGCACTCGACTCGTCCCAAACTAAGCAAAGCTTGTACTTATGGGTACTAGATGATGATATACATAATATATAGATAACATCCATGACCCAAGCACAAATATTTCGGTTCATCACACAAATATTTGCCCTGCCCGGGATTCGAACCCAGGACCGCCGGGTCAGTAGGCAAGTGCTTACAAACTGATACATGATCTGTGAAAATTTCAACTGTCTAGCTATCACCTTTCTTGAGATACAGCTTGGTGACAGACGGGCGGACCGACAGCGAAGTCTCAGTAAACGGGACCCTGTTTTTACCCTTTGGGTACGGAACCCTAAAAATGGTAGTTGATGACAGACCAAATCAGCAACTTTTTAAGATTTTTGTTTATGAATTTTCTATGAAGATACTATATAAAAGTCTGTAGTCAAAGAGATCTTTTTGGTTTATGTCCAATCAAAAATAGTGTTATGTTCAGCAATTTGTCATACAATACAATACAAAATGCTTTATTGCACACCAAAAAAGTTTACAAATTCAATATAGAACAATAATTTTAATGACGGTAGACAACAGGCGGTCTTATCGCTAAAGAGCGATCTCTTCCAGACAACCTTTAGGTAGTGGAGTTGATTAGTATAAATTATACAATGAGTAGTAGTCATATTTAGTTTATTTGATTCTGTGAAATGTGTTTATACTATAGTCAGATACTGTATTGTTATGTTGTTGTACTTTGTCCAAGCCTAGCATATATTTTATATTATTCTTACCAATTACTTGATCATCTTAGTTTTATGATGATTATACTTATTCCAACATACATCCAACATTCGTCCATTTGCTACTGGGATTTTAAATATTCAGCCATACAGCAGTACTTAAAAAAAAGAAAAAAAAAATCAGACAGAGAAGTCCATAGTTTGTTAGTATTTACAACTATATTCTATGTTAGTAACAAGATAGTAACACATATGTATGCACGTAGGACCTTCGTGTCATTTTAGCCAACTTAGGTAAGAGGCAACTTTTTTGTATGGAACTCCATACAAAATTATCGCCTTTTGGCTAAGCACAGCTGTATATGCCTACATACTAGGGTGGCTCAAAAATCTTTTTTTTAAATATTTGATCGCGGCACCCCCTAATTTTATTCGATTAGTCAATAAGATAATCTGTGCAAAATTACAAATACCTACGGTAATTCTAAGCCGGTGCTCAACTACCCTCAACTTTTTTCATACTGACATTAGCAAGTGTACTGAGTTTTGGCTAACCGTAACCGTTGCTTTGCTTTTAAAATGTTTTGAAGAAGTCATTTCTTGTATTTAATATTAATAACTGCGTACATACTATTTACATACAAATAATTAAGGTTTATTTTTGTTACTAAACAGTCAAATTGCTAATTTGAATCATGACAACAACCTGAAAAACCGATACTGTGTTTCTAGTAGGAGTGAGAAATTTGGATCCCCTTGCTTTATTAATTCAACTTCCAACTAACAGACAAGTATTTCTATGATTCTTGCACTATCTGAATGACTTCAAAATGAAACAAAATGCGTCCCAGGTAACTGTTGAGCAGTTAATAACTCTTTGGAATAAAGCTGCTATACCAACGCGACTTAAGAATCACTGCCAAGAATAACTCAACAGAATTCATTCTGATTGGTCGTTGTTAAAAAAGAACAAACACAGGAATTCACCAGCTCATCGAGAACTAGAAATCAAGTTCACAGTCAAAAGAACTTGATAAACTTTATGATGTATCTCATTCTGACGCGTTTCCGCTTTTAAAAATAAGCGACGATAGGAAATTTCTGCAGGAGCAAAGAGGAGAATGGTGATATCAGCTGTACATAAACAGTTAGCCCAGAAGAATGTAAGAGCCTTGCAACGTGCGCTAGCAGAAGAAGATCGTCGAAACCGCCAAGCTCTTAGTTCTTTCCAACCGTCATGTTCAACGGCTACTGAAATGGAGGATGAGGTGTGTAGCTTGTCTTCTGATGACGATGATGAATTCCAACCGAGGCCCCTGATTAAAAAGGCCAAACTAAGCCCTAAAGAGTAAGCTAGTTCAACTGTAACTACAGTACTGGATGTATTCAGTCATCATGTCACAAGTGCTTTGGACAGGAATAAAGTATCGGATCGCGAAGCCGTTGAAATAATTGTTCCTGGTGCAGCAGCTCTCGGGCATGATCCGGCAAGTCTTATTATAGTTATTATTTCTATAAATCTTATTATTAGCTATAAAGCAGTTTGCTGACTCAATCTTAGGTACATTCCAGCCTCAAGTCCATTGGGATGGAAAAATCCTGCCAAATATATTCGGCACAGGAAAAGTGGATTGTTTGCCAGTGTTAGTGTCCGACGACGGCCACGACAAGATACTAAGAGTACCAAAACTAACAGCTGGTACAGGTGAAAACGAAGCTAAGGCTGTGCATAGTTTATTGGAGCAATGGCATATTATTGATTCTGTACAAGCCATGAGTTTTGACACTATTATAACACCGATACATCGATATGAACAAAGAAGCCTCGAAAGAATTATTGGCCGTGCGCTTGCCGACATCATATTTTAGAATTAATACTATCTATAAGATTTTATTTCTGTTTATATGGTCAGGAGAACTTAAATAAATGTTAAATTGCATGTTTAAATGACTGTGTGACTTTTATTTCCAATGTAAACTTAGCTCCTAAAACGTTTAAAAAAGTTCGATTTCTTGGAGTCAAAAGCGTAGATGAGCACCGCCTTCCTCGTATACTAGGACATTGAAATTTTACCAAAATATTCCTTTAGGCTAGTGTAAAAGATTTAGGGCGTGCCCCATCCAACTATCCAAAAAAATTTTTTTTTCATACAACTGTGAGCCACCCTACTACATACCCTGTTTTATTAGAAATATTTTCTGCAGCTTTAATTTGCTATAAGAAGGCTACAGGCTAGCTACTGTCTTTTGGGGCCCATTGAGACTAGGGGCCCTATTCTCTTATGGTAAAGGAACTGGTCGAAATATATATATATATATAGTGCCGGATTGTGGTGCCATTTAATTTTGCATTTTCTGCTATAATGATGTTAGTAAGTAACTAAAACATGTGACTACTAACACCACCTATAAAGGCTGATTTAGACGAAGACAATTTTGAGACGCCTAAATTACGGCGCCTCGAAAAGGCACCGTATAAACACTTTCCGCGCCATTTTTTCGCGGCATGCCAGCGCTGGCGCGGAATAGAACACGGGCCTATTTTTTGGCGCCAGTGACCCCCCCATCCGAACAAATTTCTTATCTGTGAAAATGATATTATTGCTAATTAATAACATCGATTTCGATAATATTATATCATTCAAATTTCGAACATCTCTGAAAACCAAAGAAATTTGGTTTGACCTCTATTCTAATATCAGTCGAGATGACGTTTAGTTCGAAATGAATTGACAACATTTCATTTTTTTAAGACTATTATTTTATTACTTTTCTGAATTCTGCTTAAAAAGATGAATTAATCTGTGTTTTTGTTTATTTTCTGAGATGATTATTTATTTTATTATTAATTTATAAAAACATACTCATTTTAAAATGTGGCAACACCAAAACCAGAACTTAATGGTAGGGTTACTTTAGTCAGTTTTCTAATTTAAAAAAACTTAATAAAACTCGGTATGCATCTGTCATCTGTCAACGTCAAATAAGATAAAAATATATTTTTTCGCTCTTTGGTTTAGACAACAACCCTATTCAGCCCGTATTGTCTGAGATTGCAGTTATTTGATGTATTTTCTTATATTTCTTTAAATACAGAAGAATAAATTCAAAGATTTTTTTTTAAGGTACACGACATAAAACCCTGTCGATCTCTATATTACTTTCCACCTGTTATAAATATGAAATGTTGTCAATTGTCAATTTGCAGACAAATTGACAAATGTCGCACGCAAGTAAGATATCGAACGATATGGTAGTTCGGGCCCACTCTAGTTTGTCTCTGAATTAAAAAAAACTATGACAGCTGCCAGAATAGAAAAGAAAAGTTTTCGTTGCCGCCATTATCGGTTACAATTTGTTTTAATGCATAAAATTGATAGATTTGTTGAATATAAACCATAAAATGAGCTATCAAGATGATATAGATATTTCGGCGACGCCTCCTGATATCCGTAACAAAGCACCTAACGTCATTAATTACTTATTAACAGCTAAGTCAAAGAAACAGTAGGCATGGTGGTCATAATATGCGGCTCCTGAATGCATCATGGAGGCTTATGATATGTGAGTAGATAAAGTAATGTATGTAACTATTGTAGCGTTAAAAATCGCTACATGTTTATTCTTCACTGTTGTAGCTAGCCGCTATTGCTTATACCGCCATCTGGCCAATTTTGTCGGTATTAACTTGTGCAAGTGTTGACGTCTTTTGAGGTCTAGATAATGTTTTTGCTACGAGCTAATATCACGCTTGGTAGTTTCGGCTACGATGTGCAGGTGGTGTTGTTATTAACCCTCATGGCTTGCTGTTGCATGAGCGGATGATATGCAAGGAGTGTTTTATAACCTTTTTGTTCAGCGGTTTTCTTTTTATTATTTAAAATTCATATTGTGAGCGTGTTTTATTTTGGATCAATAATTTTGACGACGTCAATTCTGTTTCTGGATTCATGGTGAAATGGTGCGTTTACTCCTGAAGACCTAAATATCAGTGTTTCTGGACTGTGTAGTGGTCTGTTCATTAATTCTGTGGTTGCGCTGATGAGCGCCTGTTGTTTGTGCGAGGAATATGAACTTGTAATTTGGGATATCCACCCGGAGATGCTATATCTTGTGATGGTGTGTTCAGGTGAGTTGTGCCGTCTATTGCGCTTCCAATTCCTTCTTGCGTGATCCGTTTTCATAGGCCTATATTTTAAATTTTGTGATTTCTTTTTAGGTTCCAACTTTTCTCTAAAAAGAGGGTTTTCGGATTGTTAAAGCCAGTTCACTCTCCTGGACTGGGTAAGTTTCATATTATTCTATTTGGTTCTTTAGTGGTGTAACAGTTTGCTTGTAAGGACTAGTATTTACCTTCTTAAATATTCCATAGCTTCCGGTTACGGGCTGGTCATCTCAGGCTCTGCGCCCTATTTCGGGTTGGGGTATAGCAAAGGGGGCCCTATTTTTAGGGCTTAGAAAATTTACGACCAAAAATTTTTGTTTGTTTGTTTGGGCTTAAATTAGATTGAATCTTGTATATTACGCTAAAAAAAACATACTTTGTTCTTTAATCTTTTTCCGTATATTCGCACGGTGGATAATGTGTCGCGCTCCGACGCGACACAGCGTCGTTTTACGTTTACGACGCCGTGTCGTGTGTTTTCACGACGCGGCAACGTATATTCGCACGGTGGATAATGTGTCGCGCTCCGACGCGACACAGCGTCGTTTTACGTTAACGACGCCGTGTCGTGTGTTTTCACGACGCGGCAACGTATATTCGCACGGTGGATAAAGTGTCGCGCTCCGACGCGACACCGTGTCGTTTTACGTTTACGACGCCGTGTCGTGGACATGTGGCCACGGCCATACTCTGACCCTATTTCGGCGAGCAACTCTGAATGCGGTGTTCGGCTGGCCTGGAGGCTGTTGTCAGCGGCTCTATTACCGCGCGCAACTCACGGCTTGGTTGAAGACAGATACCAACGGCTGCGACCAACCTTCGGGACATTCGTGGGTCACAACCATGGATTATTTACGCGTGGAACGCCATACGTAACGTTTATAGCATTTAAGGCTAGGAGCATAATAGTGTATAGTTTACTTTCTGATAACTTAACGTGCAGGTTTGACTTTTATTGTTGGAAATTTCCTCCAAATTCCAAAGCTACCTCTTTGTCGGGTGAATTATCTTTTTAAACGTTCATTTTTCGGCTAAGCTCACCCATTTTCATCTCATTTCACCACGCCTCACAACCTTTTAGTGACCTATGCCGATCATATGAAGGTGGTAGATACGTACTGAGTTTCCACTTGGATCTGGAACCACTTAAAATCTTTCTTTTCAACAATAATCACGTCTATGCAAACTGCGTCCTACAGATCTAACTATACCGGTTACAATATATTTTAGCCTGTGCGAATAAACTGCTTTTTTTATATTTTGACCTGCCCTTAGCAGGCCCGTGCTTTGTCGTTGTGAACTTGTTATTATCGGTGTTAGTTATTTTTTGTCAACTAATTTAAACATATTCGGCTTATTATGAAAATAAAATTTTAACGTAAAAGCTACGCATTATTTATTTTTAAGTGATATGTAGTAGCATTTTTGCAGCACTATACATAATTAGGCATTAAACACTCGTGTGATGTTATTATGACACTTGCCTTCGGCTCGTATCATAAACCCACACTCGTGATTAATGCCCTTCATTATGTACAGTCACATAAACTACTATTATCGTATGGCGTAAAAATCACACTGCGTGCTTACTTATAATTAGTTATAATCTAAATTTACAATTTGTGAGGAAATTAACAGCGACTTACGACAATAAACGTCAGTTTATTACTGAATCTTTGACAACGCATTTGGCGCAGTTTGTACAGCACCTTCCTACTGCCCTATATATATATTGAGCTTGATTTGGGACTAGATTGATTTGTGTGAGGTTGCCCGATATTTATTTATCTAAACGAGTTTCATTAAATGATTCTAGCGGGTGCATTCCAACCGGCTTCGGCGACTCCGTGCGCGGCGACGGGGCTCCCCGCCGCCCGCGCAGGGCGAGTGCCCTGTCTGCTCCGTCACCATGGCAACGTCCAGGCTGCAGCGGCACGCGCTGCGCTGTCTGAAGCGGACGGGGGCATCTATGGACGAAGATGTTCCTGATACTAGCTCTGAAGACGAAAGTATTGATGTCGAGGTGAGGAACTGCTGGTAGTGTCCAGTGTGCTGTCACCATGGCAACGTCCAGGCTGCAGCGGCACGCGCTGCGCTGTCTGAAGCGGACGGGGGCATCTATGGACGAAGATGTTCCTGATACTAGCTCTGAAGACGAAAGTATTGATGTCGAGGTGAGGAACTGCTGGTAGTGTCCAGTGTGCTGTCACCATGGCAACGTCCAGGCTGCAGCGGCACGCGCTGCGCTGTCTGAAGCGGACGGGGGCATCTATGGACGAAGATGTTCCTGATACTAGCTCTGAAGACGAAAGTATTGATGTCGAGGTGAGGAACTGCTGGTAGTGTCCAGTGTGCTGTCACCATGGCAACGTCCAGGCTGCAGCGGCACGCGCTGCGCTGTCTGAAGCGAACGGGGGCGTCCATGGATGAAGATGTTCCGGATACTAGCTATTGATGTTGAGGTGAGGAACTGTTGATTATGTCCAGTGTTCTGTCACCATGGCAACGTCCAGGCTGCAGCGGCACGCGTGGCGCTGTCTGAAACGAACGGGGGTGTCCATGGATGAAGATGTTCCGGATACTAGCTCTGAAGACGAAAGTATTGATGTCGAGGTGAGGAACTGTTGGTAGTGTCCAGTGTTCTGTCGCCATGGCAACGTCCAGGTTACAGTAACACAAGCTGTGCTGTCTGAAGCGGACGGGGGCGTCTGTGGACGAAGATGTTCCTGAAACTAGCACTGAAGACAAAAGTATTGATGTCGAGGTGAGGAACTGTTGGTAGTGTCCAGTGCGCTGTCACCATGGCAACGTCCAGGCTGCAGCGACACGCGCTGTGCTGTTTGAAGCGAACGGGGGCGTCTATGGATGATGATGTTCCGGATACTAGCTCTGAAGACGAAAGTATTGATGTCGAGGTGAGGAATTGTTGGTAGTGTCCAGCGTGCTGTCACCATGGCAACGTCCAGACTGCAGCGAACAGGGTTGTCTATGTGTTGGATATTAGATTTAGTGGAAGTTCATGAGATAAGTGTTTAGTAATTGTTTTTCGGCTTTGTTATTAATCAAATAATGCTGAACCAAAATGCCGATTCACTTATACGTATAGTATAGCATAGACGAATATCTAATTTAACCCTGACTCAATTCAATATAAATATACCACTTGGAGCCTCGAAATATTTACATTGTCGTGGCTTGGCCTATGCCTGTCTCTAAAAAAAAAAAAACTATTCATCGGCCTTTAGTTGGGTAACCTCTCATCATGATCACCTAACATATCGTGCCAGCTGCCCCAAAATCCAGGGTGTGAGCGACCTCCATACCCGATTTCGACAAATTGGTCCAGCCAAAGCCAGCAGTGGTGGTTGAGTATGAAGTAGCACACACAAACTTTCGCCTTAATTGAGTGTGATAATTGTTTGACAGAATGACTCGCCCGGCGGGTGGTCGGAGTACCAGTGGGGCGGAGAGTGGCGGGTGCGCGCCGCTGCATTACAAGATGGCGACGCGCGCCCCGCCACCTGCGTGCGGCGAGCCTCCAACGACCAGGCGCTGGTGAGTCACACTGGAATACTTTTATCATCACCAGCACCTCTGCAAGATTTGGCCAAGCTAAAACGGAGACGCTTCGCTCGCTCAGTCAACAACACCATTGTGCGTTAACAACTTGTATGTATTTTGACGACGCGTTTGGCTCGGTTTCTAGAGACCTGCCTACTGAGCCGGCGGTCCCGGGTTCGAATCCCGGCCAGGACAAATATTTGTGTGATTAACTCGAATATTTGTGCTTGGGTCATGGTTGTTCTATGTATTTAAGTCACAGACAACCCCCACTAGACGGAGCATGTAAGGCACATGTAAGGCGACCCGCGCGCACCAACGATATGGTACGGCAGAACATTAAAGTATCAACACGGCGGCCACCGTTTAGTTGCGTCCATGTTTATGATCCATGCGTACGTCAACGAAAAAAGAAATTAAATAAATAACATGGTAAATTGTAGTGTTAAGTGGTGTAGAGAGACCTCATAAACATGGACGCAACTAAACGGTGGCCGCCGTGTTGATACTATGTTCTGCCGTACCATATCGTTGGTGCGCGCGGGTCGCCTTACATGCTCCGTCTAGTGGGGGTGGTCTGTGATTTAAGTTATATATCTATATAAGTATATATATCGTCGTCTAGTACCCATAACACAAGCCTTCTTGAGGTTAATTTGGGACTAGATCGATTTGTGTGTTTGTCTGATATTTTTTTTTTTTTTTTTTTTACTAGCCTATTTTTGATAATTATTTATTTATTGTTATTTATTTATTGATGTATTCCGTTGCAGGTGGTGGACGGGGACGAGGATGCAGAGCTGTACGGGCCGCCGCAGTACTCGCCCTCCAGGATAGCACCTGATGTAAGTCTCCTGTCGTCTTGTGGTCTTGGAAGGTTGAGCGAGAGATCCGAGCGCGGCGGCCATACGAGTGAGCGAGACGCACGTACCGCGCAAAGTCGTGGTATCTCCGTTAAAGCTCAGCGAGCTGTAGACCTCGCGAGTAAAAAAAGGCAGACATTTGGTTCGACGAAAATAATATGTAAGAGCAAAGTTGGATGGTCATTGGATACCGGTAAAATATTTTTTTTGTCAGAATTTTTCGTTTAGGTTCACTTCGTCCACATTCCCATTTCGTTCACATTCCTACTTCGTCCAAAATCCCACTTCGTCAACATTCCCATTTCAGCCATATTCCTATGTCGTCCTTTTCCCAATTCGTCCACATTTCCACTTTATTTATTACGATTTACGAAAACATACTTACTGTTGAGTTTCTTTCGGCTTTCTTCTCAACAGCTTTCCTCTTGGAAAATACCGGTAGATTCATAATTTGACTTGTAGAAGTACCTACGGACTGAATAAATTATTTCATTTCGTTTATATCATTAACGAGTCCGATTTGTATTTCCAGGCAGAAATAACGCCAGCGGAGAGGCCGTCCGAAGAGCCAAGTTCGGAGAACAACGGAGTGACGGACGGAGAGGCCATTGTGGCGACGGATGTCAACATCAGCTTTACGGAGCCTGTGCGGGAGAAGCCCAATGGCCTGGTTGAAGCTAGTGCAGAGGTATGTCCATCATCAAATAACTCCAGAGTTAGGACATCAGAGGAGCCAAGTTCGGAGAACAACGGAGTGACGGACGGAGAGGCCATTGTAGCGACGGATGTCAACATCAGCTTTACTGAGCCTGTGCGGGAGAAGCCCAATGGCCTGGTTGAAGCTAGTGCAGAGGTATGTTCATCATCAAATAACTCCAGAGTTAGGACATCAGAGGAGCCAAGTTCGGAGAACAACGGAGTGACGGACGGAGAGGCCATTGTGGCGACGGATGTCAACATCAGCTTTACGGAGCCTGTGCGGGAGAAGCCCAATGGCCTGGTTGAAGCTAGTGCAGAGGTATGTCCATCATCAAATAACTTTAGAGTTAGGACATTAGAAGACCCAAGTTCGGAGAACTACGGAGTGACTGAGAGAGCTGCTTGCGATGGATGGCCACCCGATGGCCTGGTAGAAGCTAGCGCAGAGGTATGTCCATCATCAAATGACTCCAGCAGGCCGGACAGAAGACCCAAGTTCGGAGAACTACAGAGTGACTGTGAGAGCTGCTCGCAGCGGATGGCCGCCCAATGGCCTGGTAGAAGCTAGCGCAGAGGTATGTCCATCATCAAATGACTCCAGCAGACAGGACAGAAGACCCAAGTTCGGAGAACTACAAAGTGACTGAGAGAGCTGCTCGCAGCGGATGGCCACCCGATGGCCTGGTAGAAGCTAGCGCAGAGGTATGTCCATCATCAAATGACTCCAGCAAACAGGACAGAAGACCCAAGTTCGGAGAACTACAAAGTGACTGAGAGAGCTGCTCGCAGCGGATGGCCACCCAATGGCCTGGTAGAAGCTAGCGCAGAGGTATGTCCATCATCAAATGACTCCAGCAGACAGGACAGAAGACCCAAGTTCGGAGAACTACAAAGTGACTGAGAGAGCTGCTCGCAGCGGATGGCCACCCGATGGCCTGGTAGAAGCTAGCGCAGAGGTATGTCCATCATCAAATGACTCCAGCAGACAGGACAGAAGACCCAAGTTCGGAGAACTACAAAGTGACTGAGAGAGCTGCTCGCAGCGGATGGCCACCCGATGGCCTGGTAGAAGCTAGCGCAGAGGTATGTCCATCATCAAATGACTCCAGCAAACAGGACAGAAGACCCAAGTTCGGAGAACTACAAAGTGACTGAGAGAGCTGCTCGCAGCGGATGGCCACCCAATGGCCTGGTAGAAGCTAGCGCAGAGGTATGTCCATCATCAAATGACTCCAGCAGACAGGAAGGAAGAGCCAAGTTTGGAGAACTACGGAGTGACTGAGAGAGAGCTGCTTGCAGCAGATGGCAACTCAATGACCTGGTAGAACCTAGCACAGAGGTATGTCCATCATCAAATGACTCCAGCCGACAGGACGGAAGAGCCAAGTTCGGAGAACAACGGAGTGACAGACGGAGAGGCCATTGTAGTGACGGATGTCAACATCAGCTTTACGGAACCGGTGCGGGAGAAGCCCAATGGCCTGGTAGAAGCTAGCTCAGAGGTATGTCCAGCATCAAATAACTCCAGAGTTAGGACGGAAGAGCCATGTTCGGAGAACTACGGAGTCAGAGAGAGAGCTGCTCTCGACGGATGACAACCCAATGGCCTGGTAGAAGCTAGCGCTGAGGTATTTTCATCATCAAATGACTCCAGCAGACAGGACGGAAGAGCCAAGTTCGGAGAACTACAGAGTGACGGTTTGTTAGATGGTTTTCCCGGTATATTTTTTTTCTTGTAGAAAAGTATCCCTTCGAGTTTTTTTCTAATCGTAATATTTACAGGTATATATTATTACTCGGCGGAACAAATGCAAATCTCCTTTTCACTACATCGAAATATTTACTGATGTATAATTTTACGTGTAGAAGAAAATCCGAATCTCCGTTATAATATAACCGATTTTAACTTTTGCAATGGCAGTAGTAATTATAATTGACACCAACTACTAAATATGTATAATTTTCGAAAATATACACGGGAAAAAAATTAAGTTCTGATTGGTTTGAAGGATGTGTAGATTTATATGAAGTGTCAATAACGGTTTTAAGTAATTCGTTTTTTGTTGCAGACTAGAATACAAGCACTGAAAGCTAGGATAAGAGAGTTGGAGCGGAAACAAAACAGCGCGTCAGATGTGAGTACCGGGCATTGTTACAAGCATCTTATTAATACTTTGTGAGACATATTTAATTATCAGGCATCGGATATTCGGATCGATATTTACCTAAAGTTGACAAAATCCTATTGCTATCTCACTCACGTCAAACAAAGCCGCCTATACCTACGACCGAATAACAAAGCCGCCGCCAAAGTTTAGGTAAATATCGATCCGAATATCCGATGCCTGTTAATTATTGTATCAAGCGGCTTACACTCACGTGAAATTGTCAGGAACGGACCGACATGTTTCGAACTCGTACAGAGTTCATCAGGGGCTGATACTTTGATCGACGCCCTGCTCTAATAGAGCCCTACAACTTGTCCGTCCGGCACTCCAACGCCACTTTTGTCATCCATAGACATTCGAAACATGTCGGGCCGATCCTGACAATTTCACGTGAGTGTGAACCGCTTAATACAATCATCGTTACAAGTGTTACATAATGAGAGCTCTTAAAACACGTGTGTGGTTTTAGGAAACAAGCCAAAGGCGAGTTTCATAATTTACTGGGCGAAGCGTCTCTATTTCAGCTTGCCCTGAAAAAATCGTATGTCCGGATGTTTGGATTTCCGGCTGTTCTCGCCTAGCATTCCTCAACCGATTCTCATGAAATGAGAAAAATAGTTTATCTTTTTTTTTTTTCATAATGCGGAGATAAGGGGTTTGAAAACGTAAAAAATTCAACCATTTCGAAACAAACTCGTTGTCTGCTCACAAAGCTGCTACTATTTAAATAAGCACGTTGACAGATTTCTTTTTTTTAATAAATAAAAAATCTGCCAAGTGCGAGTCGGACTCGCGCACCAAGGGTTCCGTACCACCAAATAAAATAAGTTTCCGCCTGGTATGGCGCCGGATACAAATGAGGTGCAAAGTAAACGCAACCGATCACGTTTGTTGTATGGGAGCCGCACTTAAGTATTTATTTTATTCTGTTTTTAGTATTAGTCGTTATAGCGGCAACAGAAATACATCACCTGTGAAAACTTCAACTGTCTAGCCATCACGGTCCATGAGATACATCCTGGTGACAGACAGTCGGACGGACAGTAGTCTTAGTTAGTAATAGGGTCCCGTTTTTACCATTAACCCACCCGTTTACCAGTACCCATTACCATACGGTACGGAACCCTAGAAAGTGACATGAGTAAGTTTAACAGAAATCCATGAAACATGTAATGTCTCATTACTTTTAATGTGATTACACCACATTTTTTTTATTCTGTACCATTGATACAAAGATCAAAGCACAAAGAATAAGTTTCTGTCAATAATTTCATTTTAGTTTACAAGCTTTTATAGCCGACTGTACTTTTCTTTGGATATCCATCAAATGGTCACTGAGACGATTCTAAAGAGCCCAAACTCTGTAGGATTGTTTTGTCTATTATAGAGTTCCTATGGCCACCTTCCGACTCCATCATCAGATCAGCCCCATGGTACCATATTATTGTTTTGTCATCTAAGTTAAGTAAGTATGCAAAATTTCAGCTCAATCGGTTGACGATATCTGCTTCAAAATTGAGTTGCAAGATTCCACCCGAACAAACATACTTACATACGTACATAGGTACATTGCAAGTCAAATTAAAAGCTTTTAAAAATTAACACGCTGGACTGGTATATCCAGAGGTACCGGGTTCGATTCCCGTTCTCTTCTGACAGGTTAAGCATTTCAATTTTTCTTTGTGCTTTGATATTTGTATGGACGGTATAAGTTTAACCGAAGTTTTATTATCTGTTGCAGGCCAAATGTCTGATTTGCCTCGGGGGCTACGCGTCACCCACGGTCTCCATACAGTGCTGGCACGTCTACTGCGAGGTTCGTGTCAACACTACATAGTATAAGTAATACGATGCGTTTGGCTCGGTTTGTAGACACCTGCCTACTGAGCCGGCGGTCCCGGGTTCGAATCCCGGCCAGGGCAAATATTTGTGTGATGAACTCAAATATTTGTGCTTGGGTCATGGTTGTTCTATGTAATTAAGTATATATTTATCTATATAGGTACTTATGTCGTATAGTACCCATAACACAAGCCTACTAGAGCTTACTGTGGGACTAGATTGATTTGTGTGAGGTTGTCCGATATTTATTTATTTATTATTTTATTTTAATACTCCGCTGTATATATGCAATACGTACACATTAAAACAGAATCGATAAAAATATTTCTTTTAAAATTACCTATTTATAAATATTGACACAAAGGTAAATTATGAAAGAATATAGTGTGATCTGGGTGCCTGTCGTATCGCATAACGTTTTTTGTCCTAAAAATGTTTGGCCGAGAATGTTTAGCATACTACTTGTTTGTCCTAATAATTTTTGCGCATACTCATTTAAAGTCCTAAAGCAAGTTTGTCCTAATATTGATAACTCTAAAATCGAATTACCTAAAGCATAATATTCCTACCATGAATTGCCCTAAGAATTATTTTGCCTATTATTAAATTGGCTAAAATTACAGAACCTAAACTAAACTATGGTAGGCGTGAAGTCAGAATCGTTACGTATTCTACCTTCAGGCAAGTCAGATTTTGGATAGGTTAGGTACGACGACGAGCGAAGCGAGGAGGAGTGTTAGGTAGAACCCTAACCCCTATGACCCTAACGAGCGAGCGAAACGCCAGACCCGTAACGTAACGTACTAAATAACGTTTGAAAATTCTGCTTGCTAAAAATCATCAAGATTTGTGCTTAATGACATGTAGTCATAACACATAACACATCATCCTAATTTTGTAAGACCGAAAACTGTAGGTTAGATTAGGTTTGTTTTATGACCATGTATAGCGGAGCGAGCGGAGCGTTAGAATGCATGGAGGTATATTAAAATTTAGCAGTTAGTAGGTTAGGTTAAAGACCGAAAACTGTAGGTTAGGTTAGGTTTGTTTTTATGACCATGGATAGTGGAGCGAGCGAAGCTAGCGGAGCCTCAAAATCATTGCTTAAAAATCTTCGGGATTTAGGTATAATGAAATGTAGTCAAAAGATTTTTAGCACATTAAATATTAGAAACATTACAATTATGCACATCAATCATTCGATAGTTGAATCTTAGCCACATCAAACGATAGGACAAATAATATTTAGGACAAACGATAATAGGAGCAACAATTTCGGACAATCAAAAATATGCGGAACAAAGTGTATGCCATACGTTATTAGGACAAAAGACGTTATGCGACACAACGATAGGACTAATAATTGTATGCCATCCGATATAGACCCTGTGATCTACTACAATCTAAGCAGGACTCGAACCTGCGACCTCTGTTTCCGGCGTAGTGCTCTCCCAACTGAGCTATTATATCGTTACGTCAATCACACCAATGTTTCATTCCATAATTCTACGCTACAGGAGCGCCCTCTGCGTCATATGTGTTTGAAATGCTTATGCATTAGCCATAATAACCCTAAGATCGATAAAAAGATTCTATTTAAAATTACCACTTGTTTATTTAAATAAATAATAAATACATATCAGACAACCTCACACAAATCGATCTAGTCCCAAATTAAGCTCAAGAAGGCTTGTGTTATGGGTACCAGACGACGATATACTTACTTATATAATTAAATACATAGAACAACCATGTCCCAAGCCCAAATATTCGAGTTCATCACACAAATATTTGCCCTGGTTGGGATTCGAACCCGCCGGCTCAGTAGGCAAGCGCTTACGAACTGATAAGTTATTTTATCTACCCAAATATCGTAAACCCTCCATGATGCGTTCAAGAACCGCACATTATGACCAACATAAAAATAAACTGTATTGTTAGAACAAATTTCTTATCTGTGAAAATGATATTATTGCTAATTAATAACATTGATTTCGATAATATTATATCATTCAAATTTCGAACATCTCTGAAAACCAAAGAAATTTGGTTTGACCTCTATTCTAATATCAGTCGAGATGACGTTTAGTTCGAAATGAAATGTCAATTTGCAGACAAATTGACAAATGTCGCACGCAAGTAAGATATCGAACGATATGGTAGTTCGGGCCCACTCTAGTTTGTCTCTGAATTAAAAAAAACTATGACAGCTGCCAGAAAAGAAAAGAAAAGTTTTTATTGCCGCCATTACCGGTTAGAATTTGTTTTAATGCATAAAATTGATCGATTTGTTGAATATAAACCATAAAATGAGCTATCAAGATGATATAGATATTTCGGCGACGCCTCCTGATATCCGTAACAAAGCATCTAACGTCATTAATTACTTATTACCAGCTAAGTATGGTGGTCATAATATGCGGCTCCTGAATGCATCATGGAGGCTTATGATATGTGAGTAGATAAAGTAGTGTATGTAACTATACATAATTAGGCATTAAACACTCGTGTGATGTTATTATGACACTCGCCTTCGGCTCGTGTCATAAACCCACACTCGTGATTAATGCCCTTCATTATGTACAGTCACATAAACTACTATAATATCGTTATTTTCCAGGTGTGCTGGCTAGAGTCCCTCAGAGCGAAGAAGATTTGTCCCCAATGCAATGCGATCACAACAGCGCAGCATCTGAGAAGGATTTACATGTGAACGCGAAGAAAACTGTCTACGGGGGCCTAAGTAGCGAACAGAATTATTAAAACTTTCGTGGGACATATACTGGACGTTGCCTGTAATAGGAGCAATAAATTAAAGCATAGATTCTACTCTAAAAAAGTCAGTTTTCAGCATTCAATTATTTCTAACAAATTAAATAGTATTTTCAATGTAAGTCGTCCAACATTGACATTCCCTGAGCCTTGACATAACTGTCACTATTAATATCGCATATTTCGCAATACATTGCTTCGTTGTCTGAACAAAAATTAATAAACGTTATTTTCAGAAGTTGCTTAACCTTTCGAGCGCCAAGCGGCAAAGCAGTTCACAGTGCCACTGACGCCAAGCCAAAAAAAAAAGTGCTCCAAAGTCAACAGAGATTAAAAAACACAGGTAGTGGTTTGAACTAGCATGTTTTGGACCATTGAAATTTTTGACGTCAATAGGCGTCGTTGGCGTCAGTGGCACGAATTCCCGATGACGTGATTTGCCGTCTTTGGCGGTCAAATGATTAACAAATATTGTTCAGTTTTAAGGGAAGAACCTATGTTTTAATTTATTGCTCCTATTACAGGCAGCACCCGGTATAATTACCGCTAGCACAGGTCAAACTCAATACGTCGGACTAGTACAGTTTTTTTAAGGAGTCACTGATGAGGGGATGCAGCTTCTGATAATCGGAGCTCCTTATGATGAATCGCGTACCGATCCGAAACACCATGTCGAGCGATATTCTACTTAAGTTACGTGAGTTCTGTTTCATACGGATCTTAATAACTATAATTACATGTTTACAAATGAAGCGAAAATTGAAAAATTTAATGATTCGGACAGGATTCGAACCTGCGTTTCCAACAGCTTTCCGGGCCAACACGGGCGTCCTCCCAATTGGACCACCGAATCAGATGTCAGAGTCATTGAATTTGACGAAGCAACTGGTTGAAAAGTTCAATGTTGGCCCGACATGTTTCGGACTCGTGTGGAGCCGTCGGCGCGCGCTATTAGAGCGAAGAGTATCAAAGAATCAGTGACAAAGTTACCGCGCCGGTGTTAAGGTAGCAGTCCCTGATAAAGAGCTCCATACGAGTTGGGAACATATCGGGCCGTTCCCGACAAGTCAAATCTCTCGCCAGTGATTAATTAAGAAAACTGTAATATTCCTACGTGTTGAGTATGACCTGTGCTAGTGGCGCCATCTATTGTTGTGTTAGGCTTTCGCACTATCATGTCATACACTGATGAGTCATGTTGCGTATACGGAGTATTAGATAAAATTATTAATTACACTGGAATTGTCAGTGTGATGGTGTCACCCCATATGTATGTTTTTTTTTTAATATTATACTTTTTCCGATAGTACCTAAACCCGAATCGCAATCAGAGCTCACGGACTGTACTTTAGTTGGATTCTACGATTATTTAATTTTTACGTCGTGTATAAAGCGGCCATGTGCGAGTCGGACTCGCACCGAGGGTTCCGTACACCTAAATAATATTTAACTTTCTTTTGTTTTCTGTATTTGTTGTTATAGTGGAAACGGAAATACTTCATCTGTGAAAATTTCAACTGCCCAACTATCATGGTTCGTGAGATACAGCTTGGTGATAGACGGACAGACTGCGGAGTCTTAGTAATAGGGTCCCGTTTTTTACCCTTTGGGTACGGAACCCTAAAAAACAGGACTACTTCTTAATTTACCTTCCTTATTTTTCTTGTGACCTTCAAAATGTCACTGTAAAAAGAAAAAAACTACGTTGTAAAAATTAACTAACCATAGATTCTGAATCCAAATAACGTATACTATCGTAAAAAAAACCTTAATGTTCCCTTTTGCATGAAAAGCACAATTATATAATGAAAAAATGCTCAATTCAATTTCCTTAAATATTTATTATGTAGCGTATCGTAGGGTTTTAAATCGGATCTTGGGAGAATCAATTGTTTGACTGATACAGTTTGTAGCGTTAAAAATCGCTACATGTTTATTCTAAACTGTTGTTATTAACCCTCATGGCTAGCTGTTGCATGAGCGGATGATATGCAAGGAGTTTTTCATAACCTTTTTGTTCAGCGGTTTTCTTTTTATTATTTAAAATTCATATTGAGTCAATTCTGTTTCTGGATTCATGGTGAAATGGTGCGTTTACTTTTGAAGAGCTAAATATCAATGTTTCTGGACTGTGTAGTGGTCTGTTTATTAATTCTGTGGTTGCGCTGATGAGCGTCTGTTGTTTGTGCGAGGAATATGAACTTGTAATTTGGGATATCCACCCGGAGATGCTATATCTTTTGATGGTGTGTTCAGGTTCCAACTTTTCTCTAAAAAGGGGGTATTCGGATTGTTAAAGCCAGTTCACTCTTCTGGACTGGCTTCCGGTTACGGGCTGATCATCTCAGGCCCTGCGCCCTATTTCGGCGTGCTACTCCGAATGCGGTGTTCGGCTGGCCTGGAGGCTGTTGCCAGCGGCTCTATTACCGCGCGCAACTCTCGGCTTGGTTGAAGACAGATACCAACGGCTGCGACCACAGAAATATATCAAGATAGAAGGAAAGAGTTCGGCAATTTGTAGGGAGACCGAGCGTGTAACATTTTGCGTAGGTACTTTGACGTCACGAGCGTAATTTAGTGATGGGAAACATAAGCCGGGCGAAAACGATTCAGAAACATCGATTCACGGATCGATTCGAACACGGCACCGATTCTATGCATCGCCACCCACACCGCAATGCGCCGCGGCCCAGCCGCCGTCACAAACAAAAACAGTCACAATAATATTTGCTTTGCACTATGTACTTACATTATATAGCTGCATAATAATATAAGAACGTAATTATCATTTCCTCTGTTTTCAAAATCGATTTTAATCGAATAAGAAAATCGCAGTGTACAGCAGCACATGGCAGCACTATTCTTACTTTTGACAGAAAAAATGAGAAATGACCTTGAACGTGACTCGACAGTTTGAATAGCATATTTTTACATCGCTGGTTTTGAATGCACGCCAAGGTTGGCTCGTCAAATTAAAGCCGCAATGGAAAGCTAGCGTTGGACACAACCGCCCGCCTCTGTTTTGATGAGAATTATAAAATAAATAGTTTTGTAATTAATAACAGATATTTAAGGACAAATTGTACATACCAATGAAAGGAAATACCTCGATTAACAGCTCTAATTTTATTGGAAGTGTTTGAACAATTAATTATTGCGCAACAAGCCATTTTGTTTTTAAGACCTGACGTCGCACACAGACCGCGGTCGGGAGCTGACTAATGTTCGCGGCGAGCAAAGTTGACACCGTGTCAACATTTCGCCACGCGAGGTACGTACACTCTTTCCTTCTATCTTGATATATTTCTGTGGCTGCGACCAACCATCGGGACATTCGTGGGTCACAACTCACAACCATGGTTTATTTACGCGTGGAATGCCATACGTAACATTTATAGCATTTAAGGCTAGGAGCATAGTAGTTTATTGTTTACTTTTTGATAACTTAAAGTGCAGATTTGACTTTTATTGTTGGAAATTTTCTCCAAATTCCAAAGCTACCTCTATGTCGGGTGTATTATCTTTTTAATCGTTCATTTTTTCGGCTAGGCTCACCCATTTTCATCTCATTTCACCACGCCTCACCACCTTTTAGTGATCTACGCCGATCATATGAAGGTGTAGATACGTACTGAGTTTCCACTTGGATCTGGAACCACTTAAAACCTTTCTTTTCAACAATAATCACGTCTATGCAAACTGCGTCCTGCAGATCTGGTTATACCGGATACATATATTTTAGCCTGTGCGAACAAACTGTGAGTGTTTCTTTATGACCTGCCCTTAGCAGGCCCGTGCTTTGTCGTTGTGAACTTGTTATTATCGGTGTTAGTTATTTTTTTTGTCATCTAATTTAAACAAATTCGGCTCTTTATGAAAATAAAATTTTAACGTGAAAGCTACGCCTTATTTATTTAACAAATTAAGTGATATGTAGTAGTTGTTTTGCAGCAAATGGCGCCCGAACATATGTGAGTAACCCTGGTTTATATATTTTTATTGAATATTTTGGAATTTAATTTTTTTTTGTTGTGTCAGTGGATGGTGACCTTAATCCGGTCGCGGTCATAACCTTTTTATTATTTTCCAGCTAAAACAATCTTTTCCCAACGCCTCTAGGTGATTTGACGTACCAACTCAATTTGACGTACCACCGTACCCTGTCACGGCGTCGGAAGTCTAGGATTCAACCCGTCCGTCTGAAGTTACAATTATTTATGATGTTAATTGTTTTTGACATTTTAATTTTAAAGAATTTGTTCTGCGAAACATAACTGTTTTCTTGCTGATTTTAATTGCGTTTTTTCATTTAATCCCATATTTGAACCCCGTGTTATTTATTGGTATTTAGAAACCCGTAGTTTGAACCTGTAGATGTTAGGGAACTCTTCATTACGGTAAGTCAGACGTAGTTCTATTTTTAAGGTAACGCTTTGGTTATTGAGATGTATCCTTTGTTGTCGTTGACTTACACAGGATTCGTTTCGCTTCGATTGCTTAAATTTGTTCGTGCGATATTGCACAGCTTGTCACCTGGATATTCACTATGTCGCTGCGTATGGATGAGGATTCTATCGGCGATACGCCTCGCGCTCGCTCGGAGTGGGGTGCACAAGGACCTAGGGTGTTAGATCAGCAGTTCCATGATGAAGAAGAGGAACTGTTCTTCGATTCTGAGCCTCGATTCCAGCCTATACGCGAAGCGGTGTTTCAATCCCCAGTGCCATCGAAGGGCGAGTCTTTGACCAAATGGAACTTGGTTTTTTCGGGCGAAACGTGTGTTCGCGAATTCTTCTTTAGAGTTGAAGAAGAAGCTTTGGCTCGCAATGTACCCCCTTCTTATGTGGTAAGGCGCTTTCATGAGTTGTTGGCGGGTAGCGCATTAAAATATTTTAGGTCAATTAGGTTCCCTTCTTTATTATATCCGACACTAAAATCCGCCTTCCTAAAGACTTTTGACGTTGCGGATTATGACTTTAAGGTTGAAAGTCAACTCCGTGCTCTTTCACAGAAGGCTAACCAGTCGGTAGTAGACTTTGTAATTCAGGCGCGGTTTATTTAATATAATTAAATACGGTATGAATCCCAGGTATCATCCTTGCCTCGCGACTAACGTAGTTAGAGATATTGACGGATTGCTGGAAGTCTCCAGGAACTTTGAAGCTTTCCAAGGCTCACGTCCGGCGCGGTTGGCAGTAGCACCAGTAAATACCGTCGAGTCGAACAGTTCTAGGGCCCTCGTTTGCATGAAGTGTGAGGCGACCGGCCACAATTATCGTAACTGTCCGAACGTTAGCCAGGCGGTATGTTTTAAATGTAGGCGCGTAGGAACGATCACCCGTGACTGTCCATCCTGTAACCCTTCCACGTCAAAAAAACGTATTTTAGCGGGGGTGCGTACGGGAGTGAAGAGAAAGCCGACCTTATGGACACTATCAACGTTTATTGATGCACTCAACTACATAGTACATACAGATAAGTTAGTCGCGACGTGTTCCCCAGCCAGTTTTAAAAAGAGAACGGAACTGGAGCGGAAGCACGTTTGCCGGCTGTTACTATACATAAGCGCGTAGTTCCACGGGGGAAGCAGGGGTGGCGGCGACGGTAGCGCCGGGAGCGCGAGCGGGAGCGGCTACGCGACGAACTGTGGCGGCGACGGTAGCGCCGGGAGCGCGAGCGGGAGCGGCTACGCGACGAACTGTGGCGGCGACGGTAGCGCCGGGAGCGCGAGCGGGAGCGGCTACGCGACGAACTGTGGCGGCGACGGTAGCGCCGGGAGCGCGAGCGGGAGCGGCTACGCGACCAACTGTGGCGGCGACGGTAGCGCCGGGAGCGCGAGCGGGAGCGGCTACGCGACGAACTGTGGCGGCGACAGTAGCGCCGGGAGCGCGAGCGGGAGCGGCTACGCGACGAACTGTGGCGGCGACGGTAGCGCCGGGAGCGCGAGCGGGAGCGGCTACGCGACGAACTGTGGCGGCGACGGTAGCGCCGGGAGCGCGAGCGGGAGCGGCTACGCGACGAACTGTGGCGGCGACGGTAGCGCCGGGAGCGCGAGCGGGAGCGGCTACGCGACGAACTGTGGCGGCGACGGTAGCGCCGGGAGCGCGAGCGGGAGCGGCTACGCGACCAACTGTGGCGGCGACGGTAGCGCCGGGAGCGCGAGCGGGAGCGGCTACGCGACGAACTGTGGCGGCGACGGTAGCGCCGGGAGCGCGAGCGGGAGCGGCTACGCGACGAACTGTGGCGGCGACGGTAGCGCCGGGAGCGCGAGCGGGAGCGGCTACGCGACGAACTGTGGCGGCGACGGTAGCGCCGGGAGCGCGAGCGGGAGCGGCTACGCGACGAACTGTGGCGGCGACGGTAGCGCCGGGAGCGCGAGCGGGAGCGGCTACGCGACGAACTGTGGCGGCGACGGTAGCGCCGGGAGCGCGAGCGGGAGCGGCTACGCGACGAACTGTGGCGGCGACGGTAGCGCCGGGAGCGCGAGCGGGAGCGGCTACGCGACGAACTGTGGCGGCGACGGTAGCGCCGGGAGCGCGAGCGGGAGCGGCTACGCGACGAACTGTGGCGGCGACGGTAGCGCCGGGAGCGCGAGCGGGAGCGGCTACGCGACGAACTGTGGCGGCGACGGTAGCGCCGGGAGCGCGAGCGGGAGCGGCGGCGTGGGTCGCGAGAGCGTGAACGTTCCCGAGAGCGGCGCCCGCCGCGGCGATATCTCCCGCCGCGACCTCGGCAATCTTGCAATTTCCTGAAAACATCTACAGTTCATGACAATTCTAATGGTATGCCATATGCATACCAAATCTCTAGAATATTCGAGTTTTTTGCTAATAACTTCCATCCGGCCGTGAATGTAACGATTTCGATTTTAGGGAAAATTTACTCGTTTGTTCAGAATGACTATTTACGCAATTGGAAAATGATGTCTAGCTCTAATTCACACTTCCTTTCTCTTTCTGTCATAGAGAGAGACTACCTGGATGTTATTAATAGGTACAGGAGTAGGTATTTATTCTGCTTTTAAGGTGATTCGGTGATTTGTTCGGCTCTGGTCGCCCCATGCCGCGTCTGAACTGTTACGCTTACCGTCAAACATCTGCAAGAGGTCTCTCCTTTTTCTAGTTTGACGCCGGACGGTGCTTCGGCGCTTGCGCTTCTTGGGGACGCTCTCCCGCGCCCGCCGCTGGGCCTCCCTCTCCGCCCTTTCGGCTCTGGTCGCCCCATGCCGCGTCTGAACTGTTACGCTTACCGTCAAAGATCTGCAAGAGGTCTCTCCTTTTTCTAGTTTGACGCCGGACGGTGCTTCGGCGCTTGCGCTTCTTGGGGACGCTCTCCCGCGCCCGCCGCTGGGCCTCCCTCTCCGCCCTTTCGGCTCTGGTCGCCCCATGCCGCGTCTGAACTGTTACGCTTACCGTCAAACATCTGCAAGAGGTCTCTCCTTTTTCTAGTTTGACGCCGGACGGTGCTTCGGCGCTTGCGCTTCTTGGGGACGCTCTCCCGCGCCCGCCGCTGGGCCTCCCTCTCCGCCCTTTCGGCTCTGGTCGCCCCATGCCGCGTCTGAACTGTTACGCTTACCGTCAAACATCTGCAAGAGGTCTCTCCTTTTTCTAGTTTGACGCCGGACGGTGCGTCGGCGCTTGCGCTTCTTGGGGACGCTCTCCCGCGCCCGCCGCTGGGCCTCCCTCTCCGCCCTTTCGGCTCTGGTCGCCCCATGCCGCGTCTGAACTGTTACGCTTACCGTCAAACATCTGCAAGAGGTCTCTCCTTTTTCTAGTTTGACGCCGGACGGTGCTTCGGCGCTTGCGCTTCTTGGGGACGCTCTCCCGCGCCCGCCGCTGGGCCTCCCTCTCCGCCCTTTCGGCTCTGGTCGCCCCATGCCGCGTCTGAACTGTTACGCTTACCGTCAAAGATCTGCAAGAGGTCTCTCCTTTTTCTAGTTTGACGCCGGACGGTGCTTCGGCGCTTGCGCTTCTTGGGGACGCTCTCCCGCGCCCGCCGCTGGGCCTCCCTCTCCGCCCTTTCGGCTCTGGTCGCCCCATGCCGCGTCTGAACTGTTACGCTTACCGTCAAACATCTGCAAGAGGTCTCTCCTTTTTCTAGTTTGACGCCGGACGGTGCTTCGGCGCTTGCGCTTCTTGGGGACGCTCTCCCGCGCCCGCCGCTGGGCCTCCCTCTCCGCCCTTTCGGCTCTGGTCGCCCCATGCCGCGTCTGAACTGTTACGCTTACCGTCAAACATCTGCAAGAGGTCTCTCCTTTTTCTAGTTTGACGCCGGACGGTGCGTCGGCGCTTGCGCTTCTTGGGGACGCTCTCCCGCGCCCGCCGCTGGGCCTCCCTCTCCGCCCTTTCGGCTCTGGTCGCCCCATGCCGCGTCTGAACTGTTACGCTTACCGTCAAACATCTGCAAGAGGTCTCTCCTTTTTCTAGTTTAACGCCGGACGGTGCTTCGGCGCTTGCGCTTCTTGGGGACGCTCTCCCGCGCCCGCCGCTGGGCCTCTCTCTCCGCCCTTTCGGCTCTGGTCGCCCCATGCCGCGTCTGAACTGTTACGCTTACCGTCAAACATCTGCAAGAGGTCTCTCCTTTTTCTAGTTTGACGCCGGACGGTGCGTCGGCGCTTGCGCTTCTTGGGGACGCTCTCCCGCGCCCGCCGCTGGGCCTCCCTCTCCGCCCTTTCGGCTCTGGTCGCCCCATGCCGCGTCTGAACTGTTACGCTTACCGTCAAACATCTGCAAGAGGTCTCTCCTTTTTCTAGTTTGACGCCGGACGGTGCGTCGGCGCTTGCGCTTCTTGGGGACGCTCTCCCGCGCCCGCCGCTGGGCCTCCCTCTCCGCCCTTTCGGCTCTGGTCGCCCCATGCCGCGTCTGAACTGTTACGCTTACCGTCAAAGATCTGCAAGAGGTCTCTCCTTTTTCTAGTTTGACGCCGGACGGTGCTTCGGCGCTTGCGCTTCTTGGGGACGCTCTCCCGCGCCCGCCGCTGGGCCTCCCTCTCCGCCCTTTCGGCTCTGGTCGCCCCATGCCGCGTCTGAACTGTTACGCTTACCGTCAAACATCTGCAAGAGGTCTCTCCTTTTTCTAGTTTGACGCCGGACGGTGCTTCGGCGCTTGCGCTTCTTGGGGACGCTCTCCCGCGCCCGCCGCTGGGCCTCCCTCTCCGCCCTTTCGGCTCTGGTCGCCCCATGCCGCGTCTGAACTGTTACGCTTACCGTCAAACATCTGCAAGAGGTCTCTCCTTTTTCTAGTTTGACGCCGGACGGTGCTTCGGCGCTTGCGCTTCTTGGGGACGCTCTCCCGCGCCCGCCGCTGGGCCTCCCTCTCCGCCCTTTCGGCTCTGGTCGCCCCATGCCGCGTCTGAACTGTTACGCTTACCGTCAAACATCTGCAAGAGGTCTCTCCTTTTTCTAGTTTAACGCCGGACGGTGCTTCGGCGCTTGCGCTTCTTGGGGACGCTCTCCCGCGCCCGCCGCTGGGCCTCTCTCTCCGCCCTTTCGGCTCTGGTCGCCCCATGCCGCGTCTGAACTGTTACGCTTACCGTCAAACATCTGCAAGAGGTCTCTCCTTTTTCTAGTTTGACGCCGGACGGTGCGTCGGCGCTTGCGCTTCTTGGGGACGCTCTCCCGCGCCCGCCGCTGGGCCTCCCTCTCCGTCCTTTCGGTTTTGGTGGCCGCCCCACGCCGCGTCTGAACTGTGACGCTTACCGTCAAAGATCTGCAAGAGGTTCCTCCGGTTTCGAGTTTGACGCCGGACCTGGCGTCGGCGCTTGCGCCGCTTGGGGCCGCTTTCCCTCGCCCGCCGCCGGGCCACCCTCTCCTGTAGCGAAGCAGGCTAAAAAAATTAAGAAGTTTAAAAAGCAAAAAGCAGAAACATGGCTGACTACAAGAGACTTACCGTCAAAGATCTGCAGGTTCCGCCTGTTCCGCGTTTGACGCCGGACTGTTCGCAGGCGCTTTCGCTGATGGGGCCGGCTCTCCCTGTCCCGCCGTTGGGCCTCCTTCTCCGCTCTCGATGCCGGCTGCGGCCGCGTCTGCACAGTGACGCTGGAAAAAAAAATCAATAAAAAGAAACCGTCAAAGATCTGCAAGAGGTTCCTCCGCCGTCTCGTTTGACGCCGGACCTGGCGTCGGCGCTTGCGCCGCTTGGGGCCGCTTTCCCTCGCCCGCCGCCGGGCCTCCCTCCTGTAGCGAAGCGGGCTAAAAAAATTAAGAAGTTTAAAAAGCAAAAAGCAGAAACATGGCTGACTACAAGAGACTTACCGTCAAAGATCTGCAAGAGGTTCCTCCGGTTTCGAGTTTGACGCCGGACCTGGCGTCGGCGCTTGCGCCGCTTGGGGCCGCTTTCCCTCGCCCGCCGCCGGACTGTGACCTGTCATAAATATCATACAGTGAAACGGGCGTGACGAAGTCACGATGACTTTTCACTGTGACATTTTTGGAACGGGATCGCCAGTCACTGATATCAAAAAGTAACGCTTTTCCCCATGTCTAGTATGACATCTGGAGGACTCGGAGGAGGAACGGGACCATCTGGAGGACTCGGAGGAGGAACGGGACCATCTGGAGGACTCAGAGGAGGAAGGGGACGAGCTGTGGCGGCGGCGGCGACGGTCCCGGGAGCGCGAGCGAGAGCGGCGTCGTCGGTCGCGAGACTTACCGTCAAAGATCTGCAAGAGGTTCCTCCGGTTTCGAGGATGATGCCGGACCTGGCGTCGGCGCTTGCGCCGCTTGGGGCCGCTCTCCCTCGCCCGCCGCCGGGCCTCACTCTCCGCCTTTTCCGTTTTCGTGGGCGCCCCACGCTGCGTCTGAACTGAGACTTACCGTCAACGATCCGCAGTAGGTGTCTCCGTTTACGGGTTTGACGCCGGACCTCGCGGCGGCGCTTGCGCTTCTTGGGGCCGCTCTCCCTCGCCCGCCGCCGGGCCTCCCTCTCCGTCTTTTCGGTTTTGGTGGCCGCCCCACGCCGCGTCTGAACTGAGACTTACCGTCAAAGATCTGCAAGAGGTTCCTCCGGTTTCGAGGATGATG
Source organism: Apotomis capreana (assembly GCA_947623375.1). NCBI lineage: Eukaryota > Metazoa > Arthropoda > Insecta > Lepidoptera > Tortricidae > Apotomis > Apotomis capreana. Next base: position 4,733,082 of record OX392523.1, read on the forward strand.
CCGGACCTGGCGTCGGCGCTTGCGCCGCTTGGGGCCGCTCTCCCTCGCCCGCCGCCGGGCCTCCCTCTCCGCCTTTTCGGTTTTGGTGGCCGCCCTACGCGTTTGCATGAAGTGTGAGGCGACCGGCCACAATTATCGTAACTGTCCGAACGTTAGCCAGGCGGTATGTTTTAAATGTAGGCGCGTAGGAACGATCACCCGTGACTGTCCATCCTGTAACCCTTCCACGTCAAAAAAACGTATTTTAGCGGGGGTGCGTACGGGAGTGAAGAGAAAGCCGACCTTATGGACACTATCAACGTTTATTGATGCACTCAACTACATAGTACATACAGATAAGTTAGTCGCGACGTGTTCCCCAGCCAGTTTTAAAAAGGGAGAAGACTTACCGTCAGGGACGTTCCGCCGTTTACGCCCCTTCTGGACGGCCAGTTTTAAAAAGAACGGAACTGGAGCGGAAGCACGTTTGCCGGCCGTTACTATACATAAGCGCGTAGTTCCACGGAGGAAGCAGGGGGCTATATGTATCCTGAGCGGGAGTGGGAACGCGAACTTCTCGAGGACTCGGAGGAACGGGACGAGCAGGACTCGGAGGAGGAACGGGACGGTGTGGAGGACTCGGAGGAGCTGTGGCGGCGGCGGCGACGGTCCCGTGAGCGCGAGCGAGAACTTGAACGGGAACTGCCGCCGCGACCTGCGAATTACGACACGCATTAAAATGAATCTAACGAATTAAATATAAATAAATCGGACTGAAGAGAAAGCCGACCTTATGGACACTATCAACGTTTATTGATGCACTCAACTACATAGTACATACAGATAAGTTAGTCGCGACGTGTTCCCCAGCCAGTTTTGTAATGTTTTGCAATTCAAGCCGACGCGTCCTTGTACGACGCCGAACCCCGCGTCGGCGTGATGCGGACGCCGACTCAGTTTCTTCCGCCCGTCGCTGGGCCTCCCGGTCCGCTTTATCTTCTTTCGAAGGCCGGGTCTGAGTCCCGACGCTGGAAAAAAAAAACAATAGATATTATACAAAAGTTTCAGGAACGAGTACAAAAATCTAAAAAAATCTAATAAATTCGGCGGCCGAATATTCGGCGCTTCGGCCGACAGCGTTGCCGAATATTCGGTATTCGGTATTCGGCCAATTCACTATTCGTGGCATCTCTACTCTAGATAGTAGTGAACGTTTAATTACTTAAAATAAAGAGACTTACCGTCAAAGACCGTTAAGTTCCGCCGCCTATGCCGCGTTTGGCGGCGGACACCCCGCAGCCGCCTCCGCTCCTGAGGCTTTGTTTCTTTTTCCCGCCTTTTGGCCTCTTTGTCTGCGGGCTGCGACCTGGTCTGCACCAGGACGCTGGGAAAAAAAAACAATAATGTGAGAATGTTCATTACTTGCGAATGTTCAATGAAAGGGGCAATTATATTTATTTCTGTCTGATAAAAATTAAGAGTACCTACAATTTTTAGAGCAATTGTCAAGGGTCGCATTTAAGGCCTTTGCTGGTAAGTTTAAAGTTTTATTCAAGTTGTTAATACTTCTCTTTTTCTCGTTTCCAGCCAATAAAAGTTCATAGACGGCAATGTAATTTTTCTTTCGATTTTGCGGGTAAAATACTCTCACTTGCAATTTTTGCCTTGGCTCGTATATAGGGCGGTGTTAAATCTATTCTAAATAAGGCCTCTTAAATAAATAAGGCCTCTTACCTTCATTGTCTAGTAATTGAAGTCGACGTGTCCTTGTCCGACGCCGGACCCGGCGTCGGCGTGATCTTGTTGCCGGATCACTCTCCTCCTCCCTCCGCCGGGCCTCCCTCTCCGCCCTCTCTTCTTTTGACGTCAAACGCCGGGTCTGAGAACCGACGCTGGAAAAAAAAAACAATATTATACAAAAGTTTCAGGAACGAGTACAAAAACCTTTCAACCTCAACTTTACACTGAAATAAAAAAATAAAAAAAAATACCAGAGTTCTTCCAATTTCACCATCATAATATGAAAAACTTCGGCTAAAATACGAATCGCTCCTGTAGCGAAGCGGGCAAAAAAAATTAAGAAGTTTAAAAAGCAAAAAGCAGAAACATGGCTGACTACAAGAGACTTACCGTTAAAGGACGTAGAGGCTCCGCCTCTGCCTCATTTGTCGCCGGACCTTCCGTTGTCGCTTCCGCCGCTTGGTCTCTTTTGCCCGCCTTTCGGCTTATGGGGGCCGCGCGGCGGCGCGTGCGGCGGCGCGCACGCCTCGTCTGGACGGCCACACTTCGGGACGTTTGGGCTGAACTTTCTTTAGTGAGGCTCATGACAACTGATTTATTATCCATGATTCGAGAATGGTGAATAATTAATACTACATGGCTTTCTCATAAAATTGAGACGGTTGGCTCTCCTATTCGCCAACGCTATTATCCGTTATCGCCAGTCAAGTTGAAGGTTCTCAACGAGGAGATTGACTTAGAGTTAGGGGTTATCCGCCCGTCGCGATCGCCTTGGGCTTCTCCAGTAGTCATGGTCACCAAGAAGGACATTGCGAGCCAAAGCTTCTTCTTCAACTCTAAAGAAGAATTCGCGAACACACGTTTCGCCCGAAAAAACCAAGTTCCATTTGGTCAAAGACTCGCCCTTCGATGGCACTGGGGATTGAATCACCGCTTCGCGTATAGGCTGGAATCGAGGCTCAGAATCGAAGAACAGTTCCTCTTCTTCATCATGGAACTGCTGATCTAACACCCTAGGTCCTTGTGCACCCCACTCCGAGCGAGCGCGAGGCGTATCGCCGCTAGAATCCTCATCCATACGCAGCGACATAGTGAATATCCAGGTGACAAGCTGTGCAATATCGCAGAAACAAATTTAAGCAATCGAAGCGAAACGAATCCTGTGTAAGTCAACGACAACAAAGGATACATCTCAATAACCAAAGCGTTACCTTAAAAATAGAACTACGTCTGACTTACCGTAATGAAGAGTTCCCTAACATCTACAGGTTCAAACTACGGGTTTCTAAATACCAATAAATAACACGGGGTTCAACTATGGGATTAAATGAAAAAACGCAATTAAAATCAGCAAGAAAACAGTTATGTTTCGCAGAACAAATTCTTTAAAATTAAAATGTCAAAAACAATTAACATCATAAATAATTGTAACTTCAGACAGACGACACAGCGGCAGGGTTGAATCCTAGACTTCCGACGCCGTGACAGGGTACGGTGGTAGGTCAAATCACCTAGAGGCGTTGGGAAAATATTGTTTTAGCTGGAAAAGAATAAAAAGGTTATAACCGCGACCGGATTAAGGTCACCATCCACTGACACAACAAAAAAAAATTAAATTCCAAAATATTCAATAAAAATATATAAACCAGGGTTACTCACATATGTTCGGGCGCCATTTGCTGCAAAACAACAACTACATATCACTTAATTTGTTAAATAAATAAGGCGTAGCTTTCACGTTAAAATTTTATTTCCATAAAGAGCCGAATTTGTTTAAATTAGATGACAAAAAAAATAACTAACACCGATAATAACAAGTTCACAACGACAAAGCACGGACCTGCTAAGGGCGGGTCATAAAGAAACACTCACAGTTTGTTCGCACAGGCTAAAATATATGTATCCGGTATAACCAGATCTGCAGGACGCAGTTTGCATAGACGTGATTATTGTTGAAAAGAAAGGTTTTAAGTGGTTCCAGATCCAAGTGGAAACTCCGTACGTATCTACACCTTCATATGATCGGCGTAGATCACTAAAAGGTGGTGAGGCGTGGTGAAATGAGATGAAAATGGGTGAGCTTAGCCGAAAAAATGAACGATTAAAAAGATAATACACCCGACATAGAGGTAGCTTTGGAATTTGGAGAAAATTTCCAACAATAAAAGTCAAATCTGCACTTTAAGTTATCAAAAAGTAAACAATAAACTACTATGCTCCTAGCCTTAAATGCTATAAATGTTACGTATGGCATTCCACGCGTAAATAAACCATGGTTGTGAGTTGTGACCCACGAATGTCCCGATGGTTGGTCGCAGCCACAGAAATATATCAAGATAGAAGGAAAGAGTGTACGTACCTCGCGTGGCGAAATGTTGACACGGTGTCAACTTTGCTCGCCGCGAACATTAGTCAGCTCCCGACCGCGGTCTGTGTGCGACGTCAGGTCTTAAAAACAAAATGGCTTGTTGCGCAATAATTAATTGTTCAAACACTTCCAATAAAATTAGAGCTGTTAATCGAGGTATTTCCTTTCATTGGTATGTACAATTTGTCCTTAAATATCTGTTATTAATTACAAAACTATTTATTTTATAATTCTCATCAAAACAGAGGCGGGCGGTTGTGTCCAACGCTAGCTTTCCATTGCGGCTTTAATTTGACGAGCCAACCTTGGCGTGCATTCAAAACCAGCGATGTAAAAATATGCTATTCAAACTGTCGAGTCACGTTCAAGGTCATTTCTCATTTTTTCTGTCAAAAGTAAGAATAGTGCTGCCATGTGCTGCTGTACACTGCGATTTTCTTATTCGATTAAAATCGATTTTGAAAACAGAGGAAATGATAATTACGTTCTTATATTATTATGCAGCTATATAATGTAAGTACATAGTGCAAAGCAAATATTATTGTGACTGTTTTTGTTTGTGACGGCGGCTGGGCCGCGGCGCATTGCGGTGTGGGTGGCGATGCATAGAATCGGTGCCGTGTTCGAATCGATCCGTGAATCGATGTTTCTGAATCGTTTTCGCCCGGCTTATGTTTCCCATCACTAAATTACGCTCGTGACGTCAAAGTACCTACGCAAAATGTTACACGCTCGGTCTCCCTACAAATTGCCGAACTCTTTCCTTCTATCTTGATATATTTCTGTGGTCGCAGCCGTTGGTATCTGTCTTCAACCAAGCCGAGAGTTGCGCGCGGTAATAGAGCCGCTGGCAACAGCCTCCAGGCCAGCCGAACACCGCATTCGGAGTAGCACGCCGAAATAGGGCGCAGGGCCTGAGATGATCAGCCCGTAACCGGAAGCCAGTCCAGAAGAGTGAACTGGCTTTAACAATCCGAATACCCCCTTTTTAGAGAAAAGTTGGAACCTGAACACACCATCAAAAGATATAGCATCTCCGGGTGGATATCCCAAATTACAAGTTCATATTCCTCGCACAAACAACAGACGCTCATCAGCGCAACCACAGAATTAATAAACAGACCACTACACAGTCCAGAAACATTGATATTTAGCTCTTCAAAAGTAAACGCACCATTTCACCATGAATCCAGAAACAGAATTGACTCAATATGAATTTTAAATAATAAAAAGAAAACCGCTGAACAAAAAGGTTATGAAAAACTCCTTGCATATCATCCGCTCATGCAACAGCTAGCCATGAGGGTTAATAACAACAGTTTAGAATAAACATGTAGCGATTTTTAACGCTACAAACTGTATCAGTCAAACAATTGATTCTCCCAAGATCCGATTTAAAACCCTACGATACGCTACATAATAAATATTTAAGGAAATTGAATTGAGCATTTTTTCATTATATAATTGTGCTTTTCATGCAAAAGGGAACATTAAGGTTTTTTTTACGATAGTATACGTTATTTGGATTCAGAATCTATGGTTAGTTAATTTTTACAACGTAAAGTTTTTTTCTTTTTACAGTGACATTTTGAAGGTCACAAGAAAAATAAGGAAGGTAAATTAAGAAGTAGTCCTGTTTTTTAGGGTTCCGTACCCAAAGGGTAAAAAACGGGACCCTATTACTAAGACTCCGCAGTCTGTCCGTCTATCACCAAGCTGTATCTCACGAACCATGATAGTTGGGCAGTTGAAATTTTCACAGATGAAGTATTTCCGTTTCCACTATAACAACAAATACAGAAAACAAAAGAAAGTTAAATATTATTTAGGTGTACGGAACCCTCGGTGCGAGTCCGACTCGCACATGGCCACTTTATACACGACGTAAAAATTAAATAATCATAGAATCCACCTAAAGTACAGTCCGTGAGCTCTGATTGCGATTCGGGTTTAGGTGAAAAGTGAGAGGGTCTTATCTGCGTCGTGAAAGAGCGAGCGAGACAGGTATGAAACGCGAATCGCATTCGGACATCTCATGCACTGTGTACTATCGGAAAAAGTATAAAAAAAAACATACATAGTAAAAACGTCGACCATTGTTAGAATATACCGGTAGCCGTTACGACCGTCAGCCATAGGTCCAATTAGATCAATCGACAGGAGATCCATTGGAGCGATGACAGGACGAGGATATAGTCGTTCCCCGCGTGGTTGCGAGTTGCGATCTTAAACGCCTTACAAACGTCGCACTCCCTAAGAAACCTAGCAACATCATGGTACATATACGGCCAATAATATAGATCACGGGCTTTCAGGTACGTCTTCATAACGCCAGGATGCACGTTAGGGAATCCGTTATGGATTTCAGCAACGGCCTCCCTAGTTTTGTTTTTATTAAAGCCCTTAACTACGTACATGTATTTTGAAAATGACTCATCTATCTTTCATTCTAAATATGTAATTTAAAATTGAAGTGTCTACGATTTTGAGGTCACTATAATTCTAAAAGTGCGAAATATTCATCACACAAATATTTGCCCTTGTCGGGATTCGAACCCAGGATCACCGGTTCAGTTGGCAATGCTTACGACACCAACCGCGCTAGTGAAAAGTCTTGCAAAGTAGCTTTGTATAAACCCGTACAAAATAGTTATAAATGGTCATTTAGTTACAACAAATCCCGTTAAAGTAAAATAATACATTGTTTCATTTTAATGCTATTGATAATATTTAATTGATTTAATGATTATACCCTAAATATATGGATACTATTTAATTATATGAAAAGCCTTCTGTGAAGATATGTACAATAAATAAGTTTAAAATTAAGATAAGGTGTAAATAAAAGTATTTTTCTTATTTATTAGTTTTATTTCTTAATACATATTTTAACACTTTGCGACTGAATAGGGGTGCGGACAATTTTTTTTTAAGATGTCATTTGATTCTATTTTCGATTGCCTGTTGTCTACCGTTATTAAAATTATTGTTCCTGTATTCAATTTGTAAACTTTTTTGGTGTGCAATAACAATAAAGCATTTTGTATTGTATTGTATTGGGATCAAACGTCTATATGGGACTACTTACACTTAGCCTGCTCCAAAAGTCATAAATGACCGTCATGGTCCATAATTGTTACGTTACAGAGCACTAAAAACGCTCCATAGAAATGGTCTACCTACATATGACGTCATCTGTGCATTGGGTACTAATATTTGTATTGAGACAATAAGTAATTTGCCATTTTCACCGTGAAAAAGTGCGTTTTAGTTCATGGTTCTCATACAATTATCGTTTTGTTAACCCTTAAATGCATAGTGTAAGATGCAGCTTACATAAAAAAAAATACTGGTTGAAAACTAGAAATAAAGTGTGATACTATACAGCACGACCACGGATGATTTTATTATTTCTTTTGCGGTACATATTCACGAAAAAAAGAGTACTTTTATGTACTTATCTATCATATTAAAAAATGTACTCGCACAGTTTCGGCATTGTGACTTAGAGGTCGTGGTCGTGCTGGGTAGATGCTCTCTGGCACGACCACACTTTGTGAGAGTCAGAATGGCGGGTGTACCACCACGGACTTGTATAACAATTATACCAAAAAAATGTACTCAAAATGTACTATTTTATACCTACTTTAAAAAAAATTGTACCTCTCCGTACAAAAAGTTATTCCAAAGTTTAGGTACACCCGCCATTCTGACTGTCAGGATGGCGGGTGTATCGCAGTTTACCATGAAGCCCTTGATTATTGAGAAATGTTATTACTCTAAAAAAATGTACCAAAATTGTACTCTAACATACAGTTAAAATATTAGCAATCTGATGTGTAACTTGCGAATTATACACACATTAAATTTTGTTCGTAGTAAGTGAAGGGCCAAGGGGGAGAACTGGGTAAGTCACGTTCGCAAAATTTTACAGTACAGAAGATTGAGGTTGTTTAATTCTTTGATGGCTGTATGTATGGCTTAAGTAATAATATCTGACTCGCGCACCGAGGGTTCCATACAAACACTTATCTTAATTGGCCGGGTTAAGTTTGTACCTAGTGTGTATGGCGCCGCATACAAATGAGGTGCAAAGTTAACGGAACCAATCACGTTTTTTGTATGGCAACCCAACTTAAATACATATTTATTTTATTCTGTTTTAGTATTTGTTATTATCTATGATGATTTAGAAAAGAAAGTCCACAAAAACTTCAATGCTGTTTTGATTATGTATGCAGCTATTTAAAATCGTAGTTCGCGCATCTACATGTATCAATAATGACAAAAGAATATATTGTAATTTTTGTGCCTTAGCTACTAATACATTATTGATTAAAAATAATTTATCATATAATTGTGTCTATTGATTTAAAGTTTGTTATGGGCATCAATCGCGACCACATCGCGACAGTAAAAGTACGATTTCAAAAGCACAAATCTTTTGTAATAATGACAGCTGTTTTAGCGGTACGATTGTCACATTTAATGTGCTTGTAGAATAGTACAATTTGAGTACATTTGTTTTGTATTCATTTTGGGCTATAATAATCGATGTTTTTTTGGGAGTACATTTTTTTCTAGAATATGTTCCCATCATAATTGACACTTAAACCTTCTTGGACTTCAAGTCTTGTATGTTCGTGCCAGAAAGTGACTACCCAGCAAGACCACAACGACTGTGCTGTATTGACGAAACTATAAAAATACATTTTATTTAAGCAATAGTACAAAAATGTTCTTTTTGTTGTTTTGTATGAAATTCTGGCGCTATAGAATGTAATAAATCCGCCGTGGCAGTGCCAGGAAGGATCAGATAAATCGTGGTGGTGGGCATATAAAAATATGCATCATTTCATTAATGGACTGAGCGTGCGAAGCGAGCAAAGCGTCTCCGTTTCAGCTTGGCCTAAAATTCTTTCATATCCGGATATCTGGATTTTTCAGCCGTTCTCGCCTAGAGGTCGCATTTCTCAACCGATTCTCATGAAATTTTGTGAGTATTGGTTCGTTTCATTCGTTCGTTTTTAGGATTCCGTACCCAAAGAGTAAAAAAACGGGACCCTATTACTAAGACTCCGCTGTCCGTCTGTCTGTTTGTCTGTCCATCTGCCACCAGGCTGTCTCTCATGAACCGTGATAGTAAGACAGTTGAAACTTTCACAGATGTATTTCTGTTGCCGCTATAATAGCAAATACTAAAACAGAATAAAATAAATATGTATTTAAGTGGGGTTCCCATACAAAAAACGTGATTGGTTCCGTTAACTTTGCACCTCATTTGTATGCGGCGCCATACACACTAGGTACAAACTTAACCCGGCCAATTAAGATAAGTGTTTGTATGGAACCCTCGGTGCGCGAGTCAGATATTATTACTTAAGCCTTACATACAGCCATCAAAGAATTAAACAACCTCAATCTTCTGTACTGTAAAATTTTGCGAACGTGACTTACCCAGTTCTCCCCCTTGGCCCTTCACTTACTACGAACAAAATTTAATGTGTGTATAATTCGCAAGTTACACATCAGATTGCTAATATTTTAAATGTATGTAGTACAATTTTGGTACATTTTTTTAGAGTAATAACATTTCTCAATAATCAAGGGCTTCATGGTAAACTGCGATACACCCGCCATCCTGACAGTCAGAATGGCGGGTGTACCTAAACTTTGTAATAACTTTTTGTACGGAGAGGTACAATTTTTTTTAAAGTATGTACAAAATAGTACATTTTGAGTACATTTTTTTGGTATAATTGTTTTACAAATCCGTGGTGGTACACCCTAAATTCTGACTCTCACAAAGTGTGGTCGTGCCAGAGAGCATCTACCCAGCACGACCACGACCTCTAAGTCACAATGCCGAAACTGTGCGAGTACATTTTTTAATATGATAAGTACATAAAAGTACTCTTTTTTTCGTGAATATGTACCGCAAAAGAAATAATAAAATTATCCGTGGTCGTGCTGTATAGTATCACACGAAATAAATATTTTAAATAAAATAATAAATTTTTTAATTCATGCATTTAAGGGTTAAATAAAATTTCGGAAAACGATTTCAAAATTTCTTTTGGATAAAAAAAAGATTACGTTTTGAAGTCATATTTCAAAAAATATGTTTTCTTTTTCTTTGTATCATGACACATTGAGCTTATTTTATTCATATACTACACTATCACTATGTTGTATAATTCAACATCAGTCGCATTCCCCTAATACTTCAAAGACTGCATCAAGCAGCGTGTTCTTTAGCACAGTTCCGTATCCTCACCTTTGGCCACGAATGCCGCCAGGGGAGGCTATTGAGCGAGTTATGGTACAGGGAATGGTTGAGGGTGCCAGGCCACGAGGAAGATCGCCTATGAGATGGACGGATCAAATAAAAGCTGCAAATGGCTCATCGTCACTACTAATGCGAAGGAAGGTAAGGTGTAATTAATTTGGAGGAAATATATATTTGCATGCTAGTATTAATTCAATATATTTAGTGTCAATTCTGAAATGTTGGTACGGGGGTCAGGTCAATAGTGTTCGATGGGCCGGTACTCTGTCAGAGCCATATAGGTTGGAGTGCGGGGTGAGGCAAGGGGGTCTACCCTCGCCAAAGCTCTTCAACCTATACGTAAATGAACTAATCGCCGAGCTCAGCAGCACTCATATCGGTTGTCAGGTGGGAGGCGTTTCAGTTAATAATATAAGTTACGCGGATGATATGGTGCTGCTGAGCGCGTCGCCGTGTGGTCTTGCGAAGCTTATGGAGGTATGTGAGCAGTATGCTTCCGCTCATGGTCTGAGATATAACTAAAAAAAGTGAAGTGATGGTATTTGGAGCCAAAGGAAGAGGTCCCGTGTCGGTTCCTTCTTTGAGGTTGAGTGGTAGCCCGTTATTACGAGTTGACCGATTTAAATATCTTGGCCATATAATTACATCTGACCTTGAAGATGGAGCCGATATTGAAAGGGAGCGCAGGGCGTTAGCTGTTAGAGCGAACATGATCGCTCGCAGGTTTGCTCGTAGCTCAACTCAGGTAAAGGTGACCCTATTCAGAGCATTTTGTACATCCTTTTATACGAGTAGCCTGTGGGTGAACTACACGCAAAAACAGTTTAGCGCCCTGCGTGTCCAGTATAACAATGCGTTCAGGGTGCTGATGGGGCTGCGCCGCTACTGCAGTGCATCAACAATGCTTGCAGAGGCGCGCGTAGATAGCTTCTCGGCCATTATGCGCAAAAGGGCCTCTTCTCTGCTGGGCAGGGTGCGGGCCAGTTCCAACAGCATCCTGGCAATGTTTGCAAATAGGCTAGATGCAGCCTACCTGAGTCACTGCAGTGCCATCCACGTAATGGTAACAGCGAAAGTAAGGAGGTACTAACACATTAGCTTTTAAGTATTTTATTAACCTTGACATGTTATCTTAATGTAATGTACCTAATTTAATGTAATTGTAAAAATGAATCGTAGCTGTATTTATTTTATTATTTTATTAATAGTACATATAGCAGAATAAGCCGCCTGATGTCTATGTTTACCTGTTGACAACTCACTGTACCCACTTATTTTATGCAAATAAATCAAAAAGGCTATCAGGGGAAAATGGCGACGTGCTGCGAAGCTTGCCTTGGTGATTGCATTTTTTTTCTATTAATCATTTGTTTCTGCGCTCACGAGTGTTTCCACTGCGTCTCCTCCATCGGGCTGTGAAAAATAAGGAAACGTTTAATTTATGTAATAATACTTTTATGTTTAACAAAATTTATCGGTTATGCATATGCCGTAGATACATTTTCGAAATTTAATTTAGCTTTAAATTTCACTTTTGCATATGAAAACTCCCGATAATTTATTATATAAGGAAATTGCTAAACTGGAATAAAAATCTAGACTTAGTTCAACTTATTAATAAAGTAGTAATTAATGTAAAAGTATGTTTAGTAATAGAAACTTGGCAATATGGACATCCGTACACTTGCGGAAGGAAAACGCGGGAAAAATAAAACTCCATTGTAGCAAGATTGTCTATGGTACTATTAGGCAGCGTGCTCATTGACCTAAGTCTCATTATATTATATCGTATTAAATAACATTGTGTTTGTGTGTTTAATGCAAAGCCATTTTGTCTCCAGCGGAGACTTGCTCCTGCTGCTGCTATCAATAATAGTCCATGATAGATTCGGGTTTAGGTTTAGAGAGGTTCTTATATCGATCGATAAAAAAACTACCTGCATATCAGCAACTGTCAAAGGCGGGTCATCTTCTCGGAGAACAGTTTCTCCATCCAGTTTCTTTAAGTTTGGCAGCCTTTTGGCTGCTTCCGCGCGCCATACTTCGAGTTCACAGGCGTCGTACAAAGGATTACCGACGAAAAGTAAATCTTCCAAATGAGGCAGTTCCTAATTCAAAATAACCAAGGATTTGTTTCGTATAAGTAAATTAGCTGATGATTAGCTGTAGGGGTTCACAGCAGTAACAGTAAGTTTACCTGCAATTTATTAAATTCGCTCCACTCTTTCACTAAGTTGTTACTCATGTACAGAACCTTCAAATTTCTCAATACATTTATGCCTTTTAATTTTTCAATGAGGTTGTACGACACCCATAGTTCTTCTAGTGTGTCACCGATACATTCCTGCAAAATACATATAAATAACTAGCTTTTGCCCGCGACTACGTCCGCGTGGAACTTGGAAGTATGAAAGCAACCTCGTACAACACGATAGATATCCATCACCTAGTTAATCACCTTCACTATCACTATCACTACATAGTATAAAACAAAGTCGCTTTCTCTGTCCCTAATGTCCCTATGTCCCTTTGTATGCTTAAATCTTTAAAACTACGCAACGGATTTTGATGCGGTTTTTTTTAATAGATAGAGTGATTCAAGAGAAAGGTTTATAATGTATAATACATGCATAATTTATCAGCATTGCACCCGTGCGAAGCCGGGGCGGGTCGCTAGTAGTTAATAAAAGGGATTATTAAAAGCGCCTAAGCAAATGTAAGAGCAATTGTGCTTTTGGTTTAATCATTACATTTCCTACAGGGTCATCAATGTCATCATGAATTACTTACTCACTTTTCAATCTTTTTAGGGATAATTTCCAGGGTGAAAACTATCCTATGTCATAAAATTTCATCAATATCGATTCAGCGGTTTAAGCGTGAAGAGGTAACAGACAGACAGACACACTTTCGCATTTATAATATTAGTATGGATGATAAAGTTGGGGCCAATTTATGGAACAAATTTTGTGTAACTCAATGGCAAAATTTGTAGACATAGCGTGAAATTGGGTCAGAATAAAACACTTAACCAACTCACCAAATTTGATGAATGCAATCTCAGAGAAAAAGGAAATCGACAACAAAATAAAAATTGGCCCTTACACTAAATTGGAGTAGTGTGGGGCCGCAATACTACTCTACGTCTTTGTCCTGTCGTATGTCGTCCCGGAACGTATGGCTACCATACACTAGCTGTCAAGTTGACAAAGTTAACACCGGCGCTACACTACTTACTGACTAGTTGACCGAGTCCCGCAGACCGTAGTATTAATTCCTCCACCGAAATGCCTCCCTCACTATGAAATTCGCCCAACTTCGGGAGTAGTATTCGTGATGTGATGTGTTATTCAAGAAACGTCTACATCTGAATATATCTGTTTACTTACCATTCCAGCGAACGACTTTATATAATTTCTTCCTAAAGAAAGTACACGAAGTTTCTTTAAACTATTTAACCCAGAGGCTTTCTCGAGCAGATTCGTTGAGAGGCTCAACTTTCTGAAATGTGTTTGCTCGATTTAAGTACTAGGTTTAAAAACTTGACAAATTGAAATTTGATAAATAATAGATTGGAATAAAACTTACTCGCAGTTAGTTAGGCAAGACAAAGTGTTGTCCATCTTTTCTATGGGTGGCCACTGAAATACCAAACTCACTTCAGTAGCGGTGGCGGCTTGTTGGCCTGTTTTGTCTTCCCATCGTTTTATTGCCTCTTTAATTGTGGTTGCCTTTGCAGCCATTTTTTAATAAAAACAACAAATGGAACAAAAATCCCGATTCTCCTAGTTACACAATCTATTGACAAAACATTGAAGTTGGATACTATTTCGTGCATGTGTATATCGGACCTTACTTATCATTCTTTGTCTAATTGTCTCTTTCTATAAAATGTTTTTGCCACGAAAAATAAAAGACAAGATAAATGTTTTATAATTCATTTTAGCATAATATTTCATTACATATTCATTATTTTAAATATATTTCTTATTCTTACGAGTTTAATGAAAGTAGGAAGTATAGCTGTAGATAAAAATAGTCGACGCGAACAGCGGGAACCGACGCTAGCTAACCTGACGTAATGCGTCATCCAGCCCAGCCACGAAATGGCGTCGCAATTCACTTATTGAACCACGCTAGTGAATCACGTTCGTGAATTATTAGCTTTTCCAGGATATTTCCCGTAAATACTGAGTATTTTCTATAAAAATAGTGCTAGCCGCTAAACGTCAGTGTATTTTGACATTTTTGTGAATCGCCATTATAGTTTTTTTTTTTAATTTTTACTTTTTCTGTTTTCGATTTCTTTTTTTTAATTAAAAAAAAAACAAACGCCAATCTATTCCGAGACGCTGTGGATTTCAACTTTTACGAGGTAAATTCAATGTTTTCTTTCGTATTATCAATAGAAAGCATCATTTTACTAATAAACCCATCCAAATACGAGAAATCTCTTAAGGTTACTTGTGCAAATCGATAATATTTTTACTTTTTTTCTGTGTCTTTGACTCCCATGCCTAAGCTTTTCTAAATAAAAAATAATATTTTGTCAATTATGCATTTGCGTTCCCGCTGGTTTTTCGAAAACATTTATTTTGATAATACATTTTACAATGATTGTAGCATGTAAGAGGCGTGTTATTTTATCATTTGACAGATTGTTTATGCAATTGAGCATATTCGAGGAGTCGAAAATATTTGGATAAATGAACAACAATTATGGACATCTAGATTTTCTAAAATTTGTACGTGTACGTTTCCAGATCCTTTCTCGAGAAACAGAATGGCTAACATAAACAACCAACAGAAGCCATTTCGAGTGGTCAACGTAGTTCCAGCTCCCAAGCTGACGAGGGTAAAGGTAAATATTTAGTTTTCTTCAACTTCTACAAATTATTGCAAATTGAATCAGATAATCAAATAAATGATACCTCAGTAGCAGGTTTGTATAAAAAGAGCACACTAATAAAAGTTCAGCAAACAAATATAATGTCTGGATGTACCGTGTGCATCCCTTCCATGTGACTTTACTGTCTTAGACTTCACCAGTTTGAATATATTTAATGTATGGTTAATCTCGAGTCTCATGTGTGTTAAAAGACTGTCAATGTATGGCTGGCTTTAACCGTTTAAGCTAATTTTTGAGTGGTTATGCTAGAACTCTCACCCGGCACCTCTAGCACAACTGTGACACGAATCTTTCTCGCGTGAGAAATATTACCTATCTCTTTCTTCGTAGTACTATGAGAGTGACGGGCGATGCTATGTCGCGTGACTAGAGTAGCGAAGCGTAGTTGCTAGATGAGCTGGCTAAGCAGAATTAGTCATTTATTTGCTTATACAAGGTATAACTATATAGATGACCTTAAGTCTATTTACAGAACTACATAGTTTGTTACAGAGAAATGCAAATCATAGGTACTATGTGTTTGCAGCACATGCATAAATTATTTATGTACTAGGAGTGTCATTTGATAGCCCTAGAAAATTATTAAGGTCAATGTGGGCAAGACCGGCATATCTCATTTAAAATAAATTTTGATCAGTTTGTATAGGGTTATTATTTCTTTCAGGATAATCGGCTTAGTTTTATATGATGAAAAATATAATATATTATACTGCCGTTAAAACAAATTGACCAAAAAAGCATAACTTTTGTGCAAAAAGAGGTTTTTTTAAAAACTTGGCTAGTAGACGGTCTTCCCTAGTTAAATAAGGTAAGACCGTCTACTACACATTGCCGCCATATTTATAAGCGGAAAGGCATGTAAATGACCTTGTGAGATTATTTTTTTTATGCCATTGCAAAATGTGTTCAAAGTTCTAGGAAAAGGAGTTGCAATTTCATTTTATCCATATTTTTCTGTTTTTAAGGCAAGATCGGCATATGGGTGTAACAAGAGATTGTCAACCTTTTTTAAAGTTCAAAGTAAAACAGCAAAATAAGCGCAAACATTTAATAAAAATGACAATTCGTTATTTTATAACGAAATAAGCTTAAAATATTCACAGTATTTACTTATTAATTGAACACCAATTACTTAAAAGATCACAAAAAATAGTTATAAGTAATTAAAGTAGTAAGTATTGTGTACTGACCACAAATACATCTTTTAGTGAGTAAAAAATGTGTAGTCAACCATGGCCATTCCTGGTCGTTCAAAAGCTCAAATATGTCTTTCGTTAAAAAGCAATACAGCAGGCAATCCAAGCATCTCAAAAATCCGGTGAACTATCTGAAAAAGAAATGTCTATCGTATATCTATGACTATCTTGTATTAAAACGGTTTTAAGTACTTTGTTTAAGAGTTGTCTATTTGATCATTTTTTTCCATACAAACGTTGACCCCCGATAACGACCAAAACTAGACAGACGTAGATGAAATTTGGTAAGTATGAACTGGACGTAATTATCTATGCCTCTGGTTTTTCAGATTTTCGTATAAATTTGTAATGTGAGAATTGACAGGATCTTAAAAGTCGAGAAAAAAAATTGACAACTTTGCACAGGAAATACAGACCAGGTAACAAAGCATTTTCGCAAAATTCGAAGAAACCATCGGCATAGAAAAAAATAATGATTATCCTAAATGCAAAATATCATCGCTTTCTGTACTGCACTTTGCGTACAATGAGGGGTCAACGAAACCCAGAATTCCACCCCCGAATCTATAGCTATCTCGACGATAAAGATAGCACTATCACGCGACGGAGAGTGTAGTTGTAGGTATATGAAACGAGATTATTAATTTCATTGCTAAAGGTTGGTCACATCTGGTTCAAGGCAAGACCGGCACATGACGGTCTTCCCTTGAACATTTTAGACGGTTTTTCCAACTAGATATTTTTTAAGGTTATATACATTCGGTACCAAAATCCACAAACTTAATGCGTTATGGCTACATTAAAATCATGAAACATGTAAAACAATTATCAAACAACATTATTACTTACTTCAATAACAAATATTTCGGCTTTTTATATTTTTTTTCATTTATTTACGGAAGCACGTTGCACTCACTTTTTAACTTCGACACACAACTGAACTTGAGAGTCGAGTTGCGACCGTTGTCTCCGTCATAGCGACACCTATCCTAGAGTAAAATAACTAGGGCAAAACCCTGCTTTACCAACCGAGTTCTAAGTGGCGCGCAAATACAAATACAAGAGATATGCCGTGTAGACGGGCTTACCTTATAGACGGACTTACCCACATTGACCTTATAAAAGAAAATTTAAAGTGCTTAAGCAGAATAAATATAATACAAGAAACGTAACATCAAGAAGATTTGTTCAACATTTTGCAAACAATTATTATGGTTGAAGAATAAATAAGTACTCGGCTCGGTTGGTAGACACCTGCCTACTGAGTCGGCGGTC
Organism: Apotomis capreana; assembly: GCA_947623375.1. Classification (NCBI taxonomy): domain Eukaryota; kingdom Metazoa; phylum Arthropoda; class Insecta; order Lepidoptera; family Tortricidae; genus Apotomis; species Apotomis capreana. Next base: position 4,750,838 of record OX392523.1, read on the forward strand.
CCGGGTTCGAATTATTAAATTATTATTAAATATTCCTGGATTAGACGTTAAAAACTTAAAGCAAATGCTACTCTGGCTGTAGTACAACCTGGTAATTTCCTATGCACGCTAAAAGCTTTTTGGTTCTGTACCCAAAGGGTAAAAACCTGACCCATTACTAAGACTCCGCTGTCCGACCGGCTGTCTGTCTGCCCATCTATCACGGGCCTGTATCTCATGATCCGTGATAGCTGGACAGTTAATTTTGATGTATTTCGGTTGCTGCTTTAACAACAAATTGGGGCTTCCATACAACAAACCTGATCTTTTTGCCGTTTTTTTATGTGATGGTACGGAACCCTTCGTTCTAGAACATTTCTAACTTTTATTTATTTAATGCACAGGCAGCTTACAGCTGATGCGTGCATATCACTATTCACTTGTGTTCTGTGTTTGTAAGTGTTTGTCTAGTCGATTTTTGAAAGAGTTCACTGAGGGTGCACTAATCATGGATTCGGGTAAACTGTTCCACACTTTGACCACGCGATTGGCTAGAAAGTGACGCCTAGGGTTGCTAGTACTGGCCGTTAATACCAATTACAAAGAGTGTCCTTGTCCTCAGTCGCTCGTTCGTATTTCTTGTATTGTTGTGTTGTGTTTATATATCACATTTCTTGATCTCTTACAGAAAGAAGTATTCGAAGATGAAGACGTGGACACAGTTTGCTGCAGACTGTGCGGCAAGTCGTTCAGCAATGAGACAGCGCTGGGCAACCATGCCCGCATGGAGCACATCGATGCTTACGCCAGCGGGGACCCGGCTGTGTGGACGCAGGAGCTATTTGCAGTAAGTAATGGAGCTTCCTGTTATGCTACCTGTACAAATTGGTGGTGATTGGTGGAAGTTTCTGTCGGACAATTCATTTTAGTGACAAGCTTTTATAGCCGACTGTACTTTTCTTTGGATATCCATCAAATGCTCACTGAGACGATTCTAAAGAACCCAAACTCGGTAGGATTGCTTTTTCTATTATAGAGTTCCTATGGCCACCTTCTGGCTCCATCATCAGATCAGCCCCATGGTACAATATTATTGTATTGACATCACAGTTAAGTAAGTATGCAAAATTTCAGCTCAATCGGTTGACGATATCTGCTTCAAAATTGAGTTGCAAGATTCCACCCGAACAAACATATTTAACTTAGATACATACATTGCAAGTTAAATAAAAGCTTTTAAAAAAGAACCCGACTTGCCAAATCCAGAAGGTGTATGCACACGGTAGGACCTAGGGTTTATAATAAAATCCCACTAGAGATAAAACAAGCTGCGAGTTACGGAACTTTCAACCACAAACTTAAAACAACACTAGCGTCATGCTTACTAGTCTGTCGATGCCTTCTACGAGGGCTAACACTGTAGGTAGGTCGTTAATATTCTAATCGAATACGTAACTGGTTCGCTGGCTCAGCCTGGATTCTCAAATCTATAAAGTACGTTAGTACGTTAAATTCAGTACAACTCTTAGTGTAATCCTATTGACATATAAAATTTTATTTTATCAATAAACGATTGAATTGAATTGAATGAACTTTTTCTTTTTGTTATTCTATCCCGTGACCCAGTGATCAAATTTATTAGTGTTACTGATAACAAAGTTTTTATATGAATATAACCGAAAATCGTGGCTTTAAAGAGTGAGCCACATATCACCATGGCAACGAGTGGCAGAAAAATGTTGATTGACCCAAATATAATACAAATCCACTTCACACCTCAAATGTACAGGGATACAATGCATGAGAGATATACAGTAAAAAATAAACACAGGCAGACAACAGGCGATCTTACGCTAAACAGCGATCTCTTCCAGACAATGTTTGGGAAACGGAGTAGGTCAACAAAAGTTTGAATTGAGTAGGTGATGCAAAAAAACTTAAGACACAAAAATTTACTAAAAAAATAAAAAACACAATATACATTTTTGCTACAGTGATTGCTGGACATCCAAATATGGTTATAAGATACAAAGTTTCGGGCACCTCCTAATAACATATACAACAAAAAAAACATACAGTTGGATTGAGAACCTCCCCTTTTTTTAAATCAATTGAGAAACAAGACTAGAAAAAATTATTTAAACAGTCGTTTGTTATTTTTTATCACACTTGCTCGAAAATAAAGGGTTTACATTCTAGATAACTGGGCGGTGAGTCGTATATTACGCCCTAGGGCGGTAAGGAGATTTTCATCACACTTGTTCGTAAATAGAGGGTTTACATGCTAGAAAACCGGGAGGTAAGTCGTATATCACTCGCTAGGGCGGTAAGTAATTTTGGTATTGCTATTTTTGTTACTTTTGTTTCATTTCCTCCAAAGTGTGATGAAAAACGTTGTACGTGACTCTGGTGGTAAAGGAATTCCAAACTCGTGTCATTAAAGCCCTCGCCTTCGGCTTCGGGCTTCTAATAGACACTCGTTTGGGTAACCTATTACAACTTCGAAACATTGTTTCCCCCCCCTGTATCGTTTCGCCGAATTTTTATTTGCCCGAAAGCAATTTTTACTAAAACCCATAATATTTTCAGGATTTTATAAACATCGTTTTAAAGAACCCATTAGGTTAGGTTAGGTTAGTTTTATAATTATTTTGAAATATTAATAGTTTTGGAATAAATAGCTTCGGGCAAATGAAACCTCGGCGTAACGTTGCAGGGGGAAAACAAAAATTCGGGATTATGATAAGTAGGTAACCACTCGTTTGTAGGTAATAGACATGTTGACTGATGTTGAATTCTATAGCGTACTGTAGTTATATGAATAAAATTAGCTAAATATATCAGATATCACGAAACAAAGAAAAAAAACCAGAAAAAGAAATCTTTTTTGGAAATATGTGACTTCAAAGGTACGCAAATTTTGTGATATATTTTTTTTTAATCCAAAAGAAATTTTGAAAATGTTTTCAGAATCCTCATAATTTTACAAAACAATAATTGTATGACAACCATGAACTTAACGCACTTTTTCACGGTGAAAATGGCAAATTTCTTAATTTCTCCATACAATTATTGGTACCAATACCGGCCTGTGACGTCACTACCCTGGACGCCTTTTGTATGGAGCGTGTTTAGCGCTACGTAGGAATGTTGAACTTTGACGGTCATTTCTGACTTTTAGAGCAGTTTTATAGTCAGTCCCATATAGACATTTGATCACAATAAATAAGTTTCTGTCAAAAATGACATTTTAGTGACAAGCTTTTATAGGTGACTGTACTTTTCTTTGGATATCCATCAAATGCTCACTGATACGATTCTAAAGAGCCCGAGACTCGGTAGGATTGCTTTTTCTATTATAGAGTTCCTATGGCCACCTTCCGGCTCCATCATCAGATCAGCGCCATGGTACCATATTATTGTATCATCACAGTTAAGTAAATATGCAAAATTTCAGCTTAATCGGTTGACGATATCTGTTTAAAAATTGAGTTGCAAGATTCCACCCGAACAAACATACTTAACTAACATTCATACATTGCAAGTTAAATAAAAGCTTTTAAAAAAGAACCCGACTTGCCAAATTCAAAAGGTGTATGCACACGGTAGGACCTAGGGTATATAATTAAATCCCACTAGAGATAAAACAAGCAGCGAGTGACGGAACTTTCAACAGCAAACTTAAAACAACACTAGCGTCTGATGCTTACTACTCTGTCGATGCCTCAGACCATGTCGATGCCTTCTACGAGAGCTAACACTGTAGGTAGGCTAAAACCCATAATATATTCAGGATTTTATAAACAACGTTTTAAAGAACCCATTAGGTTAGGTTAGGTTTGTTTTATAATTAGTTTTAAAATATTAATAGTTTTGTTTGTACCATATATCACAATACAAAATAGAATGGATTGACATCCTCAAAAAAAATTAGTCAACATGTCTATTCCTCGTTTATCACCCTTGTTACGTAATGTACTATTGTGGTGCAGGGTAAAAAGGCGCGGATGGCGGCCGAGAGTCAGCTGATCGAGCGGCGCACCCAGCAGATGCTGTCCGGCATGGAGCCCACCAGCCTCACCAGCCTGGCCTCCGCCGACGTCAGCTACATCATCATCAAAGGTCAGCTAGTTACATGCTCAAGACTCTTTGCATGAATCAGAGATGTCCAGATCTGCTGAGTAGTTCTGCAGCTGATCGAGCAGCACCCAGCAGATGCTGTCCGGCATGGAGCCCACCAGCCTCACCAGCCTGGCCTCCGCCGACGTCAGCTACATCATCATCAAAGGTCAGCTAGTTACATGCTCAAGACTCTTTGCATGAATCAGAGATGTCCAGATCTGCTGAGTAGTTCTGCAGCTGATCGAGCAGCACCCAGCAGATGCTGTCGGTCATGGAGCCCACCAGCCTCACCAGCCTCGCCTCCGCCGACGTCAGCTACATCATCATCAAAGGTCAGCTAGTTACATGCTCAAGACTCTTTGCATGAATCAGAGATGTCCAGATCTGCTGAGTAGTTCTGCAGCTGATCGAGCAGCACCCAGCAGATGCTGTCCGGCATGGAGCCCACCAGCCTCACCAGCCTCGCCTCCGCCGACGTCAGCTACATCATCATCAAAGGTCAGCTAGTTACATGAGCAGGGCTCCTGGCATGATTGAATCAGAGATGTCCAGATCTGCTGAGTAATCCTGCAGCTGATCGAGCAGCACCCAGCAGATGCTGTCGGTCATGGAGCCCACCAGCCTCACCAGCCTGGCCTCCGCCGACGTCAGCTACATCATCATCAAAGGTCAGCTAGTTACATGAGCAGGGCTCCTGGCATGATTGAATCAGAGATGTCCAGATCTGCTGAGTAATCCTGCAGCTGATCGAGCAGCACCCAGCAGATGCTGTCGGTCATGGAGCCCACCAGCCTCGCCTCCGCCGACGTCAGCTACATCATCATCAAAGGTCAGCTAGTTACATGCTCAGGGCTCCTTGCATGATTGAATCAGAAATGTCCAGATCTGCTGAGTAGTCCTGCAGCTGATCGAGCAGCACCCAGCAGATGCTGTCCGGCATGGAGCCCACCAGCCTCACCAGCCTGGCCTCCGCCGACGTCAGCTACATCATCATCAAAGGTCAGCTAGTTACATGCTCAAGACTCTTTGCATGAATCAGAGATGTCCAGATCTGCTGAGTAGTCCTGCAGCTGATCGAGCAGCACCCAGCAGATGCTGTCGGTCATGGAGCCCACCAGCCTCACCAGCCTCGCCTCCGCCGACGTCAGCTACATCATCATCAAAGGTCAGCTAGTTACATGCTCAAGACTCTTTGCATGAATCAGAGATGTCCAGATCTGCTGAGTAGTCCTGCAGCTGATCGAGCAGCACCCAGCAGATGCTGTCCGGCATGGAGCCCACCAGCCTCACCAGCCTGGCCTCCGCCGACGTCAGCTACATCATCATCAAAAGTCAGCTAGTTACATGCTCAAGACTCTTTAATAATAATAAATATTATGGGACAATCATACACAAATCGACCTAGTCCCAAACTAAGCAAAGCTTGTACTATGGGTACTAGACGACGATATACATAATATATAAATACATACATATATAGATATCATCCATGACCCAAGAACAAGTATTCGAGTTCATCACACAAATATTTGCCCCGGCCGGGATTCGAACCCGGGACCGCCGACCGCGTCGTTGCATGATTGAATCAGAGATGTCCAGAACTGCAGGCCTATGATAGTTGCGTTTATCTCGTGATAAATAAGTCACAAACCATCTGTCACTCCGCCGACGTCAGCTACATCATCATCAAAGGTCAGCTAGTTACATGGGCGCTCCTTGCATGATTGAATCAGAGATGTCCAGATCTGCAGCCCTATGATAGTTGCGTTTATCACGTGATAAATAAGTCACAAACCATCTGTCACTCCGCCGACGTCAGCTACATCATCATCAAAGGTCAGCTAGTTACATGGGCGCTCCTTGCATGATTGAATCAGAGATGTCCAGATCTGCAGCCCTATGATAGTTGCGTTTATCACGTGATAAATAAGTCACAAACCATCTGTCACTCCGCCGACGTCAGCTACATCATCATCAAAGGTCAGCTAGTTACATGGGCGCTCCTTGCATGATTGAATCAGAGATGTCCAGATCTGCAGCCCTATGATAGTTGCGTTTATCACGTGATAAATAAGTCACAAACCATCTGTCACTCCGCCGACGTCAGCTACATCATCATCAAAGGTCAGCTAGTTACATGGGCGCTCCTTGCATGATTGAATCAGAGATGTCCAGATCTGCAGCCCTATGATAGTTACGTTTATCACGTGATAAATAAGTCACAAGCCATCTGTCACTCCGCCGACGTCAGCTACATCATCATCAAAGGTCAGCTAGTTACGTGCTCAAGACTCTTTGCTTGATTGAATCAGAAATGTCCAGAACTGCAGCCCTATGATAGTTGCGTTTATCGCGTGATAAATAAGTCACAAGCCATCTGTCACTGCGCCGACGTCAGCTACATCATCATCAAAGGACAGCTAGTTACGTGCTCAAGACTCTTTGCATGATTGAATCAGAGATGTCCAGATCTGCAGGCCTATGATAGTTGCGTTTATCACGTGATAAATAAGTCACAAGCCATCTGTCACTCCGCCGACGTCAGCTACATCATCATCAAAGGTCAGCTAGTTACATGCTCAATACTCCTTGCATTATTGAATCAGAGATGTCCAGATCTGCAGCCCTATGATAGTTGCGTTTATCACGTGATAAATTAGTCGCAAACCATCTGTCACTCCGCCGACGTCAGCTACATCATCAAAGGTCAGCTAGTTACGTGGGCAGGGCTCCTTGCATGATTGAATCAGAGATGTCCGGCGGTCCCGGGTCCGAATCCCGGCCAGGGCAAATATTTGCGTGATGAACTCGAATATTTGTGTTTAGGTCATGGTTGTTCTATGTATTTAAGTGTATATTTAGTACGTATATCGTCGTCTAGTACCTACCATAATACCTACAAGACTTCTTGAGCTTAATTTTGGTCGAGATCGATTTACGTAAGGTTGTATTTAAATGACGTGCTATTTCGGATTTGAATAGACATTTTCTTTACATTGAAAGCTCTCTTTGCTATCGCTATGTGGTGATTATGGGCATAATATTGCAGCCGAAGACCAGGACGAGGAGGCAGCCAGCGCCACGAAGAGACGGAAGATAGACAAGATGAAAGAGAAGATGGTTGTCATGAAGAAAGAGAAGGAGGCACAGCCTATCACGTGAGTTCAAGGTTTTCTCTTGTACTGATATAAAACATAATGTAAATAGAACACAATCAGGGCTTTTTTTCTATTTATTTGGGACAAAATACAGTAACACATTGCTTAAGAGGACACATTGACAATTATATCGATAGTTTCAACCAAGTTTTTGAAGTGATTCTTTTCCCTTCACAAACTCCTGCGATCTGGAACTTTTACGAATTCATCGCCCCAGGTATAAAGTGAACTGCGGTTGGGTCCCGAGGTCTCAACCAGACGGTCTGACCCAGTCAAGCAACCTCCGCAAGCAAATTCCACCAGGCAACGACTGGGACCGATGCAGACAGATCATTACCATATTTAAACCAGTCTGTGATCACGATCCTCAGTAGTGAGGGACCGATTGAAGAAGTAATCGTATATTGCAGCGGCCCCTTCGAGTGCCTGCAGCCATCGTCCACCATCGCGGGCGGCACGTGCCACCAGATCTTCTTCTCGTGCTGCGAGTACTCCGCGCACCACCGCGACGAGCACACGCGCCGGCGCAAGGGCGTGCGCTGCCAGGTGTGCGAGGCGCCGCTCACCCCCGCCGCCAGCGCGCCGCACGTGTGCCAGGTGAGTGTGCGGCCTGCTGCCGGCCTGCTACCGCGGGCTGCGCTGCCAGGTGTGCGAGGCGCCGCTCACCCCCGCCGCCAGCGCGCCGCACGTGTGCCAGGTGAGTGTGCGGCCTGCTGCCGGCCTGCTACCGCGGGCTGCGCTGCCAGGTGTGCGAGGCGCCGCTCACCCCCGCCGCCAGCGCGCCGCACGTGTGCCAGGTGAGTGTGCGGCCTGCTGCCGGCCTGCTACCGCGGGCTGCGCTGCCAGGTGTGCGAGGCGCCGCTCACCCCCGCCGCCAGCGCGCCGCACGTGTGCCAGGTGAGTGTGCGGCCTGCTGCCGGCCTGCTACCGCGGGCTGCGCTGCCAGGTGTGCGAGGTGCCAGGTGAGTGTGCGGCCTGCTGCCGGCCTGCTACCGCGGGCTGCGCTGCCAGGTGTGCGAGGCGCCGCTCACCCCCGCCGCCAGCGCGCCGCACGTGTGCCAGGTGAGTGTGCGGCCTGCTGCCGGCCTGCTACCGCGGGCTGCGCTGCCAGGTGTGCGAGGCGCCGCTCACCCCCGCCGCCAGCGCGCCGCACGTGTGCCAGGTGAGTGTGCGGCCTGCTGCCGGCCTGCTACCGCGGGCTGCGCTGCCAGGTGTGCGAGGTGCCAGGTGAGTGTGCGGCCTGCTGCCGGCCTGCTACCGCGGGCTGCGCTGCCAGGTGTGCGAGGTGCCAGGTGAGTGTGCGGCCTGCTGCCGGCCTGCTACCGCGGGCTGCGCTGCCAGGTGTGCGAGGTGCCAGGTGAGTGTGCGGCCTGCTGCCGGCCTGCTACCGCGGGCTGCGCTGCCAGGTGTGCGAGGTGCCAGGTGAGTGTGCGGCCTGCTGCCGGCCTGCTACCGCGGGCTGCGCTGCCAGGTGTGCGAGGTGCCAGGTGAGTGTGCGGCCTGCTGCCGGCCTGCTACCGCGGGCTGCGCTGCCAGGTGTGCGAGGTGCCAGGTGAGTGTGCGGCCTGCTGCCGGCCTGCTACCGCGGGCTGCGCTGCCAGGTGTGCGAGGTGCCAGGTGAGTGTGCGGCCTGCTGCCGGCCTGCTACCGCGGGCTGCGCTGCCAGGTGTGCGAGGTGCCAGGTGAGTGTGCGGCCTGCTGCCGGCCTGCTACCGCGGGCTGCGCTGCCAGGTGTGCGAGGTGCCAGGTGAGTGTGCGGCCTGCTGCCGGCCTGCTACCGCGGGCTGCGCTGCCAGGTGTGCGAGGTGCCAGGTGAGTGTGCGGCCTGCTGCCGGCCTGCTACCGCGGGCTGCGCTGCCAGGTGTGCGAGGTGCCAGGTGAGTGTGCGGCCTGCTGCCGGCCTGCTACCGCGGGCTGCGCTGCCAGGTGTGCGAGGTGCCAGGTGAGTGTGCGGCCTGCTGCCGGCCTGCTACCGCGGGCTGCGCTGCCAGGTGTGCGAGGTGCCAGGTGAGTGTGCGGCCTGCTGCCGGCCTGCTACCGCGGGCTGCGCTGCCAGGTGTGCGAGGTGCCAGGTGAGTGTGCGGCCTGCTGCCGGCCTGCTACCGCGGGCTGCGCTGCCAGGTGTGCGAGGTGCCAGGTGAGTGTGCGGCCTGCTGCCGGCCTGCTACCGCGGGCTGCGCTGCCAGGTGTGCGAGGTGCCAGGTGAGTGTGCGGCCTGCTGCCGGCCTGCTACCGCGGGCTGCGCTGCCAGGTGTGCGAGGTGCCAGGTGAGTGTGCGGCCTGCTGCCGGCCTGCTACCGCGGGCTGCGCTGCCAGGTGTGCGAGGTGCCAGGTGAGTGTGCGGCCTGCTGCCGGCCTGGTACTTTAAGGAACAGAAAGGACCAAAAGGCGTGCTTCTGCTGACTTCTAATAGCCTAGTATGCTTTCCAAACCATTTATAAAAGTGAATTGGTAAGTAGACTTCCACTAACTCCTGGTCACCTGGTATTTACAGCTGCCAAGCAAGGTAAAAATTCTCTTTACTTTCAAGAACAAAAATTATATGAACGCGTGCCAGGCGAGCTTCTAGTGTCCTCTATTCTGAGTCCACATATTTCTTGTTTGATAACACTGATACTCATGTACATCGCTACTGCGCTATAAGATAGCTTATCCATTATCATTCCTCCCCAGGTGTGCGGGCAAGGCTTCGAGACGATAGACCAGCTGACCGACCACACGAACTCGGCGCACGTGAAGCTGAAGCCGTTCGAGTGCAGCGTGTGCCGCAAGCGGTTCACGCAGCAGGGCGGCGTGCAGCAGCACATGCGCATGCACACCGGCGACCGCCCCTTCCCCTGCACCTTCTGCCCCAAGGCCTTCACTCAGAAGAGCGGCCTCGACCAGCACCTCCGCATACACACCAAGGTAAAGCCTTACAGATGTGTCTTCTTTCTGCGCTGGCCCAGCAAGCCAAAATGAGTCTTGGCCTCCGACACAAGAGCTCGCCACTTTACCTGATCCTGCGTAATCTCGGTTTGCGGCTCCGAGCTCACGCAGATCCTTCTCAACCAGATCCATCCGGCGGTACAGTCGAGTTCATTTACATCTACACACTTATGAGAACAAAAATATCTGAACACGACTTTATGCTTCTGACAATAGGGTCGTGTTCAGATATTTTTGTTCCCGTGTGTAAATGAACTCGACTGTACTTTGGCCGACCGACCGGACGACGCCCGCTCGGTCGCCCAAGGTATGCTCTCTTCACCTGCCGATCCTCTCCTTGTCAATCACAAGAAAATAATTTCGATGTACTTTACGACTACTTAAATATAAGTTCCAAATATACATTTTGGGAAAAAATTGCAAGCGCGATAGACGACACGGAGCGAGGAGTGTTCCGTATAGTTTACTTTGAATGATTTATAATTAACATTGTTATCTATTTTTATGTTAATATTAGTGTTGAATGTGTATTAAATCATTTAACCAGGCTGATGACGTGTAACTATAAATTAACTATTTATGATTATATATTTTTTTTTGTTTAAGAGGCCTTATTCCTTTTAAAAAAATTTTTTTTCATATTATGACAAATATATTGATAATTTCAATCAACTTTTTAAAGTGAATAATACTTTTCCCCGAGTTCTAGGTAGTCACATAGCTATTTCATGCTTTTATTGCGTGCACTCGAAAATAAGTCGAAAAAACTAATTTTCCGCGTGAATTTCGTCTAGTTTTTGAAACAAAATTATCAATGAAAAATTCAAACTGTAGGTTTTAAATATATACCAATAAATCCCAATAGCCCTGTTCTAGGTAGTAACATCAATAATATGTTAAGAATCATGTTTGATCATAGAGAAAAATGTCTAAAACAATCAGCATTTTAAAAGGAATAAGGCCTCTTAATGCGTTGACAGTATTGAAAATATTTTATATCAACATATATCAATGTTTGTGTATCTTTACAGGTAAAGCCTTACAGATGCGTCATCTGCGACAAGAAGTTCTGCCAATCCGTGCATTTGAAGCAACACATGCGGACGCATACACATGTAGCTCCCTTCCAATGTGCGATATGTCAGAAACGATTCAAACAGTCCAGCCATTTGAACTACCATTTGAGAGCGCATAACGCTAACAGCGATAAGGAGTATTACGTTGGGGATAAAGAAGTAGTCGAGGTGGAGATAGCGCAGGATGTAGCTATGTACGCTGAAGGACAGGAGACGTATATAGTCGGAGACGCTTGGGGACAGGAACACGAGGGACAGGAAGAGCAGGAAGAACAGGAAGAACAGGAGGGACAGGAAGAAGAGGAGACTTAGGTTGGTCTGACCTTGATTTTTAACGATTTAGTACCTGTGGTACAGATACAATTGGATCGGTTGTACGCGTAAAATGAAGTTGATGTAGCTTCATCAAAGTGTAGTATGTCAGTAGTTAGAGAGCCTGAGCCTTTAGCTGGTATGGTAATATAGGGGGCAGCATTACTGCAGACGCCGAGAAAGATGAGCTTACCGGGTGAGTAAGTATAGATGGATAGTGATACGAAGCCGGCTAGACCTTTTCACGGCTAGGCATGTATATTGCTTTTCTCAAACATGCAATGAAAGCTGTTTAGCATGTTCATCAACACAGATGCCATGTTTAAAAAAATGGGCTAGTGCGCGTCCTACTCGCGCATGAAGGGTTCCGTACCATAATCTATTACAAGTTTGTTGTATGGGAGCCCCCCTTAAATATTTATTTTATTTTATTTTTAGTATTTGTTGCTATAGCGGCAATAGAAATACTTCATCTGTGAAAATTTCAACTCTAGCTATCACCGTTCTGGGGATACAGCCTGGTGACAGACGGACGGACGGACAGCGAAGTCTCAGTAATAGGGTCCCGTTTTTACCCTTTGGGTACGGAACCCTAAAAAATGGCTTTACGGCCTAGGCCTTCAATGTTGTATGAAATTCAGTTCTCTCGAGTTGTTCCACCCGAAACGTGATACTTTGAGGCTTGTTAACGCGCGTTATGATTATGACGACATTTAATTGCATGTTTGAGAAAATGACAATTTCGAGTCTTGAGGTAAATGATGTTGATGTGGTTCGGCAACACCAGTCTCCTTCGTTGTACACGTCCCCTATTGAGGGTGAAAACTTATAGAACATGCGTAAAATCTACTAGACACGTCCGACACATCGAGGTGATAGCATATTACATGCCTAGGGCGGTGAATTATAGATGGTTCCAGATCTTAGGTGTTTGTGGCCCGAACTGAAGGCGAGGGCCATATATATGCTATCTGGGGCTTTACGATTTACCGCCCGTGGGTGGTCTAAAGTTTTACGTCATGGCGGGTGACGTAAAAAAATAACCTTACTATATGTATGGAATATTTTTTGTTTTGTTAGTTTAAATCTTGGGAGTACCTATTGGTAATATTTCCCTAAATTTAGGGAATAAATTTTATCATAAATATTTAAATTGTCGATTGAAACTTAAAATGTAAGTGACATTATAATGGCGCGGCCCAATACTTTTGGTAAAGTAATTGTTTACTTTGAAATATGTTGTATTTCAAAATATAGCCGGACTAGTTACGATTGGGCCCTGGGATAGTGGCGCTATATAAATACTTAAATAAAAATAAATATTAAGGGACAAGCTTACACAAATCGATCTAGTCCCAAACTAAGCAAAGCTTGTACTATGGGTACTAGGCGACGATATACATAATATACAAATACATAATAGATAACATCCATGACCCACGAACAAATATCCGAGTTCATCACCCGAATATTTGTTCTTGCCGGGATTCGAACCCAGGACCGTCGATTTGTGTAAGACTGTCCCTTAATATTCATATTTAATCTATACGTGTCGCTTGTGAGTTTGACATTGTGACAGCGCACACAGACGAAAATTAGCCCGTGGCTAACTTCAAGCATTCACTACGTTTCTAGGCATATTAATTCTAAGTTTTTATTCTGTGTTTTAGTGCCAAGTGAATCTGACTTATGTATTTGCAATGAATTTGTATGATCTCGCATGAATAGGTTTAGTAGTGTATATACTTTGTTAGTTAATTTTGTATGTTTTTAAATACGCAATATGTAGTATATTGAATTGATATAAATACATTATTTAACGAATTTATTTGCTTTACTGGAATACATCCTATGCAGAATGGAGTCGAGCAGACAATGTTTCACTTTTTCAACGCCAAACGATGAAGCAATAGGCTACTTGATCCATTTTTGAAATATATTTGATATGGCTAATAATTATCTTACTAGCACAAAAAATGTGCGTGAAAAAATTTAGCTAGAAACCTGAATTATTGGGAAATAGAAAAGTCAGGAACAAACTAACACCGTCCGCCATTTTTGTCTTTAGCTTATCTGTGTTAGGTATGTAGGCGATCGCATAAATAAAGAACAGCAATACTCTCTTATCTATGATTCGGAAATTCGGTTATTGTTAGTGAGATAACAATAGGATTCTGTCAACTTTAGGTAAATATTTATCCGAGTTTCCGATCCTGGAATTTCATATACTCAGTGTATAAAATAAAACAACAATTTACACATTTCATTTATTGTTTGCATTTTTTATATACAAAAAGATTCTTATTTACGTGTACAGACAGTCAAACGAGATAATCATCTCTATAGGTAACTAGTTAAAGTCGCTTCACTAGAAATAAAACACTTTTACGAAATTAATGTACAAAGACAATTCATACAAGTCCATGTAATAACGAAGGGTGTATTTCCTAAAAACTGACCAATTGACAACTATGCATTTTTATAAACATGAAATATTCCAATGTCCAAATATTTCTAGTGAAGCTACATTTATATTTATTTTGATATTATAACACGAACAAGTTTATTAGGTAAATACGCCGCGAATAGCACATTAGATAACTAGGGCGTTGAATTCGTGAACGACTCAGATAGCTGGTGGTTCTTATCACGTCACCCTAGGCCGTAAGTTGGGTTTTCTGCCCGCTACTCTATGTCTGAGACTTACGGTAGTTCCCTAGATCACATATTTCTGGTTCTCACCTTCGATTCGGGACACAAACACATACGATCTGTGACATTCACATTCCGTCCTAGTTAGGTATGTAATATACCATTACCGACGTTTTAACGTAAAGTGATCAAATATGTATTACATAATTTCACAATATGACAGTGATCATTTCATTATACCTACTAATACTAGTCACACAAAAGTACACAAGTTTAAGCCACCTTGAAATGAGGGATACAGTTTTTGTTCACCAGTTGGAGCCACAGGCGTAGGGTCAAAATGACAGTAAAAACTACTGTCGTGGCTTCCCACCTCCGTGGCGACCTGACCTAGACCAACTGACTGACTGGCTGATTGACAGAAATATTTGGAACGGACATTCAAATTCAAAATTAGACATGACAGCGACAAGACAAAAAACCAGCAGTTCTCAACGGACAGACGACAAGACTGTTCAACTACAATGCCTAATTTTGGCATATGCTATACTAGCTTGATTTATCTGAATGGTTCAGTAGGGAGTAGAAACTGATATTTATAAAAAAAATGCAGTTTTTATTAAATCGACGCCATGGTTCCTAAGAGGGTCAATCAACTTTTTATATTGCTTGTTGCCATGGTGATGTCCCCTGGGTTAATTACTCTAAAACTATTTCGGCGGCAATATTCGACAAAAATGCTGTAATTGCAGCAGTTATAAGCCCATTCTTATTTAGATTATCTCTTGAAAATACCAATATTATAAATTATCAACACTTTTCGAAGACGTTTAATCATCATTGTCTCCTGTGTCCCGAGCAGAATAACAAGAAAAAGTTGATCAACCCAAGAACAGATTTCTCTATCTCTTATAGTTTGCGACTTCTCCCTACTGACCCATTTGGATTGATCACCCGGTATAGCGGCGAGTTGAAACGATACCTTTATTAAAGTGACAGTCTTATTA
The DNA here is from genome assembly GCA_947623375.1 of Apotomis capreana. Taxonomy (NCBI): domain Eukaryota; kingdom Metazoa; phylum Arthropoda; class Insecta; order Lepidoptera; family Tortricidae; genus Apotomis; species Apotomis capreana. The sequence goes on from OX392523.1 coordinate 4,766,072, forward strand.
TGACTTGCGGATATGGCACGAGCTTGCGCGACAGCGACAGCGGTACGTGTATCCCGCTCACTCGTATAGCAGCCGTTCGGATCTCTCGCTCAACCGCTCGCTACGCCGCTGGTCGCGCAAATTTAAGGCATCTCCGTTGCAGTCAATGAACCCTTGTGCAACTAGATGCAAGTCTTTGACTTTGAGATCTCAAAAACTTTTCAATTATAGGTGCCAAAAAAGGTACCTAGACCATTTTCAGGACTTTTTTTCTATATTTTATAATGAATCGATATGAATAGGTTTCCTTTGTCAATGTCAATGGATCCTTTTTCAGCGGTGTCCTTTGTCAATGGATCATTTTTCAATTAATCCACTGACAATGTAATAAAATGTCAACCTAAATTGGCACCAAATACAGGATCCGTTAAAAGTTTGTAAGACCTCCATTATTTTTTAGTACATGTTCGCATTAAAGACAAAATCTTCGCAAGTAGTCTAGTAACATCTATACAATTGAAATCAAAACAACGGCCGTAGTCTTGACTCAACTTGGGATTCAAGAAAAAAAGAATTAAGTACTTACAACTTTTTCGACCAAAGTGAGACAACTTTTCCGGAAACCTTTATTCAATTTGAAATTCTAATAGAAATACTCATATTTTTTATCGATTTTCTGTGCACCCACCACGGAAGGTGGCAATTTCAATGGTTTGGATCCCTGAAGACCTAAAAGGATCCAAGATTATCTAAGTAAGCAGTCACTCAAATCCATTGAGAGTCAAGAGCTTCTACGATTATAGATCCTTTGTGGATCTATATATTTATCAATATATGTATGTATATCGAGGTCTAGTAATCATTACACAAGCGTACTAGAGCTTTCTTCTTTGGGACGAGGTCGATTTGTGTGAGGTTGTCCGATATTTATGGGTGGATCAACTTTTTCTAGTTGTTATTCTGTCCCGTCACCCAGGAGACAATGGTGATTAAACTTCTTAGAAAAATGTTGATAATTTATAATATTGGTATTTTCAAGAGATATTCTAAATAAGAATCGGCTTACAACTGCTGCAATTACAATTTTTGTTGAATATTGCCGCCGAAAATAGTAGTTTTAAAGAGTACCTAACCCAGGGGACATCACCATGGCAACTAGCAACAGAAAAGTTGATTGCTCCTTATATTGCATCAAAGTTAATTTGTCTGTCAATGCGAACATATCTCTTATCTAAGAATTTATCTGCGGTTGAAAATGGCGGTATATTTAACTTGATATAATATTGTTTTACATCTACGCGAATGCCAATAGGATTATATACAATTGGATCCAAGTCTATCCATTTTCAACCACAAATGCCGTAAAAAATAATTATTTACTTAACATTAAAAACGAAATCTCGCAGGTACATTCAAACTATATAAACGACGAACAAAGGCAAACTTATCCAGGGATCTCTACGCTAACCTTTGAGCAATTATATTCTCAAAAATTCCAAAATTTTAAGATTTATACTAGACTTTTAATTAAACATTGTTTTGGAGTGAAATTATTCATTCTACATTTCTATTCTATTGTCTAACCAAAGGTTCAATCATTATTGGTTAACATTTTCTAGAGTATTTTTTATATAACAAGCTTTAAGGAAAATATAGAATGGTTGTAGGAACTGCCTGTAAAGGTATATGTTTGTAACACGGAATCGCTCGCGACACGCACACATAGCAATGTCACACGTCCACTCTCTTCTTCGGCTCGCGTGTAACTAGAGCCAGACTCAGCATCCCATGTGACGTGCACCCCAGACAGTCTATATATCTATATGTATAGATACTACCACAAACACTACAATGGTGAAATTAAAAAAGAAACTGCGGTGAGAAGATGCCACACTTTGCATTACTGTAATTGCCAGTCTTTAAAGCGGTACTGATGATTCTTTTATAAAGGTCCAGATGAACAAATATTTAGGTAAGTGCTTTGCACATATGTAGCCGTACGTTACGATGTCATGATGATAAAATAAATCAACTTAAAACTAACTTATCTCCATCGAAAAAAGTTAAAAACTAAAATACATCCTTGAACCTCACCCTTTCGTAACCTTCATTTGACGCACAACGAATAAGTATAGTTGCAATTTTTTAAGACGAGACGTCCGAATGGTCATAAAGAGTTTATCTTGTAAACATGCGCCCGGAAAGCCATCGTCCGAGCACAAATGGAAACAAGTAACGAAAAAATGCAAATCTCAAAAAAAGACATTTATATCATCTTGTCTAAATCACAAGGCTGCAATTGGAATAGCATAGCTCTTGGGACTTTGCAAAATTTCGACCATTATTCGAATTATGTCTTTAGTGTCAAATTATCTCATTCCAATGAATAAGGATATCTCAATTTCAACCTTGTGACTTAGAAAAGACTTTTGAAACAAGAAGATATTTGTTTGCGATTTTCTGTTACCCACTTCCATTTGTCCTAAAGTGAGCATAGTGAGTGATACAGGAGTAAAACAATGGCTTTGTAGGGTCATGTTTACAAGATAAGCTCTAAAGTGAAATTCGGACACATTAAAAAAATTCAAACTATACTCAATATTTGGATATCTACTTATTATACACCATTACAGGTGTATAAAAACAACGCATCTAGTCTCCCAATTTGAGACAAATATTCGCTTTTTGGCCCAAGGAAAAAAGGTACCTAAGTACCTACTGATATCTTTTACGGGTGCGTCTTAGACCAATCACCCGAGTTGAAATCTGTATCTCAGCACCGCTTCCCTTTTGTGATTGGTCGACTCCGCACGGCTCCGCTCCGCTCCTCTTCACTGGAGACGCACCCTTTGTGGGGTTATTCCTAACTACATACAAAATAATTAAAACTTATTGAACCGGGTTTAACGCGTTTTTTTGATTTACCTTCATTGCCTGACGTTTTGACGTTATCGCGATAGACCCGGTTCAATAAGTTTTACTTATGTGTTCAAACCGCGAGAGTATAGTGTTATAAATAAAAAAAAAATAAAAAAAAATAAAAATTCATTATACATGTTCGTTATACATACAAAATGTCAAGATTATTGAAAATTTTCATCCAATGCACATCAAGCTCATTTAGCATACAGGTGATGATATATGTATGCCATAAAGACGTGCCATGCACGAATATTCTCATGGTTTACCCTTGTTTTTCAGACAAACGTAGTTTCTTAGAATTTATTTCATAGACGTATAATTTCATGGAAACACTTTTTCTCTGAAACCATAAAATATTTTGGATAGGTATATAACAAACCTAACTTATACCTAATCGATACGATGACATTTTCAAAATGTATAAAGAATTTATGACTTCAGTGGAAAAGATTGTCTGTGAAACGAAAATTCTGTTAAACGTGTGTCTATAAAAGGGGATCCCTTTTCTCATTTTGAGAAATAACATCTTCACGATTTCCTTGGGCCAGTAGCATTATACCTAATACTAGCTAGACATAAACACATTGTAGATGCAATCTTGCATTTCCATACTCCACCGAAATCACAATTTTCCTGTAGAGGGACTATCTACTTATTAATAGCAAGATAGCCACAAATCCCCTAAATTAAATTTTCTTAGCGAAAAGTTCTCTCTAGTTCTCATTAATTTTCGAATTTTAATATGATATTCATACATATTTAGATTGTAGAACGGTCACAGCATATTGATTTAAACTAACACGATTTTCACACATTATCATAATAAAACGGCGCTTATTCGCGTTCTAAAATAGTTTTGATTTCCTCGACGTTGCGAACGTGATGTTACGTTCGTGGTCTCGAAGGGATGTGTCCCGTTTTATTATAATAATTGCTACTTATGAATAAATACGAAGCTCGGTAGCGCCATCTAGTCTCCTAATTGGTCGAAACCGTCGTGACACGTTTGCCATTCTAAAAGTCAACATTAAATACCATTGTTCCCTATACGCATTTAACACAAAGATGATCATATCGTAAAGGGCCGTAATAGACATGTTGACTAATTTTTTTTTGAGGATGTCAATCGATTCTATTTTTTATTGTGATCAAATGTCTATATGGGACTGACTATAAAACTGCTCTAAAAGTCAGAAATGACCGTCAAAGTTCAACATTAATACGTAGCGCTAAACACGCTCCATACAAAAGGCGTCCAGGATAGTGACGTCACAGGCCGGTATTGGTACCAATAATTGTATGGAGAAATTAAGAAATTTGCCATTTTCACCGTGAAAAAGTGCGTTTAAGTTCATGGTTGTCATACAATTATTGTTTTGTAAAATTACGAGGATTCGAAAAACATTTTCAAATTTTCTTTTGGATTAAAAAAAAAAATCATAAAATTTGCGTACCTTTGAAGTCAAGCTCCAAAAAAGATTTACTTTTCTGAATTTTTGTTTTTTTTTTCGTGATATATTTAGCTAATTTTATTCATATAACTACAGTACGCTGTATAATTCAACATCAGTCAACATGTCTATTGCATCTTTAAACCACAATAGATTGCCGACTATCTATCGTGTCGTGGTTTCCTTTTATCTTTTGACCACGCAGCGATGCAGCAATTCACGGTGCCCCTGACGCCACCACACACAAAAAAGTGCTCCTAAAATCAACAGGGATTGAAAAATACTTATAGCGATTTGAATTACGAAGTTTATGATAATTCAAATTAGGACGCCATGTGGCGACGTTGCTATTTCCCGATTCAGACTCAAATGCAGCTGTCAGCATTAAACCAATTAAAACAACAATATTGCTTTGCTAATCCGCTACATATCGTGGATTAGTAAAAGCAATATTATTGTTTTAATTAATGGATTTCCGCAAAGTAAAGCCTGATACAATTAATTAGCTGTCAACGTAACTGTATGAGACATCTAAAAAATATACCAAAAACGTTTTTTTTTTGTATATTTTTTATTATAATGAACGTTGGCGCTGTTTCTCTTAACATATTCGTCTCCAGACAACATGTGTTAAAAGAATTCTTACTCCTATGCCAGAGACACACCATATATATCAACGTAGTATGTTTTATATTCTTGTGTCAGTGACACTCATTCAATGCGGGCGGCATAGCGTAAGGGCTGAGTGAAATGCAGCCGGAAAGGAACATGTTACCTTTAGTGAAATCGAAAAACCCGCCACAAGATTTCGACAGTTGGCGAATAACTCTTACGCCAAAGAGGCGCCGATTTATATTTCATCACTTGACTCCCTATACTTATTCCTCGATCACTCATACTTTTGGAACATACGAATTTTAAAGAATGCCTTTTGGCATAACACACTTCCCCGATTATATGAAGAAACATTTTCATTGAGTTTCTTTTTACGAAACATTGGTTCTGTGTTGTTTTTTTTCTTTGAAATTCTACATTTTGTATGTTTAGAGGTTTTTTTCTAGACGTTAGATTCCGTTCCTTTTGTAACAATATCACGAAAAGTTTACTATTTAAGGAAACATTTTCCCAATAAATATGATTCACACATACCATTGGCAACAAGATAATATAGATACAAAACCTTTGGCTACCGCTGATTAACTTTCAACAATTTAAACATTACATTTTAAAGATACGTGTTCTAAAGCACACCGAATTCAGATAGAACACGATTAAAAGAAGCATCTAAAATAGTGATAGTGTAGACATTCGACAACATAGTCGTGTTGTCATAGTGTATACTAGTACTATAATACGACTATAATATATAGTCTGGTTTATAATTGTGTATACTATCTTAATAGTAGGACTATAATTCATAGTCGAATTATCATAGCGTGTTCGTTGTCATATAGTCGGCTTATACCAGTGTACACTATAAATCGACTATAATATATGGTCGGTACATAATAGTGTATACTAACAATATAGTTCGACTATAATATATAGTTAGGATGGCAAATCTACGTATTTTAATGCAAAAAAGGCTAGAATTATAATACTGATTTTTTGACACTAGCTTAAATTTTTGCGTTAAAATACGTTGGTGTAACTAGGACTTATCTCATAAAAGAAGCGTTCACGTCTAACATATAATCAAGTTATGGATATGGAATTGTGAAATAACACTCAAAAGCCTATGTTAATATCACAATAACAACTAATTACAACATATGAATTTTATAGGCTGAATTAGACAGATATTGGATGAATCTTATAAAACAAATTATTTAAAGATAAATTACTCGATATAATGATTACAATGAAGTAACTTTAACGCAATGCGGCTAGTTCGTCATAATTACTGTTTATGATAAGCAATACAACCTCCAATTAACGTTGTTTACTTTAGAAATACTTTCACGAAATTAGAAATTAGTTTTCTTATGAATAAACACTAAAAAACCAATGTCATACATGATCTCGTGCCGTTTGCGTTTAAGTTTGGATTTACATCGTCCGTTAAACTAGTAAAAAAAAGTAAAACTTGCAAAAAACTTACATTTCTCGACAAAATCCCTATATTTCGAAATTAAATCTCATAACGAAATGAGAATTTAATTCTTAGGTTACTCAAGTTTTGGTCAACAGACGATATAAATAATTAACCACAAAGTTCGTAGTCAGTTGACTTAAGCTTAGCTTAGAAGATTGTATAAGTTGACAGGTATAATATAGGTACTTCTACAACCGAAGTCCAAAGGGAGCGAACACAACCAGGCGTATATTACCTGAAAACAACAGTTGGTATTTAGCAGGGTAGGGCCTATGATTTTTGTTACAGTATCTTTAGTCATCTATTATACCCTAAAAAGTGACGTGTGTGTGGGTCCAGTTATATCCACAAAACATACACAAACTGTTGGGAAACACACGTCCAAGAAATCTAACTTCAAAAACCTTTTAAAAATAGGCAAAAACATGTCGGCCTTCATTCCACAGGGGCGTTCACGCACAGACATAAGATTATGTGACTGAGTGTGTACATAAAAAATATCGCAATCAAAACTTATCTTCATAAATGTAACTAGATATTATATGTAAAAGTAAACATACCCTCTTCAATCGACGGACGACTCGGCGTCCTCGTTCTTCGTACAGAGATGGAAGGCGATAACGGGGATCGAACCCAGCACCATGCACGAGCCCATGCCATAGAAGCACCACGAGTAGCCGCCCGTGACGTCACGCAGCAGGCCTGAGACAACAAATCAACGTGAATGCTAAAAAGTTAGAATACTCTCTTGAAGGTTTATAGTTAAGCAACGGTTTTTCCACGTTGGGAGCCAATCTAACTCTGTATGTGTCGTGTGTATGATACCTTGAGAGAGGGACAGGGAAAACAATATGATATTGATTATTGTATATGAACACTGAACAGTTGCTGTTGGCCCTACGTTCGGCGCCAATATAACTGTACGTACTGTGTGTGAGAGAGCGAGAGAGAGTGAGAGATGAAGATATATATATATATATACAACAGATTTGGGCGGCAGGCATAGAATGACCACGTTTTGGAACATGATCGATGTTATATGAACATGTTACCGTTGGCCCCGCGTTGGGCGCCAATACGAGTACAACTTTGTATGAGTTGTATATGAGCGAGCGAAAGAGAAAGTTCCTACACTAGGAACGGGCAGCACACACACCATGACCACGTTCCGGCATATGTTCGACGTTGTTGTTGGCCCCAAGTTGTTCGCCAACGTACCGAGGAGCCCTTAAGAATAGGTCTACATACCAGCAGTAGGCGGCACGCTCAGCGCGGCCAGGCTCTGGAACATGCGCACCAGCCCGTACGAGGAGGCTATACGCGCCGTGCCGAAAGAGTCCGCCAGCAGCACAGGCACCAGCAGGAACCAGCAGCCGAGGCACAGCCCGTATGCACCTGAAACCATCGTCGTTGTTGCTACAGATTCATAGACTATGAAAGGTTGGCTCAGCTATAGACAGTTCGTAAGCTTATTCTTTTTTAAGGTTACCTAATCGTAAATACGAATTTTTGTTTCCCATCTGTAATGTTTCGCAAAATTTGTTGTCCGAAAGCCATTTTATTCCAAATCTGTTCATATTTCAGAATAATCATAAATTAAACCTAACCTATCCTAATGGGTTTTTTAAAACGCTGTTTATAAAACTGAAAATATTATGGGTTTCAGGAAAAAAAATCTTTCGGGCAAATTAAAATTTGGCGAAACGTTTGATGGGAAACGTTTTGCAGTTGTGATAGGATACCCTTTTTAAACATATCTTGAACTGTATCAGGGTTGGCTAGCCCTGACTATCAGTGAGTCGAACTTTGAGGGAGTATAACCCTGAGTCCACCTGAGTTATTCGAGGAGTGTGACGCGGGCGCACTGGGCGCATGGACTGCGTCGTGAATAGACTGCACCGGGTCTGACTCAGGGCGGGATCTATCGACAAGTTCATAATCAATGGTTGGTCTCAGTGAGCACTCACCTGAAGCGACCGCGAGAGCCCACCACGAGGTCAGACTGGGCAGCGTGAGCACGGCGATGCCGGCCACCAGGATACTGGAAACATGAAACAAAATATAAGAAGAGTTTGCAAACCTGTGTAATAATGAAATCTTATATCTATATATATAAAAGAAAGTCGTGTTAGTTACACTATTTATAACTCAAGAACGGCTGATCTGATTTGGCTGAAAATTGGTGGGGAGGTAGCTTAGAACCAGGAGAAGGACATAGAATACTTTTTATCTTTTTTTTTCTCTACATTTATCGACTTTCAGGCGGTACAAAGTTCGCCGGGTCAGCTAGTAATTAAATAATAAACTTTATTCTACAAGTAGGGGCACCTTTACATGTCTGATTATACCGGCATTTCACAAGAGGAGACGACTATTGAGAAGAAACGCCGACAGCAACTCAACAGCGAGTAATTTTTTCAGAAAAATTAATTAATTACTACAGTAATATGATCTGTTTTTTGATATATCCCCAGTAAGTAAAAAAATATTTGCAGTAGTGTGTAAAAAAATATTCGCCTTTAATTTGTTGACGTTTTTTGTGATATTTTGATGGACAGAATACAAGAGCAGTGCCAATGGAAAAATTGCATTCGAGCCTTACACCCCAGCAGATAGTAATTAATAGGAAAGGTAATAAATAAATAAATAAATAAATATTAAGGGACAATCATACACAAATCGACCTAGTCCCAAACTAAGCAAAGCTTGTACTATGGGTACTAGACGACGATATACATAATATATAAATAAATATATAGATAAAATCCATGACGCTAGAACAAATATTTGCACAAATATTTGCCCCGGCCGGGATTCGAACCCGGGACCGCCGATTCAGTAGGCAGGTGTCTACAAACCGAGCCAAACGCGTCGTCAAAATCAAGAGACCCCTTGATATGTCTCTAGCTCTACATCCAAAGGGAGGCTTACCCTGGTTGGGAACTCCTACATTAGGGATGTGTTTTAGTCAACCAATAAAATAACTTCATTTACTTATCCTAGCTCAGTGCAGCTGATTCCATTGGTTAACTAAAACACATCCCTCGTTAGGCATCCTCGCGCATCTCTGGTGGAAACGCTGCCTAAAAAGATTGAATTTTAATGATTCTCATTCATGAGATCCGAGTGACTGCATAGTTAGCCTGATGCAGTAACATAGTTGTCACGGCGAGGGTCTCACCTGACGATGTATGCCTTCCTGCGACAGAACAACTGCAGGTCACAGAGCCAGCCCAGCCCCAGTCGTCCGCACAGGTCCAGAACAGCACTGATTGCTACCAGTCGACCTGGAATGTTATGATCGGAATGTCACACATATGTTACTATAGTATACCATCGATCACCTAATAGGTAAGTATAGTACGAATTTTCTAAGCTAAGCTTATCCACTTAAGAACTGAATACCATTGAGGTTAAACCACAAATTAAGATAGCGAGCTCGTAGTAAAAGCAGATTGTAACCACCTTGGAAGGTTAATATAGATTATCGACTCTATTTCCTTGGACATGAAACTACAAAATACACTAACAGAATAATGGTAATCATAACTTTTTTGGCATTTTACAACCGTCCGACTTTCCACAAGAACGTATTGTCTTGAAAATGGACTATGAACTCTCATAATCAACCATTTTAAACCTATTCAACAAGGAATAAGGTTGAAAATTCAATATCCACGCAATGTAGTTCTAACCTTTTTTTGTAAGTAACTGGTTGGCGTTTACGAGAACAAAAGCAGATAGGATTGTATTAGACAATGCCATTGTGAATGCAGGAAAGTGGATGGGCTTAGCTTAGAAAAATTGTACAGTCGAGTTAATTGAGAAATAATAAATCCGGCCGCATATAGAGTGGTGACTCTTGACTACTGTATTTTGGCTCGGCTACACTTACCAGCGGCAGATTTACTATGTCCAGCGGACACAGTGTACGCAGGCAGGTAGTACAGCGCGTACGGGGAGCCGCAAGACATGAGTGCCACGGAGGCGCACAGCAGACCGAACCGCCAGGACTTGAGCAGCGACACGTCGAGGTATCTGGAAAATTAAACAAATGGTATTAAATTAAACAAAAAATGTAGTTTATTCTGTAAGTAGGCCAAACAAGGGCATTTTTATAAATCAATCTACTGAGTGTACCAGCATTACATACGAGGAGACCACTGTTGAGAGGAAAGTACAAAGAAACTCATTAGTAAGTTTTTTTTGTAAATACTACACAACTTACACTTTTGTTATAACAAGGAACACGTAAAGGAAATGTCTAGTTTTAAATATTCTAATGGGCATCATAGCTCCCAAACGGGTGGACCTATTTGAGTGTGTTTTTAGCTACTGTTGGTGGAAATGGGAACAGTAGTTTCCAAGATATTCAGCTTTAATTGGAACAAGTGACAAGATCTCAGCCAATATCTAGGCTAAGAATACGTAATTTTGTAGTTATGTTCAGTTTTAGTAGCTATTTCTACATCACTCATTGAATGAGGGTCTCATGATCAGCTACTTGTGTCGGAGGCGTCTTACATTTTTAATTTAGGTTATAATAATTGTTGTATTAAGTGGTTTACACTCACGTGAAATTGTCAGGAACGGCCCGACATGTTTCGAACTCGTATGGAGCTCTTCATCAGGGACTACCCGTACACTGGCGCGGCAACTTTGTGTGTGTAAACCGCTTAATAGGTAAGTACAATTAAATATAACCTTATTAAAACTTATAAGGTTATAATATGTCTGAATGTATGTAAAATGACGATTGTAGGGGTACCTAGAGATTTTCTCAACACATCCCTTGCTCTTCTTGACTTCTACTTTCTGCTCTTCCGGGTCAGCTTTGATGATGACGGGCTCAGGCAGCTTTGGGATGAGTCGCGGGAGTGGCGGCTTGATGTATAGTGACCTGGAGACCATAAACATAAAATAAATAAATATCGGACAAGCTCACACAAAACATTCTAGTCCCACAGTAAGCTCTAGTAGGCTTGTGATATGGAAATTAGACGATAATAAACATACTCCTAAATACAAATAATATCCGAGGAGGACACTGTGACACTGAGCCTACGTATAGTGAGCACATCACCTGCTGAGCTTGCGGCGGCTGGCCTTGTACACGCAGGTGCTGTCGGTGGAGAGGTCCTCCACGGAGTGCAGGATGGAGGAGACACTGTGACACTGAGCCTACGTATAGTGAGTACATCACCTGCTGAGCTTGCGGCGGCTGGCCTTGTACACGCAGGTGCTGTCGGTGGAGAGGTCCTCCACGGAGTGCAGGATGGAGGAGACACTGTGACACTGAGCCTACGTATAGTGAGTACATCACCTGCTGAGCTTGCGGCGGCTGGCCTTGTACACGCAGGTGCTGTCGGTGGAGAGGTCCTCCACGGAGTGCAGGATGGAGGAGACACTGTGACACTGAGCCTACGTATAGTGAGTACATCACCTGCTGAGCTTGCGGCGGCTGGCCTTGTACACGCAGGTGCTGTCGGTGGAGAGGTCCTCCACGGAGTGCAGGATGGAGGAGACACTGTGACACTGAGCCTACGTATAGTGAGTACATCACCTGCTGAGCTTGCGGCGGCTGGCCTTGTACACGCAGGTGCTGTCGGTGGAGAGGTCCTCCACGGAGTGCAGGATGGAGGAGACACTGTGACACTGAGCCTACGTATAGTGAGCACATCACCTGCTGAGCTTGCGGCGGCTGGCCTTGTACACGCAGGTGCTGTCGGTGGAGAGGTCCTCCACGGAGTGCAGGATGGAGGAGACACTGTGACACTGAGCCTACGTATAGTGAGTACATCACCTGCTGAGCTTGCGGCGGCTGGCCTTGTACACGCAGGTGCTGTCGGTGGAGAGGTCCTCCACGGAGTGCAGGATGGAGGAGACACTGTGACACTGAGCCTACGTATAGTGAGTACATCACCTGCTGAGCTTGCGGCGGCTGGCCTTGTACACGCAGGTGCTGTCGGTGGAGAGGTCCTCCACGGAGTGCAGGATGGAGGAGACACTGTGACACTGAGCCTACGTATAGTGAGTACATCACCTGCTGAGCTTGCGGCGGCTGGCCTTGTACACGCAGGTGCTGTCGGTGGAGAGGTCCTCCACGGAGTGCAGGATGGAGGAGACACTGTGACACTGAGCCTACGTATAGTGAGTACATCACCTGCTGAGCTTGCGGCGGCTGGCCTTGTACACGCAGGTGCTGTCGGTGGAGAGGTCCTCCACGGAGTGCAGGATGGAGGAGACACTGTGACACTGAGCCTACGTATAGTGAGTACATCACCTGCTGAGCTTGCGGCGGCTGGCCTTGTACACGCAGGTGCTGTCGGTGGAGAGGTCCTCCACGGAGTGCAGGATGGAGGAGACACTGTGACACTGAGCCTACGTATAGTGAGTACATCACCTGCTGAGCTTGCGGCGGCTGGCCTTGTACACGCAGGTGCTGTCGGTGGAGAGGTCCTCCACGGAGTGCAGGATGGAGGAGACACTGTGACACTGAGCCTACGTATAGTGAGTACATCACCTGCTGAGCTTGCGGCGGCTGGCCTTGTACACGCAGGTGCTGTCGGTGGAGAGGTCCTCCACGGAGTGCAGGATGGAGGAGACACTGTGACACTGAGCCTACGTATAGTGAGTACATCACCTGCTGAGCTTGCGGCGGCTGGCCTTGTACACGCAGGTGCTGTCGGTGGAGAGGTCCTCCACGGAGTGCAGGATGGAGGAGGAGCGCGTGGGGCGCAGGCGCAGCTGCGCCACCGCCCGGGGCAGGCCTGGAATCAACCACATTTGTTTTCACAACAAGGCTTACTTTAGTTTTAAGCTATGATACGAGGGGGAAAAATCACAAGACAAGACGTAACACTATAGATAAATAGAGTTATAGTTATAGTTCTTCCGTTTTTCCACAGTAATTCCTAGAGCGCCGGATTACATATTTATGGTCACCCTAGGCAGTAAGTGAAATTTAATTTTAGTCAATTTCACTTCCTAGCCAAGACAAGACGTAAAACTTTAGACAAGCCACGGGCGTTAGTTCGTAAAGCCCCAGATCGGTTATTAATGGCCCTCACCTTCGGTTCAGACAAGAACGTGAGATTTGGGACATTCACAAATTCACTGCCGTAAAGAGTAGAAATTAAAAAGAGGCAATACTGTAGCTTTTTTTTTGTTTTTATGAAATGAAATGTAATGAATATGAAATGAAATAAATATTGTGTGACAGATTTAGGTTAACATTTTTACATTTTGCGGTTAGTGGTGCAAGCGTTGGATCAGCCAAATCTTACCTTTTTAGGTGTAATTTTAGTTAATCTGCGGGCCCTTTGCGTGATTGGGAGCTGTCACGCCTCGTCCTTTGGACAAAGCTCCGAGAGTAATACTGTAGTGTAGTACCCGTTTTCTTATATTGATTAGAAAGGGAGGGCACTACAGTATTGCCACTTTTTAATTTCTACTCTTTTTGGTCGGACTATACATCGCCCCCTACCGTCATCACCCCATGTCGTAAGTGGGATCTAGCGCCCACGCGGGGAGAAAATGTCACTACGTGGTCGAAGCAAGACTTAACTTTAGACAAAATATTCACTAATTCAGCGCCCATTAAAAATACGACATTTCTTCATATTTTCTTCGTTGAAACCTAGCCAGCGATACCAGCAGTGCTCACTTGATGATAAGCATAATAAAGATAAAAAAAGTAGTTTTATGGTTTATTAAAAGGTTGTTCACTCGAGCATCGAAAGACAAACGGCCGTAACTTTTTTGAAGTTTGATATTTACACAGCTTCAAGGGAATGTAGACTTGAGTATATGGTTTTAATTTTAATTCGATACCTCCACGAATTCCCAAGATCTTCTCAGACGGACGGAAAACAAAGTGATCTAATAAGGGTTCCTTTTTTTTCCTTTTGAAGTACGGAACCCTAAAAACGATGAAACTTACCCACGACGCCGAGCACGTCCATGCCTTCAGAGTCTTCCGAGTCGGACATCTGCAGAGGATAGTTCTGGCGGCTAACCTGAGACGGAAAGTATTCAACATTCAAAACTATATTCTGTAACATAAATTAATGAACATGTAATGTCTCATTTTTTTATGTGGGTACACCACAATTTTTATTTAAACCATTAATACAAAGATCAAAGCTTAAAGAAAAATTTAAAAAGGAGCTACCTGGTGGAAGAGACCGGGAATCGAACCCGGTACCTCTGGATTACCAGGTAGACCTAACGAATTTTTCCTTATGCTTTGTGTGTCGATCTTTGCATTGTTTATTTGAAAGGTTTTTACACCTTAGCGACCTCTAAGTGGGTCTCCTTCGCAATCCATAATATCGTATGTCCTAAAGTCAAATGCCATACCACATTTACCCTAAACACTTTTGACATATCAATCATTTGTCATAATGATTATTTGCCATAATGATCTTACATCCTAATGATCATAAACCATAATATTACATTACCTAATGCTCTAAATACCTAATATGTTTTGTACTAATCTATTAACACATAAAACTTACGAGTCATAATATACAAAACCATAAATCACATGTCCTAAAGTCAAATGCCATGATGATTACTTGCCATAATGATCATAAGCTATAATAACATTGCCTAATATCCTACTTTAAGGCAGGTCAGACTTGGGTTAGGTTAGGTACGACGACGAGCGAAGCGAGGAGGAGTGTTAGGTTGAACTATGACCCTAACGAGCGAGCGAAGCGAGCGAGCCGCGCAGGTCCGACTTGGCTTACGATTCCTTACATTACCTATTTCACCTTACGGCAGGTCCGACTTGGACAAATATCGAATTGGCTAAACCCCGAAAACTGTAGGTTGGGTTATTGGCTGAACCCCGAAAACTGTAGGTTAGGTTAGGTTTGTATTGTGACCACGTATAGCGGAGCGAGCGAAGCGAGCGGAGCGTCAGACTTGCTGAACCCCGAAAACTATAGGTTAGATTATTGGCAGAACCCCGAAAACTGTAGGTTAGGTTAGGTTTGTATTGTGACCACGTGTAGCGGAGCGAGCGAAGCGAGCGGAGCGTCAGACTTGCTGAACCTCGAAAACTATAGGTTAGGTTATTGGCTGATCCCCGAAAACTGTAGGTTAGGTTAGGTTTGTATTGTGACGACGTATAGCGGAGCGTCAGACTTGCTGAACCCCGAAAACTATAGGTTAGGTTATTGGCTGAACCCCGAAAACTGTAGGTTAGGTTAGGTTTGTATTGTGACCACGTATAGCGGAGCGAGCGAAGCGAGCGGAGCGTCAGACTTGCTGAACCCCGAAAACTATAGGTTAGATTATAAAAATCGGAAAAATAAAAAATCGGCATACTTATATTCGGAGTTTTAAAACATTCGGAATTATGATGAATGACACGTGATAATAATTAGGATAAGTAACTATTAAGACATATGATGATTATGGCAACTAGTATTAGGATATGTAACTGATAGGACACTTGATCATTAGTATTTAAGATAATAGTGCAAATAATCATTAGGATATTCAATATTAGGATGATCAATATTATGGCATTTACATTAGGATAAACGTTATTATGGCAAAAGATCATTATGACCACAGTTATTATGGAATTTACAAATAGGACAAAGGAAATTATGGATTCCAATATAGACCCCCTCTAAGTGAATACGTTAATATTCACATCTTACCGCACCACTTTACAGCGGTGAACGAGCAAGCGAGAGAGGGCGCTGTTAGTTTTATAAATTTATGAAACATGTAATGTCTCATTTTTTTTATTAATGTGGGTAGTTGGGTGACTGACACACACACACACACACCACAACTTTATAAAAGAAAAAAAAGTGACTTGTTTCATAAATTTTTTCAAAACTATATTCTGTAACGTTTTTAGAATCTTTTTATCGATTCTGTTTTAATCTGTTTCTGCTTTTAACGTACATACTAGGTTTGGCTAATGCGCATACGCATTTTGAACACATATGACGCAGAGGGCGCTCCAGTAGCGTAGTATTATGGAATCAAAGATTTGGTGTGATTGATGTAACGATGTGATTAGTTGGGAGATCACTACGCCGGAAACGTAGGGTCGCAGGTTCGAGTCCTGCTTACATTGCAGTGGATCACATTACATTTTTCTTTCATAATTTACCTTCGAGTCAATATTCATATTCTGTAAGTATGCTACAAGAGTTTTACATGTCACATTTAAAACATTAAAATCTAGTGGTTGAATTTATTTTTTTACTTTTTTAATCCCTAAATCCCCTAAATTCGAAAAAAAAAAACAAAAATTCGCTCTCTGATCCTCTTGGTTTCCTTTTTTCGTAAATTCTTAGTAGCGTGTTCTTAGGCAGTGTGTTCTGTTGTATAACAGTATAGACAGATGTGTCACTCACCTCTATGATCCTGGGATACCCCATCTCGGCGAGGAGGTCGCTCCGCTGGCCTCCTTCGTTAGTAGCGTGTTATTAGGCAGTGTGTTCTGTTGTATAACAGTATAGGCAGATGTGTCACTCACCTCTATGATCCTGGGATGCGCCATCTCGGCGAGGAGGTCGCTCCGCTGGCCTCCTCCGTTAGTAGCGTGTCATTAGGCAGTGTGTTCTGTTGTATAACAGTATAGGCAGATGTGTCACTCACCTCTATGATCCTGGGATGCGCCATCTCGGCGAGGAGGTCGCTCCGCTGGCCTCCTCCGTTAGTAGCGTGTTATTAGGCAGTGTGTTCTGTTGTATAACAGTATAGGCAGATGTGTCACTCACCTCTATGATCCTGGGATGCGCCATCTCGGCGAGGAGGTCGCTCCGCTGGCCTCCTCCGTTAGTAGCGTGTTATAGGTCGATTCACTAAAGCTGGCGCGAATGGATTGAATGAGTGAATGATAATATTTATGTGTGCGTCACAAAATGATTACATACAGGTTGATACAAAAAGTGATTATTGAAAACGTATTTGTAGACAAACTAGACGCATAACCGCCCAAATTCAGCAGTATAAAGAATATGTACAACAAAATATTATCGAACCAAATTAAATTCAAAATGACGAATGGCTTTTTTACCAAAATTTCAAATTGGTGCTAGGAAGCTGAAACTCGGTATCGGGGGGCATTTGGGGCTCACAAATATGAATCTGAAATCGGTGTCCGAAAATTCGGTCAAAGTCGGAAAATATCGAAAAAACCAAGATTTGTATGGAGATTTTTTTTTAAGAGTCCCGTATCTCGTAAACGGCTGGAGATGGGTCGGGGGATGCTCAAACAAATATCATAGGGGACCCCACCCGAGTACAGTCGAGGAAAAAAAAAATCAAAATGGCGACTTTTTTTTTTTCTAAAATTTCTAATTGGTCCGAGTGGGCTGAAACTCGGTATTGGGGGGCTTTTGGGTCCTCCGACTCAGAATATGAAATCGGATTTTGAATATTCGCTCAACTTCGGATAATATCGGACAAACAAAATTTAGTAATCTTAGCTCGACGGAGGGCCGAGCCATTTCTGAGCATAACTTATTGAATTGAATGGGTCTTAGCCTCGGATACTAGTACTTTCAATGAAAATTATATTGAATAAAATCGGTCGAGCCGTTTTTAAGTTATTGCAAAATTTCATAATTTTCTTTAAAATGACGTAAGTGCCGCGCGGTGTCCCTACACTTCGAACGTTACACATATTGGTTAAGTGCCAAACTATATTAAAACATTTGGCTCAATCTGTCGCGTATAATAGATAACTTCCAAAAGATAATAAGTAATTACTGTTTCTAGGCGTGTACGACCTTTTTATAGGGCTTGAAATCTTTCTCGTAATTTTCGTCTATTGTGAAGGACGGGCAACTACGGGACCCTACACTGAGCGTGGCCCGACATGCTCTTGCCCGGTTTTTTATACTTCGAACTAGTCGTCAGTCACCTATTAATTCTTGACATTAACCCTTTACCAGGCCGCGAAGACAAGAAGAAAATATGGGTTACGTTAATACCATTGCATAGTCCCACATGGTCAAACTCATACGAGACAATGGAATAGTATCATCCCACATCCTAATTCTGGTCATACACAGATTGCATGAATGTTAAGCAATATGTACAATTACACTGCCTTACAACAGTCAAAATCTAAAGTATGTCAAAAAATTGGGCAAGTGCGAGTCCGACTCGCGCACGAAGGGTTCCGTACCTATACATATATATATAGGTATAACAAGTTTATTGTATGGGAGCCCCCCTTAAATATTTATTTTATTTTATTTTATTTTTAGTATTTGTTGTTATAGCGGCAATAGAAATACATCATCTGTGAAAATTTCAACTGTGTAGCTATCACCGTTGTTGAGATACAGCCTGGTGACAGACGGACGGACGGACGGACGGACGGACGGATGGACGCACGGACGGACGGACAGCGAAGTCTCAGCAATAGGGTCCCGTTTTTACCCTTTGGGTACGGAACCCTAAAAACTAGCGTCTGCATAAAACACCATGATAGTAAAATATTTTTGTATCAAACAGTTAAATATACCTTTCGGATATATACATATATTACTTGTTTAGTCTAAATATTGTGCAGATTATGCTTATATACCTAATAATTTTAATTTTTCTTGAATAACAAAAACCCATTTTGTTGTTGTTTAGAAATATTAGGAGGCCCCTGTATAAGAACGGCACTCACACTAACACTCGAAGTGACAAGTGACATAACTTTCATTCAATCCATTCACGCCAGCTTTAGTGAATCGACCTATATTAGGCAGTGTGTTCTGTTGTATAACAGTATAGGCAGATGTGTCACTCACCTCTATGATCCTGGGATGCCCCATCTCGGCGAGGATGTCGCTCCGCTGGCCTCCTCCGTTAGTAGCGTGTTCTTAGGCAGTGGGTTCTGTTGTATAACAGTATAGACAGATGTGTCACTCACCTCTATGATCCTGGGATACCCCATCTCGGCGAGGAGGTCGCTCCGCTGGCCTCCTCCTTTAGTAGCGTGTTATTAGGCAGTGGGTTCTGTTGTATAACAGTATAGACAGATGTGTCACTCACCTCTATGATCCTGGGGTGCCCCATCTCGGCGAGGAGGTCGCTCCGTTGGCCTCCGCCATCTGCTGCGTGTTCTTAGGCAGTGGGTTCTGTTGTATAACAGTATAGACAGATGTGTCACTCACCTCTATGATCCTGGGATACCCCATCTCGGCGAGGAGGTCGCTCCGCTGGCCTCCTCCTTTAGTAGCGTGTTATTAGGCAGTGGGTTCTGTTGTATAACAGTATAGACAGATGTGTCACTCACCTCTATGATCCTGGGATGCCCCATCTCGGCGAGGAGGTCGCTCCGCTTGCCCTCCTCCGTCAGCAGCGCGTTCTTGTGGTTCTCAGCCTCCGGGCGGAACAGTGCTTGTAGTCGGTTATCCTTGAGTTCCGTTTTACCTGCATAAAGGAAATGAAAAGCCATTATAATCTAACAAAGTATTTGAAACAATGTGGTATCCTTTTTAGGGTTCCGTAGTCAACTAGGAACCCTTATAGTTTCGCCATGTCCTCCGTCTGTCCGTCTGTCCGTCTGTCCGTCCGTCCGTCCGTCCGTCCGTCCACGGCTTAGCTCCGTGATCATTAGTACTAGAAAGCTGAAATTTGGTATGAGTATATGTATGTATAACGCCAACATAACGGTAAAATAAAATTACAAAAAAAATTTTTTTTTGGGTACCTCTCGAACACCTAAAGTGGGGGTGAATTTTTTTTTTCTTTTCAACACTGATGTGTGTGGTGTATCGTTGAATAGGTCTTGTAAAAATAATAGGGGTCTTCTAACATTATTTTTTGATAAAGTCAGCAGTTTTGTAAATATTCGCTCCAAAAACAAAAAAAATAGTGTCCCCCCCCCTCTAACTTTTCAACCACGGGTCAAAAAAAATCGGAAAAATTCATGTTAATGAGGCCTTATAAGTACTTTCAATGAAAACTATATTGAACAAAATCGGTCGAGCCGTTTTTGAGTTATCGCCAAATTTCAATTTTTTTCTTTAAAAGGTCGTAAGTTGACTTCCAGAAGGTAATAAGTGATTACAGTTTCTAGGGCGTTTACGACCTTTTTATAGAGCTTAAAATCTTTCTTCACGTAAACCTCGGGCTTAAAACAGCAGTTTATTGTGAAGGATGAGCAACTACGGAACCCTACACTGAGCGTGGCCCGACATGCTCTTAGCCGGTTTTTTCGATAGTAACTCTCATATTCATATTCGTGTGCGTTGCCGGCCGCACAGATGGGAGTACGCTCTTTTCTTGAAGGTTTGAAAGTTGTATGGGTCCGGAAGTACTGCAAGCGATAATTCATTCTACGATACAGTCGTGCGAAGTAAGAAATTTCTAGAAAAACGCACAGTTGTGGACTGCAACTATCTAAGTGGTGAGGATGAAAGAGTCGCGTAGAACGATGGCGGAAAGATACGGCATAGATCATCCGAACAATTCCTTGGAGCACTTCCCGATATGTAAGCGATAGAAGATGCAGAGAGACGCTACATCTCTACGCAGCGCCAAGGAGTCAAGCCGATCTGAAATATGCTGGCAGCCGACGATATGATGTCAAAATTATCAAATGACGATTCGATCCAGAGCCTCTGAGCTAAATACATAACTATATTTCGTCATAAATTGTGATAAATCCTCATAAACCTTTTAAAACTAATTTTACTTCTTTTATTAAGAAGCGAGTTTGCTTCACTACCTAGTCTTCTAAAAGTTATTGATCAGTGTGTATTTGTGAAGTTTTTCATTGCTGTTGCTGTTTGAATTGTAAATAAAGAATTATGCTTACTTAATTATTTTAAAAGAAAGTATCCTGGTCTGCCTTATCGTGTTTCCCTTCGTTCTTCGTTCCCTGTGCCTGTGGCACACGTATCTCACTTCTGCTCGATCTACCCAAAATTTGCTCCTTGCCGTACTTTTGACTCAAAACTTTACAACAATTCGTTTACTTTGAAAGCTTTCTTGTCTGCTTGTGGAACTCCTTATCTATGAGCTTAAAAGGCGCGCTAAATCACTTGTTTCTTTCAAAGCTCACCTGAAAGAGACTTATCTATCCCTCACATATTTCGTATTTTATTCAACTAGTCCTATCTTTGTGACTTAATTCTTTTTCATTTCCTCTCTTCATCAGGGACTGCAACCCTTACTGCGGTGCGGTAACTTCGTTGCATTACTGGTCTTTGGAGGTTCGCAGCTTTAGTGTATTACATAAGACTTATACAGGACTGTGGCACAAAACATATAGGTACAGAAATCAATCTACATACAAGCGCGCTCGAGCAAACGCACACATAGACATTGCTCGCGGACACAATATCTCCGACCAGTTCAGACCAGAGTGACATCCGCTTGACGTGTCCGTGAGCAATGTCTATCTGTGCGTTTGCTCAAGCGCGCTAGTATTTACCTAGATTGATTTCTGTACCTATCTGTTTTGTGAGTGTGGGTTTTCGGGACGTACCTTCCTGTAAGTCGGTGAGGAGCGTGGTGTTCTCGGCGGTGGTGGTGGCGGGCGAGGCGGCGCACGGCGGCGCGCGGTACAGCGTCGCCGCCACGCACACGTGCAGCATGCCTCCGCCTGGAACACCGATTATAGGTAGTCTGGACGAGAGCTCTTTAGCGATAAGACCGCCTGTATATTCAAATACATAAACGGGTTTACTGACATCGTAGTCGAATAACGCTCGAGATGTTTCGAATCGGTACGCGATTCATCTTCAGGAGAGACCTGACCAACCGAACACACTTGGATCTGATCTGATCGACTCTCCTTCGAGACATGTCGAGCGTTATGCGACTTCTACGACGTGAGTAAACCCGTTTATGTATTTGAATATGTCTGAGACTCATGGTAGCTTTCTACGTAAAACCGCCTGTATACTTTGGAAACCATGGTGTAGGATTAGTAAAGCTTGACCACAAAGATATAAGAATTGGAGGACAACCCTAAGGTATTTATCTAGTGGCACAGTTGTCTGAAAATAAATGATATTGATTGTTAACTGGGCGCTACCTAGCGGCAGAAAGCCCTCATCGTGTAAGTTACTTACCCAGAAGCAGCACGGTTCCATGCAGTCCATACGTGCCGACCAGCTTTTCGATGAGCATAGGAAACACGAAGCTGCCGGCGGCTGTCCCGCTCACGCATATGCCGTTAGCTAACGCTCTGGAAAGGGACAAAAAACAGCGTTTTGTGAAGGTTAGCTGGCTTTGGACTATTTTAATTAAAGCAGTAACGTCTGCTAACGTAAACCAAATGTTTACAATAAAGCGAAAAATTTCAAAATTATTGGCTGAGGCAGGATTCGAACCTGCGTCTCCAACGAATCTCCGGGCCATGAGCGTCTTACCAACTTGACCACCGAACCAGATGGCAGAAACATTGAATTTTTCCACCAGTTGCTTCTACATGCCTTAGGGTGGCATCGTAGCGCCATCTACCGTAAAGATTCAGACTTTATAATCGGCACCATCGGCTCAAATCATGTTGAGAATCGATAGTAACGATGTGCTACACCCAAATCAATTATTTTTGCTAAAGCAGTAACGTCTGCTAACGTAAACCAGGTTCAAATCCTGCCTGAGCCATTAAATTTTTCGCTTCATTGTAAGTATTAGGCTTTGGACTTTTCATAGCACGGTAGAACGATAAGCCTTCCCCACAGCTCACCACAAGGTGTGATCCAGTGCAAACCACAGCGACTTCCTGCGACCATAACGAGATCATCTGTCCACCTATACTGTAGTGTCGTCCCTTTCTTATCAATCTAAGAAAACGGGGACGACACTACATTATTGCCACTTTTTAATTTTTACTCTTTTTGGTCAGACTGTAGTTGGGGGCCGTCCCACGCTGCGCTCTCCTATACGCTTTCCCATACTTATATCAAACTTCTATAGCATTATTTAATGAGTAAAAGGTTTCAGAACAGCTGCCTACCTGTGCTTATCGAAGTATTGTGAGACGATGACAATTCCTGGAGTGGTGGAGAGACCACCGCCAATTCCTGAAAAAAAGAGGAATTACTACATTGTTGACAAACCATCATAAAATCATTGCCAGTGTAAGAAATTAGTTCCAGTGAAATTGCGCAATGCGGCGCGTAGATAGTCAGGCTTTATAATTTGTCAGCATTGCACCCGTGCGAAGCCGGGGCGGGTCGCTATTAAATTTAAAAGTAAAAGAGTGCCGTACCAGTCAAGACTCCGAAGCTGAAGAGCAGATGGATGAGGCCGGTGCTGAAGTAGGACAGGGCGAGGCCGGTGCCGCAGAACAGGCCTCCCACGAACACCACCAGGCGGCAGGAGTACTTCTCGCAGAGAGCCGATGACAGTGGGGCTGAGGAAAAAAAACAAACCATGAGGATTTAAAAGGCAATAAAATGCGACTGATATTCAACTATACAACATAGTGTAGTTATAGGAATAAAATTAGCTCAATATGGCATGAAACAAAGAAAAAAATATTGTTTGAAATATGAGACTTCAAAGGTGCGAAAAATTTATGATTATTCCTGTTAATCCAAAAGAATTTTTGTTTTTCTAAATATTTCCTGCCTCGCACGACTGCATTGTGGAATGAATTGTCGCTTGCTGTATTTCCGGACCGATACGACCTTCAAACCTTCAAGAAAAGGTGCGTTCTTCCTGGCGACGCACTTCTGACTCCTCTGGTGTTGCAGGTGTCTATGACCGACGGTAATCGCTTTCCATCAGGCAATCCGTTTGCTCGTTTGCTGTGACATAAAAAAAAACTCACCAAGTGCGAGACACAGCGTGGACAGCGCGGCCGGAATCCAGGAGGCCACGGACTCGGAGCTATCGGGGAAGGTCTCCATGATTTCCACGTAGAGCACGCCGTAGGACTTGAACAGCCCGGCCACCCAGAACTGCACCATGAAGGCTCCGAATACCACCACCCAGCCGTAGCCGCCGTCCGGGGGACACGTCCTGGAACACATTGTACAAAATGCACTATGTGGTCTCGAAGGGATAGAATCAAACACCGAGATTGATAACAATTCAACGTATGTTTCTTCTTAGGACTATATGCTCTTCACACATTGAGGTATTATTTATAATAGAGCCACAGACCCGAACAAAATTGTCGTAAAAAGTGGCACTGCTGTCATGTTCAAGTAGATGCCAATAACGCTTATTTATAATTTACAACAACATAATTACTTCGTACAAAATAACTCTTTACTCAAACGTTTAAGTGTCAAATTGGCTTACGTACTTATTACCACAAATATTTTTCGTGTAAATTAACTTTTTTAGCGTATTCTGACTCATGTCTCTTGTCAAACTTGGAACATGGCACGAATGGAGCAGATTTTAATAGTTTTACATACTAAAAATATTTTAATTATTATTTTATTTAGGTATTAAAATATATTCGTTGTTTGAACTAAATAATCTCGTAAATTGTTAATAACAAATTAAGTTACGTTTTTATTTAACAACTGCATAAAAAGGTCCCGACACTGCATAGAAGGGATCAGTAATAATGACATTATGATTTCTCAACTCATCTTGTTCTAGTATGTGAAATGAGAGTAAGGCAAGTGCAAAATATTAACATTTTTAACCCTTTAAAGTTTGATGGCGTGGCGTGAAAGTCGGTGGCGTAGTATGCACGGCAGCACACATTGTCTTTAGGTGTTCTTGGCGTTCAAAGGTTTAAACTGACAGTGTCTAGACTCTGAGACAAAATAAAACAATGACAACAGAGCAATTTTTTTATTAATTTATTAATGTAACCTGTAGGATCTGCCTGTAAAAGGTATATGTTCATAACACTGGCTCACTCACCGCCGCACACATAGAAATGTCATGCGTCCACTCTCGCCCTAAACTCGCGTGTAACTAAACGCAGCATCCTATGTGACGTGTGCCTGAGACAGTGTATATCTATTTATGTATAGATACCTACTACCACAAACACTACATAACCATTTTACGCTTCTTTTGTATACCTTGACATTTTTTTACGTTTTTATTGAGATATTAAAGCTGTGTTGAGTGAAAGACTTTTACGCTTCTTTTGATTAAACATACAAAATATATATAATATATGATTATGCCGAACGAACACACGAGAGACGAATTATTTGGCTGAAATTATTCTTGACGTCTGTCTCTTACTAAACGTGACCTCAATTTTTCACGTTGTTTAAGATCGCGTGGGAATCTTAATAAAAAAAATAGGATAATTATTTATTGCACTCCTTTATTAATTAATAAAATATATAACTATAGCGACTCCTTAGATTTTTGTTCTGTGATGAGGTGCATTTTGTAGGGACAAAGTTAATAATTCTAATCTAAAATATGCTATGATTTTACATAGGATTTGTTAATTAATCAATAGAATCTGCGTAAAAAAGAATATTCCGACCTTTTTCTTTATTTTATAGCTGTTATTTCTGCAATTTTTCACTGAAAATTAAGTCATTTTTGAGACCCGTCACGTGTCATGGTCTAAACGAGACTGATCGCCCAACTAATGCGATTTGTGATTTTGCATTAGTTGAGAGGGTGCCATTTTTTCCGTCGGATTGTGTGTCCATGTAATTAATACGTCAATGTCTTCACAATAATCATTAGCAGTACTTATGCGTTTTATGGTAAACAAACGTTCGCGTGATTTACAATTCACGCTCTACGGTACAGCGCCATCTACCTGGCAATTGAGACATCTAACTATTGAATAACAACTTAAACACACATTTCAATTTTACAACAGACTAATACTTTGAGAAAACTGGTTGTTTCAGGTTTTACCTTTCGGAGTTCCGTATTATATTAATGGTTGGCAATAGTCACGAGAACTTGTGCTCTCTTGCCTATAGGTATTCAATGTTGCAGTATCAACTCTCCGCACATGAATACACGACACACCACCAATCAACACAATCCTGGACCAACCCTTCATATAAAGACCTTATGGAATGTACGGTGGACTGGTACCAAAAGTTACAAAGAGCAAAATTGGTACTGATTGGTCTAAAGCTATTTTACTATTATATTAGAGGAGATGGAGGACAAGATAAGATATGCACACACTATCTTTGCAATGGAAATCGTTGGCTTTGGTCTTTGCAATGAGGCAGAGGGCCTTAAGGGACATATTATAAAAACCAAATAGCACCAGAAGCAATAATCCATAGGAAGAAAAGGATAATGATATGATGCAGAGATAAGTGTCAACCCTCGGTAGATAGAGTAGCAATTTGAGAAGGAAACTGTTGTACTGTGATGTATGTAGGCGGGCAGAGTGGGTTGGTCGGGTCGTCACTGACAAAAGTGTCACTCACTCGTGCGGGGTGTCAGTGCGCAGCTTCCTGGAGGCGGCGAGCAGCGGCCGCGCCGTCACTGACGACAGAGTCAGCAGGGAGTCCTCCTCCTGCTCCGTGGGGGACATCGCGGACAGGTACGCGCCTACTTGCTGCAAAACAAATGCGTTGTCGTATTGTCTACTTCAAAAACAAGTACTGTCAAATAGTCCTGTTGTTATACAATCAAAATACGAAAACATCATCTCGATATTTGACACAAAGAGAGGTTTTTCTGATGACATCCGCAATATCAAATATCGTGGCTTTGTTTGTCGGGGGAGATAGTGTCACTCGTTTCGTCTGGCCGCATTGGAAGTAAGAGGGTTCTGCAGACATGTCACGACTTTGGTCTTAGCCGGGAGCGGCGCGCGGGGCGGTAAGCATGTCACGGACACCGCGCGAACCGACGCGAACCGCCGTAAAGTAAAGAGGGACGCTGCTATTTGTTAGAATGAGAGATGTATACTACTATAATTTTAACAGATAGCAGCGTCCTTATCGGTCCACCGGACCGTTCGATCATTAATACCTATACACGCCACTCTGAAGTCTTGGCATTTTCCATATTCACCGATACATTTGTTCCCAATTTTTCACACTTTTCGCTCGGCAAAAACCGCTATGAGCGGCACCGCGCGTGGCGTTTCGTGGCATGCTTCGGATATGGGTATGATTTTGTTTTTGCCGCTCTCGCTGGTTACCGCTGGTCACGCAAGTCGTAGCTTGGCCGTTAAATGGTCCTTTATAAGTCATAGAGGCGGCATTACTCGTACATTGTTGACTGGTAACTATGTTCATTTAAAATGCGGTGTTAGTGACTTACAGAAGCTAGCGGCAGCTCGAGCATGAGGCTGTGCGGGCGCTCCCTCTGCTCCGGCGGCGCCGACTGTACCGACAGCAGCGAGCCGGCCTTGTCGGGCGACAGGGTTGCCTGTACAACAATATCATTATCATTATCCAGGATAGTATTCAACGAGGTAACGCGGCTAGTGTGTAGTGTACTTTTGCGCCGGGGACAACTCGAGGGGGACTTTTTGACTAGGCTTAAGCACGCTTAAGCTAATCTTAAGTTAGATAATAATTTTTATTGTATTTTTATTGTACTTTTATTTGACATTGTTTTTATTTGGATAGTATTATATAATCTGTGCCCTTGTTTTATAGAGAAATGTTTCATAGAATTTTCATTTCATAGAAATTTCCTCTCATCGAAAATGTTTTTTTCTGAAACCATAAAATATTTTGGAATTATATAACACGAACCTAACCTAACCTAATCTATAGGTTGACATTGTCAAGTTTTCTGAAAATTGTATGACTTCCGAGGACAATTTGTCTATGAAATGAAAATTCTATGAACTGCAGCATTTGGTGAAGTGTTTTTCTATAAAAGAAGTGGACACTCGTTATGCAAGGGTTAGAGTCAAACCAGCCTAAGTCTTCCAAGCAAATGAACTGTCAAACCATACTACAGTCTGAGCAAAAAGAGTAGAAATTAAAAAGTGGCAATACTGTAGTGTCGTCCCTTTCTAATCAATATAACAAAACTAGGACGGCACTACCGTATTGCCAGTTTTTAATTTCTACTCTTTTTTGTCAGACTGTAAATTGACTCACTTTGTATAGTTTGTCAGTTCATTTGCTTGAAAGAGTTAGCGTGGTTTGACGATAGTGAGGTCGTCTTGGCATTTGTCGTGGCTTCCCACCTCCGTGGTGATGAGGTGGATTAGCTTTGGAAAGAATTAAAACGTAAAATAGTAAACATTATGTTTATATTTGTATATGAGAAAAAATAGACAACTTCACATGACACTGTACATCAATCAGTTTTTTTAAATATAATTCCTAAAACAAATTCAAAATATAACATAGACAAACATGGACAGCATCACGACCTTCCAACACCTTCTGATGTTCGTTCATGTTGCTGAGACACGTTTCTATACGTGCATTAATCTTGCACAGTGTCTTTCAAACTTTACTTTTGACAGCGGTTTTGTCATTACGTCAGCTAACTGAATCTCAGTTGGACAGTAGCTGATATTGATCAGTCCGTTCACAAAGTGTTCGTGTATAAAATGGTATCGCACATCTATGTGCTTCGACCTTTTGTTGAAGGATCCAGATTTCACAAGTTGAATCGAACTTTGGTTATCAACGTGTAAATTTATTTTTATATCCATATTGGTTATTTCCTTCAATAAAGATTTCAGATGCAATGCCTCTTTGCAACAGTCTGCTGCGGCTATGTACTCGGCTTCGGTCAACGATAACGCTACTATAGGCTGTCTCTTGGATGCCCATACGATTGGTCCATTTGCTATCATGAGCACGGAGCCAGAAGTGCTTCTTCGCGTCAATGGATCTCCAGCATAGTCCGAGTCGCTGTATGCATCGATATTCTCTATTGGCGTGTTTATTTTGTACAAAATGCCTTTGTCTTTGGTTCCAACCAAATATTTAAATATTTTCTTCAGTTTTGTGACATCTTCTCTAGTGGGATTTTCGACCTTCCTGCTAACTTGATTGACCGCTTGTGCGATGTCTGGTCTAGTTCTGGTAGACAGGTACAGTAAACTTCCCACTGCCTCCCTGTAGGGATATTCCTTCTCCTGGGCAGTTTCCTGTATCGACTTCGAATCGCTACTTGTACTTGCGGGCGTGTCACAAGGTTTGGCATTTTTCATATTATATTTTTCCAGTACATCATTTATATAAGATCTCTGAGTAAGAATGATTCCTTCTTTTGAATTTCTTATTTCCATACCCAGATAAGTACTTGGATTTTGATTCTTTTTCATTTCAAATTTGGTTTCAAGCTTCTTCAAAATAACTTCGATCTTTTTCATGTCTTTACCTATGACAAGTCCGTCATCGACAAATAATCCGATTATTATTGACTTATCTTCGTTTATGAAAACGCATCGATCGGTTTTTATCGTCTTGAAACCCAACTCAAACATCGCTTGGGTAAAAGTTTTGTTCCAAGTGAACTTTTTCAGCCGGCAAACTACTTCAGTAGTGTTGCAGTCAGTTTTATAGCCAACAGGTAATCTATATATATAAAAGAAGAAGTCCTGACTGACTCATCAACGCACAGCCGAAACTACTAATGTTAGAGAGTTGATTTTTGCACAGTAGGTTACTTTTATAACGTGGGCTAGAGATAAGAAGGGATTTTTGGAAATACCTCCCCTAAGAGGGTTAAATAGGGGTGCAAAGTTTGTATGGGGTAAACTTTTTTTTTGGAATTAGAGACTTGAAACTTTGTAGAATGATTACTTATTCAAAAACATAAAAAGTACTTTCAGCGTTTTAGAAAATTTCACCCCTAAGGGGGTTAAAAAGGGGTGCAATGTTTATATGGGAGAAACTTTATTTTTTGAACTAGAGACTTGAAACTTTGTAGATAGCTTACTTAATCAAATACAAAAAAAGTAATTTCAGCGTTTTGGAAAATTTCACCTCTAAGGGGGTTAAAAAGGGGTGCAAAGTTTGTATGGGGAACACCGCTAATGTTGTTTATAAAGAAGTGTTACGCTAACGTTATCAGTTTATATATTTTTTAGTTCCTGTCTACTACCCAGTGACTAAGTCCTTTTTTTAAAACGAACTTGCACCCCCTTTTCTATGGTTGAATGTCAACAATATTTTCTTAGTTCTGTCTCTTATTTATTGTGTTCTAAACTTTATGTGTTCCTTCATGTGTATATTTAGTGAGTTGTCTATCAGCACATGAATAATTTATACTTTATATACCTATTCTTACTTTATTTAGCTTCTCGAGAGATATAGAGAACTATAGCACCAGAATATATTGAATCACTCTTCAAGCAATACTACTAGCCTGTAGACCAAAATAGTAATCGCATCATTAAATTCGCTTATGTGCATTTAGTTTTTAATGGTCACATTTCAGCATTATCTTTAAACACTAGCCTTTTTAATAACTGGGGTACCTGCTAGACCATTTTTAGTAACATTTTGGCCCCCCTCGGGAACTCCGCCACACCACTCTTTTCGTTTAATAGCCAGGCCGGCGTGTACAAATACCAGTGCTGCCTTCTTATGAACAGAGGTCATTATTTATTATTGTTTTGAAATAAAGTTTATTATTTATTATTATTAAAAGAGATACTCGTCATTAAACTGCCTCCATCTCTCGATTTCCAGTGCTGAGTTTAATATTGTTTTAACAGCCTTATGATATTTAACATTTTTTTTAAATCTCACTCATAATAACTAAGATCCCCATTCTCTAACTCCAAATCCATGCGTCGCTCTATATCTTGCAGTCATTGTTGCCAAAGATTAAAAGCATCAGGTAACTGACGGAATAAATATTAAGCATCCTGCAAACAATTCCCGTAATCTAATTGGAAAATCTTCAAAAATTCTTTAACAATTGCATTGTCTAGACCATTTTAACTAAGAATAAAATTCATTTACCTATTTTAATATCTTTGTCATCATCAAAAATCTACGCGGACGAAGTCGCGGGCGGCCGCTAGTTTCATATAAACTTCATCTGTCAACTCTCCGTACAAGAATGCTGTCTTTACGTCAAATGTCATGAAGTGGTAAGATTTGGATGCGGCAACGGCTAGTAAAGTTTTCAATGCAGATTGAGCCACGACTGGACTATATACGTCTTCAAAATCCAGGTTTCCCTTCTGTTCGCAGCCACGTACGACTAATCTGGCTTTGTACGTACCGTCATCTTTAATCCGAAATACCCATTTGTTCGACAAAATTTTGTGTCCTTTGGCTTCTGACCTGTCAACTAGTACCCAGGTGCTATTTTTCTGTAATGAATCCATTTCAGACTGTATTGCCTTCTCCCAATTTTGTCTGTCGGTGCCCGTCACTGCATCTTGATATGTAAGAAATGAACAATCATAATCATCATTACTATCTGAAGTAAACATAGTCACGCAACGACTTAACTCATAGTCTTTGGTCCATATTGGTGGTCTCACTTCTCTTTGTGGTCTTCCACTTGAGGGAGGTGGGTCAATTGGATCTTGACTGGAGCTGGAAGAAGGAAAATTTGTAGGTTCCTGAAAAGGTAAGTTATTATTAATTTTGTTTTTAATTTCAGGTTCTTCAATCTCAATTAATTCGTCCGATTTTGGTCCTAGAGTAGAGTCTTCGTTTTTCTCAGCAGAAGTATTGCCATAATGCATCTTTTCGATTACTTTTACGTCTCTGCTGATAACAACGTCATTCTTTTCCGGTATGTAGATTCTAAAGCCTTTGGTATTATTCGCATATCCCAAAAATACTCCTTCTGTCGCTTTGGCTGTGAATTTTCCTCTTCGGTTCTTGTTCATCACAAATGCTCTATTTCCAAACACGTGTAAATGATTTCCCGATGGTGTTCTTCCTACCCACTTCTCATATGGGGAGTTTCCTTTGAGAGCTTTTGCAGGGCTTCTATTTATCAAATAGTTTGCAGTATTCACTGCTTCTGCCCATAGATTTGCAGGAATATTGGAATCCAGCATCAGACATCTTGCTTTATCCATCAGCGACCGATTTTTCCTTTCACTCATGCCATTTTGCTGCGGTGTATAGGGTGCAGATAATCTTCGGCTTATACCATTATCTTTGAGGAATTTGTCAAACGCCTTCGACCTATATTCGCCTCCATTGTCAGACTGAAGGTCTTGAATTTTCTTCTTATGAAACAGTTCAACATAGTTTTTATACTCTTTGAATTTTTCGATTACTTCGCTCTTTTCTTTTAAGAAGTAAACACAGCAGTATCTTGTATAGTCCTCAATAAATGTAACGAAATACTTTGATCCGGCCATTGATTTATGCTCAAAAGGGCCACATACATCGCTGTGAATTATCTGGAGCACTTCGGTAGAGATTATTTGTTCATGGCTTTGGAATGGTAGAGTGGTAAATTTACTCTTGATACAAGTCTCGCAGGTACCCAAAGTTTTTTCTTTAAAGTCAAGTCCTCGCATCATTTTATTTTTAACCATTTCCTTTAGGTCTCTTTCATTCACATGACCTAATTTCTTGTGCCATTTCATAATTTCGCTTTCAGCACTGGGCGTGAAATTTGCTGTCTCTTCCGGCTTATCGAATTCAATAAAATATAATCCATTTCTTCGTTTAGCTTTTAAGCTAACACTTCCGTCTTTTATGACGCTGGCTTGTTCCTTTTCAAATAAAACTTTATAGCCATGATCTGTAATTTTGCTTACTGACATCAAGTTGTTTGACAAATCTGGTACATATAATGTGTCAGTTATATTATGCTTGCAATCTTCTGTATAGAGTTCAGCTTTTCCTTTCCCTTTAACTTGGGTCGTATGCTTTTCTGAAGCTAGTCTTAGAGTGTCAGACGCAGGGATCAAATTACAGAGTATACTTTTGTCACCCGTCATATGTGACGTACAGCCACTATCCAGACACCATAAATTGCTTATACATTTCGACGTTTCTGTTGTTAAACAGATGTTGTAGGTCTTTTCTGGACCTTTAGTTTTATTAGGGTTATCAGGTCTCTTCTTTGACCAACAATTTTCTGTGGAATGCCCTTTCTTCTTACATTTGTTGCAATATAGTACCTTTTTCTTTGTTTTAACATAGAATGCTTCTGAAGTTTGAGGTTCGCTTGCTTCGCTTTGCCTTCTTGCTTCGTATTCCTCTATGATTTTTACTTTTAACATGTCAGGACTTGGTAAAATATCTCTCGACTCAATTGCCGTTCTGAAGCCATCGAAATTTGCAGGTAAACTGTATAGCATCATAATGCTTAATAATTCTGGATGAATTTTGACATCCATGTCTTCTAATTTACCCACTACGTCCATAAAGTTACTGAGATGGTCTCTCACATCTTCTTGTGAAGTCATTTTCTTTAATACTAGCTGCTTTAATAGCGTAGCCTTTCTCGCAGGTCCTGAACTTTGGTGTACAGATTTTAGTTTATCCCACACCTCCTTGGATGTGTTACATCCCTTTATTTGCTTAAGTTCTGGTGGAGATAAAAGTAAAAGTAGCTCCGACCTTGCCTTTAAGTCTTCCTTTAGGAACGCACTCTTTTGTTCGGCAGTCGCAGTTGCCGCTAACGTTTTTTCACCACTAGCGTAATCCCACAGATCGTATCTTATGAGAATCGCCTGTGCTTGTAAGCACCAGGTATCGTAATTTGATTTTGTCAGCGATTCTATGCTTCTTAGACTTGAGCTCATTTTTGAAATTTTATTATCTCATTTACTCACGGTTTTAATTATTTTTCTTCCATTTGCCACTAATTATTTAACGCTCTGCTACCACTGATGAGGTGGATTAGCTTTGGAAAGAATTAAAACGTAAAATAGTAAACATTATGTTTATATTTGTATATGAGAAAAAATAGACAACTTCACATGACACTGTACATCAATCAGTTTTTTTAAATATAATTCCTAAAACAAATTCAAAATATAACATAGACAAACATGGACGTAGACCAACTGACTGACTGGCTGATTGACAGAGATAAATAAAATAAAATAAATATCAGACAACCTCACACAAATCGATCTAGTCCCAAATTAAGCTCAAGAAGGCTTGTGTTATGGTTACTAGGCGACGATATACATACTTATATAGATAAATATATACTTAAATACATAGGAACAACCATGAGACCCAAGCACAAATATTCGAGTTCATCACACAAACATTTGCCCTGGCCGGGATTCGAACCCGGGACCGCCGCTCAGTAGGCAGGTGCTTGCAAACTGAGCCAACCGCGTCGTCAAATATAATATTTATAATTAGGTACTGATAATTATTGATATTTGGAACGGATGTTCAAATTCAAAATTATACATGGCGGCGACACGACAAGAGACCATCGGTTCTCGACGGACAGCCGACCAGACTGTTCAGCATTGAAAGGGTGGTTCAAATGAATATTAATAATTAAATGAAATAATTTATTCAGTAAGTAGGCCACAAGGGCAATTTTACAAGTCAGATTGTGAATCGGCATTTCCCAAGATGAGACCGCTGCTGAATGGCATAGTATGGTGGTTGAAAACTGAAAACGTAAGACATTACAAAATCCTGCCATTTAAACACATACTCTCAAGGTCGGCAGGAGATCTTGTGCACATATGCTTGAAAAGCGTCTGTAGATTTTTGTGGCATTTCCTTCATTTATTTGGTGATAATTTTGAGATATATATCGGATTTCTAGGAAACAGTTTGTAATTCTATCAAAATCTTTAGGCATTCGACAAAATCGTGTTCAATCCGGTCCCGGAACAAACGCTTAGGTGATGGCCCAAACAAAGAATAGTAAAAAAATATATATAACTTTATATATTGATTGATTGATTTATTTATTCAATAACAATATACATTGTGTTTGAAAGTATACTTACGAGTATACCTAACTTAATCTACACATTAAAATACCTACACACTGATCTATATATATATTACGCGAGGCCGATTTTTGTACATCCCATCAGATCTACAGTTATGGTCCGATTTGTATTTTAAATGATATGTCATTAGATTCGTCTCATGCTGGAGAGGTGCATAAAACTCTTGGATTTTTATTTTTTTCCTGAAAAAGTACTGAAAAATGGATTTGAAAAAACTACTGTGCGCTAACCACGTGACATTGACCACGTGACCTGTGATCCCTATTTTGACATAAGATGACCAAATAATAATAAGCATGATTTGCTCACAAACTTGTAGTAAGTTGTTCAGCATGATGAAATATTATTTTTGAGTCGGCAACATAATATCCGCAGCACTTAAAACATGTACGAATATGCAAAAATAATTTTACAGTTTGTTGACAATGAATGACAATAACCATACCTATTCTGTCAACTTATAATATATTTTTTATTGGGGGCTATTAAGTCAGTGATCTAAATTGCCAGGTTGTTTTTCTTTTTAAAATGTTGATATGGAAACTTTTTTTGCATACCTGTTAAAAATTTCGAGGAAAAAGCCGGTTAAGTGCGAGTTGGACTGGTGCTCGCAAGACTAGAAAAACTGACCGTCATTCAAGATTATTTTTATAGGCGAGTTTTACAATAAATCAAAGCAGAAAATATGTAGTAAAACTAATGTAATCGTCATTCGAATAAGTAAATTTATGATAGATTATTATAAATATGATTATATAAGTCAAAAATGGCAAAAATGGCATGAGTTATAGTAAATTAAATGGTATTTTACAAGAAAAAAC
This sequence comes from Apotomis capreana, assembly GCA_947623375.1. NCBI lineage: Eukaryota > Metazoa > Arthropoda > Insecta > Lepidoptera > Tortricidae > Apotomis > Apotomis capreana. The sequence goes on from OX392523.1 coordinate 4,802,099, forward strand.
TTAGTCCTTCCGCTTGCATGTCGACGGGATGGGAAATGTGGTCGAGTTTGAATATGGACGACTTGACAATGTAGCTAAGTTGGGAATGTATCTACATTGGTGATATGGATGAGTTGGTAAAATGGACGAGTTGGAAATGTGGTCGAGTTGAGAATATGGACAACTTGACAATGTAGCTAAGTTGGGAATGTATCTACATTGGTAATATGGATGAGTTGGTAAAATGGACGAGTTGGAAATGTGGACGAGTTGAGAATATGGACGAGTTGGTAATGAAGACGACTTGGTAATACGGACGAGTTGGTGATATGGAAGATTTGGCAATAAAGACGAACTGATAATAAGGACAAGTTGGTATTGTAGACGAGTTGGGTGTATTGTCGAGTTGGGAATATGGACGAGTTGGAAATGTGGATGAGTTGGCAATGTGGATGAGTTGGTAAAATTGACAAGTTGGGAACATGGACAAGTGGGCAATGTGGACGAGTTCGCATTATGGACGAGTTGGCAATGAAGACGAGTTGGTAATACGGACAAGTTGGCAATGAAGACGAGTTGGTAATACGGACAAGTTGGCAATGAAGACGACTTGGTAATACGGACGAGTTGGTGATATGGAAGATTTGGCAATAAAGACGAGCTGATAATAAGGACAAGTTGGTATTGTAGACGAGTTGGGTGTATCGTCGAGTTGGGAATATGGACGAGTTGGAAATGTGGATGAGTTGGCAATGTGAATGAGTTGGTAAAATTTACAAGTTGGGAATATGGACGAGTTGGCAATAAAGACGGGCTGATAATAAGGACGAGTTTGTATAGACGAGTTGGGTGTATCGTCGAGTTGGGAATATGGACGAGTTGGCAATAAAGACGGGCTGATAATAAGGACGAGTTTGTATAGACGAGTTGGGTGTATCGTCGAGTTGGGAATATGGACGAGTTGGAAATGTGGACGACTTGGAATTGTGGACGAGTTGGGCCTATGGACAAGTTGGAAATGTGGACGAGTTAGCAATATGGACGAGTTGGCATTGTTGATGAGTTGGAAATGAAGACGAGTTGGCAATGTAGATAAGTTGGGTGTATGGACGAGTTGGTAATGTGGACGACTTGACATTGTGGACGAGGTGGGAATATGGACGAGTTGGAAATGTGGCCGAGTTGGCATTGTGGACGAGCAAGTAATATGGACGCGTTGGCATTGTGGATGAGTTGAGAATATAAACGAGTTGGCAATGAAGACGAGTTGGTAATACGGACGAGTTATATGGACGAGATTCGCAATAAAGACGAGTTGGTATTGTAGCGAGTTGGGTGTATGGACGAGTAGGAAATGTGGACGAGTTAGCAATATGGATGAGTTGGCATTGTGGACGAGTTGGGAATATGGATGAGTTGGCAATAAAGACGAGTTGGTAATATGGACGAGTTGGCATTGTAGATGAGTTGGGTTTCTGGACGAGTGGGCAATGTCGACAATTTGGCATTGTGTACGAGTTGGCAATGTGGACGATTTGGCATTGTGTACGAGTTGGGAATGTGGACGATTTGGAAATATGGACGAGTTGGAAATGTAGACGAGTTGTATTTGTGAACGTGTTGGCATTGTGGACGAGTAAGCAATATGGACGCGTTGGAATTGTGGACGAGTTGGGTACATGGACGAATTAGCAATATGGTCGAGTTGGCATTGTGGACAAATTGGGAATATGGACGAGTTGCCAATTGAGACGAATTGGTAATATAGACGAGTTGGCAATGCAGATGAGTTGGGCGTATGAACGAGTTGGCAATGTGGACGTGTTGGGTGTGTGGACAAGTTGGGATTGTGACCCAGATGGGAATATAGACGAGCTGACATTGTGGACGAGTTGGCAATGTGGAATAATTAACATGTTACCCTAACATGCGAAACTTGATGGTAGAAATGACCTACATATGATGCAAATTTAAAAAAATCGACGCTCTCAAGAATAAATCATATTTGAAATAATGACGTCTGGCTGATCATTCTTATTCTCATTCAAAATAAAATTTGACAAATTCTGCTGCCAACAAAACGAATTGATTTTATAAGGCTTCCGTTTTTACCGACTATGGTAAGGATCCCTAAAATTAGGTTTATATCATAGACTTCAGAGTATAGATATCATCTCCCTCACTCTTCTGTCAGACACTATTTCAATGAGAGGAAAGACGAAAGTTTGAATTTGGAATTCGGGTATTAGGCATTCAGCTCTAAATTTATTGAAAAAAATATGTCTTAATATTCTTTTTTTTAAACATTTTTAGCTGTTTTATATATTGGATTTTATTTATTACACATATTTGACACATTCTTTTTTTTTTATGGTGGAGTATTGTTGGTCAGTTATTTATTTAGATTAGTAAATAGGGTTTGATTAAGTATACCTAGCGTAAGAATTTCAAACACAATGTGTAATTGTTACTGAATAAATGATTGATGATGATGACATGGCAGCACCCATATTAAGAAAATTTGCACGATCTATTGAATTTCATTAAAAATATAAGCATTGATAATAGTGACATTTCGTGTATCTATAAACGTTTTATACTCTCTATTTCATACAATTGAGTTTATGTAACATTTCTTATTATCACTATTTTTAAGTATTTACGATTATAAATGAATACAGAAACAGTTACGCACTACATGATTTCCTTTTTAAAACCTGCGTAGTGAGTGCCTAAATCTGTCCTTTCGATTCATGTGCTATTTCTGGAAATCGATAGAAATCGATCAAATCGATAAATTTATGTCCTGAAGAAAGAACAACAAATTAAATTTCTACCAATCTTATGTCCGGTCCTATGAAAATATGTCAATTATATTTTTAAGATATGGGATTATTTTTATGAACAATTTTTTTCCATAAATCGAATAATATGCATTTTATTTGTGAAACAGATCAGCAGATCACATGGCATTAATGCAGAAGTTATTTTTACAAAAGAGTTGAAAAAGTTGCCACGATGAAGCTGGCAGTTGGCTATCAGGCCTGGCAGCCTTTCATGTTTTAACGTTTTTAAAACATCATTTTAACGTGTTTTTTTACAGTATTTATTCTTCGTTCGCCAAAAACTTCTTATCGATAAAGTAGTTATTTTCTATAACACTACCGGATTTCCATGTTCTAGCGGCGGTTCGACGCCGCAACGGGCCTCTAGTATCATAAATTAATAAAATTAAAAATAATCCGAATAATATTAAAATTACAGAAGATGTCAAAAAGTAAAAGCAAAAGTAGATGTCAGAACATAATTAACAAGTTTCAAAGTAAAAAAAAAAAAATCATTCATTCATTCGTTCAGTAATTTATTTATTTACCGTTCATTCTTTCATTCAGTCATTCACCTTTAAATCATCCAATCACTCTTCCATTCTATCATTCATTCAATTGTTCGTCCATTCGGTCATTAATTAATCCATTCATTTATTTGCACCTCTGAAGGTAGAAGTTGACAAACCTCGGCGATGACATCGGTGGGCAGGTCGATGGAGCAGGAGAGCGGCGCGACGGAGTCTGGAGGCGCCGACGCGGCCAGGATCTGGGAGTCCAACTTGGAGAGCTCCTGAAAATAACAATAACATATTTAATGCATTCATTTAATACTAGACAGTAGCTTCGTCCGCGTAGAAGAAAAAGTCACAACTCTCTTTTTTGGTTCGGTGTAGTCGAGTAAAAAGTATGCTTCAACCATCTGGGGATGCGCAACAACCCGTATACCAAAAAAGTTTGAAATCGGTCTAGCCGTTTAGGCGTTGTGAAAGGCCAAAGATTTCATTTGTATAATTTTATAATAGTATAGAATGGAAGGTGCCCGCGACATCGTCCGGTTATATTTTTTATTATAGTCGGGTAAAATGCATCCTATAATTATATATTCTTATTTACAATACAATTTTAGAATTATATATAATTATCACTTTCAATTCCGAATAGAAGCGTGCTTAAAGAATATATAATTATTTTATAGTAGGTTACCTAATATAACTGTACAATAAATACATGACTTAATAATTAATAACTCAATTAATACTAAATTCTAAAAATAACAAGGTTCAAAAAACACCGCTCCCTGTCATTTATGGTCCAAAGGTGCCCATAACGCTCGCAGCATTTCCACGTTGGATCGCAATGGACACCCTTTGTTACCTAATTAGAATATTATTAGAACTGACGTAATGAGAAAACGAGTTTCTTCCTTCTCGGGCTTCGTCATTCCAGTGCCGACTATGACGTAACTATTGCGACTAATTGAATTACGATTGCGGAACGAAATAAGTAAGCACTTTGTTTCACGAGGGGCGAAAACAAGCTATTACGCTATAAGTACGGGTTAGCGAGGACCAATTTAGGTACACAAACTGAACTGAATCATAGATTAAAATCAGTAATTGATCAAAATTTCAAATAATTCATTGATTAAAATTTAAATTCTTTCATTGATTAAAATCATTTACTGATTAAAATCATAAAATCATTCATTCATTAAAAATATTCAATGATTAAAATCATTCATTAATAAAAATCATTCATTCATTAAAATTGTTCATTCATTTACTGGAAAATTGATTAAAATCATTCATTGATAAAAATCGTTCCCGTTCCCGGTAACCAACTTAGGTGCAGGGATCCTGATGTACCCTTACCATGAGTTTACAGTGACAGTACTCACTAGCGACTGCGAAAACGATTTGTATGGAGAATTGTAGTCCCAAATTAAGCTCAAGAAGGCTTGTGTTATGGGTACTAGACGACGGTATACATACTTATATAGATAAATATATACTTAAATACATAGAACAACCATGACTCAAGCACAAATATTCGTGTTCATCACACAAATATTTGCCCTCGCCGGGATTCGAACCCGGGACCGCCGGCTCAGTAGGCAGGTGCTTACAAACTGATTCAACCGCGTCGTCGTCGCGTTTAATTATGGTAAGGGTCCTGAACATACTACTTTTTATCCAACAACGTTAAAGAAAAAACGCGACGCGGTTGGTTCTATTTGATATTTGTGCTTGGGTCATGGTTGTTCTATGTATTTTAACATGTATTTATCTGTGTGAGTATGTATATCGTCGTCTAGTACCCATAACATAATACAAGCCTGCTTGAGCTTAATTTGGGACTAGATCGAATTGTGAGGTTGTCTGATATTTATAAAAAGTTTTACGTGTGGACGAAGTTGAGCACCCTCTATCTAGTTGACAAAGTCTATTGAAAAGGAAACTTAATAACACCAATGGAATTCATGGACCCTACGTTTCCATTTCTTGCCCCCCAATACTACATTGTTTCGTAATTTCGTTATCCCTTTTCCAACCTTGGAAGAACCCCCAATTATGTCCATTCAAGCATTCATTGTTCAAGGCCGAACTCCAAATTAATATACGGTATCTCTGTGAGTCAGGCGCTCGGGTCGCGGGGTAGCGAATGAGCTGGAAAAATATTATACGAACAATATGACACGCCCACTAGTCTATGCGGAAAGAAGAGTTACAGGATTTGAATAAGGTATTTCCTGAAACCAAGACCCATCTCCATAGAAAACTGTTTTTCTATACTAATCTAGAATTTTATAATAGTACTCCTGACCCGCCCCGGCTTCGCACGGGTGCAATGCTGATAAATTATTCATGTATTTCGACTACGCGTTTTGGTTCGGTTTGTAGACACCTGCCTACTGAGCCGGCGGTCCCGGGTTCGAATCCCGGCCAGGGCAAATATTTGTGTGATGAACTCGAATATTTGTGCTTGGGTCATGGTTTTTCTATGTATTTAAGTATATATTTATCTATATTCCTAAGTACGTATATGTCGTCGTCTAGTACCCATAATACCAAGCCTTCTTGAGCTTAATTTGGGACTAGATCGATTTGTGTGAGGTTGTCTGATATTTATTTATTTATAATTATATTTATGTATTATACCTACATATAAATCTTCCTCTTGAATCACTCTATCTAGTAAAAAAAATTGGGCAAGTGCGAGTCCGACTCGCACATGAAGGGTTCCGTACCTATATATATGTACTAGTATATGTATATATAGGAATAACAAGTTTGTTGTATGGGAGCCCCCCTTAAATATTTATTTTATTTCATTTTTAGTATTTGTTGTTATAGCGGCAATAGAAATACATCATCTGTGAAAATTTCAAGCGTCTAGCTATCACCGTTCTTGAGATACAGCCTGGTGACAGACGGACGGACGGACGGACGGACGGACGGACGGACGGACGGACGGACGGACCGACGGACGGACGGACGGACGGACAGCGAAGTCTCAGTAATAGGGTCCCGTTTTTACCCTTTGGGTACGGAACCCTAAAAATAGCATCAAAATCCGTTGCGTAGTTTTTAAGATCTAAGCATATCGTACATAGGGACAGACAGGCAGGAAGCGACTTTGTTTTATACTCTGTAGTGATAGATAGTGATAGATGACCAGGGTTCGGAAATTCGGATAGATATTTACCTAAACTTTGGCGGCGGCTTTGTTGTTCAGTTGTAGGTACCTATAGGTGGCTTTGATTGAGGTCTGAGTGAGATAGCAATAGGATTTTGGCAACTTTAGGTAAAATCTATCCGAATTTCCATTGCCTGTAGATAAGAAAAACTCTACGAGTCTTGTTCCTTCATTAATTCAACCTTGCAAGGGTTTCTTCATCAAGGCCGAACTCTAGATTTAATAAACGGAATCTCTGCGAGTCAGCTCGGTGGGTGGCGAATTTACTGGAAAATGTTGTTCACTCCCCATGGGGTGGGGGTGGGGATTCCTTTCTCATGACGTAAGCGTAGCCAGCTGATTTGCAGCTGTAGTGTTGTGAAATAATTTCAACGGACGTCATATGAGATTCTCAAATAATAACATAATAAATGTTCAGGGACAATCTTACACAAATCGACCTAGTCACAAACTGAGGAAAGCTTGTACTATTAGATATTAGACGATGGTCAGTTACCAAAAATCTGTCATTAGCAGTTTGAAGTTTTTGCTGACTAGTCACCGGCTGTTTTACAATGAAGCGAAAAATTTAACGGTTCAGGCAGGATTCGAACCTGCGTTTCCAACGGCTTTCCGGGCCAACACGGGTGCTACCGTACCGACTGATGCCAGAGCCGTTGAATTTCTCAACCAGATATCATTTTTCGCTTGATTGTAAACATTTGGTTTACGTTAGCAGACGTTACTGCTTTAATAAAAATAACTAGTCGCCGAATAATCGGGTGATGCCGAAAAGTCGGCTTTCCCGACTAGTCGGCCAATCTCTAGTAGCTACCGTAGCTACCTATCAAGCGGAGTACAAGGTCTCCAGTCACAGTCAGTCTGATCAATACTCAACATCATCACGGTCAAACACTGAATTATATATTATGACACGCGATCAGGGGGGTAATTCGACCAATTTTAGAGATGATGGAGATCTCTCCATTTCATCGCCATCCGTCACTTTTGACGTGTCCCTTGACAAGTGGCGATATCCATAGAACATCACAACTTCGTCAATCCGGTCGCGCTTAATTTGCGTTTCTTGTGACGGCATAAATAACAGGCGCATACTTTAACTTAACCGTGTAGTGCGTGAAATTAGTCAGTTACGTTTCGTTCAAAACGTAAATTCATATATGCATGAATAGGATTTTTGACAACCATTATCGCCTTCGTATTTCCAAAATTGAGATGAGATATGTCACTTGAAGCTCATCGCATTTTAATGACAGTTCAAAGGCGATATCACTGTTACATAATAGAGTTTTGACCTTTTGCGATTTCTTAAACGGCATTCTCGAATTAGGTCCCTGATTGGATTGGAACTGCATTGTTGCGCGACATATCGCCTGCACCTCTAGCACAACTGCGACACGCGACTCTTTCTCGCGCGAGAAATATTGCCTATCTCTTTCTTCGCAGTACTGTGAGAGAGTGACGGGCGATGCTAGGTATATCGTTAAACCTACCCGTCTAGCATAACAATTTTTCGCGACTTTTGTCGCGCGGCATAGCGCTACCCGTCACCCTCTCACATTACTGCACAGGAAGAGACAGGCAATTATCTCGCGCGAGAAATAGTCGCTTGTGACAGATGTGCTAGAGTCTGGCCATCGAAACGTGATACTGAAAATTACCGCCAAATTTAAAAATTCTAGCACATATTTAATCGCCAATGAGCAATGACTGATACCAATGCAATCTTGCAGATATTAGTCATTGGCACTGAAAAATATAATGTCAAAAGTACCAAAACTGTTTAGTCCTAGTTTGTACAGCGATAACAAAGATCTGCCGCGTGACGTAAGCCGAAGCCGAAGGCGAGGGCTTTAATGACACGAGTTTGGAATTCCTTTACCACCAGAGTCACGTACGATGTTTTTCATCACACTTTAGAAGAAATAAAACAAAAAAATTTAAATAGTAGTCAATACCAAAATTACTTACAGCCCTAGAGCGTAATTTACGACTTACCACCCGCTTTTCTAGCATGTAAACCCTTGATTTACGAGCAAGTGTGATGAAAAATGTTTTACGTGAGTATTTGTGTCAGTCTCTTAGTCCCTTTGCCTATGATTCAACATGACAAGTTACGATTGACGCCTCAAAGTTCACCAGCTTTTTCATCGAGGGGTACCTACCACGGTAATGTTTGCTCAGTAAACTTAGCTCCGATCAATACTGACTGTCATTTTCAGTCCCGACTCGGCTCGGGTACCAGTAGGTACTGGCACATAGCAGCACAGGTCGATACAGCTTTTTACAAAGATCTGCCGCGTGACGTAAGCCGAAACCGAAGGCGAGGGCTTTAATGACACGAGTTTGGAATTCCTTTACCACCAGAGTCACGTACGATGTTTTTTGTCACACTTTGGAGGAAATAAAACAAAAGTAGTAGTAAAAGTAGTAAATACCAAAATTACTTACCGCCCTAGGGCGTAATATACGATTTAACACCCGGTTTTCTAGCATGTAAGCCCTTAAAGTGTGATAAAAATTACTTACCGCCCTACCGCCCTAGGTAATTTACGACTTACCGCCCGCTTTTCTAGCAACGCTATGCATACGCATATGCTAGCCGTTTACGAGCAAAGTGTGATGAAAAAACTTTACGTGAGTTTTTGTGTCAGTCTCTTCGTGGCTCTTTTGCCTATGATTCAACATGATAAGTTTATGATTGGCGCCTCAAAGTTCAGTAGCTTTCATCGTGGGATAACACGGTAATTTTTGCTCAGTAAACTTAGCTCCGATCAATACTGACTGTCATTTCCAGTCCCGACTCGGCTCGGGCACCAGTAGGTACTGGCACGCAGCAGCACCGATCGATAGAATACGGCTCTGTACAAAGTTATTGTAAGTGATATCGTGACTAGAACTGAAGTCTAGTCCGTTTATTGCAGGGCTATGCATTAATCCGACCGAAATACCTTTACTTTAATTTTCAACGCAACTTTACAAACAACTTAATAACCTAAATTTAAAAAAAAACCGGCCAAGAGCATGTCGGGCCACGCTCAGTATAGGGTTCCGTAGTTGCTCATCCTTCACAATAGCCTTAAGTTACGAGAAAGATTTTAAGCTCTATAAAAAGGTCGCAAACGCCAGAGTAACTGTAGTTACTTATTACCTTCTGGAAGTCAATTTACGTCCTTTTAAGAAAATTATAAAATTTTGCGGTAGCTCAAAAACGGCTTGACCGAATTTATTCAATATAGTTTTCATTGAAAGTACTTATAACGCCTCATTTTCATGAATTTTTCCATAATTTTTTGACCCGTGGTGCTGACTTTTTAAAAAAATAATGTTAAAAGACTCCTATTATTTTTAAAGGACCTATTCAACGACACCTCACACACTAGTGTTGAAACGAAAAAAAAAAATCACCCCCACTTTAGGTGTTCGAGAGGTACCCGAAAAAAAAAAGTTTTTTTAGTTTTTATTTTACCGTTATGTCGGCGTGATACATACACATATTCATACCAAAATTCAGCTTTCTAGTACAAATGATCACGGAGCTAAGCCGCGGACAGACGGAAAGACGGACATGGCGAAACTATAAGGGTTCCTAGTTGACTACGGAACCTTAAAAAACACCCACGACCTGAGGACCTGACGACCTGAGTAGCTAGGCATCACGAGACCCTCATTCAATGAGTGATATAGAAAATGCTACTTAAACTGAACGTCACTACAAATTTTGTAATTCTTAGCATCAATATTGGCTGAGATCTTGTCACTTGTTCCTATTAAAACTGCATATCTTGGAAACTACTGGTCCTATTTCCACCAAACATAGCTAAGAACCATCTCGACAGACAAGTCTTTCGATAGAAAAAACCGCACTCAAATTGGTCTATCCTTTTGGGAGCTCCGATGCCAGACAGACAAACAGCTACACATGCTAAACTTAAACGACCCTGTTTTTTCATAGTACTAATTATTATTACCTCATTATGTAAGTGTTTTGGTTCCGTACTGTTAATTTACATATTTACTGAAATAAATAAATTAAATTAAATTAAATTAAATTAATCGGGGGCTAAAAAAATAGGTACCACATCTTCCTTTAATTTCAGAGCGTACGAAGGTGATTATTATAATTAGCTATTCTTGTTATTATGTATAAGTTCATAAAAAAAAAAACAAATAAGCACGAGACAAGTCTGCATTTAAATAACATAGGTAGGTACGCTGTAGATGGAGTGGCGGAGACAAAAGTCGCCGTCCGAGACGTAGAGAGAAGATATGATCCTAATAATTTATTACGTCTCTCGACGTACTGTCCGTAGTATTAAACGTATGATTAAACGCCGTATTTTTTCCAAAAATGTGCGATGTACAATATCGCGTTGTATTGTACCGTAAATTACAACAATAAACTTAATTTTCTCGACTCGCGGAATCGACGGTACCACCCAAATTTTGCCGATCATGGTCTCGTGATTGAATGCTAATGCTAAGTTTATGGTTATTGATATAATTTCGGTTGGTCTTGCAAGGTTATATATAGAAGATCTGCGTGTCATACTCAACTTTAGATGGAGAAGATTGGTTGAACAAAATTAAAAAGTAAGTATTTTGACAACAAAAAACATTTTTATGACAAGCTTTTAGGTTTAGCCGACTGCACTTATAGTTGAACATTCATCAATTGCTCACTGTGACGATTCTAAAGGCCCCAAACTCGGTGGGATTGCTTTATCTATTACAGAGCTTCTAGTGCCACCTTCTGGCTCCATCATGAGACCAGCCCCATGGTACCATATTATTGTATTGTCATCAAAGTTAAGTAGGTATGCAAATTTCAATGCCTAAGGGCCTGGCCATCTATGTCCGGGCTTGCTGCTTTAGCTAATGAATGAAAATCTTATATTTCAGACATAATAGAATCCATAGCATATTAGTAGGGTCTAAGGTTAGTATGTCCTTAAAATTAAACAAGATATTTATTATTTACATTACAAATAAAGCTACGCCTTTAACCTGCTCTGTCCACCATCTTTGTACAGGACAGCAACTGCTTTTAGAATGCTGCTGGGACTTTGCCTCAGGTGGCTCCAAGTTGAGACTATCCGTTTCCTCAGGATGGCTTGGAAACTATCAGTGCGGGCTTCGGCAAACATGCCTGAGGCACTACACCGACTAGGGAGTCTCATCAGCATTCTAAAAGCATTGTTATATTGGACACACAGAACGCTGAAAGTTCGCTTCGTATACCTAACCCACAGACTGCTCGTGTAGATTGGCTATAAGCTTTAAAAAGCGTTATCTTAACTTCATATGTACATCGAGCAAATCTGCGGACAAGCATATCACTGCGGACTGCCAACGCTCTGCGCTCCCTCTCTATATCCATTATCGTCTTTAATTGCTAATATAATGTACTGCGTTTTAGTGCCACTATGCCTGGGCTAGACCGACACTTGTTAGACTATACTTTAATGAATGAATCTGGTATTGCGTAAACAGCTAGTTCAGCGGGGGTCAACAATTTCTAGAAGCACGCCATCGTTAAACATGTGAGCAGCATACGTCACGAGTAGACAGAATGCAGGCTAGCTGCCCGACCGAGCGTACCTAACGTCTTAGTTTCGGCTTGGCCTGAAATTCTTTCGTATTTAGGATTTCAATTTTTGGCTGTTCTGTTCTTGAAACCGTATTCCACCGTGTGAAAATGTTAACAGGTTCAATAATAAAATTATTCGTTAGTTAATCGTTTTTTTTTTCAAAATAGCGGTTAAGGGAGCGGGACATCCTTTCTAAAATGCTGATTAATATCAATTATTTTTATTAACATATCCTCAAAGTTACTACTTAGGGGCTATTGCAATTTATGTTGGTATATATTCTTAACCAACAAATTGAATTTTTCATTTTTTTTTTAATTATTTATTGAATTAAGGTTCACCAACAATTGTTAACACCAAAACATGGTAAGTCATACTATTACACTCTTGGATGTGGGTGTCACAATTACTTATAGGTAGACACAACATGCAAAACAACTAGTAAACAATTAAGTAAGTAAGTAAGTAAGTAATTTATTCATAACAACATACAGTCGTGTTGAAATACAATAATTTAAAATAACAAAAAATAATTATCAACTATATGCTAAATTATTATTTATAATATAGGTACGATACAATTTTAATAATTAATGTAAAATGTCAATATCAGAAGAAACCATTATAATTATGTACAATCATGTCAACCAATAAATAGAGTAAAATTATAAGTTCATTCACCAAATATTATAAGTAAAATTATCAAATTGCCAAAATAAATAATTATTAAGTATGAGCGTAAAAATCATCAACCGAATAATAACACTTCTCTAACAAGAAAGCTTTCAATTTATTTCCAAAAATAGAACTGTTGTTTATTGATTTTAATTCCACTGGCAACTCATTGAATAACCTTATTGCTTGATAACCCGAAGCGTGCTTTACTACTTTGAGTCGGGTGTTGGTTGGCTGTAGCAGATCTTTTCTTCTTGTAGCTAACCGTTTATCTCTCTGTTCTGGTGTTTCTATGTCGTTCATATGCTTTATCAGATCCGTTAGAACTACCAGAATGTATAGGCTAGGAACAGTAAGAATCTGAAACTTTGTAAAGTACTCTCTACAAGACGTCTGCTGAGGTACTTTAGCCATTATTCTAATAGCCCTTTTCTGCGCAACGAATGCAGCCTGGACATTGTATTTGTAACTTTGTCCCCAGAATTTTATACTGTACCGTAGTTTGGATTCCAACAACGCATAATAAACCATTTTTAATTGATTCAGTTGCAACTCATTTAAACTAAAGTATAGCAATTTTTAGAACTATATCTAGAAATTAAAGTAAACATAATATGCCAACTAACCAAGAACATCATAAAACATTCTAAAACATTTTAAAACACTTTTACTTATTAATAAATAATGTGGTATTACCACATAAAAAATATGAATCGATAAAAAGATTCTATACAAATACTTTTACTTATTCTTATTATAATATGAACAGTAAACGTAAATAGATCAAAAAGAAGGGAAATCGACACTGCCCTAGAGGTTATGTGTTAGCCTTCAGTATATGTGTTACTAATTTATGGGGTGGATCACAGTGAATGTCCACTACATCACTGTAAGTGTTAGCAACTTTACACAGCCTACAAATCGGGGAGTTTCTACCTGAGACGGATCCTCTCAGCGGCGGGCACAAAGGTGTAATGGGAACACGAGGGAAGCGAGAAGGAGCACGAAAACGCAGAAGCATTAGTAGCTGGGGCAATCTATTTTGCGTTGTACTAATTTGTACATGAATAATGCATCAAGGATTGTTCTACGGGTTTCTAATGAGGTTATATTGAAATGTTGTAATTTGCGTATGTAGGAAATAGATTTTTTAGCTACAACACGTGTTTGAAATGCTAGATGCCGAACAAACCGTTTTGGATGCGTTCCAATCTTAAGGAGTGAGTTGCGTAGTGTGGTCTCCATACAACACTGCAGTATTCCATAATGCTTCGTACCAGACTGTTATACAGCAATGTTTTTGTGTTACTACGTCTAAATGATTTAGTGTTACGAATGACAAAGCCCAACTGCTTCGACGCCTTTTTGATTATGTTTTCAATATGCGGGACGAAGGTTAACTTACTGTCAAAAAGCACTCCTAAATCACGTATGGTGTCAACCGTACTGAGTCTGTGACCATTAATGAAGTAGGCAGAATGTGTGATGTTGTGTTTGCGAGTAAATTTCATATGGACACATTTTTCCGTGTTCAAATGCATACAATTTTGCGAGCACCATGCGATAAGTCTATCAATGTCACTTTGCAGTAAGACGATGTCTTCAGGGGAATCTATGGTACGTGCAAACTTTAAATCATCTGCGTACATAAAAACCTTAGAGTGATGAAAACATTCAGGGATATCATTAATAAATAAGTTGAAGAGGATGGGACCTAAATGTGAGCCTTGCGGTACACCGGAAGTTATGTTATGGGAGGCTGACTGGTAACCATTTACCACTACATAGAAACTTCTTCCTGTTAAGTAAGAACGAAGCAAGTCCAGCAGTGTGCCCGAGAGTCCGTATGCTGACAGTTTATACATCAATAATGCGTGAGAAACTTTGTCAAATGCTTTGCTGAAGTCAGTATATATTACATCCGTCTGTTTTCCAGAGTCAATAGCACTTGCTACAAGTTCGGTAAAAGTTATTAAATTTGTACAAGTTGATCTACTGGTGACAAATCCATGCTGATGGTTGGTAAGATAAAGTTTTAGGTGATTTTGTATGTAAGGGCAGACAAGTGATTCAAATATTTTACCAAAACAGGATAAAATAGAAATTGGTCTGTAATTAGAAACAAAATTATCTCCGCCCGACTTATAAACAGGAACTACTTTCGCAGTTTTCCATTCAGTCGGAAAAATACCTGTGACAAGGGATTTGTTATAAATTAACCACAGAGGATGAACAAGTTGAGACGAACATGATGCAATAAAAATTGGTGGGATATTGTCGGGTCCAGCTCCCTTGCTACAATCTAGCTCTCATAGTTTTTTGAGTAATGCCTCCTTCTCGATTACAGGAGCTGCTAAACATTGACTATTATTGACAAGAGATTGCAAAAATTGAGAATTGTAGTCTTCACTGACATCATCGTCTAGAATGTAGACTGTGGAAAAGTAAGATGCAAACATATCACAAATTTCCGTGCTAACTGAAGTTGTGGTAGACTCATCGGAAAGTGATGCAGGATAAACACTTGGTCCACCGCGTTTTGCTTTGATATGAGACCAAAATAACTTAGGATTAATGGCGATTTCGTCTTCTACTTTTGCTATAAATGCATTATAACGTGAGGTAGCTAGATGATCGCATCGTTTGCCAAGTAGTTTTAATTCGATTTCGTCTAACGGATTTTTGTATTTTTTATAGCGAATTCTTATCTTGTTCTTTTCATTTAGGGCTTTTCTTAATGTATAATCGAACCAGGGTGGACATCGGTTATTTTTAGGGTTCCGTAGTCAACTAGGAACCCTTATAGTTTCGCCATGTCCGTCTGTCCGTCTGTCCGTCCGTCCGTCCGTCCGTCCGCGGCTTAGCTCCGTGATCATTAGTACTAGAAAGCTGAAATTTGGTATGAGTATGTATATGTATAACGCCGACAGAACAGTAAAATAAAATTTAAAAAAAAGTTTTTTTTTCGGGTACCTCTCGAACACCTAAAGTGGGGGTGCATTTTTTTTTTCTTTTCAACACTGATGTGTGGGGTATCGTTGAATAGGTCTTGTAAAAATAATAGGGGTCTTCTAACATTATTTTTTGATAAAGTCAGCAGTTTTGTAAATATTCGCTCCAAAAACAAAAAAAATAGTGTCCCCCCCCCCCTCTAACTTTTCAACCACGGGTCAAGAAAATTCGGAAAAATTCATGTTAATGAGGCCTTATAAGTACTTTCAATGAAAACTATATTGAACAAAATCGGTCGAGCCGTTTTTGAGTTATCGCCAAATTTCATATTTTTTCTTAAAAAGGACGTAAGTTGACTTCCAGAAGGTAGTAAGTGATTACAGTTTCTAGGGCGTTTACGACCTTTTTATAGAGCTTAAAATTTTTCTTAACTTAAACCTCGGGCTTAAAACAGCAGTTTATTGTGAAGGATGAGCAATTACGGAACCCTACACTGAGCGTGGCCCGACATGCTCTTGGCCGGTTTTTATTTGGCTTGACAAAAGGCACGTGTCTTCGAACTACCATTTGAATGACCTCTGTAAATTTCAACAGCATTTCATTCACATTAAGGTCATGAAACAATTCATCCCAGCATTGGTCATCTAGGTCTTGACGAATAATGTCGTATGGGGCTTTATAAAAATTTGGTCTGGTACTTACAGTGTTATATGTAAGTCGAGGTTCTTTACAAAAACTAATAACAACATCGAGAGGTGGGTGGAGCGGATCAATTATACTCAAAGGACTGAGATTCTTAGATACAGCGCATGACGTTAATGTAGTTATTATTAAATCCAGTATACGGCCCATATTATTTTTTTCCAAGTTGAACTGTTTAAGTCTGTTAGCATGCATAAAATCCATTAAAACGTTTCCGAACCCAGGTACTATATAATTATATGTTTTATTAGCAATAAGTGTCCAATCAATGTTTCCCAAATTAAAATCTCCAGCTATGAATACATTATCTTGTTTTTCCAGTACAGAATTACAATGGTTTATGAAATATTTTAAGGAACTTTGTAACAAAGGAGGTGGTAAATAAACAGCACAGAAAGCCACTTGACGAACAGATTGCGATGGAGCATCTGGAATATCGATTGTAATCCATAGGTCCTCGTAATTACTTTCCCATTTAGTCATTCGTTTAGGAGATAGTGATGTGTGGACCGCGATTAATACCCCCCCCTCCTTCTTTACCCTTGTGTTCCTCAGATTGTTGTCTATCTCGTCTAAACACCACATACCTGTCGTCAAATAGCTCACTGCTCATTACAGAATCATTAAGCCAAGTTTCTGTTAATATTATAATATCATATTTGTTACAACACATGTTACGATAAAAAATTACAGTTTTGGTACGTAGTCCGCGGATATTTTGATAATATATATTTAATTCTAGCTCTTTCGTAAGTAATTCCATTAATACTGACAATTATTAAGGTATAACAGATGGTACGCGCGGTTGTACGTAAGCTTTTTCAAACTATCCACGTTACTAATGTGTATTGCTTCGCTGTCCTCTGTTTTTCTAACATAAATTTTCCCGTATCTTGTCCAAACTTGCTTATAATTTTTTTCCTTGGACACACGTCTGGCCGCTGCATGGAGCTTCTTATTGGCAGGAGATAAATGCTCGACAACATAAACTGGAGATTTTATATCGGTAAATCCGAGCTGTGCTGCGTTTAGCTTATTCGCAGGATTAGCTTTGTTAAATTTGATAACGGAAGCTAGCAGTTGGTCGCGAGCTCTTGGGGACATAAGCTGCACTACTATTGAACGGGGGCGCTCGCTATCTTTATTTAGCTTTGCAATACGGGTACAATGCATGACGCCGATTTCGTGTAGATCACATCCCACCGTTTGTATGAGGCTGTTAATAATCGTGTACAAGTTTTCTTTCTTGTTCTCCGGTACGCACTGAATTTCTAAATTATTTGCCCGGGACAGCTGCTCCAATTGATTAACTTTTTGCGCCAACTCGGTAACAACACATTTTAAATTTATGTTTTCAGACTGCACTTCCGTCATTTTCGTCTTCGTTTCACTTAGTTCCACTGCCATCTCATCGAATTTTGCACTCATAAAGTTCATCGAGTCTTGCATGTCTCTCATCTCCTGTTTTACGGGTTCTAATTGACTATTAATAGCACTGAGAAATATAGAATTGATCTCCTTTACTGCAGAGCTCAGTTCTTGTTTAAGAAGGTCCTGAACTATGCTACGAACGTCGTCAGAAGTGAGCGCCGCTGCCGCCGCGGGCGGCGATGTCAGCGCTTGCCTTTTATTGCCTCTGGTAGTTGTGATGTTACGAATGGGAGTCGAATCATTTTTAGCACTTTTAGGAGCGCGTGAGGCACACGCAGGACAGCTCCAATCTGCGGCAACAATAGAATCTTGGTCGAGACCCGGCGTTGACAAACAAACTAAGTGGTAATACTGTTTGCACTTTGTACACTTTACGGAGTGATCATCTTCAACATCTTCGTTGGCACAACATCCCCAGGTTTTCGTATCGATGGACGACATTTTCCACTTATGTATTAATAGAAGTATTGCAATTATTTGTATGTAAAAGCAACGTTTACTGACTTCGTTATGAATTCTCAATCGACCGACTAAAGACTGTGTGACAGTTCAGACAAAAATAGATCTTCCCTCAATGGCATAAGAGCGTTGTCGTATGAAGACTTCTATTCTATTTTTATATAAAAAAAAAAATGGCTACTGCCCATTGGGTCAATTTTGCCAGTGTCAAAGTTGACGAACGTTGTACGGTGAGTTGAGCTTTTTGTAAAGTGATAGCGATTTACAAAGAACCACGCGGTCTACCGGGCCTTGACCCAAGAAGGGCTATGTACGCTTTAAGTTGAATTCTTCATTAACTATGTATGAAGACTTACTTTGTCGAGATAAACAGCGGCAATCGAAGCACTGTCTTGTTCGCGCGAAGAACGTCGTAAGCGCCGTGAATTCTGCGGCACTTACACGTTTGCACCGAGACACTTTATTTTTTTACAATGGCGGTGGCTCATAACTTACGGATTATTTTAATTTTGTATTTTTATTGATATCCAGCACAACACATAAGCACTAGGTGTTCCAATCACTTAAGAATAAGTCCCACTATACGATTTACATACGTTTTTACTTTGATAATGTCTTAACTATTTAATTTTGATTAATTTAGAGGAGCACTTTGTTTACTCTGTTTACTAGGCGACGTTCCGTTACGTTCATTGATAATAATTATTTCAAAAATGACACGACATCGACAAAATTTACGCAGAAAACTGTTTTTTTTTTCAGCTTATTTTCAGAACTCTGGGAGAAATATTATCCACTTTAAAAAGTTGGTAGAAAAAAATACATTTTAACATGTATAAGGCGCCTTAAAAGTCATATTTGAGCGACTTCGAAAAAATATCGTCAGGTCTAAAGAACCACTAATCCAATAGGATCTTTTGTAAACCCTCATTGCGACAACGCTTGTTCCAACACCTCAATAGTTTAATTTAAACTATTGATACAAATTACAAAGATATCAAAGCTGAAAGAAAAATTGAAATGAGTTACCTGAAGGACGAGACCGGGAATCGAACCCGGTACCTCTGGATTGCCGGTGTAAAAACCTTTCAAATACCTAAACAATGCAAAGATCGACACACGAAGCATAAGGAAAAATTCCAAAGGTTGATGGAGTTCGGGTAGCGAAGTGGTTAACGCACTGGACCGGCAATCCTAGGTAAATGATTTCAATTTTTCTTTGAGCTTTGATATCTTTGTATCAATAGTTTAATATAAAAATTGTGGTGTGTACCCACATAAAAAAATGAGACATTTTACATGTTTCATAAATTGACCTCAATAGTTTATTTCGAAATTGCTGAAATTAGTAAATTTCCGTTCTCTACGGCCGGCGATAACTGCCGGAAATCGTCCGGAGATCCAATCATCCGGACATATCAAAATAATTTAGGTCCAAGCTGAAATGAGGACGCTTCCTTGGCTCGGTCAATGAATGGATCTGATCTAAAACAGCACGCTATCGTCGAACATGTCAGACAGACACGTAAAGTCTAGACGCTAGACGGAATAAAAGCGGCTACATACATGGCTATATACTGACTTGGTGTTTTATGGAGAGACAAGAAGCCTATACCTATCGTATCGGGATATGGGGCTTTTTAGTCGAATTTTTGACAATTTTTGACCCTAGAATCATCCAACTGATGACGACGACTGACGGTTGACGCAGTGTGCAGACACCTGCCTACTAAGCCGGCAGTCCCGGGTTCGGACCCCGGCCGGGGCAATTATCTGTGTGATGAACTCGAATATTTGTTCTTGGGTCATGAACTCATGATGTTATCTGTATATGTATTTATATATTACGTATATCGTCGTCTAGTACCCATAGTACAAGCTTTACTTAGTTTGGGACTAGGTCGATTTGTGTATGATTGTCCCATAATATTTATTTATTGAATTATCACAATTTGGATGATATAGATTTTTTTTGTCGAGTTTTATTCAGATTTTTTTCAAAATGGCGTAGATACGGTATAGATTGGTGGTTGGAAACCTACAAAATGACTGATGTTAGTAATTTCGAATCAAACTTGTGAGGGCTTCAGCTCACATAGTCACTAACAGTGTTGTCTACTTAGGTAATAAGTTCTAGTAGAGGATCCCGATATAGAACGACCTTCACCGAGATGTTTATTTGATGAAATGTATTTTATATTTAATTTAATATGTCAATAAATATATTGCATATGGGTTGCCTAACAAATTTTAGTCCAGGGTATGTTTAATTAATAATTAAAAAAAAAATTTTTTAAACATTTGATTATTAGATAAATTCTATACCAATCGAAAGTATGAAGCCCATAGAATATGCAAACGTTAGGTTGCCTATTCTATCCTATGCCACCCTAAGGCATGTCGAAGCAACTGGTTGAAAAATTCAATGACTCTGACATCTGATTCGGTGGTCCAATTGGGAGGACGCCAGTGTTGGCCCGGAAAGCCGTTGGAAACGCAGGTTCGAATCCTGTCCGAATCATTAAATTTTTCAATTTTCGCTTCATTTGTAAACATTTAGTTTACGTTAGCAGACGTTACTGCTTTAATAAAAATAAGTAATCTTTAATGTTATTTAATTTCAATTCAATAATCAGACCGTTGCAAAATGCTAGTATAGATTTACCTGTTTAAACCTGGCTACCCGATAGTTGTGACGGGAAATGAATAGGCAACCTAACGTTTGCATATTCTATGGGCTTCATACTTTCGATTGGTATAGAATTTATCTAATAATCAAGTGTTTAAAAAACATTTTTTTTTAATTATTAATTAAACATACCCTGGACCAAAATTTGTTAGGCAACCCATATGCAATATATTTATTGACATATTAAATTAAATATAAAATACATTTCATCAAATAAACATCTCGGTGAAGGTCGTTCTATATCGGGATCTTAGACTATACTTTCTGTCACCCGTTATAAACCCAAACCCTTTAGGCCCTTCAGGCTCCTTAAATCCGTTCAAAAATGCTGACTGTTTTAGACATTTTCTCTATGATCAAACATTTTTCTTAACATATTATCAATGTTACTAGTTAGAAGAAGGCTATTGCGATTTATTGGTATATATTTGAAACCTACAGTTCAAATTTTTCTTAGATAATTGTTGTTTCAAAAACGAATCTAAACAAAATTCACGCAGAAAACTGTTTTTTTTTTCAACTTATTTTCGACTACACGCAATGAAAGCATGAAATAGCGTTCCTTTCTAGAACTCAGGGAAAAGTAGTGTTGACTTTAAAAAGTTGGTTGAAATTATCAATATATTTGTCATAATATTAAAAAAATACTTTTTAAATAAGCTTAGCTAATAGCCAAGTGAACGATTTATTAAAATAGTTTGTTTAGTAGGTGAGTCAAGGCAAGTCGGCAGAACTCCGGGAACTTATCGATTCAGGTGAGTCACTGCTCTGCTGATGCGTAAGTATGGGGTTGTTCACATTATAACCATAGGATAAGAAAATAAGGTATGGCTCTGTCTAGTAAGTCTTAGGACTCACTAGACAGAGCCATACCTTTTTCTACGTCACTGATTAGTCAATTATTGTATTAAGCGGTTTACACTCACGTGAAATTGTCAGGAACGGCCCGACATGTTTCTAACTCGTCTCGTATGGAGCTCTCGTATGGAACATGTCGGGCCGTTCCTGACAATTTCACGTGAGTGTAAACCGCTTAATACAATAATTAAATATGTCTCACGAAAGTTTTAATAAGATTATTACTGATAAATTGCCGCTTTATGGTACCGTAAAACTACCCAACTATAGTCCAATCATCAAAATCAAATTCTATCAGTGATTTTATACGTTTTTATTTAAGTTAGTTAAATTACGTTGTTCACCTTAGAGTTTATTCGTAATAAGTAATTGTCATAATATCAACGAGTAATTTTTGGATTAAATTGGACCATAGTTGTGTGGACTAGCTAGACTATAGTTTTAACGGTAACGAAGTCTCAAAGATGCTTGGAGCAAAGATGTTTTAGCCAGACTATCCGTGCGGTTACAGATGTAAACATAAGATGCCTACACTCAGACACCGAGGTCGACGCTCGCTGGAATCGATACGGACGCTTGGAACCTGGAATGGGGTCAAGCGAGCCTGTCTGCACAACTGTTGGTGATTCTTGTCGCGCGACATAGCATCACCCGTCGCTCTCTCACAGTACTGTAAAATTGGGCAAGTGCGAGCCCGACTCGCGCATGAAGGGTTCCGTACCTATACATATATATAATCTATAACAAGTTTGTTGTATATGGGAGCCCCCCTTAAATATTTATTTTATTTTATTTTTAGTATCTGTTGTTATAGCGGCAATAGAAATACATCATCTGTGAAAATTTCAACTGTCTAGCTATCACCGTTGTTGAGATACAGCCTGGTGACAGACGGACTGACGGACGGACGGACGGCGAAGTCTCAGTAATAGGGTCCCGTTTTTACCCTTTGGGTACGGAACCCTAAAGACCGGCCAAGAGCATGTCGGGCCATGCTGTGTAGGGTTCCGTAGTTGCCCGTCATTCACAATAGACGAACAAAGAGTATTGTAGACGAATTTTAAATTACTAGAAAGATTTCAAGCGCTATAAAAAGGTCTTAAACGCCAAAGTAACTGTAATTACTTATTACCTTCTGGAAGTCAACTTACGTCATTTTAAGAAAATTATTAAATGTTGCGATAACTCAAAAACGGCTCCACCGATTTTATTCAATATACTTTTCATTGAAAGTACTTATAAGGCCTCATTTTCATGAATTTTTCCATAATTTTTTGACCAGTGGTTGAAAAGTTAGAGGGGGAGGGGACGCTATTTTTTTGATTGCCGGAGCGAATATTTACAAAACTGCTGACTTTATCAAACAGTAATGTTTGGAAGCCCCTACTATTTTTAAAATACCTATTCAACGACACCGCACAGACTAGTGTTGGAACGAAAAAAAAAATCACCCCCACTTTATGTGTTCGAGAGGTACCCGAAAAAAAGAAAACAAATTTCAGCTTTCTAGTACTAATGATCAAGGGGCTAAGCCGCGGACGGACAGACAGACAGACAGACGGTCAGACGGACATGGCGAAACTATAAGGGTTCCTAGATGACTACGGAACCCTAAAAAGCGCGTCGTAACGTACATCCTACCTGGTCGTACGGACAGTGAACGTGTTAAGCCCCAGTGTACGGTATACCAGTGCAGTAGAAACTGCGTCTGTACTGACCCTCGCTGGGACCTGACCTAGATACACTGCATGCAGTGTTCCAAGCATGTGGAGGACGCTGTACATGAACGGTTTAAATACCTATTAATTTATAAGGTGCTCTTCTAATCTGTTTGTAGAGCGCCTGAGCCGGCGGTCCCGAGTAAAAACGGGACCCTATTACTGAGACTTCGCTGTCCATCCGTCTGTCCGTCTGTCACCAGGCTGTATCTCAAGAACGGTGATAGCTAGACAGTTGAAATTTTCACAGATGATGTATTTCTATTGCCGCTACAACAAATACTAAACATGAAATAAAATAAATATTTAAGGGGGGCTCCCATACAACAAACTTGTTATAGATTATGGTACGGAACCGTTCATGCGCGAGTCGAACTCGCACTTGCACAATTTTTAATTTTCTATGTATTTATCTATATAAGTATGTATATCGTCGTCTAGGACCCATAACATAAACCTTCTTGTACTTTATTTGGGACTAGATCGACTTGTGTGAGGTTGTCTTACCTATTCGAGAGGAAAATTCGACCATATTTTTTTTTAACGTAGTCGGGCAAAAAGTATCCTATAACCATCTTTGGATCAGCTATCCCTGTACCGAAACTGGTTAAAATCCGTCCAGCTATTTCGGAGTGATGAGAGGATAAACAAAAATTACCATCAGATGGCGCTGTATCGCTTCATAATTTTTAGGGTTCCGTACCCCAAGTGTAAAAAACGGGACCATATTACTAAGACTCCGCTGTCCGTCTGTCTGTCTGTCCATATGTCACCAGGCTCTGTATCTCATGAACCGTGATGACAGTTGAAATTATCACAGACGATATATTTCTGTTGCCGCTATAACAACATAAAAAAAAACAGAATACCTACAACAAATATTAAAGGTGGCTCTGTGATTCTGGGAGAAATGTGGTTTTGTGGACACGTACCCTTATCCAGTGCGAAAACGACAGGTTAAAAAATCCCATGGCTGTTTGCGAAAAAGATGACAACATAAGTTTTTTTTTGGGAATTTTATGGCCTGTTGACAACATAAGTCATGGTAAAAAAAGTTACCTGATTAAAGATGAACTCTCTGGGCAGGGACATGGTGCGATGTCCGGAGGCGCGGGTAACGAGATGGGTATGTCGCACTTAAAGTGGTCTTCGGACTCCGTGGAACCTAGCTTGAGCTCTTTAGCATTCACAGCAAACGCCGAATGCATTTGATAATTACTAAAAATCTTTAAGGTAGCCGTTGTAATAGTTTTATTCAACTTTTTTATACAAAATATCCTTCCCTTTTCCTTAACGCGCGATTTAAACTGTGTCTCGAATATTACGGGAGCGCGTTCATCTTTTATTATTATACTTTTTTAATTCCCACTGGGCCTGGGCCCAGCGTTCCTAATTCGAATTCAAAATCGGGGCGCGTTGGAAATTTTGTTAGTTTTTTTTTATCGATGGCCTGTTTTACACTTCTTTTTCTTTTCGCTGCAACAGGCGAGCGAACGGCTTGACGCGCGAACAAGTAATGAGTAAAGAACGTACAAGATGCGCGCGCATCGTTGCAAATCGATAGTTGTACAAACTTAGTAAAGACGTTGGGGAAATCGGAAACTGACTTGCGTAGAACTGATTTTACGTTACCGTATGACGGTAATGCCACTGTCCACCCGCAAATATAAGTTTGTACGATATACGGAACACTGTCATATTTTTGTTATACTTCTAAATTTTATTTCCGCAATTTAAATTTTATATATTTTTTTCCGCTGCATTTTCCTTATATGTTGCAATTACTTGCTTAATAATTGACGTAGATTCATCCAGTTTCAAAAATATGTTACTATAATTTATGACGATGTAGATAAATATGAGGACTTATATTACAATTTAAAAATCCAGTAAGAAGGTATACTGAGTTTAATACGTAAATATCCGACAGTGTTACTAGCGTTAGCGTTATATATTTACTGAATTTGTTTCCGGATCCAATTTCCCAGTAAAGTCATTGGATTCAATCCAATTGTGTAGTAATTACGAAATTGGCATGAAATTGAGACCTTTAAGTTAAGCCCAGCTGGGTACAAGGCCTTAGCTTTTTCCGAGTTGTCTTATTCCATTGCTGAAAATAACTGATTACCATTTTTTACATTACTTTGCCATTATTATTTGATTAAGTAGGTACATGCTCGTGAAAAGATGGAGGTAAAGTGAGTCTCTTGGAAATAATTTGACACATTTACCCAAACGGAAACCTAAGACTCCACCGTCCGTCTGTCTGTCACCAGGTCGTATCTCATACACCGTTGAAATTTGCACAGATAGGTAGTGTATTTATGTTGCCGCTATAACAACAAATACTAAAAAGAAAACAACATAAATATTTTAGTGGGGCTCCCATACAACATTAAAAAAAATCCCTTTATTTATTTGGTGGTGGTACTCTACGTAACCTTCGTCCGCAAGTCCGACTTGCACTTGGCCACTTTTTTTTTTTTTATTATGATTACCTGCTCATGAAACAATGGAGGTAAAGTGTAAAGTGAGTATTGGATTTTTTTTTAATATCTATATTTATTTTGGTATAATAAATCAAAATAAAGGATGGTTTTTAAATTTCATCACATTTTTATTTATAGATACAAACTTTGTTGACTACATTAAAATCTCATAATAAATGGCAATTAATGACGATTTTACATTATTAGTAGGTTTTACTTCCTACTTCTTTAATATAAACTAAGTTTTCTACTTATTTTATAATTCTAATTGTATTGTATTTTAATACTAGATTTTAGACGTTATACAATACACTTTATTTGTTATTAATTATTATGGTTTAATCTTAACATTCAATATTAATATTTTATTATGTTCATTTAATTATTTACAATTTTAGCAGAATACATTTTTTTAGTTTATATCGAAAATGCCGATAACTAATTAGTTCAGTTTACCGATATCTTTAAGTCCGCAAATAATATTATCACATCAATAACCTAAATTAACAATTTAAAACACCCGCGCCACAAGTACTTGGTCATCATGAGACCCTCATTCAATGAGTAATAGAAAATGCTACTAAAACTGAACATAACTACCAAATTTGCAATTTTTATCTTCAATATTGGCCGAGATCTTGTCACTTGTTCCAATTAAAGCTGAATATCTTGGAAACTACTGGTCCTGTTTCTACCGAACGTAGCTAAGAACCATCTCGACGGACAAGTCTTTCGATAATTTTTAAAATTACGATTCAATATTTATTTCAGTAAAAGAACGAAGGATTGAGCCGGCAAACAATGTTTTGATATTGGTTGTTCACATACCGCTACTGACATTTTATCACTACATAGTATAAAATAAAGTAGCTTCCTTCTGTCTGTCTGTCAGTCTGTCCCTATGAATGCATCTTCTTTCTTTCCTATTACCCTCTGCTGGGGTGTAGGGCTCGAATCAAACTCCTCCATTTGCAGCGGTCTTGGGCAGTCTGTTCTACCTCCTCCCACGTCATGCCCAAGACGCCCAGTTCCTGCTCTACTGAGCGCCGCCAAGTTGTCCCTATGTATGCTTAGATCTTTAGAACTACTAACGCCACGGATTTTGATACGGTTGCTTTTAATAGATAGAGTGATTCAAGAGAAAGGTTTATATGTATAATACACTAGCTGTGCCCCGCGGTGTAACCCCGCTCATCCCACGGGAACACTATATTTATTCGGGATGAAAAGTATCCTATGTCCTTCCCCGGGATTGAAACTATCTATATACCAAATTTCATCTAAATCGGTTCAGCGGTTTAAGCGTAAAGAGGTAACAGACAGACAGACACACTTTCGCACTTATAATAAGTATTAGTATTAGTATGGATTGTTGATATATCATTGCACCCGTGCGAAGCAGGGCGGGTCGCTAGTAATGAATATATATGTCGTATACACATTATTGCTTTATGAAAGCGCCGGGGGTGTTTTAAATGTTTAATTTAGGTTATTATGAATTGTAATTGCACATTTAAATGTCGTTCTTGCAACTTCAGAGCTGATGAAAATAAGGCCACTGTCACAAGCTTTCCTTGCTCAGCTCTTCTTCGAAGCAAGTCTGCGTCTCCGTAGAGTGGAAGCTCAGCAAATCATCCTTCACGTCATACTTAAACTCAGCCGTCTGAGTCTCCGTAGATGTCAGATTAATGCTCAACGG
The DNA here is from genome assembly GCA_947623375.1 of Apotomis capreana. Taxonomy (NCBI): domain Eukaryota; kingdom Metazoa; phylum Arthropoda; class Insecta; order Lepidoptera; family Tortricidae; genus Apotomis; species Apotomis capreana. Next base: position 4,829,865 of record OX392523.1, read on the forward strand.
GCTGGACGATACGCTATCGAATAACTTGAAGTTGAGCTTCGGAGAGTCGTATAGACAGAAGCAAGTCTGAGTCTCCTTTATACTCAGATCCGGAGATTGTGTTTCAGAGGTGATAGTTTCCTTATTTGATCTGCTAAGACCGAACTCTACGGGGAACGTCTGAGTCTGTATATCAGATAAGGAGACTGTTTCTGAAAAGAAAATGGAGTCGTCTTCACTAGTCTGCGATTTGAGAGAGAGGAGATCTTCGAACACTGTCTGCGTTGATATCTCATCGGTTTTGGCCTCACCATCGCTTTTCCAAGATGGCAAAGCGACATCATTTTTGATATTCTCTTCGGGACGCGTTTGTGTAGCTAGAGTCCTTTTAGGACTATCGCAGATATATTCAAGTTTGTCATCTATTCTTATTTTCTTGCTTTCTGTGACAGTTTCAGCGGTGCGTTTCTTCGATTTCCTTTCCCTTTTATACTGCTTGTGTATCTCAGGATGTTTCCTCATCAAATGCACTAACAAACGTTCGTTATTCTTATACAATATATTACAAATCTGACATAAAAACCTCACGTTACAAGTCTTCAAGTGTCGCTCCAGCTCTGTGTCCGAAAAACTCATATTACATCTCTCGCAGACAACTTTGGTGCTGTGAACTTTGTTATAATGTTGGTTTAGATATTTCCGTTCAGTAAAAAACTTATTCTTACCAGAATTGATGAAGTAACTACATTCAGGATGGCTACAGTAATACTGGCACTCGATGACTAGATTTTTGGACACATGATGATGTTTTATAAGATGGTTGTGCAGGTAACGTTTCTTGATGTATTTTTCGTTGCATAAGACATCGGTAGCGTAAGGGCACGGTAGGGGTATCTTGGCCTCCATGTCACTGGCTGTGATGATTAGAAGCAGTTTGTCACCGTTCATGATGCACGTTACGGAGTTTCCTAACTCCATTGGGTGTGTTTTTTTCTGTAAAGATAAAGGTTTGTTTTTAAAAGCCAGGGAATGAAAAGGGGTCTGGATATTGGATGATGGTGACGTAGGAGAAGCGGGGGTCTTTCCCAAGATGACATCATCTCTCGCAAGTGCTTCAAAGCGTAAATAAATGCACTTATTAGGTGTGCAACACTATAAGCTAAAAACGCATTTTTTGGGAAATGACATCATTTATTTTGGTAAGTGGTCATTCGACTTATGATAGGTGGATGATTTTAGGGAGGGGTAGATTCGTCAATAATTGATGACGTAATTTCCGAATAGCCCCTAAGTGTTGGACAGGTATTGAGGGTAAAATCCTTAGGAAATCGGATCTGAGGATCATTGGAAGTTGTGCCGGTTACATAAAATTATGTCTTCATGCATCAAAAGATGATATTAAATGCCCCTAAACAATAATGACTGAGATTATTTTATTATGAATTTATCTAATAATCAAACCAGTGAAATGTTTAAATTTTTATTTTTTTTATTTTTAACAAAACATACCCTGGATTAAAATGTGTTAGGCAACCCATATGCAATATATTTATTGACATATTAAATTAAATATAAAATACATTTCATCAAATAAACATCTCGGCGAAGGTCGTTCTATATGGGATCTTAGACTATAGAGAATGCCTCATGGCATTAAGTCCGCCTTTTGTAAGATAAGTTTTCTTTTGTGCAATAAATAAATAAATAAAAAAAATTAGAAAAAAAAAACATCGAAGGAAAGCGAGGCAGGGGAAGACCAAGAATAAGCTAGATAAAACAAATAAATGAGAAGGTAAACGTCATGTCGTATGGGGAAATCAAGGAGTTGGCTATGGTTAGGGATAGATGGAGACAGCTGCAATAGCTGCATACTACATCGGCTACACCAATGAGAGTTTGACTCTTATTTTTTTTTTTTGCGATCTATTTTCAGCGTTAAGCCATAATCAAAACTGTTCATCGTGTAAAATGACAGGTGGGAAGCGCATCCAGTGATGCGACATCCTAAAATTTGCTCAGATTGAGCCAAAATTTACATTTCAATATGTCAGTCAGGTCTGAGGCTAACATGTTTGTGCGGTATTCTAGTCTGTATTTGTACTTTTCGCAGAATCTTTGTATCTCCTCTCTTACTGTTGGCATTTACTCTCTTGACTCTTAAATTTATGATAATTTTTATGATGATTGATTACGCCCGTAGTATTACTTTTTCTATTACCTTGGCAGTGTCTTTAAGGAATGCGTCGGACTCCTGGCAGCGCTGCCGGAAGCCCCTGCAACGCAGCAGACTGTCCTCACAGTTGGTACACAGCAGCTCAGACACGTTATCTCTCCTCGGTACCTAAGGGGATAACATTAATGAAATCTGAATATTTATAGAATACTGCCCGCAACAACGTCTGCATATTTTTTTCTTTACCAAAGTCAGGTAAAAAGTATCCTATCTTTCTATATCTATATTTGACGACGTGATAGCTGCAGTGGTAGACCAGCTGCCTACTGAGCCTGTGGTCCTGGGTTCCAATTCTGGCTAGGGCGTATATTAGTGTGGTGAACTTGATTATTTGTACAGTCGAGTTCATTTACATCTACACACTTACGAGAACAAAAATATCTGAACACGACCCTATTGTCAGGAGCCTAAAATCGTGTTCAGATATGTATGTTCTCGTAAGTGTGTAGATGTAAATGAACTCGACTGTACCTGGGTCAGGGATCGATATATTTAAATATATATTTATCTATATTAGTATGTATATCATCACCTAGTACCCATAACACAAGCCTTCTTGAGCTTAATTTGGGACTAGGTTGATTTGTGTGAGGTTGTCTGATATTTATTTTTATTTTTGTACCTCCGGATGTCCAGCATTCTACTAACAGAGGCCGCTGCCGCATCGCACTGTTAAGATTTTTCCTGAAAGCCTGGAGCCATTACTCCACACGATGGAAAACTGATTTTCAATACCAATTTAGAATGTTATAATAGAATACATTTCCTACAAATTATATTAGAATGTAGATTCTTCAAAATACTAGTGCCCAGTTTACTGCTTTACTTGCTTAACTATAAGTACTTCATATGCCTAACTACACAGAAATCATGTGGTGTGTCCATGAACCATGATGACTATTCCTTATTGTATCCATTACATGATGAGTCTGATGTACAACCACTTCTTCGTTAAAAAAAAAATAAAAAAAAACACCTCTGCGATTCTGTAGAAGTCTTCAGCCAAACCCCATTCCTGCATATTTTTCATTTCGCCAGACTCGGCCAGGCAGCCTCGACATAGTAACGCGTATTCATTCAAAGGTTGGTCTAATTTCACGTACGGTGTCGACATTATTATATCGGTTAATTAGGCAGCAAAACGGAAATAATAATAATAAACAGCGATGGAAAATGGAAAATTTAAGTTTATTTTGATTGATTCTGTCACTGTCAAACAAAAGTGTCAAATATGTTTCTTTTTTTATCCCTGACAGATAGTTTTACGTTTCGTTTTGAATTAGTCTAATACCGGTAGTATTTACTGAATTTAACGCAAAACAGATAATAAAAACAAATTGTTTGTTATAGTATTTTTTAGTGTTATTTATTATTTATTTTGACTTTTAAAACACTGCAATTGTACCTAAAATAAATACCATAAGCCATAAATACATCTAAAGTTTAACGTAACCTGCGTAGGCCGAAAAAGAAACCTTCGTTCATAAATGTAAATCGTAATTTATATTTTCACTAATTAAAAAGCGTTTTTATTTTTTAAATATAAGTGGTATATGAATTAATAAAATAATTTCCTTTAATTTATTTTTCATTTGTACTATTAAATATACTTACAGTTAAAATCTAAATCAGTCAGGTCAATATTTAAACTTTTTCGAATAACAGCTGAGCAGTACACCTGTCATGATTTATTTTTCTCAGTTTGACAAACCATTTTGGTATCCAAATTTACAAGAGTATGATTATCGACTAGAAAGATAAATTTATTTACTTAATTTCCCTCTATTTACTACACAAAACACCCACAAGTTCAAAAATAGCCGGCGTTTTAATTGCCACGAAGTTAGACCAATATTCCAATTTGTTCGAAAACCGTTCCGTCAGCGGCGAACTTAACTGCGGTCGCCATTTGCGCCACGAACGCTGGTAGATCGTCTTGTGTGTTACAATTGTGGAATTGGAGGTTAAAGTGCTAATTTACTTGTTAACAGTGCATTAAATTTACCAAAAACATTTCGGAACAAGACAATTGAGTGTTCAATGTCTCGTAAGCACGAAAAGTGCTTTGAATGAGTGAGTATTATGTTTTTTGTCAATGTTACGTAGCATGTAGGAAAGAAACACGTGCTAAATAATAGTTTCAATTTTTCTCCAGTTAAATTGCATTTACACGGTGCCAGTACGCTATTTCGCGTCGACTTTGTACCTCAATTTGCTTTAAATTGAATCCATCGTGTCTGTAGTATGAAAACTCGGTCAGTTTATTATTATTTTAGTTTCTAGGTGATCTATTTTAGGCTTGGCCGATCTGAGGAGTTCCTAGTTCGAATTTCAAAAATGTTTGTTTTTAATGTGAATCCGGGTCCGCTGATTGGGCTAGGCCGACTCGTTATTAATTCGCATTCTACGCCTTAAATAGAAAGTTGAATATTTTAAACTGCGATTCGGGGCACCTTTCATTTGTTGACATTCAGTTTCATAACATTATCAACCGTTTACGTCGACAACAATTACGTTTTTTTGTTTCGTCTAAAAGCATAGAGTATGAATGACTGAATGTACAATGACTTTTATTTTCGCAAAGGCTGCAAATAAAGAGGTTATACTATACTTTCATACTTTCGAAGTAGTTTTTCTAACTTAAATACTTTTGAAGAAACACCTTTTTAAAGTGCTAAAAAGGATTTAATACTACAAAAATAAGGACAATGACGAGATTACTCTCTGAAGAGTGACATTTCATGTAGGTTGTAAAGTTGGAAAAAAATTCTAGCATTGAAAATAAGTGACAAAGTTTAATGATGCAAGAACAATTATCTCTTTACAACGATTTCATTAGGTTCACCTAACTAATTTTGTTTGTTACTTTGTAACAAACGATGTTATCAAATCTTGGAAGTCAATTTTAACCTACTTCTAATTGTCTTATAGAAATGAAATTAATTAGTATACAATAAATTAGTATCTTGGAGCTGTTATGATGATGGTGACGAAAGGTGCCCATAGGAAGTCCTAAACAGCACAAATGAAGATGCAATAAGGAGCAATTGACATTTGTGCAAGAAAGTACAGTCTGAAAAGAAGCCTAGTGATAACCTTGAAAAAAATATATGTTAAAGATTGTGACTAAAGGCTTAAATAAAAGTGATAACCTACCATAGACTACCATTTCTTATCTGTGGTGATAGCTGTGCATAATAATGTTTACTAACATAATTTATTAATAAACTAGCGTAATAATGAGAAAGGCCCAATTTAGAATAATTACTGTTGATGAGTAATACTATGAAGTATTTGGAACTTGTTCTATGATTGTTACATTGAATGCAGTTTTAGCAAACTCTATCTGAATCTCAATTTAATGACTTATTAGTTTTTGTATGTCATAAATTTTACCATTTTACTGTATTTATTAAAATATTATGTTCTGAGATAAGGCTCTAAATAAATAAATATTAAGAGACAATCTTGCATAAATTGACATAGACCCAGACTAAGCTTAGCTTGTACTATGGGTACCAGACGACAATACATACATAGATAACATTACAATGACAATACATGAGCCAGTAACAAATATTCGAATTCGCCTCACAAATATTCACTCTGGCCGAGATGTGAACCCAGGACTGCCGGCTCGATAGGCAGGTGTACTACAAACTGCCCCAACTGTGTCGTCAAATAAATAAAGACCAAGTCAATATTTTTCATTTATTTGGATATGACTAACAAATTTATCTTATCTGTTTTCAGTCGCCAGGATCCCCAGAAATGAAGATAGACAGAACACACACAAAATCAACTGGAGCCCTTATGATAACAGTGCCTCTAACAGACCAAACCAATTATTTTTAAATCTAAACTAAACAGTTTTTAAACATTGTGCCAGTATTGAATAAGCGTCTATGGTTAAGTTTTTTCGTTTTATGGATAGTTGTTGTTTAAATTGAGTGTTGCCAGTATGAAAATTCCGGAGACTTCGGCTAATGTTGGTGCTTATTATGGCAATGAGGAAAATGGACAGTGGCAGGTGAGTGCAAGAAACGAAATGACTTTTATAATCATTTTAATTTTTAATCAACCCTCAGCCTCTGCTACTTCTTTGGGGTGACCTTTTTTATAGTATGGAATCTTTTTAACCCCTGACAAAAAAAGTGGAGTGTTATAAGTTTAACATGTATCTGTGTCTTTGTCTGTGGCATTGTAGCTCCCAAACCAGTTTCAGTGTTTAGTGTTCCGTACCAGTTTAACAGTTTAGGGTTCCGTACCCAAAGGGTAAAAACGAGACCCTATTACTGAGACTTCGCTGTCGGCTGTCCATCTGTCACCAGGCTGTATCTCAATAACGGTGATAGCTAGACTGTTGAAATTTTCACAGATGATGTATTTCTATTGCAGCTATAACAACAAATACTAAAAATAAAATAATATAAATATTTAAGGGGGGCTCCCATACAGTCGAGTTCATTTACACACTTACGAGAACAAAAATATCTGAACACGACCCTATTGTCAGGAGCATAAAGTTGTGTTCAGATATTTTTGTTCTCGTAAGTGTGTAGATGTAAATGAACTCGACTCTACAACAAACTTGTTATGGTACGGAACCCTTATTCGAAATACTTCTGTCGAGATGGTTCTTAGCTATGTTTGGTGGAAACAGGTCTAATAGTTTCCAAGATATTCAGCTTTAATTGGAACAAGTTTTAATGTATTTCTTGTTTTTGTGTAAAGTGTTTACATACATACATACATACGTCACAAGATCTCAGCCAATATTGAAGTTAAAAATTCAAAATTTTGTTGTTATGTTCAGTTTTAGTAGTATCTATTTTTTTTTTTTCTTTTTATTTAAGAGTATGTAGTACCTATCTAGTTCTGTCGGGGGTGTTTTGAACTTTTTATCTAGGTTAGTTGTGACATTCTAATTAATCAAAATAAAACGAAAATCATCACTGTCTAACGAGACATTTTTGATATCTTGGAGAGCATTCATGTCCTTCTCACGTCTTGACATCAAAGATTTTGTTCTATTTCACAAATGGGCAAATATTTATTTTGTTGTTGATTTCTTCTTTTCTCAGATTTTAATCAAGTTGCTGAGTTGGTAAAGTTGCTTATTCTGAACAAGGTAAGGCCAATTTCACACTGTGTCCTACAAAATTTTCCATTGAGTTACAAAAAAGGTATTGAATTTTTTTAACAATATTTCGTATCTTGTAGTAAGATTTAGTAAACAACGAGGAGCTCGAAATGAAAAATAAATAAATCGACAACAAAATGAAAATCTTACAGAAATTGGCCCATGGGCATGTAATACATTTTGTGTAACTAAATGGAGAAAAACTTGCAGCACATTCGTGAAATTAGGCTTACCATGGTCAGAAGAAATCTGAGAACAAAAAGAAATCGTCAACAAAATATTATGTGAATATTGGACCAAAACGATAATTTTTGCAGTATTCAATTGTTACTTGTTGTATGTTCCAGCCAAACGGAGTTATAATTGACAGCGGAGTGCCCGGCGGAGTGGTGGGCAGCGGGGACGGTCTACACCCACAGCCCGTGTATCCAGTGCACATACCCAGAGGGCATATACCCGGTAAGCATTTTATACTCAAGATATTATTCTCTCTTTCCCTGTAAATAACCCATGTTTGATAACAATGATAACTCACTATTTGCATGGAAAAGTATCAAACCAGGTGTTTTTTTATGCAAACTGGAATCAAATTCTGTTTTCTGAAGAGAAGAAGTAACCATTCCAGTACCTAACCAACTTATCAAACGGGATTTGTTTTTCAATACTGGAATTTTTTTATTATACAAATATAAAAATGGAAAATCGCCTAAGAAAATGTAAGGCACCATTAGAAACATCGTTTTAAAGAACCCTTTAGGTTGTTTTATAATTGGAAAATAATGGCTTTCAGACAAATGAAAATGTAGCGAAGCTTTACAGTTTGGAAACAAAAATTAGTGTTTCAGATTGGTAACCACTAATTTTATGGATTATGGTCAGTGAATCGGATCTAGGTCCCAAACTAAGCTCAAGAAGGCTTGTGTTGTGGGTACTAGACGACGATATACATAAGTAATAGATAGAACAGCCATGACCCAAGCACAAATATTCGAGCTCATCACACAAATATTTGCCCAGGCCGGGATTCGAACACGGGACCGCCGGCTCAGTAGGCAGGTACTTGCAAACAGCCAACCGAACCGCGTTGTCGAACACGTTTTAACATCTAAGATATCAAAAAAGATTCGTGGGATTGTAAGTCATGTTCATATCCATGTTAAAATAACGGACTTAAACCTTATGACCTTATGATAAATAAATATCGGACAACCTCACACAAATCAATCTAATCCCACAGTAAGCTCTAGTAGGCTTGTGTTATGGACACTAGACGACAATAAACATACTTATATACATAAATACATACTTAAATACAAATAACATCCATGACCGAGGCACTATCCCGTTGGTTCAGTAGGCAGTAGCTTAACCACTGCGCCAAATGCATCGTCAAATGATACCCTTAATGACGATGATGATGATGATGACGATGATGGTGATGATGATGTTGTGGTCAGGCTACGTGATGGCGGCGGGCGCGTACTACGCGGGCGCGGGCTACGGCGCGGCGCCGCCCGACGACTTCGCAGACTACATGTGGATGGAGAACGAGGAGGAGTTCGACAAACAGGTACCTACCTACTTATTAGGGTAAATCGCCAATTACTGGCCACCGTTCAATAACTGGCCACCTCACACTAAAAATGAACTCTGTTCACCTGCAAACTGAATTCATTTTAGTATAACGTGGCCAGTTATTGAAGGATGGCCAGTAATTAAAACCTTATACTAAAATGAATTCTGTTTGCAGGTGTACAGAGTTCATTTTTAGTATGAGGTGGCCAGTTATTGAACGGTGGCCAGTAATTGGCGATTTACCATATATACACTATATTTATTATATGCAGTACATCCCAGGCCAAAAGTATGGAAACAAGCTTATATTACTACACATTACAAAATCACAATATAAAAATGATTACAAACAACAAAAGTCAATAACGCAAATTCTGCTTATGAAAATTGCCAGTGCAACATTTTGTAGAAAGCAATAAAAAAACGACGTCATGCACTTTGTCCCGGAGTTAGGTAAGTATATATATATTTTTACAATATGCAGATGGTTTAATAGTGGATAGTGTATTTTTTTATCTTTTAGGAGTGGTTACTAATATTTACCAAAGGAATAATGATTCGAAACTTTATATATTCAAAGAATCAACTTTGTTTCCATACTTTTGGCATGTATATCGTCGGTGATAGTGCAAATCCTGCGTATCTACACAACAAAATTTACAGGAGAACCTTAAAACTTAAATGCAGTTACGTTCAGTTATTTTGAAGGCTACTTTTCCCTTTTTTATACTGAAAGTATTGATGTCGCTGTTGGTTAATTGCAATGGGTGTTTCAACAGGTCGGTTATTACCAGGATTTTACGTTTGCTGGCGGCATTTGTTAGTATACGCGGTATTTAGAACAATAATAGAATAGAAAAAGCTTTATTCAAGAACACATCGTCGTGTACAAAAGATGTGTATCCGAAATGGTCTCCACTCAGCAATGCTGTTGGCTTTGCTAGGTATAGCAATGCTTGGTTTTCTGTAGAGCCAGAGGGACGGTGGGGCGGTATTTGCACTATCCCCGACGATATGCGAAAGGAGTAGTCTCATAACGTGCACCCCGTTATCTAATGCTCAGTTTGAGGGCAAGTAATGGGGCAGTTGCGATAATAGATTATCGATAAAAAAATAAGTTGATTTATTCACTCAATAACATATCAAAAGATCTGATTCATACTTGACAGAGCTCTGCTAGTGTTTTTTTTATTATGAAATAAAATTGGTTAAAATCCGTCCAGCCGCTTCAGCGTGATCAGAGGACAAAGGAAATTATGCTCAACAAATGGCTCCAGACGATCCTGCATCACGCTATTAAGATTTTTCCTGAAATCGTGACCGTGTACTATACACACTATTACTACTAAGTATAGATTAAGTATAATATATGAAATCACCAAGCATGTTTGAGAGAATTAACCTCGTGCGCGGGTGTCTAAGGCACGTGTTGGGCCGCAGGTGATGCAGCAACTCGAGGAAGAGGCCCTGATGGAGCAGTGCATAGAGGCCATGCTGGAGGACGAGCAGAGAGAGCTGGAGAGGCACAACGGACACGCGCACCCCACGTGAGTACTCGCGGGGCTCCTATCCCGCACCAGCTGATGCAGCAGTTGGAGGGAGAGGCCCTGATGGAGCAGTGCATAGAGGCCATGCTGGAGGACGAGCAGAGAGAGCTGGAGAGGCACAACGGACACGCGCACCCCACGTGAGTACTCGCGGGGCTCCTATCCCGCACCAGCTGATGCAGCAGTTGGAGGGAGAGGCCCTGATGGAGCAGTGCATAGAGGCCATGCTGGAGGACGAGCAGAGAGAGCTGGAGAGGCACAACGGACACGCGCACCCCACGTGAGTACTCGCGGGGCTCCTATCCCGCACCAGCTGATGCAGCAGTTGGAGGGAGAGGCCCTGATGGAGCAGTGCATAGAGGCCATGCTGGAGGACGAGCAGAGAGAGCTGGAGAGGCACAACGGACACGCGCACCCCACGTGAGTACTCGCGGGGCTCCTATCCCGCACCAGCTGATGCAGCAGTTGGAGGGAGAGGCCCTGATGGAGCAGTGCATAGAGGCCATGCTGGAGGACGAGCAGAGAGAGCTGGAGAGGCACAACGGACACGCGCACCCCACGTGAGTACTCGCGGGGCTCCTATCCCGCACCAGGTGATGCAGCAACTGATGATGAGCGGTGCATGGAGGCCAGACAAGTGTTTAAACTAAGCCTTAAGTTATGTGTTGCATACACTACTTTGTCTACTCACATACAGATATAGTGTAAAGGTCCCAAAAAAAACAGACATAGTGCAGAATGCTATTCCTTCGTTTTTGTCGGAAAAGTTCGCTAGAGCATGCTTCGTATATTTCGTTTGGTGAAAAGGTTGAGATGGAAATATAATAATAAGTTTCAGTCAAAACTTTCATTTTTCTGACAAGCTGCTATAGCCGACTGTCCTTTTCTTGGAACATCCGTAAATTACTAAAACTCGGTAGGATTGCTTTATCAATTACAGAGTTTCTAGGGCCACCTTCCGGCTCCATCATCAGACTAGGTCCATGGTACCATATTATTGTATTGTCAGTAAAGTAAAATTTCAGCTCAATCGGTTGAAGATCCCAAACAAACAGTTACATTGCAAGTTGAATAATAATAATAATAATAATAGCCTTTATTTAACAATCTTTCATTTAACAATCTTTAGTTTTATTCCATTTCATTTCGAAGATTGTCTTGCTCTCCAGCATAGGCCTCCCCTAGAGCTCGCCACTGAGTGCGATTCAGAGCCTGTCTTCTCCAAGTAACACCTGCCACCCTCTTAATGTCATCCTCCCATCTCAGACGCTGTCTCCCTCTTTTCCTTTTTTGTTGTCTCGGGCACCACTCTGTTATGTCTCTAGACCATTTATCCTTGATGCTCCTAATCATATGGCCAGCCCATCTCCATTTTAGTTTTTTGATACAGTAAGTGACACCTGTTATTCTTGTTTTGTTTCTTATAGTATCTAGTTTTACTCTGTCCCTTAATTTAATGTTGAGCATGCTTCGTTCCATACTGTGTTGGCAGGTTTCTAATTTGCGTAAGTTGAGATTGGTTAAGCTCCATGTTTGACATCCATATGTCAGCACAGGTAAAATACACGAATTAAATATTCTGCTCTTCGCTTTTAGTGGCACGAGAGGGTTTTTCATTATCTCCTTGAGAGACCAGTATCTTTTCCAAGCCAAAGTAACTCTGTTATTTATTTCTTTCGTTGTAAGGTCTGTTGGAGATATGATCTGTCCGAGATAAGTGTAATCGTCAACGTATTCTATAGTGATGCCGTTAATGGTTATTGGGACTTTTACGGAATTCGACATTATTTTTGTTTTTGTCGTATTCATTGACAATCCCACTTTGTCACTTTCGTATACTAGTTGTTGTAACATATCTTGTAAGGTTTGTGGATCCTCCGAAATTATTATTAGATCATCCGCGAATCTTAGATGGTTTAATTGCACTCCGTTAATATTTAATCCGTAATTATCCCAGTTGAAATGTCTAAACACGTGTTCAAGGACAGCTGAGAAAAGCAAGTTGAATAAAAGCTTCTAAAAGCTCAAAGGGTAAAAAACGGGACCCTATTACTAAGACTCCGCTGTCCGTTTGTCTGTCCGTCTGTCACCAGGCTGTTTCTCATGAACCGTGATAGCTAGACAGTTGAATTTTTCACAGATGAAGATTTCACAAATACTAGAAACCGAATAAAGTAATATATTCTCATACAAGAAACATGATCGGTTTAACTTTGCACCTCATTTGTATCCAGCGCCATAGATACCAGGTGCAAACTTAACCCTTCCAGTTAAGATGAGGTACAGGACCCTCGGCGCGCGAGTCCGACTCGCACTTGGCACTGTATAATCTGTGATTATGTGGTTACAGCACGAGTAACGGCAACCCGTCGCTATCGCTGGAGGAGACGGTGTCCCGCTCCACGCTCAACCCTCTCGCTGCCGAGTTCGTACCTACCCGCAGCGCGCGCACAGGCAAGTATTATCTGACCGAGCGAGCGAAGAGGCTCCGTTTGAGCTTGGGCAGTACATAACTTCAGACGCCGGGAGAAAAGGGGTTGCCGTATTTCTCAAACATATGCAATGAAATAAAAAAATACACTCAAATAAAATATAATTCAGATGTTCAGCCTAGGGCTTGTGCTCAAATGGGGGAGGGGGGGTCACGAAAAAATCACGATATATCACGTTGGGGGAAGGGGGGTATATGGAGACCTCACGTGTATTTTTCCACAGTGAACAAACTAAGAAAAAGTCGATATTTTTTTCTCAGTTTTGTTAAAAATAAGACTTCATTTGTTAAATACTTCAAAATAGCCAGGCTATTTTACGAAATTTTGGCGGAAAAATAATACACGTGAGGTAGTGAGGGGGAGGGGGGGTTAGCAAAGAACCTCACCAAATATCACCAGGGGGGAGAGGGGGTCAAAAAGTAGCCGAAAAAACCTCACGTGATTTGTGCACAAGCCCTTAGTCATGAACACAGACCACATTAAAAAAAAATACTTCCCGGCTTAGGCTTTAAATTTTGCATGTAATTCCGTTACAGTTCTCTCGAGTCGTTCCGAAACGTGATACTTCGCCTGTTATAATGCACGTTATGACGACATTTCATAATAAATAAATAATAAATATCGGACAACCTCACACAAATCAATCTAGTCCCAAATTAAGCTCAAGAAGGCTTGTGTTATGGGTACTAGACGACGATATACGTACTTATATAGATAAATATATACTTAAATACATAGGAACAACCATGACCCAAGCACAAATATTCGAGTTCATCACACAAATACTTGCCCTAGCCGGGATTCGAACCCGGGACCGCCGGCTCAGTAGACAGGTGTCTACAAACCGAGCCAAACGCGTCGTCAAAGTCTCACGCGAGAAATATTATCTCTTTCTTCTCTGTACTGTGAGAGAGTGACGGGCGATATGTCGCGCGACAAGAGATGCGATCATATGTGTGTCTGTCTGTGGCACCATAGCTCCCGTACGGATGGACCAATTTGAGAGCGTTATTTTAATTGAAATACTTGTCCCGCGAGATGGTTTGTAGTTATGTTTGGTGGAAATAGGACCAGTAGTTTCCAAGATATTCAGCTTTATTTTTACGACGCGGTTGGCGCAGTGGTTAAGCAACTGCCTACTGAGCCGACGGTCCTGGGTTCGAATCCCGGCCAGGGCAAGTATTTGTGTGATGAACTCGAATATTTGTGCTTGGGTCATGGTTGTTCCTATGTATTTAAGTATATATTTATCTATATAAGTACGTATATCGTCGTCTAGTACCCATAACACAAGCCTTCTTGAGCTTACTGTGGGACTAGATTGATTTGTGTGAGGTTGTCCGATATTTATTTATTTATTTATTGGAACAAGTGACAAGATCTCAGCCAATATTGAAGCTAAGAATTCCAAATTTTGTAGTGACGTTCTGTTTTAGTAGCATTTTCCATATCACTCATTGAATGCAGGTCTCGTGATGGCCAGATACTAGTGTAATTTTTTAAATTATGTTATTTAGAGAAATTTAGATGATTAAAAGAAGCAGAGTGTGAGAAATAAAATTAAATGAAATAATTTATTCAGTAAGTAGGCCACAAGGGTACTTTTACAAGTCAGATTGTAAACGGCATTTCTCAAGAGAAGACCGCTGTTGAAAAGAAAGTCGAAAGAAACTCAATAGTAAGTCATTTATTCGATACTTAAAACAATCAATTACATTTATAACTAATGACATTGGTACACGTAAAGGAGATGTATAGATTCTACAAATCGATGTGAGGTAGGTACATTAATATAGATTGTATGCTATCAATTCCAAATATTCGACGACGCGTTTGGCTCGGTTTGTAGACACCTGCCTACTGAGCCGGCGGTCCCGGGTTCGAATCCCGGTCAGGGCAAATATTTGTGTGATGAACTCGAATATTTGTGCTTGGGTCATGGTTGTTCTATATATTTAAGTATATATTTATCTATATAAGTATATAATATCGTCGTCTAGTACCCATAACACAAGCCTTCTTGAGCTTAATTTGGGACTAGATCGATTTGTGTGAGGTTGTCCGATATTTATATTTATATATTATATATTAAATATCATTCGTTGTTATTTCAGAAGAAAAGAAAGTCACAGAAGTAAAGAGCACAGAAGAAACGCAGAAGGAGCCGAGTGAAGAAACAGAAGAAGCCCCACAAGTGACGGAAGAAGTGAAAACGGAAGGTACAGCTATCATTTATTTATTTAATCTTTATTGCACAAAAGAAAAACAGATCGTACAAAAGGCGGACTTAATGCCATAGGGCATTCTCTACCAGTCAACCATCAGGCAAAGCAGATAAGTTGTGGGCGGTGCAACTAACTTAAATAGGTTTTAATAGATAAATATACCTGTGCTAACTCGGGGCATGTTCATAGTGATTCGATAGCGATAAAAAATATGTCCATATATAAATATACCTATATTATACATGTGATTATTGAATATTCTCGATTACTATAAAAAAGTTCGATATCATGTCAGACACCGGGAAAGATAGGCTTGACGGGTGAGTAGAGGAGGTATAGATAGTGATACGAAGCCCGCAAGCCCTTTTCATGGCTAAGGCATGTATAGTGCTTTTCTCAAACATATGCAATGGAATAAAAAAATACACCACTCAAAAAATATAATTCAGCTGTCTAGCCTGTTCATGGACACAGATGCCATGTTTTCAAAAGGAAACTTCCCGGCCTAGGCCTGCAATTTTTATATGAAATTCCTTTACAGTTCTCCCGAGTTGTCCCGCCCGAAACGTGATACTTCGAAGCCTGTTGTAACGTACGATATGACGACAGTTCATTGCATGCTTGAGAATAGAATACTCTATTCTAACTATTATGAACAGAAAATGAGTTGTCTATGGAGAGGGATAGGGGTGTCTGGAAAATCTTAACAGCGCGATCCAGTATTTGAAAATGACTGTCGTGACCTTCTACATCTCCACACTTAATTTGTTGACTACGGGCACAAAACAGATAGGTACAGAAATCAATCTACATACAAACGCGCTCGAGCAAACGCACACATAGACATTGCTCACGGACACGATATCTCGGACCAGTTCGGACCAGTGCGAGTGCGAGTGACATCCGCTTGACGTGTCCGTGACCAATGTCTATGTGATTTCTGTACCTATCTGTTTAGTGCTACGGGGATTTATTTTATTTCAATTATGATGCCCGAGACCCTTCAAATCTGTAAAAGTATAGGTCAAGTTGATTGTACTTTAATAGTAGACAATATACATCTCCCTGCAAAATATGTCCAGTGATTTATCTGTTGCATTACTACTATGATATTATTATTGTAAATTGTAATATTTTTATTCCATGTCGAATTTTTGTTTCCTTGCTGTAACGTTTTGCCGAATTTTCATATGCCCGAAAGCTATTTATTCCAAAACTATTAACATTTCAAAATAATTATAAAACAAACCTAACCTAACGTAATAGGTTCTTTAAAACGGTGTTTATAAAATCCTGAAAATGTTATGGGTTTCAGGAAAAATTGCTTTCGGGCAAATGAAAATTCGGCGAAACGATACAGCGGGGAAACAATGTTTCGAAGTTGCGATAGGTTACCGGCTGCCTTACTTCTAGCCTACTTGCAGAATAAAGTTTTGAATGTGGATAAACAACTAATTACAGAGCCAGTCCCGCCGGTGGAGCCGCCGGAAGTGAGCGCGGCGGACGTGGCGCCCATCGACAAGAAGCGCGACGCCAAGAAGGACGCCAAGACGAAACCGGAGGCCAAGAGGGCGGCCAAGCCGGAGCCCAAGAAGACGGCCAAGGCCGAGCCGCTGAAGCCCAAGCCGGCGGCCGTCAAGTCCGAGACCAAGGTACGGTGCTGGCCATCTTCCGTTAGTTTAAAACATAAATATCTTTTAGCAGTAAACAACCATGGCAATCGAGAGCATAACCCAATACTAATAGAACATAAGCATGGAACAAGGTCGGTATCAGCGGGCAAATTTGAGGTGCCAAGGGTCAGGAACTATTATGGAGATAGAACATTGAGCAAAAGAATTCCCTACATACTCAATAGTTTGCCCGAAAATATCCGACATGAGCCGAATAAGTCCAAATTTAAATAAATACATTTGTGCGAGTCGGACTCGCGCACCGAGGGTTCCGTACAAACACTTTCCATCCCTAAGTGGTTAAGTTAAGTTTGCACCTGGTATGTATAGCGCCCCATATAAATTAGGTGCAAAGTTAGGTATTAATAGGTATTAAAAAAAACTACTTACCAGATCTCGTTCAAAACAATTTTCGTTGGTAGTTTTTATAGTAATGTACATCATATGTTTTTTTTAGATTTTTCATTTTCTTATTTTAGAAGTTAGAGGGGGGGGGGACCAACTTTTTTCCACTTTGGAAGCGTCTGTCACGCAAACTATTCGGTTTAGAAAAAAAATATTTTAGAAACCTCGATATCATTTTTGAAGACCTATCCATAGATACCCCACACGTATGTGTTTGATGAAAAAAAAAATTTTGAGTTTCAGTTTTAAGTATGGGGAGCCCCCAATATTTATTATTATTTTTTTATTTTTGCATCACATTCTTAATGCGGTTCACAGAATACATCTACCTACCAAGTTTCAACAGTATAGCTCTTATAGTTTCGGAAAAAAATGGCTGTGACATACGGACGGACAGACGGACAGACAGACAGACATGACGAATCTATAAGGGTTCCGTTTTTTGCCATTTGGCTACGGAACCCTAAAAATGCATCTGTTACAGACACATGAGTGATAAAGTTGTGTATTCAAAGTATCACTCAAGTAATTTTATTAAAACTTTCGTGAGACATATTTAATTATTGTATTAAGCGGTTTACACCGTTCCTGACAATTTCACGTGAGTGTAAACCGCTTAATACAATAATTATCACTCAAGTGTTTAGCAATAAATAAAATTTGTTGAAATTATTATAGAGACTCACACCTGCAGTCAAACTGTACAAACAGTTTTGCAGGGAACTGTATATATTTAAGTTGTATACTTTAATTAATAAACAACAATAAATAATAAAACAATTGACAACATTATATTTTTAAAAAATTGGGCAAGTGAGAGTCCGACTCGCGCATGAATAATGTAGGTTACGCATGTCAACGAATATGTCTTAAGGTTATGCTACACTAAATGCTATTGCTATATTATGATGTACGATAGCTCGTACACGGTTCCGTACCATAATCTATAACAAGTTTGTTGTATGGGAGCCCCGCTTAGCGGCAATAGAAATACATCATCTGTAAAAATTTCAAATGTCTAGCTATCACCATTCTTGAGATACAGCCTGGTGACAGACGGACGGACGGACAGCGAAGTCTCGGTAATAGGGTCCCGTTTTTACCCTTTGGGTACGGAACCCTAAAAACGAGGCCTTGTTAGGATTTCGTAATGGGACCCTTTTACTAACACTCCGCTGTCCGCCCGTACGTCAATCTGTCTGTCTGTGTGATAGCTAGACAGTTGAAATTTTCACAGATGATGTATGTTGGTTGCCGCTAAGAACAAATACTAAAAACAGAATAAAATTAATAATTAAGTGGGGCTCCCATACGACAAAAGTGCCTTTAGGCGACTAATGTCTAAAAGGAAAAATTACGAGGTATAAAAATTTCAAGAAACGCTTTATAAAAATGACGATATGGACAAATTATAAAGTACTAGCTGTGCCCCGCGGTGTCACCCGCTCATCCCACGGGAACACTAAATTTATTCGGGATGAAAACTATCCTATGTCCTTCCCCGGGACTGAAACTATCTATATACCAAATTTCATCTAAATCGGTTCAGCGGTTTAAACGTGAAGAGGTAACAGACAGACAGACACTTTCGCATTTATAATATTAGTATGGATTATAAGGTCGAGGAATAAAAATGACGAAGTAGAATTTAGTCGAAGTATTAAAATGACTCATTTCACTTTGCTATAAAGTTGTCGTCCTATTTCTGTGCTGTTTGCCCTTCGGGCATCTGAAGATAATTAACGTACCTAGGGCCGTTGTACTATTTTTTCAGAATTACAAGTCTCGACATTTTTACTTTAAGACCATTATCACTTAGTCTTTATTACATCTCGTCATTTTTATACTTTTTTTTAATTTCTTGACAATAATTTAGTATTTCGACATTTTTATACCTCGTAATTTTTCCTTATAGACCAATTTTTCAACAAGGCAAACGTGAACGGTTGCGTTAACTTTGCACCTCATTTGTATGCGGCGCCATACATACCAGGTTAAACTTAAAATAACCCGGCCTGTTACGATGGTGTCCCATCGTGTAGTGTTTGCACTCGGTGCACGTGTCAGCTGGTTTGAATAATTCGGAAGCGGTGGTAGCCTAGTGGTTAGGGCATGCGACTTTCAATCCGGAGGTCGCAGGTTCGAACTCGGCCCGTACCGTACCAATGAGTTTTTCGGAACTTATGTACGGAATGTCATTTGATATTTACCACTCGCTTTTCGGTGAAGGAAAACATCGTGAGGAAACCACCTAAGCCCAATAAGGCCTAGTTTCCCCTCTGGGTTGGAAGGTCAGATGGCAGTCGCTTGCGTAAAAACTAGTGCCTACGCCACATCTTGGGATTTAGGTAGCCGACCCCGATTGAGAATTCATTCTCAAAAAAATGGGACAAAGGCTAGGAGGATGATGATGATGAACCTGGCCAGTTATGATGGTCTCCCATCGTGTAGTGATTGAACTCGGTGCACGAGTCAGACATGGCCGGTTTCTAAGTGCTAAAATCGTTTTGTTAAATTTTCAGGTTCAACCAAAAAAGAAGGAAGTGAAGGCGGTGAAGAGCGAGCCCAGGCTAGAAGAGAGGGAGAAGGAAGATGCGCCGGTCGTCGTCGCGGAAGTGCCTAAGGTAAGTTGTTTGTTGACTGAGCGAGCGAAGCGATTCAGTTTCGGCTTGTCCAAAAATTATTTAGTACTAGCGACCCGCCCCGGCTTCTCACGGGTGCAATGCTGATGAATTATGCATGTACTATACATCCATACTATCCATACTAATATTATAAATGCGAAAGTGTGTCTGTCTGTCTGTTACCTTTTCACGCTTAAACCGTTGAATCAATTTTGATGAAATTTGGCATAGAGATAGTTTAAGATACGAGGAAGGACATAGGATAGTTTTCATCCTGGAAATTATACCTAAAAAGATTGAAAAGTGAGTGAACATTTCTGTTGGGGTGCGGTGACCCTGTAGGAAATGTAATTATTAGACCAAAAGCACAATTGCTCTTACATTTGCTTAGGCGCTTTTAATAATCCCTTTTATCAAGTTCCACGCGTACGTAGTCGCGGGCAAAAGCTAGTATATTATAAACCGTTCTCTTGAACCACTCCTATAAAAAAAAACGCATCAAAATCCGTTGCGCAGTTTAATAGTTATTTGTTATACAAGGGGGGAAAGTTGAATTTTACCCGCGAGTGTTTATTTGAAACACGAGCTAGCGAAAGGATCCTATGATTGACCACGAGCGAAGCGAGTGGTTCAAAATAGAATCCTGAGCGTAGCGAGTGTTTCAATACACGAGACTTAAAATAACTTTTCGCCCGTGTATAACACAAAACTTTTCACCTCACTACAGCGAGGAAAAAAGAATAAGGGTTTGTACTATTATCTTTGTAAAATATCTGCAATAATCAACCAATTTGCCATATATTAAAACTAAGGTCTAATTAGCTTTCATGTAGGTATTTTAAACGGGATTTTTCAGAAAATAAGCTCATGTCAAATTTTACTTTAGCTGCGTTGAAACGTCAAAACTCTTTCTCCACATGTGGATAAAAAGCGATTTTCTCAATAGATATCAAACAAAGAAACTGGGCTTTCCGAGCTAGTGAGGTGAAAAGATGTAAGCACACATAGTGACAGACAGACAGCAGTAAGCAACTTTTTATACTATGCAGTGATGTCCAGATGTGCAGTTGCCCAGATTTCCGGCTGTTCTCGCCTACAGATCGAATTTCTCGATCGATTCTCATGAAATTTTGTGAGTAGGTTCGATAAGTACCTAGATACAGATGTTATTTGACGTTTTAATTGTTCGAAAAATTTCAAAATGTCGGAAATATGTCCTAATATGTCCTAATATTATAAATGCGAAAGTGTGTCTGTCTGTCTGTCTGTTACCTCTTCACGATTAAACCGCTGAACCGATTTAGATGAAATTTGGTATATAGATAGTTTCAGTCCCGGGGAAGGACAAAGGATACTTTTCATCCCGAATAAATTTAGTGTTCCCATGGGATGAGCGGGTAACACCGCGGGGCACAGCTAGTATGTCATATTAATTAGAATGCAATGAAAAATACCATCGATTCTCATCGTCATGTCTCGTTGCCACGATTATGGCTACCCGATACTCGAACCGAAATCATCAAGGTATCCATTTTATCGGTCAGCGTAATTGTACAGTTAATTTTTCGGTCAGGTACCTTTCCTTGAAACGGTCAACCTTAACATTACCGTTTTAAAAAGGTACCTATTACATTTATTTATTTGAATACCGTTACTGTTGATACCATTTCAATTGATACCTTTATTTTAAGGGTACCAGCCTTTTGCGGTTTTTCAGTCCCTGGTTCGAACGTCCCGCTTAACCAATCTTCATTGGTTTTAAGGAAAGTTGCTTATTTACTGTGGACTTTAGACTATTTTTCTTTGATAACTCCCTTAAAATGTAGACATCTCTGCTTCAAACCCTTATATTATCAGGTGTGTCACCACAGCAGATTATAAGATAGTCCTCTAAAACAATACATTTTTCGTCCATATTAGTTGAAGTTTGCAGTTGCATATTATCGTATAGATAGCGTGTAGTCACTATTTTTACTCCAGTAGTATCCAAAAGCAAGAAAAAAGGCACTTTATTATATTTAAAAATATATAGTGATTTTATATTTGTACGACTTCCAATCTTAAAAACCCTTTCAATCAGTCATCTGCAGCTATCTGCACCTACAATATGCGTCGTAAGTTAGCCTAAAGTCTAAAATATTTAAAACCAAAAGAATTATGATGGGACCGGGAAGGAAAATATAACAAAATAACATTTGAACAAGAAAAAATTACAAAAAATTATTAGCTTTAATAGCATTTTCTAAATTGATAAAAATACTATAAAATAAAGTAAATATATTTGAAATATATATTAATATTATAAATGATAGCTGAGTTTCTCAAATCCATCACAATCTTTAAGAAATATCACTTACAAAACACACAAATTAAATTTGTTTAACTCCTTCAATTGAGAGCGCTGAGAACACGAAAGTGCAATTAGTGTGACGATCAAATTTGAACTGCAAGTACATGCAGGTGGTGAATTTATTATTGGTGAAGGGGGTCATTTCTTGTAACTGGAATGAATGAATGAATTTTGATTGTAATCGGTAGCTAATCGTTACTTTTGAAAATTTGACTTATGTCCGGCTAATTCTTAACAATCGACTTATGTGCGGAGGGTGTCGGCTACCTTTATACCAAAATCCATCAAAATTGGTCCATCCGTTTGACCGTGAAGAAGTAACAAACACACTCACAAACTTTCATGTTTTCGCTCAGCGACAAAGCCCTTTCAATAAATAAAAAAAAACTCATGTTTATAATACTAGTGTGATAATGTCAGCAGGTCCAACCGGCGCCGACGGAGGAATCCTCGGGCCCGAAGCCCATCAACTACGCGATGGCGGCGCGCGCCAACAAGCCCAAGAAGGCCGCCACCCCGCCCCTCGCCGCCCCGCCCCTCGCCGCCCCCGCCCTCGCCCCCGCCCAGCGACAAGACAAGAAACCCAACGTGCAGAGGAAAAACAGCGCCAAGTAAGCGTGCGAGGACAGTGCTATCTAAATATCCGACCATCTGAGGAGTCTTGTTTAGCTGTAGGGTTGTCAATCTTGGTGCACGGATTTGCGAGACTTGGCTACATGAAAAACTTCACATAATTAAAACTTATTGAACCGGGCCTATCGCGATATTTTGATAATAAATATTCTATATGTCTATGGTGATAATAAATATTAACAAATGGGTGGTAGTCGAACTTTTACCTTCCTACTCATTCGTTTTATTGTTTCGTCGGGTAGTGATACATTTGGCCGACATCTCCAGTAATAACTCGCTGTTTCATCTGTACGTCTGACCACGGCACGTGAAACCGTGTTGAAACGTCAGGCAATTAAGGTAAATCAAAATATCGTGGTTTACCCGGTTCAATAAGTTTTAATTATGTGTTCAAACCGTGAGAGTATAAAGTGTTATATTAAACTCCTCACAGCCTAAACCTGCCCGTCTAGCTCAACTATGGTTCGCGACTCATATCGCGCGACATAGCATCACCCGTCACTCTCACGATACTGTACAGAAAGGGATGGGTAACATATCTCGCGCGAGAAAGTCGTGTGCCATAGTTGTGCTACAGTTACTGACTAAGAAAAGATAAAGTAAAGAGAAGGCGGTATATTCAAATTGATATCCATGCCCTCTCAATTTATATTTAATATGTTGGCAACCCTGGTTAAGAGACAGAAAACAGACATACGGGCTCCCTACGCGGAATGTCATATTCATTTTGCTGGAAGAAAACACCTCTTTGTATTAAAAAGGTTCATCAGTGTTTCATCAACATATCTGTGGTTTTCGGTGCACATGGCTAGGCCGACAGTAGCGTATATATCATTCGCGCCGAAAATCACGGGGTGAGTTCAGTCATGATTATCGTCGATAGTGGTACGAATTATATTAAAAATTAATATTTGCGACAGAGCCGCATAGTAATATAAAAATGCCTCAAAGTAAAAGATTTTTTGCGTTAACTTATTTCATTATTCGTTTAAGAATAACTGTTGTAATTTCAATTGACTATTCAAAAACAAATCTGATTTAATCATTTCAAAGCATGTTCGCATGAAGATAAAATTTTAGAAAAGACTTAAAATGGGACTAAATTCTAAATCATTCTACGTCAGTAACATACGATAATCATCAAAATGTATATTTTTAAAATGTAAAAACACTTTTCATTTAATATTTTGATTAGATCAATATTTGTTGCGTCTGGTGGTGTCTTATATTATCTTCTAAGTGAACTTTGCATCGAAACAAGATTGAAAACCAGAAAAATGCCACCTTAACTAACTCGATTAAATTTTGTACCAAGTTTTCCGTTACGCAACGACAATTGACCATCTAATAATAAACCTTAAGGTTCTATTTTAAGATAGCGTATTGTTTCATTGATTATGATTTTAATCGCGAAATGGAGCTTTTTCCAATTGACTTTTTTTTTTCGTTTTGTTTGTCCATATACCGGCAGAATCTGGCCGAATTATAGACTCGTGCCTTCCTTAAACCTTATTCCTTAAATCGGAGCCATAACCAACAGAAATGGACTTTTAACCCGTGTAATAGTAAAACGATTTTTGTTTTACCGCTTTAATTTACAAGAAAATATTTTTTTTACTCAAATACTAATTGAGGTTACAGGTTAGGCTGGATATAAGCGAAATCTAATTCTAATAACGCTTATTCTCAAATTAAATCAGAATAAAAATTAAATAAAAATTAAATTCTTGGATTAAAAGTTTGGTTAAACGCAGCCATGAATAATGAGAAGATAGTCACGCTGTGGTCATTTATAAATGAATTAATTAAATGTATTTATTTCATGTAACCAATGACACATTTATATATTACTATGCTTGGTTCTTATTTGCATCAAAGCGTTTAAAAAAAAGTGTGCTTGAACTTATTTTTTCAGAGAATTGCTTTTTAAGCTTTTTTAAGCCCATACGAGAAAAAAATAGTTACAATATTCCAAATCGTCACGTTTTTGTATGAATATATTTTTTCTATGAACGTGACGTGCTGGAAAAAATATTTTTTCACACAAAATTTTGGGACAACTTTCTTCTTATTACTTGAAAAAAAAAGAGGACGTTTTTTTAGACGCTTTATATAGATAATCGTGCCTTTCAAAATGTATTTACATGTATATAAGGTAAATTTTTATGGGATTATATCACCTTTTGATTTGATGAAACACTTTTGGTGTAAAGGCGTTTTAACTTTTATATATTTGTATGGATAAAAAACTTTGACGGCGTCGTCTGTCATATTTTATTATATCTGCCTCCAAACAAAATTATAATTGTGGCTGTTGTGAACTCCGAAGTGGTATGGATAATTTTGTCTGTATTTTAAGTTTTTATTAAGAAATATTTGATTAAGAGTATTCATTTGGAAATTATATAAATAATTCGATATTATTAGTAAGTTTCTAGAAATTTTGATGTATAAAATGAAATCGCTACTCGGAAGCGTGAATTTGACTTGTACAGTCAGCATGCAAAAGTAACTGTCAATTTTAGTATGAAATTTGACAAAGACAGTAGTTAAAATTGTCAGCTACGTTTTATGCTAACCGTAAATATAAACTTTTTGAAGTCTGCGAGTTACTGACTCGATTGACGTAAGCAATATTTTAATCAAGAGTGGAAAATGGCACCAGCCTCGGTGTTGGGAAATGAGTTTTTAAAAGGCACTGCTTGTTAGGGTTTCAAAGTGTACATGAAACTTATTCTTCAGTAAATATAATCCGTTTACATTATTTAATTATTAAAAAAAAATATTTTTCCATTACGTCACGTTCATAGATATAAAAATAAACATACAAAAACGTGACGATCTGGCATTGACATTTTTTTAAACTTTTTTCTTGTATGAGGTTCTAATGTAATTCTATAAAATTCTAATGTTTCTGAAAAAAAAGTTCATGTACATTTGTTTTTCTTGGGTGTTGCACCACATTAAATGTATCAAGTGTTGCAACAGTTCACTATCTCAATCAAACTAGGTAAATATTATGCAATTAGTGGCAAACTATTGAAGAATATAATTCGCGGAAAACCGGGAAAGTTTGTCACAATGTCCATAATATTTATTCATGTTTGTTTAAATTTATCTAATCAAACCTAACTCCAGCATATATTGCCGTGATTTCTCTTGTCGTGCGACTTAGCGTCACCTGTCTTGCTCGCTCGGTATTGAAACGAAAGTGACAGTATTAGTTGCGCGGCAAAGAGTCGCGTGTCATTTATGCTAGATGTTGAGTGAGCAAACAAATCTTGCTCCGGAAATAGGTTTCGAATAGATTTTGCGCGATTCATTATGATCGCCCGCTTACTGGTATAGTGACACAAGTCAAAATCAGAAAATATCCATAGATTTAATTTTTTTGAGTTGCGTCACTGTGTCGCTAAGCGTGCGTGGTGTGTGGGGAATACAAAACCGGTTATTTTACTATACAAATAACCGGTTTTATCGTGACTAGATAACCGGTTTTCAATTCCCTAGCGCTGACGCGTTAGTGGTTTTTGGCCTTTAATTAAAATTGTACAGCTTCTAAGTATAGTGTGAAGTAGTAAGGTAATTTTTTAATAGTTTGTGATATTTCTTATGACGAGCGAGTCGGTTTAGTTTTTCTGGGCCGTATTCGTGTTTTAAGGCGCGGCCACGTGTTCAGCCTTAGAGATGCCGCGACCAGCGGTCTAGCGAGACACACGTGCCGCGCACCGCTGCCGCTGTCGCGCAAACAAATAGATCGGCAACCGCGCGAGGTGGCTCGTGGCGTGCTTCATATGATTTTATTTTTACCGCTCACCGCTGTCGCTGGTCGCGCTTAATCGTGGTCGAGCTGTTACAGTGTGATTTTTATGGTAATTATTAGTCATGCATTCGTGTTAATATTTCAATTGAGCGTTGATTTGCACTAAGTGATAAATACACTTGCATGTTATTATTTTAACACGTATTTAACTAAAAAACACGCCTGAATAGTGAAATTCAACCGACTCGCGGTATTCTTGCATTTTTTTCTTTGAAAGAGGAACGGAAAAAAAAATAAAAAAAGTGTATAAAAAGTCCTTATTAATAATAAAATAAAATAAATAGCAAAACGATATGTGAATATAATATTAGTTTAAAAAATATATTTTAGCAGACTTTTGTTAGAGGAAATGTGTTTTCTCATTCTTGTATTGTGGATACTAGGTATAGATATTGTTTTTAACAAGAAAATATTATTTTAGGCAAATTTTATCACATGCTTAATAAAACAATGTCATTTTGAGTCGGCTCCGTTTTCGACAGTTTCGCTGCGACATTTTCGGAAATTTCTGGAATCCCACAAGAATTTGAAAAAATATTTCAATTGTAAATCTATTTAATAGTGCAGTTTCCAAGAAACTGATAACATTTCTGGAAATATCTGGATAATTTGACAAGAATGTAAAAGAACATTTCAATCGAGAAATTTTGAGAAATTTCTAAGAAAGTTTTGCAAATGTAGAGACTGTCAAATGTTGGTATGATTTACTCGTTTGTATTATTTTATCAAGCATATGTATTCTGTGTCCAAAAGAACATATTTCTTCTAACAAAAATCAAAATAGCCTATAAAATTAAGGCTGTCCATAAACGTTAGTTTGTAAAACATTTAAAAATATTCATGTACATTGTATGAAAATTAAATAAAAAAAGTTTGTTCGTTTTTAGATAACGGGAAACTAGAAAAGGGTACCGCCTACAGATGTGCCGTTTCCGAAAATTTCTGGAAAGTTTCCTCATTTCCCATACAAAATTTTGAAAGTTTCCGGAAATTTTCGGAAAAGGCACATCTCTAGTACCGCCGGCATTAATAGACTACCTGTTACCCGCCCATTTCACGGGAATACTACATTTTTTGGGATAAAAAGTAACCTAATCCAGGGCGTCAGCTACCTCCATACCAAATTTTATCAAAATTCGCCCAGCCGTTTGAGCGTAAAGATGTAACAAATATGAAAACACACTGACAAACTTTCGCCTTTATAATATTAGTGTGATAAATAATTCTGAAATAACTTGACACACCTACTGTTAGTCAATTAAAAATATAGTCTGTAAAAGACTGAAAGGTGTGAGAGTTCTAAGAACACATGTTGTCACTCATCAAAAAATATCAATGAAAATTTCTAACATAGGTTTCAAATATATAGTAATAAAACGCAATGGCCCTGTTCTAACTAGTAACATTGAGAATATGTTTAATCGTAGCGAAAATGTCTAAAACAATCAGCATTTTTGAACTGATAAGAGTGATAAGGAGCCTTGAAAATGGCGGGTGCCCCTAAAATCTAGTTTCACCGGACCCGTAGGAAATACCTCTAGGGTAGATGTGTGTTATTTTAAAAAAGACAGGGTTAGTATTTAAATCGTGTGGCGTAATGTGAAACTATTCGGATTGGGAAAATATCGCGAATATGAATAGCCTAAATTAAAAAATTCTAACACCCACCAAGTGGCTGGTCATCATCAGACTCATTCAGTGAGTGATATAGAAAATGCTGCAAAAACTGAAGATAACTACGAAATTTGGAATCGTTAGCTTCAATATTGGCTGAGATCTTGTCATTTGATCCAATTAAAGCTGAATATCTGGGAAACTACTGGTCCTATTTCCGACGGACAAGTCTTTAGATTGTTTTTTTGTTAAATGCTGATTTTCTTTTACATATAAGCGATATTTTTCCAAAGCCCAAAGCAAAATCTGATTTATTCCTTATTATGAACGGGAAAATGTAATTTTATCATTAAGTTGATCATAGTTTTAAATTATATAGTTTTCTCTAGGTATACTGACTACGTTATATTTATATATCAGATGTGTGTGTGATACAAAAACTGTAAATAATTCTAAAGTAATTGTTTATGTACTCGGGTGTCGGTGCCACAATATGATACAAAATGCCGTATGTGTTCTCTTTTTATACAAAAAGCGACCGTGGATTTTACTAACTTCGAAAAGGGGGCTCTATTCGATTGTATATATTTACTAAACGATTATATCTCAGGCATGAGGGCGAAAAACGACATTTGTCTCTGTCTTAAAGTAGTTTGCACATATCGCCTGGTGTCAACCAAAACTTACTAAAATGTCTGTCACTACTTTTCAAAAGTTGGTACCTAGTTTGTAGATTGACACTGAGATAATAAGTTTTGGTTGTCAACAGATATTTTGAGAAAGTCGAGATTTTCCTCTAAGGGTTGCTTATAATGTAACAAAAAACAAATGAGACTCGTATAATTTTTAGTTATATTACATGAAAATCGAAGAAGTGAAGAGCACCCTAAAAAATGCTTCAGATCACATTTGAAAAAAATAAAAATCAATTCTCACAATTTGCTTTTTAAATATTTTTGTATCACAAACACGCGATCCAAGCTCATTGTTTAAGTTTAACATTTGAATTTTTAAAATATATTTAAATTATATGTCACAATTATACAATAGACATGACACGCGATGTTTGATTTCTGTATCATTTGGGCGTTTAAAAAAAAACTTGAATCCATTTCTTCAAGAACTTGACGTTTTTGCGATCATCTTATTCAAAATCGCATTTTCAATGTGAAGAATAGAACAGTGGCCTAAATTTGTCAGTTCCGCTACGTTACGTTTGAATATGAACCTTTATTTCAAAGAGCGTTACGTAGTGGAAATCAAAATTCCCATACAAATTGGGTCATTTTTTTTTCACTTTAAAAATGCTATCGATTCCGAGTAGGATGAACTCAAAAACATCAAGTTGTGGAATAAAAAGGGATTCGGTTTTTTTTTTTGAAAACGCGTTTATCAAAACCGTCTTATGTACTGTGGGCTATATATTTGTCATAGCGTCAATTTTAATGGATTTGATCCACAATAGTTGGCCACAGAATTTAATAGTTCTATAATAAAAACCATTTTGTCAAACAAAGTAACTCCTGTTTTTTTTTGTAGTTTTTGCCTGACTAGCAAATTAAAAAAGTTATATCAAGTACACTGACCAAAAAGGGTAGAAATTGAAAAGTGGCAATACTGTAGCGTCGTCCCTTTATAATCAATATAAGAAAACGGGGACGGAACTACAGTATTGCCACTTTTTAATTTTTACTCTTTTTGGTCAGACTGTAAAGCCTGACCAGAAATATATGAGGATTGTCAAGAGGGCGCTATTTATAAGATTTATATGGCAACAATTTTTTAACGAATCGCAACCCACTATACTGACATAAGTTTAAGTACCTGTCAGTTCTTGTCAGTTCCACTATGTTAACCTCGTAATATCATTTAATGGAATGTACTCTTTTCCTGGCCGTTTTTAGTGTAAAGCCTGACCAGACCGTACAGTCGCCATCAGACATATCGCAGCATATAAGGCGTTCATAAATATATGAGCATGCACTGTAACGCCCAGTCAATAAGAGTTGTGTTCACATATTTATGAACGCCTTATATGCTGCGATATATCTGATGGCGACTACACTTTATTTATAATCTTAGGTTCACGATTATGAATGGTTTTCGGCATATTCTTTGGATAATTTTAAATATTTGTGTTAAAGAAATCACTACGAATGACATTGACATTGTTGACAAACCATCATAAAATCATTGCCAGTGTAAGAAATTAGTTCCAGTGAAATTCCGCAATATGGCGCATCCTCATATATTTCTGGTCAGGCTTTACTAAAAAAAAAAAACAATAAAATAAATGTTTTGGGGCTCCCATGCAACAAACGTCATCGGTTGCGTTAACTTTGCACCTCATTTATATCCGGCGCCATACATACCAGCTGCAAACTTAACCCGGCCAGTTAAGATTGGAAAAGTGTTTGTACGGAGCCTTCGGTGCGCCAGTTAGACTCGCACTTGGACGGTTTTTTTTTCAAGATTATGTAAATATGGGTAACTGATTGTTCAAGAATGTGGTGTGCAATTGGGAACCGGATTCAAAAATAAATGGATTATTAGATGAAATAATAAAACAACGTTTAGGTATTAGAATTGATTTATTCCGCACCCAACATATGAGGCCCTCATTTAATGAGTGCGATAAAAATGCTACAAAACCTGAACATAAATATAAATAAATATCAGACAACCTCACACAAATCGATCTGGTCCCAAATTTAGCTCAAGAAGGCTTGTGTTATGGGTACTAGACGACGATATACATACTTATATAGATAAATATATACTTAAATACATAGGAACAACCATGACCCAAGCCCAAATATTCGAGTTCATCACACAAACATTCACCCTGGCCGGGATTCGAACCCGGGACCGCCGCTCAGTAAGCAGCAGCAAACTGAGCCAACCGCGTCGTCATAACATAATTTGGAATTCTATCAATATTGGCTGAGATCCTGTCACTTGTTCCAAAGCTGAATATATTGGAAAGTGTTGCAGGTATTTTAAAACCCATTCAGGGCCAGTGACTCAGCGTATGGGTCATGCTCAAACAGTCGCGCAGGGCCAGTGACTCGCATGTGAGTCATGATAAAAAACCAAATTTAAAAAAAAAGGAATCTTACTATGACTTAATAGTATTAGTATAATAGCTAACTGGCTTCAGAAGCGGCGGTCTATTTAGCGTTCGCGCCAGGGTCATGAACCATACGTTGAGTCACTTGTTTTAGCAAAAAAATGGTTGTATGGTGGCCTGGCGTATAGTGTACGGTCGACGGCGCTTGGCCGTGAATTGGTCATCAAACATAGCTAAGAATCATTACAGACATTAGACAAGGCTTTCGATGTTAAATAATCCGCTTTCGAATTGGTCCATCCGTTTGGGGGCTGTTGCTGCATAGTAAACTTATAACACCCATCTTTTTTTGTCGGGGGTTAAACATAAACGCAATATACAGGATGGAACAGATCGAGGGACTTTTAAGTAAACGGGGAATTGTTCAGACTGAGTACTTCATTTTTCACCAATGAATTATGTAAATATTTCTATACATTTTTGAGATACAGTTTGTTAAAATAATTACATTATTAACGTCAACATAATAACTAACCTAATTACAATAGTCAAACCCGCTCGTTATCGTTTCCGGTGCGAAAGTGCCCATAATGCTCACGGCATTACCCCGCTGGATGGCTATGGACAGCCTCTGCACCAGAAACGATTCGGAACGGGGGTCCTCTCCCTTTTGTCTAAGTTGACGGCCTATGTCACGCACAAATTGGTTCGCATCAGCACCCCAGCAGCCCGCCGTTTCCACCGCAAAAGGGACGAAAATATACCCTGAGCCCAAACGAGCATACTTTTGGCGCTTCACCGCCGCCTGCGACTCGGCCGCCGCTCCGCCCGCACGTACTGTGCGACTGATATGAGAGGGTTTGTTAAACATTATTGTAAAAATCTGCACATCAACCCTAGCATCTTTTGAACAACGTTTAAGTTTAAGACAGGTGTCCATTAAAAATGTAAATAAAACCTTTGAATTAGTAGGGTTGGCACTGATATTAAAATATTTTATTTTGATGACTAATTTACTTTGAAATCCAGCTTTACAATTATAAAAGGTAAATTGTAGATCACTTCACTCAGATGACACTATCCTATCAGCCCAGTCTTTAGAAATGTTCCACCCTGTATATATAGTTATACATATATTTATGAGCTTTATGTTCTGAACCTCGTGCGATTTTGGTAACATTTTTAATAAGGGGGGGCCATTCAAGCATTACGTAAGGACCATTTTGACAATATTTATCACACGTTTACAGTCCGACCAAAAAGAGTAGAAATTAAGAAGTGGCAATACTGTAGTGTCCTCCCTTTCTAATACAGTATTGCCACTTTTTAATTTCTACTCTTTTTGGTCGGACTGTATATTAATTTTTGACGACGCGGTTGGCGCACTTTGCAGTGCAATTACCTACTGAGCCGGCGGCCCTGGGTTCCAATCCCGGCCAGAACAAATATGTGATGAACTCGAATATTTGTTCCTGGGTCATAGATGTTATGTATATGTATTTATACATTATGTATATCGTCGTCTAGTACCCATACTACAAGTTATGCTAGGTTAGAAATATGAGATGTTGTCAATTGCCAGTTATTCTATTAGATTCTGAGACACTGCGTTTATTCGCGTAGCAGTTTTCTCGACGACTGGAGACTCGATAGCGGTCTTGTTTTGTATGATCCGCAATTCCATCACTGACGGAGGTACTTTGCCGGTCGGATGTTTATCTGTAAGCATTAGTGGATTTTAAACCCGTTCCAGACCTTTCGATCCGATCCGATTTATCGGATGAAGCCGGATAATGTTAGGATCTATTACACGACACATTATCCGATAAATCGGATCGGGTAGGATTGGAAGATCTGGAACGGGTTTTATAGCCAGCGATCGAATAAAACATAGAACACGAGCTTCATATAAATTTACAATCGTAAACAGGTACAATAGTCGAAATGCGCATGCTCACTATGGAACCAAGCACAGTCAGTGACATATCGACGGCAAAAAGCTTAAACGCCGTAAACGCCAAGGGAATTCATTGGCGTTTACAGCGTTTACGGTTTTTGCCGTCGATATTATCAATTACGCGTGACAAATCAATGGGCTTTATTAACACGCTGGACCGGTAATCCAGAGATACCGGGTTCGATTCCCGCTCTCTACCGCCAGGTTACGCATTTAAATTTTTCGATAATCTTTGTATCGATGGTTTACTAATAACTTATAAAATACCTCTTGCTTTCTGATAGGTGTCCTTTACTATGTGCTGTAGCGTCGCAATTGAGTTTTCTAAAGCGAGTTTCAGGTCGTTATTACTTTTATAGTACCAGGATAGGAACAGCGCAGTAAACACGTCTCCGGTACCAACGAAGGTGGCATTTATTTTTGGTATTACAATCGAGTAGCATTCCCCTGAAAAATACAAGGCAAAATTAAAGGTGCAATAGGCATGATGGATTTTTTTTTGACGATGTCAATCGATTCTGTTTTTTGTTGGGATCAAATGTCTATATGGACTAACTACACCTAGACTGCTCTAAAAGTCAGAAATGACCGTCAAAGTTCAACATTGAAATGAAATGAAATAATTTCTTCAGTAGGCCACAAGGGCACTTTTACAAGTCAGATTGTGAGTCTACCGGTATTTCGCAAGAGGAGACCGCTGTTGAGAAGAAAGCCGAAAGAAACTGAACTCATTCCTGCGGAGCGCTAAAAACGCTCCAGACAAATGGCCACCACGTCGTGATGACGGAAGTGAATGATTCTTTTCCCTGAGTTCTAGATAGTAACATAGCTATTTCATGCTTTCATTGCTAGCAGTCGAATATGTTGAAAAAAAAAAAGTTTTCTGCGTTAATTTTGTCAAACGTGTTCCTGAGAATACTTATCCCCACGCGTTCCTAATAAGAAAAAGGTCTTGACAGACAGACGGATCCTATAACAAATTTCCGATTGAGGTACGGAATCCTAAAAAACATTCCGACGAACTGAGTACTTTCTTTTTAATTTAGTTTAAAATAATGTAAAACTACTACTTGACCTACCTTTGGAACTCGCAATCGCAATAATATTATCATCATCTAAATCTACACTGGACAAGACGACAGTTTTCACGCCTTTGCTATGAAATGCGTTTATCGCTGTTAGGGCTCCATCAAGATCCCTTATTTTCAGCCCTGTGATCAGTTCTGCTTCGAACTGGTTAGGTGTAATAATGTCTGCTAACGGTATCATGTCCCTGTACACAGGTAGGACGTCTTCGGGTGCGTAGAGTAAGCCATTGTCACCCATAACCGGATCACACACTGAAAAATACAAATGTTTCTCAGGTAAGCGTGAATAAGTTGGCATTTGTAGCACAAAATAGATAGGTACAGAAATCAATCTACATACAAGCGCGCTCGAGCAAACGCACACATAGACATTGCTCACGGACACGTGAAGCGGATGGCACTCGCGCTCGCACTCGTCTGAACTGATCCGAGATATCGTGAGCAATGTCTATGTGTGCGTTTGCTCGAGCGCGCTTGTATGTAGATTGATTTCTGTACCTATCTGTTTTGTATTTGTAGAGGCAGGGCCGCACCGAGTGAAGGCGGCTGTCCCTCCAGGCATTTCGTAGAATGTTTCATTTTGCCGGATTCTTTGTCGAATGTTTCCTCTAAAACTATTTGGGATTGTCATAAAACAAACCCAACCTAATCAATCTAGGATGATATATTATAATCAAGAATTATGAAAAACTATAGCGACCCGCCTCAGCTTCGCACGGGTGCAATGCTGATAAATGATGCATGTATTATACATATTATAAACCTTTCTCTTGAATCACTCTATCTATTAAAAAAACTGCATCAAAATCCGTTGCGTAGTTTTAAAGATCTAAGCATACATAGAGACAAACAGACAGACAGCAGCAGGAAGCGACTTGTCTACTATTTAGTTATGCATGAACTCAGTGAAAAAAAATATGCAAAGTGAAAATTCGATGAAAACATTCGAAAAAATATAATTTGGAGAAAAGGCAGAACACCGTCTCTCATGCGCTCAAGGATGACTAGATGTCAAGAAGAGCATTATTATTAATAGTAGAATTGTTTGACAAGGGACTAAAATAAGCCATTGTGACACAAAGTTGTGGACTTGGACGAGCGAGCGAAGCGAGCGAGTACATATATAATTTGGGTATCACAATGGCTTAGAATCTAAAACTACGTCCTATTTGAACAGGAGAAGCGAAAAAATCATACTCATAAGTTCGCTCAATTGTGACGAGCGAGCGAAACGAGTGAGTACAGATATAATTTGGGTATCATCATGGCATAGCTAAAGCCACGTACTATGCGAGCAGAAGTGAAAAAACGCCACTCGTAAGTTCGCTCTATCGTGAGAATCACACTAATATTATAAAGCGAGAGTTTTTGTGTTTATATGTATGTTTGTTACTTCTTCATGCTCAAACGGCTGGGCCAATTTTTTGATAAATCTTGTCATGAAGGTAGCTGACACCCTAGAAACACATAGGCTATGTAGGCGATGTAATGCTATTTATGTATTAGTTCGATATAAATGAAAACTCACAATATAAATATATAAGTATCGTCAGATGGCGCGATTAACTTGTTAATATATTATGGTATATGTTACTTCAGATTGTTCATAAATTACAAGCCAATATGTTGTTCACTATTAAGAACCATATTAAATTGTTTCCATCTGTCCTATCAAACCCAAAGTTTAATCCGAAGAAAATAATGCCTAGGCTATAAAAATAATACTACTGCATACTAACGCCATCTATGTAAAACCTGTGCAACTTATTAAAATAAAGTTGAAGAGGGCGCTGGTGTGACCCGCGCAACGAACATAACCTCTAATTCGGCTACACACGCGAGCACTCTCTTGTTTTCAAATTTGTTGTTTTAATCATTTTCTGTCTGCGTAACCAACAGGCTACTTTTTATCCAAAAAAAATGTGGTGCTCCGTGGGATGAGCGGCAATCACCGCACAGCTAGTACTTACAATAAATTAGATCTGGGTTCCTCTGCCTCAGTTTCCTGACGATCTCGGCAATCTGCTTAACAGTATCACCTGACATATGATAGCCAGTTATCAAGTGTGTGTAGTGGTCTACATGATTCAGCTGCAGACCCGTCACGAGCTGAGCTATGTCCTCGCTGTCCAGGACACTACCTTTACATCTGTAGTCGTAAGCTCCGTGTGTAGAAAACTGGACTGTGTTTATTGAGTCAACTTCGAAACCTAAAAGCTAAAGAACGCGGGCTGATTAAATTCATCCTTTATTTTAGGTACATTTATGTTATAAAAAAAAATTACAAAACATGCACCTAAAACTTAACAATTTGAGGTTGCACTGGCCCCTACCCTAGGCGCCTGTGTCCATGAATTTTCCGCGTGAATTTTGTCAATTTCGAGTAGTTTTTGAAACAAAAATTATCAATGATAAATTCAAACTGTAGGTTTCAAATATATGCCAATAAATAATCCCAATAGCCCTGTTCTAGGTAGTTACATCAAAAATATTGTAGAGGACAACCGCGTCCGTCGGCTATCTTCTACATGGACACTCCGAAACTCAGCGATGAGTAAGGAGCGAGCGGACTGTGATGAGATAGGGAAACTAAAACGGACGAGTATGAAAAACGCAAACTAAAAATCAACGATATATATTTACACAAAAAATTAACAAAACAACAACGGATCGGAAACACTTAAATTAACACTTAACTAATATAGTCTCTGTCTACTGAATTTACAATACTAATCGCGGACCGATGGTACTACGCTAACACACTGATAAACTAAATTCGCGGACCGATGGTACTACGCTACTGAATACTAAGATGGTTTACGCTCGGAAGCAAGGTGGAGAAGTGATTCTATACAAAAATGAGCGTCCTTTTATTTGAAACGGTTCAAGACTCAGGGGGACGCCCGCCCTGTCTTTCTACATTAATTTACTATAGTTACATATGATTCAGCTTAAAAATAACTTATGTTATGGATTGACGCTGTTTAGATATACAAAATTTAATACATGTTTACGTCGTGGGAGCTCCCGTCAGACTGTGAGATGCAAAAATACCTATCGTTTCTTTGTCCCCGGCCAGAGGCCGTCTCGCTCGCACCGTCCGAGATATACACCTGCCTTATCTCTCTTATGGCGCTGCGCGCTGCGCGTCCGCTTATTTTCGGCGTTGTGGTGCTCTCGGACGGTTGCGGCCGGGACAAATTAAATGAATTTACTCGTTTTATTATAATAAATGATTCTACAAAGGTTTTAAATTAATCTCAAAATTTTCCCTAAATTTTGCATCCAACGTAAACAAACATAAACTCCTTTGTCTCGCGCTGCGAGTGGAAATTACCACGATGAGTCATCTTTGTTTTGCCGTGGTCTTTTTACTAAGACATGACGGGAGCTCGGTATAATAAGTGATTTTACACATATTTAAAATAAGCTTGCCACTTTTATGGGCGAAACCTTATATCTAATTTAAAAGTAATATTTATTTATTAATTTACTTAAATTAATAACGCTTCGCAAAGCTGTCCGTAACAAATATGTTAAGAAACATGTTTAATCATAGAGAAAAACAATCAGAAATAAGGCCTCTTAAATGTTTATCTACATCTACATATAATGCTTTGAACGGGACTTGAACCCACGTCCCCATGGCTTTCCACGCTAGTCGGGTGCATTACTAATTATGCTATCAAAGCCACTAGATAATAAGTGAGAACACATAAAACTTACTTGCATTGGGAAAACAGCGCACTTATTTCCAATGTACCCGTGGACGGCATGGCTTTGAATTGAGAGGACTCTCGGCGTCTCTGAAGACATGTTCTCAACTACTATAAAAATTATCAACCAATTAGGTACAGTCGCCATCAGATATATCGCAGCATATACGGCGTTCAAAAATATGTGAACATGTACTGTAACGCCCAGTCAATAAGAGTCGTGTTCAGATATTTATGAATACATTACATGCTACGATATGTCTGATGGCGACTGTACTATATTTAACAAGATATACCGGGTGGGCCCTGTAACATGAGCAATAAATTAAAACAAAGATTCTACCCTTCAAACTGAACAACATTTATCAAACAACTTTTTTAAAATACTTAACTCATTTATGATGTAAACCTGTAAAATAAAGTTTTTTCAAAGAAGCAATGCATTGCGAACCATTTGATATTTAGTAAAGTAACAGCTATTATGTCAATACTAAGGCGATGTCAATGTTGGACGGCGTACATTGAAAATGCTATTTACTTTGTTTGGAAAAATGAACATATGAAAGCAATATTAAAAAAAAAAGTTTCTGAACAGATGCTGTTCAGATTGACGAGGAAAATCTATGTTTTAATTTTTTGCTCCTGTTACAGGGCCCACATGGTATATTCAATTAAAATCTACTAATAACATCTAAAACTTAAACATTTCTAAAACAAATAACCTACAACCCGGTTACAATATCTGTGGGCCTGGCGTCGATGACGTCACGTCGGCGCTCTGGTACGGTGCGCGACGCGACGGGGCGAGCGCGGGTAGGTACAAGGGTATGAAGGGGGAGGGGCTTCACATTCCAGCGAGGTCCACAGATATTGTAACCGTGTTGTAAATTAGAAATTTAAAATAGCCCCGACACAAGTAGCTGGTCATCATGCGACCCTGATTTAGGTAATAGAAAATCCTACTAAAAATTAACATAAAAAAAACCGGCCAAGTGCAAGTCGGACTCGCGCACCGAGGGTTCCGTACAAACACTTTCCATCCCTAAGTGTTTAAGTTAAGTTTGCACCTGGTATGTATAGCGCCCCATATAAATTAGGTGCAAACTTGCAAAGTTAGGTATTAAAAAAAAACTACTAACTAGATCTCGTTCAAAACAATTTTCGTTGGTAGTTTTTATAGTAATGTACATCATATGTTTTTTTTAGATTTTTCATTTTCTTATTTTAGAAGTTAGAGGACAACTTTTTTCCACTTTGGAAGCGTCTGTCACGCAAACTATTCGGTTTAGAAAAAAAATGTTTTAGAAACCTCGATATCATTTTTGAAGACCTATCCATAGATACCCCACACGTATGTGTTTGATGAAAAAAAAAATTTTGAGTTTCAGTTCTAAGTATGGGGAGCCCCCAATATTTATTATTATTTTTTTATTTTTGCATCAAAATCTTAATGCGGTTCACAGAATACATCTACCTACCAAGTTTCAACAGTATAGCTCTTATAGTTTCGGAAAAAAATGGCTGTGACATACGGACGGACAGACGGACAGACAGACAGACATGACGAATCTATAAGGGTTCCGTTTTTTGCCATTTGGCTACGGAACCCTAAAAAATCGGAATTCCTAGTTTCAATATTGGCTGAGAGCCAGTCGTTTGTTACACTAAAATCTGATGGAGACGAGACTCCGATTTTCATTAAACAAAGCTAAAAACCATTTCGACAAACCAGGCTTTCGATTAAGTACAAAAACCGCACTCAAATCGGTACACCCGTATGGGCGCTACGAGGCCACAGACGACAGATATATACACATGTTAAAAAAACCGGCCAAGTGCGAGTCGGACTCCCGCACCGAGGGTTCCGTACAAACACTTTCCATCCCTAAGTGGTTAAGTTAAGTTTGCACCTGGTATGTATAGCGCCCCATATAAATTAGGGGCAAAGTTAGGTATTAAAATATTTAAATAAAAACTACTTACTAGATCTCGTTTTAAACTATTTTCGTTGGTAGTTTTTATAGTAATGTACATAATATGTTTTTTTTAGATTTTTCATTTTCTTATTTTAGAAGTTAGAGGGGGGGGGGGGGGGCAACTTTTTTCCACTTTGGAAGCGTCTGTCACGCAAACTATTCGGTTTAGAAAAAAAATATTTTAGAAACCTCGGTATCATTTTTGAAGACCTATCCATAGATACCCCACACGTATGTGTTTGATGAAAAAAAAAAATTTGAGTTTCTGTTCTAAGTATGGGGAGCCCCCAATATTTATTATTATTTTTTTATTTTTGCATCAAAATCTTAATGCGGTTCACAGAATACATCTACCTACCAAGTTTCAACAGTATAGCTCTTATAGTTTCGGAAAACAAGTGCGAGTCGGACTCGCGCACCAAGGGTTCCGTACAAACCCTTTCCATCCCTAAGTGGTTAAGTTAAGTTTGCACCTGGTATGTATAGCGCCCCATATAAATTAGGTGCAAAGTTAGGTATTAAAAAAACTACTTACTAGATCTCGTTCAAAACAATTTTCGTTGGTAGTTTTTATAGTAATGTACATCATATGTTTTTTTTAGATTTTTCATTTTCTTATTTTAGAAGTTAGAGGGGGGGGACCAACTTTTTTCCACTTTGGAAGCGTCTGTCACGCAAACTATTCGGTTTAGAAAAAAAATATTTTAGAAACCTCGATATCATTTTTGAAGACCTATCCATAGATACCCCACACGTATGTGTTTGATGAAAAAAAAATTTTTGAGTTTCAGTTCTAAGTATGGGGAGCCCCCAATATATATTATATTTTTTTTATTTTTGCATCAAAATCTTAATGCGGTTCACAGAATACATCTACCTACCAAGTTTCAACAGTATAGCTCTTATAGTTTCGGAAAAAAATGGCTGTGACATACGGACGGACAGACAGACGGACAGACGGACAGACGGACAGACAGACATGACGAATCTATAAGGGTTCCGTTTTTTGCCATTTGGCTACGGAACCCTAAAAATGGCTGTGACATACGGACGGACAGACGGACAGACGGACAGACAGACATGACGAATCTATAAGGGTTCCGTTTTTTGCCATTTGGCTACGGAACCCTAAAAACTTATAACACCCCTCTTTTTTGGGTGGGGTTTAAATAAGTTTCTGTCAAAAATGACATTTTAGTGGCAAGCTTTTATAGCCGACTGTACTTTTCTTTGGATATCCATCAAATGCTCACTGAGACGATTCTAAAGAGCCCAA
Source organism: Apotomis capreana (assembly GCA_947623375.1). Classification (NCBI taxonomy): domain Eukaryota; kingdom Metazoa; phylum Arthropoda; class Insecta; order Lepidoptera; family Tortricidae; genus Apotomis; species Apotomis capreana. The sequence goes on from OX392523.1 coordinate 4,871,264, forward strand.
GCTCGGTAGGATTGCTTTTTCTATTATAGAGTTCCTATGGCCACCTTCCGGCTCCATCATCAGATCAGCCCCATGGTACCATATTATTGTATTGTCATCAAAGTTAAGTACCTAAGTATGCAAAATTTCAGCTCAACCGGTTGACGATATCTGCTTCAAAATTGAGTTGCAAGATTTCACCCGAACAAACATACTTAGATACATACATTGCAAGTTAAATAAAAGCTTTTAAAAGAGAGCCGGGCTAAAAACCGTCCCGCGTCCCTCCCGATGCTAAGGTGCCCATCACGCTCGCCGCATTGCCACGCTGAATCGCGATAGACAACCTTTGCATCAATAATGACCCGGAACGAGGTTCAAGACCTGCCTGTGCCAAGCTTAACTATATATTTAACTATATTTATTAAAACTTACTGCTTGAAATACAGTGATGAGTTGACTTCGCCGCGTACAAAACAATACTGATAGCGAAAGAAAAACTCCACATGAAGAGACCCATTCGAAAAAGGAATTGCGTGAAATTCAAGTACCTACGTCATACACAATACATATATGTACTGTGGCACTATGCGAGCGACGCGAAGGCCTCAGATTCAGTTTGATGGCCGAAAATTATTTCTTATTTCTGCGTGTTTGAATCTCGTAAAACTGAATTCATATTCATAGAAAGTTTTATATACTTACTTATCGAACCTACCTATTTGGGTTCGAAGCCTGGCAAGGATTTTTCTCGCACGAGACAATTACCCGTCTCTTTCTGTAGAGTAAAGTAAGAGAGAGACGGGTGACGGTGCGTCTAGCGCAACTACGCTTCGTTACTCTTGTCGTGCGACATAGCGCTACCCGTCACCCTCTGACAGTGCTGTACAGAAAGAGATAGGTAGTATATCTCGTGCGAGAGAGTGCGTGTCACAGTTGTGCTAAAGGTGCAGTAGGCTGGTACACTGCAAACTGCGCCAACCGCGTCGCCAAACTGTGAGACGTCTCTTTAGACGGGCGACTTACAGTAAGTATCTGTCACTTACAATTACGTGCATCATCTAATCTGTCATGCTCGGTATTGAGTAAAGTGACAGATAGTATTTGTCGCGCATGGACCTAGCATATATTATTAGAAGAGTAGTAAAATTAGTGTTCTTATTTGTACTGCCCGCAGGATATTAAACACGTAGTAATTTTGGTGTAATATTAGTTAATATGTATTTAGTTAATGCATGCTGGCTCATAATTGCATACACTTTACTTTACAAACACTCTAAAATGTTGTATGTAGTTGTAATTGAGTAACAGACACATAAATATGTCTCAATAGTGTAAGCCTTAGTTTAAGTTCTTAAGTTTGTGACTAGTAACTATGCCTTTTTTAAATAAATAAATGAATAGAGCTCCACATGGTCGCGCGACAAATCGCATGTCTACGCCGACATGCGACTCTATGTCGCGCGACGAATACTACCCGTCACATTCCTGTCAAAATCGTGCGAGCAAGACAGATGACAAGCGACGTCGCAGACCAACAGGTAGGTTAACGAAGGTCAAATGCAATTGTCTATAGATAGTGAAACAGACGTCATCGACAAAATAATAATTTCAATACCTAAAAGAAACCAAGTAGCACGACTAATCGAAAAGACAAAAGGATTTTATTAAACTTAAGAGGCCTTATTCCTTTTAAATTTGCTTTTTTTCATACAGGGCCACCGATATGAAGTGTTACCAAGTCCACACTAGCCATATCTCACAAAATTCTCAGTAAAAAAAATCGCATGTTTTTTTTTTAATTAATTTCTATCCAGGCAATTTTGGAGAGCAAGGAGAGGACAAGAAACCATGCCAGTATGGATACACTGAAGAAAGCGATCGTACGTAATTTGCACAACATACCGCAGGACCACATTTGTGCAGCGTGCAAATCGTGCTACAAATTTTTCGACCATCTGAAGGCAGGTTATCGAGTTAAAATATTAATTAAAAAAAAAAAAGATTTTTGTTCTCATTATTATCGTAATAATAAATAAATTTTGATGCAACCAAAAAAAATTGTAGCCTCTTGAAATCGGTAACACTACAAATATCATTCGCCCTGTATTATGACAAAAATATTGATAATTTCAACCAACTTTTTAAAGTAAATAATACTTTTCCCTAAGTTTTAGAAAGTAACATAGCTAGGTATTTCATGCTTTCATTGCAGTCGCAAATAAGTTGAAAAAAAAAACAGTTTTCTGCGTGAATGTTGTCAATTTAGAGTAGTTTTTGAAACAAACATTATCAATGAAAAATTCAAACTACACCTTGAATTGTTTAATAGTTATTTACGATACAAGTGTGGAAGGTAGGTGATTTCAGACGAGTGTGATTTTTAGTCACGAGCGAGGTACGAGCGAGTGATTAAACAAACACGAGTCGTAAATCATCTTACACACGAGTTCCGTACAAAACTTTACTATGCATGTACGAGAAAATAGAAAATACTTTAATACTCACAAAGATTGTTTACATTGGAAAAAAAGTATTTTGATTTGATTTATCCAACAAGAAGCCGTCGTTCACATTTTTTACTTCTTTAATAACATTTTACGGGTGTAAATTCATGATTCGTTCCTTTATCTCGCTATTATTTCAGCAGATTTGCACAAAACAACTTCAAAATAAACTAGACATCAATAAAAAATGGCGGAGTCATTTGGAAACCGCGCTCGACATAATCTACTACTGCGCATGTGCAAAAGTATTTTTTTAATATTCGTCTTATGTCAACATGGCACAAGCGCGTGTACATTCAGCCAAATTTATTTAATGAATAACGATTTAAAGTTCGTTTATTAATCAAATTTTATATCTAATGTAATTAATGCCGTGTTAAATGAATTAATTAATGAAATATTGGTTTTATTGTACTTTTATACGTGATAATAATCGGTATTTGACTTATTTATCAAACTTTTTGTAAATAATAAAACCTCTTTGTGTCAGGCTGTCAGATACGGCTATAAATTAAAAAAAAATTGAAAAGTAAAAAGCACTAGTGCGGAAAAGTAGTACTTTCCGCACAGTTTGAATGCCTAGAATACACTCTTTTCGAGCACATGCATTGTAAAATATATACCAATAAATCTCAATAGCCCTGATCTAAGTAGTAGTTAACATTGATAATATGTTAAGAAACATGTTTGATCATAGTGAAAAATGTCTAAAACAAACAGCATTTTTGAACAGTAAGGACCCTTAACAATTTACCAAATGTAATAACAAGTCGAAGAAAATGTGGTCGCTAGTGAATAAATGAACTAAAAATAAAATAAAACAGATGCACGTTTGATTGTATTCGAAATTCTTAGTATATTTTAATGAAATAACAAATTTTCACGAAGCCTGTTAAAAGTTTATATTGAAGCGTTTTTACAAGCTTTTATTTACTTTCACCTGTCCCGCTGTAATGGAATTTTGCAATTGATGGATGTTCAAAGAAAAGTACAGTCGGCTATAAAAGCTTGTCACAAAAATGAATTTTTTGACAGGAACTTATTTTTTGATAATGACAAGTTATTACTCTTAAATTGTCATTGCCGTTAAATTATTACAGAGGTTGTAAGCTCACAGATACAGATTAGTAGGGTAACAAGGAACAGACTAAATTGGTTTCAGAATAAAAAAAAACAGAAAAATTAAAGTTTGTTTTTATGTAATTACAACTTCAACGTGACCGCAGTCAATTACTTAGAGTTAAAAAAGTTGGTTCACCGAATAAAAATCATCGTGTATATAAGGAGAAATATACTTTATATGTTTCTCTTTTTCACTTCAAAGTAAACATTTTGTTTTCGCTAGCAGACGTTACTGCTTAAATCGAGGGAAAAAAAACAAAGTTTGTCTTTTGAGTCATCTGAGGAGATGACGAGTATAAGAGATGGGCTCGTGGGGCAGAGTCACCCGCACTAAAAAATAAAATAATTACAAAGACTTTTGGCTTTCGATTTCTGCACTTACTATTATATGTACAAGTTGTGTACAGAATTTCGCTCAAAACAGCTCCATGATAACCGCAAAAATCTAATTTATCCGACACAGCAACTGTCCTTATTCAGTTAAATTTCGTTACAATTATGCATTTTGCATTTTAAACACTCACTAACCATCTTAGACAGCATATCAAAAATTCAAACTACCGGACCGTTAGTAAGGTCACCCCTAGTACATTAGTCTATTCACCGAACTATAATGGAAGATTCCTATTGATGTTTCTTGCTCCGCCTTAAATGCCACTTGAGAGCTGTTTCATTATCGTAGCTCGTGTTGCAAGTCGTACATTTAACGGGTTTATTCTTCGTGTGAACATTCAAATGACGCTTCAGGCCGCTAAAATGAATGAATGTTTTATTGCAAAATGTACACTTGTGTGTCTTCTCCCCTGTATGTATTTTCATATGACAGATTAAAGTATTTTTTAAACTGAATTTTGAATCGCACCTCGTACATTGATATGGTTCTGTAATATCAGAATCATGCTTCAAGTTACTACTGTCTTGTTTCAGTTTCGAATCATGGGTTTTTATATGTCTTTTCAAATCATTACCAGTTATGCAAGAGTATTCGCAATGTGCACATTTATAAGGTTTCTCTCCTGTGTGTATTTTTTGGTGGCGTTTTAATGCGCTCTTATCGTTAAATCCAGCGCTGCAAGTTGCACATTTAAACGGTTTCTCTTTTAAATGAATTAATGAATGACGATTCAAACCGCTTAGCAGTGAGAATTTAGAATCACAAATTTTACATTTATGCTCTTTTTCTCCTGTATGCGTAACCATATGTTGCTTAAGGCCACTTTTCTTAGTGAATTTGGAATCGCAAAGTTCACACTGGAAAGGCTTGGTGTCTGTATGAGATTCCATATGTTGTACAAAGTTATCTTTGTGACATTGGTATTTGCAAATAGCACATCTAAACGGTTTTGTTTTGTGTGTTTGTGTATGTATTGTGAGTTCATGTGCGGAGGAAGACTTAAAATTACACAGGTTACATCTGTAAGGTTTTGTAATTTTGTGAGATTTGGTTAAATGATTAATCAGATCGGATTGTGTAGTAAATGAAGAGTTGCATGTGACGCATAAATTCCTGATTATTTTGTGTCTATTAGAATTCTTTTTTTTATTATTTTTGTGGATTATAAGAGAAGCTTTGCTTTTGAATTCTTTTCCACAATCATTGCAAATATATATCGGGTCACATTGATTTGAGTTATCCCGTGTGTGAGATAAAACGTGTTTTAATATATTGGAGGTATCATCTGTCTTATAATCACAATGTTTGCAGTTAATCAGTTTGATTGCACCATCTTGAGTAACTTTAAGAGTGCCGTTTCCCATTCCTGTTACACTATTTGCTGCCTTTGTACGTTTTCCATGCTCATTATTTTTTAATTCCTTTTTCGTGGTTTTGTGGGTAGTTCCAGTAATTTTTCTTTTCCTATTCACCCCATCTTCCAATTCCTTGGATTTTTCATTCAAATCAGGTTTTATTTTCTTCTGCTTTTGCGTGTTTCCATAGTTTTCAGAACACGTATTCTCATTTCCATTGTCGTCATTGTCATTTTCTTTTACTCTCTTAACTTTTGTTTGTGTAATATTATCTGCGTCTTTTATATATTTATGGGAAATTAGATGAAATATTAATGAGCCTTTGTTTTCAAATACAGCTTCACAATAACAACAAATATAAGTAATCTCTGTAACAGTTTGTCCAACATTTATTTGATTATTTCGTTTTATGTTTTCACAATCTCTGAATTCACTATTTTCTTCTTTTAAGACAGTATTTTCGTTTTCCTCTATTGTAGTACTAGAGTTATTAGAACATGCATGCTTATTTTCGTTTAATTCTTCATTGTTGACATTGTAATTTCCTTTCATTCTTTTAATTCTTAATTGTGTCACATTATTTGTGGCTCTTACAAATTCGTGAGAAGTGAGATGAAATACCAATGCTACCTTTTTTTCAAACAGGATTCCACAATAATTACAAATATAAGTATTTTCTGATGAAATATCTATAACCTGAACGTCAGTTTCTAAAATTCTCTTAATATTTAACTGTGTAACATCATTATTTGATTCCATTGAAAATTCATGGGATGTTAGATGAAATATCAATAAGCCTTTGTTTTTAAATACAGCGTGACAATAATCGCAAATGTAGGTATTCTCTGCGTGATTCGAACTAATTGAATCATTTGTTGTCCTGCCGTTAGTTAGACCAACACTGCTGGCAGGCAAATCTGGATTTTGTTTCATCTTTTTTTCATCTTTTGTGTCCAATCGCATTGCTGAGAAAAACAATTAAATTTAAATTATTTGTTCTCAAGAAGATGTTTTATTTCATAATGCAAAAGTACTGTAATAATGATATTGTATTAGACAATATTGAAAATAGATTGTATCATTGTAACCACTAAACACATTAAAAAATAAACGAACCATATTTTTAGTTAGACAAAACCTAAAAAGAACGTGTTTTGACTATTGATTTCTGTGACGTCACAAGCCTGTATACTCAGAAACGTCATACAGGTTGTTTTTGACATTTCATAAAGAGTAGCTGATTTGGGTTGTCTTCGAATACCATATTGGATGAACTCAACGTGTGACAATGACAATATGACAAAAATATCAAATTTTCTTCATCTTACAAGATAAAAAATAAATTAAAAAAATTAGACAAGTGCCAGTACCATAATCTATAACAAACATGTTGTATGGGAGCCCCCCTTAAATATTTATTTTATTTTATTTTTAGTATTTGTTGTTATAGCGGCCATATAAATACATCATGTGTGAAAATTTCAACTGTTTAGCTATCACCATTCTTGAGATACAGCCTGGTGACGGACGGACGGACAGCGAAGTCTCAGTACTAGGGTCCCGTTTTAACCCTTTGGGTACGGAACCCTAAAAACCATGAAATAAAGCAAGAATTAAGACAGCATAAAATTTACCTGCAACAAAGTATTGTTTAGTTAAATAGCTTTTGCGCTTCCATTTGCTATGTTCTTCATGACCCTCTTGATGCAATTTGCTTTTCAAATTATTTTCGCCTTCAAATTCACTAGTTGTATTTATAGAAAGTGCATCAAATGAAAAAATCAACAGTTCCATATCCATAGCAGAGTTTATTTCTTCAGCTGTTATTCCTTCTGTTTCCACATCTTCTGGTGGCTCTTTACTCTCTTTTTCTTGATTTGCAATCGTATTATGAGCTTCTTCTAGTTCTTCAGTACCAACATCAAAGGTAAGTTTATTTTCAGATGCTATTGCTTCAATTATTAAGTCAGGTACTTTCTCTTCCAATATATTTCTTAGTAGCAATTTACTTGAAGTCATTTTATTTGATTTATTTAGTTCTTCAGTGCCAACAACAAGAGTAAGTTTTGTATTCTCAGGTTCTTTTCCTTGAGTCACAATATCACTGCTTTTCTCTTCCTCATGTCTTGGGAGCTCTTTGTTTGCAATTATCTCAGAAATCTGCAGTTCTTCAGGGTCAATATCAATAGTAAAATTTCTTTTTTTAGCTGCTAGTTCTTCAGTTTCCATGATAGTTACTTTCTCTTCCAATTTATTTTTTAGCTCTTTACTTAAAATTTTATTAACTTTATTTAGTTCTTCAGTATCAACATCAGCAGTAAATTTTATATTTTCAGATGAAATATTAGTCACCTTCTCTATCTCTTCTGATATATGTATACTTGAAATATGTTTATTGCCTTCATTTAGATTGTCAGTACTAATATTAGCAGTAACTGTTATGTTTTTAGATGACATTCCTTCAGTTCCCGCGTCATTTCCTTCTTCCTCCAATAGATCACTTAATAGCTCTTTGTTTCTTATTAGCTTTATAGAATGGTTTACAGATTTAGGGATTTTATTACATTCTGTTTCTGACTGCTGATTCGGAATCGTTCCAATTTCATCCACAACAAAATTGTACAGGTGTCGAAAATGTTCCGAACGTTTCGGAGAGAAAACTGTGGTTGAACCCTTTTTACTTGGCTCTGAATTGGACCTGCGTTTAAAATTTAAGTTAACTGGCTTTGAGTTATATGAAATTGACCTTCGCCCTGTTATATTGTTTGGACATGTTTCTTGTTGAGAATTTAGGGCAGTATTTGCCTTTAATTTATTTCTCTTTAACTGTTGTGGTTTCAGATTTGTATTAGACCCTATAACAGTAGTTTTTAGATATTGTAGAGGTTTCACAATTATATTACTGAGTTGATGTGTTTCTTCATAATCATTAGGCATTATACTCAACCCTGAGACATTCTCTAAGTATTGTGTTGAATTTGGCTCTTGAGGATTAGGAGACGTTGTTGGCTCCGAGTTTCTAGTTTCTAAATCTTGAAGTTTTTGAATTCTTTCTGAATTGCTGGCTGTAAATTGTTGCTTGGGATTGTTAATTATCGGTTTTAAGTCCACGCTACCTGTTTCTAGAAGACGAACTTTGCCTGTTTTTCTGTTCCTTACCAGTAAGAGTGTTTGACCCATATTTTCAGTATCCTCTACACCCACGTACAGAATTCGCCCACACTCGGTTGCTATCGTCTTTTTTCCTTTATCGTCTTGGATAATAGCGCATTTGCATTCAAAGTCTTCACTCGGATATCCATTTAGGAAATTAAATATTATAGGATATACTGGACCCTTAGGGCAAACTGAGTTTATTGTTAGTTTTGGCATAGTGTCAGGCAATATACGATTAGATAATATTATATTATGTAACTAAAACAAACAAGCTTCCTGCGGTATAACCAAAATCAAGTTTGTTTACTTCGTTTTCCACATGGTATGGTATGATATAAATAAGAAAAACTAAGTACGGCACTCCGGAATGACAGACGAGACTTACGCTATGATTGGTTGGTCGGTTCTGTCAATTCGATTCTGTGTTGCCAGTGGCGTATCATCATACTCCCCGATTCCTTGGCCTGACCAGAAATATATGAGGATGCGCCATATTGCGGAATTTCACTGGAACTAATTTCTTACACTGTCAATGATTTTATGTTGGGTTGTCAACAATGTCAATGCCATGCGTGGTGCTTTCTTTAAAAGTAAAATATTTAAAATTATCCAAAGAAAATGCCGAAAACCATTCACAGTGGTGAACGTAAGATTATAAATAAAGTGTACACGTGTTTACTACACGAAAAACAGTGAGGAAAAGAGTGCATTCCATTAAATGATATTTCTAGGTTAACATATTGAAACTGACAGGTATTTAAAATAAAAATAAAATAAAAATAAAAATAAAAATCATTTATTTCAGATGCGAGATCCATATCGTGTTAGTAACAAATCAAATTAAAAATTTATAAAACAAAAAAAAAAATATAAAAAGCTTTAAACTAATATCATTATAGTACCCACCGCCAAACAGCAATGTTCGCATTGTTGTGTTCCGGTGTGGGGGTAAAATAGCCGGTGAAATTACTAGCATAGAGGCATTCTATCTTCGTCCTCCGGGTAGGCAAGCACTTGTGACTCCTCTGGTGTTGCAGGTGTTTATGGGCGACGGTAATCGCTTTCCATCAGGCGATACGTTTGCTCGTTTGCCCCCTATGACATAAAAAAAAAAAAAAAAAAAAAGTATAGTAAGTTGCGATTGGTTGCAAAATTGTTGCCATATAAATCTTATAAAAGCGCCCTCTTGACAATCCTCATATATTTCTGGTCAGGCTTACCTGTATGTCTCATAAAATCACGAGCGTATGAAATGTATTATTACGACAAAATAAAATTTAGTTAAAGAACTTTAATGAATAAATGCATATATATTTTTGTAAGACTGGCGGCAAAAAATTTTTTCCTTATAATTATTCTGTTATCATAAAGCGGCAATAATCAGTGACGTAGAAAGGCTCTATTCTATTTTTTATATAAAAAAAAATGGCGTCTGTCCATTGGAACAATTTTGCCAATGTCAAGGTTGTAAGAACGTTGTACGGTGACTTGAGCTTTTTGTAAAGTGATAGCGATTTACAAAAAACCACACGGACTATCGGGCCTTGACCCAGGAAGGGCTATGAACGCTTCAAGTTGAATTCTTCATTAGCTATTCACTCATACGATAGATCACTGCACAATACGCTATCAATACTACACATTGAACAACAAAAATGAATAAATAATGAAGAGCGAAACTGAAACGCATGCGGCCATCTTAAGTCACGAACCGGAAGTCCGTAGAAAGGCTCACTAGTCGGATTACCCGGTTTCCGTCACCGTCAGTGTCATACGTACGTTTGGAAACAAACATATTATTCTGATACTAATCTACTCTGTTTTTTTATTTAACGCAGAATATCCTTATTTATATTCATGACTTACCTAAAAATGTGTTATTCAACAGGAAGAATATAATTGTACCCACGCTCAAAATAAAAACTGTATTTATTTATTTAAACTTTATTGCACAAAACACAAAAGTAAAAGTACAAATTAATGGCGGACTTAATGCCATAAGGCATTCTCTACTTCGAGAACTACGTAGTTAAGTTCATATTTTACTGTAATAGTTAAGTAGGTACTTATCCTTTATGAAAAAATGACTGACTGTTGAGTTTCTTTCGGCGTTTCTTCTCAACAGTGGTCTCTTCTTATGAAATGCCGGTAGACTCAGACATGTAAAAGTGCCCTTGTGGCTTACTTCCAGAATAAAGTTCATTATTTCTACCAATATACAGTTGAACTAAATGTGGAGAGCAAGTGGAGACCTGCACTTTGCTCGTACTCGTACCTCAGCCAACTTCGCGAAGTAAACATCGAGATATTTTGACATTGACATAGCCAAGGTCACGTCTTACGTCAAACTGACAAGGTCTGACTGATGAGATATCACGTTGGATTGTTTTTATTCTAGAAAAATACTTGAATACATCTTTTCCAACACGATTACAGAGTTTTAAGCACTAATTCATAAAAGTGTTGCGTTGGGTCAGAGTATAGCAAAGGTGGGCCGATTTTAGGACTTAGAAAATTTACGACCAAAATTTTTTTTCTTGTTGGTTTGAGCTTAAAATAGTTTGAATCTTGTAGCTTACGCTAAAAAAAACATATTTTATTCTTTAAACTTTTTCTCTCAGATCTATATTTACCGAGATATTGGGGTTCAAATGCATAACATATTTTGATGTATAATAAATTATTTACGAGGGTCCATGTAAGCAAGCACTTTGACGCTCCGCTCGCTTCGCTCGCTCCGCTATACAGGGTCACAAAACAAACCTAACCTAACCTACAGTTTTCGGTTTTCAACCCATGTACCATATTTTCAGCAAGCATTTTTACCTTAAAAACCCCAATATCTCGGTAAATATTGATCTGAGAGAAAATTATTACATAACAAAACATGCTTATTTTAGCATGTTTTAAAGGAAACTTTAATAAAAATGAGGTGTTATATTGACATAAACAAGACTCCGAAATTTTTCTAAGTGCTACAGCCCTTTATAATTACTGCCTTGGAGTCCCAATATCTCGGTAAATATTGATCTGAGAGAAAAAGATTACATAACAAAACATGCTTATTTTAGCATGTTTTAAAGAATACTTTAATAAAAATGAGGTGTTATACTGACATAAATTTCACGACTCCGAAATTTTTCTAAGTCCCAAAACTGGCCCACCTTTCCTATACCCCAACCTTGCGTTGTGCCAATCAAAATGTTGTCTACAAAGGTGAGTAAAGTATATTATCATTAGAATTTAATGAATTTTTCACCCTTATAAACATCCAAGTAATATGACTGATTCTAACGATGACTATGATTATTGATTAAGTAGTTTTTCTGGTGCACTTTCATATAATGCAAGGCCTCAAGGGAAAGCAGAGGATAAAAGCAAATGACTCAAAACTGGTTTTTAACGGGAAGAATCATAGTTTTATATTATAAGAATCTTTCACTCAAGCTGCTGACCCGCCATCGACGTGCCAATATCATATTCGCTTTTCATTGCCATGAAAAATTTTGTATTTTACCATTGCACTGTTTATTGGCCGAACGAGCGAAGCGTCACCATTCAGCTTGGCCCGAAATAGGTTTGCATGTCTGTTTTTTGTTTCTGAATGGATGAGATGTAAAATACATATTACAGCCGTTTCGTAAATGATCTGAGGTCTACAGCTCAGAGCCACTAGTATAGTTGGTTTTAAGGCTGGCAATGCACTTGTGACTCCTCTGGTGTTGCAGGTGTCTATGGGCGACGGAATCACTCCATCAGGCAATCTGTTTGCTTGTTTGCCCTTTATGGACAAAAACCCTCAAAAATGATGTGTTTTGACTGCCGATTTTTAGGGTTCCGTAGCCAAATGGCAAAAAACGGAACCCTTATAGATTCGTCATGTCTGTCCGTCTGTCCGTCTGTCCGTCCGTATGTCACAGCCATTTTTTTCCGAAACTATAAGAGCTATACTGTTGAAACTTGGTAGGTAGATGTATTCTGTGAACCGCATTAAGGTTTTGATGCAAAAATAAAAAAATAATAATAAATATTGGGGGCTCCCCATACTTAGAACTGAAACTCATTTTTTTTTTTTTCATCAAACACATACGTGTGGGGTATCTATGGATAGGTCTTCAAAAATGATATCGAAGGTTTTAAAATTTTTTTTTTCTAAACCGAATAGTTTGCGTGACAGACGCTTCCAAAGTGGAAAAAAGTTGGTCCCCCCCCTCTAACTTCTAAAATAAGAAAATGAAAAATCTAAAAAAAACATATGATGTACATTACTATAAAAACTACCAACAAAAATTGTTTTGAACGAGATCTAGTAAGTAGTTTTTTTTTATATTTTAATACCTAACTTTGCACCTAATTTATATGGGGCGCTATACATACCAGGTGCAAACTTAACTTAACCACTTAGGGATGGAGTGTGTGTACGGAACCCTCGGTGCGCGAGTCCGACTCGCACTTGGCCGGTTTTCTTTTTATGACATTACAAGTATCTTAGTCAAAGTGTGAGTGTGTTTGAATCAGGAAGGAAAATGGTAATATTTTCCTTACATGAGTCAGTATATTTTTGCTGGGCGTAAAACACTCAGAACCTTTTTTATTTAAAAACATTATGCAACATATTTCAAACATTATAGGTGTGCCAATGTGAGATTTTGGTTGTTCAGTTTTTTTTTATAATATAACTAGTGACCCGCCCTGGCTTTGCTTAAAATTATAAATTATGCATGTATTATACATATTATAAACCTTCCTCTTGAATCACACTATCTATTGAAAAAAACCGCATCAAAATCCGTTGCTTAGTTATAAAGATCTAAGCATACATAGGGACGGACAGACAGAAGCGACTTTTTTTTATACTAGTAGGTATGTATGTAGTGATAGATATCCATCCAGTTGTTCTCCGAAAGCTTTATTTGGTGATGTGGACCTGATGATCTGCCGTGATAAAGTAAAAAGTTGTATCTTACTATTAAATCCATATGTAGATACGACCTTTTATTATAGCACGGCAGGAGGCACAGAGGGTAGGAAATGGTATATGTGTTAGTTCCGGGTGTGGTGCGGGGGTGAGGAATAACAAACGAGCGTCCCGGTGAACTACGTGTAATCGACTGACTCATATGCGGTCGCAGCCGCATACCTTAATCTCTAACAACCCTCCACCCTTAACCTAAAAGTATTGCTTGTAATCAACGACCTTGCGAGTCCTTCGGGGAGGGGGTGGCTCAACGACTGGTGATGAAGCAGGTGACGCAAACTCGTCGATTGTCTCTTCGACTGACTCTGACGTAGATTGCGTTTGCTCTTCGCTTGCTGAAGGTGAGGCTGTCCTTCCATCATGGGATATTGCCAGGCCACGCTCTTGCGTTTGACTCGCGGATGTTACAGGACTATGGTTCTCCAGTTCTTCTGTGTCTGCTACATCCAGGATTGGGGCTCCATTAGTCCTGCCGCTGCTTGCTGTAGAGGGGCCGCGCACTGCTCCGACGCCAGCACTATGGGCGGCATTTCGGTCAGCTGCTGATTCTCTCTGGAGCTTGCATGAGATACCGAATCATTCGGACTATACCTCTCCTCCCCTTTCCATCTTAGAAGTTGGTTAGCATGTCTTTTAATAATACTATTACAGTGTATTAATTTTACCGAATATAAACTTTGTCCTAACTGACCCATTATGACCCCTTTTGCCCAATAGTTTTTGTTTGCAATTCACAGCTTTTTGATTTATTCCAGATAAAATAAATGATTTTAATGCCTTTTTAATAATTTTGACATAGGTACACTTCAACCTGCCCGTTGCTACTCGGGTTGTAAGTCGGAGAAGTTAATTGCGTAATACTATTTTTTAAACAAAAATCTTTAAAGTCTGAGGAAATAAAGCTTGAGCCATTGTCGGTACAAATAGTGTGAATCTGAGACTTTTGATCCGTACCCAGTAGATACATCGAAACATTCTGGCCACTTAGAATACGCATCGATAACAATTAGGTACACTTTGTTGTTTATTGGCCCTAGAAAATCTAGATGTACACGATAAAATGGGTGGGGTGGATATTTCCAAGGAGTGAGGGGAACACGAGGAGGTAAAGGCATATTTGACAAGATGCGACGAAGTTCTCAATATCCGCAGACATGCCCGGCCACCAGAATGGGCTTCGCGCTTCTGCTTTCATTTTATTTGACCCTAAATGACCTACGTGCAGTTCTGTGAGAATTTCATTCCGACTACTAGTAGGAATCACGACCTTATGTCCTCTAGTTAAGCACGAGTTTTCAATGGCCAGCTCTCGCCTGCATGCCATATATGGTTTTAAATAATCACTAACTCGGTTCGGCCAAAATATTAATTTTTCATATTGTAAGGGTAGTGAAATGGTAGCTGACATTTTAACAAAGGGGACTACTTTAGAGAAACATTTATATTGTATAAAGAAAATGGGTTTACATCAAGGGTCTGACACGCTTTGATAGATAAAGATAGCCTTATTGCGATTCCTAAAAGAAGAAATAGAAAAGAGTGCCATGTTTTGTCTTTATCAGCGACCGAGCATTTTTTCATGGTCGGGTTATTGGCACACTTCAAATTCGAAGCAAAACAATCATGGTAGTATCAAAAGCGGTATAAAAATAGAAGATTTTGTGTATGAAATAATTATTATTACCAGATAATTGACATATTAACGGATGTGGAGTGTTTGTGTGTAGCCTCAAAAATGGTGGGGTGTTCAGTGTTTGGTTAGAATAGCAACAGTTACCGAAAATAAGCGGATTTTACATTTCATGCGTAAGTACAAGTTTCTTTGAGTTTTGATCACCTATTTCTTTCTCAAACCTCACAAGAATCAAGTTACAAAGTTAAATCATTAGTTATATCATGGAAAAACTTGATAAAATAGGAAAAATCTGTAAATTATTTTCAAAATAACTCTGAGCATTTTGACATGTAAATATTGCAAATCGGTCAAATTCCGTAGCACAAATCTACGATAGAAGCCAGTTAACATAGACGTCTAAATAAATCAGTCGGTTTATAATCCAATTTGGGGATGCCTAGATATAAAATAAAAATTACCCCCATATTTGGGGAATCTATAGCAAATTGATATTTTCAGTTCTCCGATTCCGACAGAGAAAGAACCGTGTAAAAAATGAATAGCAAGGCCTGAGAAAAATTAGATTTTCGCAACTAGTATTGGTGATATCCTATCTACTTATGTCGTTTACAATTTTACTATTTAATTTTGCTTTGTTACAGAATGTCCCAATAAGGCGGTGCCTCCATGAACGTGGACTGTCACGATGTCACGATGGATTAAAAGTATCCTGAGTAGAATAGAAGAAAAAGAAGAAGTTTCACCCTATTTTTAGGGTTCCGTACCTCAAAAGGAAAAAACGGAACCCTTATAGGATCACTTTGTTGTCCGTCTGTCCGTCCGTCCGTCCGTCTGTCAAGACCCTTTTTCTCAGGAACGCGTGGAGGTATGAAGCTGAAATTTATATCAATTACTCAGGTCTACTGTCCCTTGAAGCTGTGAAAAAATCAAACTTCTAAGCCAACGCAATCAAAAGATACAGCCGTTTATGCCGCAAATTTTCGACACTTGCAAGGGAATCAAAACCTGCAGGGTGCTTCCCGTGAACTCAGAATCTTGAAATTTGGTACGAAGCAACGTCTTATAGCATAGATAAAGGAAAAATTACGAAAACCATAATTTTTTTTTTTTAATACCTAACTTTGCACCTAATTTATATGGGGCGCTATACATACCAGGTGCAAACTTAACTTAACCACTTAGGGATGGAAAGTGTTTGTACGGAACCCTCGGTGCGCGAGTCCGACTCGCACTTGGCCGGTTTTTGTTTTAGTATTGGCCAGAAAAATTCTACAGTATTCAAGAGCAAATCAAAAATTTTGTTTTGAAACAATTGTTGTAAATACATAAATTATTTAAAGTTTAAACTAATTTCATTATTTTTATTATCAGAGAACCCAAGTATATTATTATTATTTGATTATACGGAGTAGTTTTGAAAATACTAAATATAAAGGTGAAAGCAGCGTCGTCTAAGACTCAAATCAATCAGCACTCAAATGACGACACCTTGTGGAAAATTGACAGTCGTAGCCACAGATATGTGGTCGTAGCCCATAAAAGAACAGCGCTCCAATTTTTATCCTAAATCCGCCTTAGTAATAGTCCGGCTTATGATTTACTGCGCTGTGACCAATTACCTTTCGCCTATGGTCTTTTAAAATGAGGAACTAATAGATTTTTAATCGTTAATTGGAATATTTTCAAAAATATAAAAAGGGAATACATAATTTTCTATACTTTATTTGATGTCATCGGACAATGAATAAAAAAAATTAAATGTTGTGAATGTGTACTTGGAACTTTTTATGGGTTTTTTTTTTGCGACCATGGCAACCCCACATTTTGACGTCATTATATGTCTTTCTCTTACCCCTGGTCGCTCTGTGGCAAATCTATAACTACTATACTATATCTATGGTTTACATTCTAGAGGGGGTGTTGGATTATGAATGCAATATGTTTTCTTTATAAAGTTTTATTGGTAGTTTTGTAATTGTTTATGGTGCTCTACTTTGTCTATGGACGTCATTCGTCTTTTGTTCGTTCTTCTCATGTTCTCGTAAAATATAACGTCAAATATTTCAGTCCCAAGTTTAATCTTTTATTTACTATAAGTAACCAAAATCCTTTAGTAAGACATTAAATAAATAGCGTATCGTTGTAATCTATTTGCCGTAACTTCTGGTACACCTTTGTCTGGGCTGAATATAGACATCAACGGCTTGTTGTCCGTCGCGTCGTAAGTACAAACGGAACCGACCGCCCGTACAAGTAGTGATGAAATTTGCGCACACCATATATTATAGCTGTCGCTTCGCGTTGCAGTTGACTGTAGCCCCGTTCGGCTGAAGTTAATGAGCGGGAAGCATAAGAAACTGGTTTTTCTACACCGTCGCTTTCTACTTGCGAGTCTTGCGACAATATTGCGCCTAAACCAAAGGGTGAACCGTCTACTGTGAGATATAATTTAGCGTCCGGGTTAAAATGAGCTAACGTTTTTTCGGAAATTAACTCTTTTTTAATAGTTGACACAGCTAAATCATGTTCTCTATTCCAGTGCCAAGTAACATTTTTTTTAAATAGATTATGAAGGGGGCTTAAAATAGACGATGCATCTTTTACAAAATTACGGTAATAATTCACCATGCCTAGAAATGATTTAAGTTCAGTAGTATTTGTAGGAGTTTTTGCGGTGGTGATTGCTTTGATTTTTTCTTGGCACTTATGAAGGCCGTGTCGATCTATTTGGAACCCTAAGTACGACACTGATTCCTGAAAAAGCATACATTTATCTTTCTGCAGGACTAAACCGGCTTCTTCTAGTCTAGCAAAAACCTTATTTAACCTCGTTACATGTTCTAACTGGTCTCCGCCAGTTACCAAAATGTCATCTTGGAAAACCAAAACACCATCCAACCCTGATAGTATTTTATCTAGTGTTCTCTGAAAAACACTCGCAGAACTAGCTAATCCAAAAACAAGCCTTGTGAATTTATACATTCCTTTTATCGTGTTAATTGTTGTCAACAACTGGGCAGAGTCGCTCAATTTTAACTGATTGTAGGCTTGCGATAAATCTAGTTTCGAAAATTGTTGGCCACCGTGTAGTTTCGCAAACAACTCTTCAATACGGGGCAAGGGGTATTTTTAAATAAGTAGCTGTTTGTTCAAGCTAACGGAATAATCAGCACAAAGGCGTATATTGCCATTCTGTTTTAAAACAGGAACTACAGCACTGGCATAGTCCGAAAACTGCACGGGTACTAAAATTCCTAAAAACCTATATATTTCGTTTTCCACTTTTGCCCTTAAGGCAAATGGAACAGGTCTTGGTCTAAAAAATAATAGGTTTGGAATCCGGTTTTAAGTGAAGCTCGACCGAAATATCTTTACAGCAACCTAGCCCGCCCGAGAATAGTTTCGGATAATCACGCTCTGCTTTTTGTATATAGTTAGATACATTACAATTATTAACAGTTGCTATTTCTAGATTAAATTGTGATATAAAATTTCTACCTAAATAACAAACAAGGCCCCTCTCCGCGTACGACGTACACTTTTACAGTAGCCGTCTTCGAGTCGTACGTGAAAGGCAGGTTGAGAGTACCCACGGTCGGAATGTTACTACCATTATATCCTTGTAAGACTACATGACTTGGGCTTAGCATGATATCATGGAAATTTGCGTCATAAATCTTATCTGGAATAATTGTTACGGCCGATCCAGTATCGACCTCAAAAGGTAGGTTAAATTGTCCAACCTGGACTGTCACCTGCATCGGCTCGCCGCGTGTAGAACGAATATTATAAAGATCACGCTTACCATCATCGCCAACATCAGCTTCTACATCACAATCAACGAAATTTTGACGAAACACTTTTTTTCCGGGGCACACACGCCGAAGGTGTCCCTTTGTACCGCATTTGCCACACTTATAGCGGGCAAATTTGCACGAAATCGCTTGGTGCCCTTCATAACCGCAAGCCGCACACACAACCTGTGGCCTTTGCGTCGCGCCATCGCTACTGCTGGTAAAACCGCCTGTGCCGCCGGGCCTCACAGACCGTGGGACCCGCGCCATTTTGTACACCGCCATTTCTGGACATGGCAACGTGCTCGTTGCCGCCGGAACCGCCTGCGAAGCACCCTGCCGAGCGCACTGAGTTCGTTCTGCTATCGATACCGCTTCGGTTAACGTGAGCTTGTCCATCTCCATGGTAAACAACTTTTCCCGTTCGGGGCCCGCCATCATTCCGATTGCAAAGCGATCTCGCAGCGTTTCACTCAAAGTCGTGGCGGAGAAACCGCAGTCGACCGCTAAACTTCGGATACGAGCTGCCCACTATGTCATACTTTCTGTTGATTTTTGAGTCGATGAGTAGAATTTGTTTCGTTCCGCAAACCCACACTTAGCTGTTGTCAAGTGACCGTCCAATAAACTCACTAAACCATCATATTCCAGGGTTCCAACCTGCTGAGGTAACGCCAAGTCCCTTAATAGTTTATATGAATTCTCGGTCAAGCTACTTAATAGAATCGCACGACGCTTGCACTTTGCTTTGTCGTCTGTGTCAAGTATTTCATTGGCCAAAAACCATTGTTCTAAACGTTTCTTGTACATGGACCAATCTTGCACTTCATGATTAAACGTAGCTAAGGAGCCAACCGACACTTTGGCCATGGTCACTATTTATTTATTGCACGCGTAATAATTAAATGGTACGGCCCAGTCGCCACTGTTAGTTCGGGGTGTGGTGCGGGGGTGAGGAATAACAAACGAGCGTCCCGGTGAACTACGTGTAATTGACTGACTCATATGCGGTCGCAGCCGCATACCTTAATCTCTAACAATATGATCATTTTGTTTCAGCTGGAGGTTCTGATAGACCTGGGCATGAAGCCGGATCAGTCAGTTGTGGACAAAACCATCAGTGAGCTGAGGTCTCAGGATGGCATTAAAGAGGTGAGATAGAAAAAAACAGTGTTGCAAAGAGAAGAGAGAGAGAAGACCCGGTTGGCGTAGTGGTAGTGCAGCTGCCTGCTGGGCTGATGGTCCTGGGTTCGAATCCCGGCAAGGGCAAATGTGTGTGTGATGACTGATGAACATTTCTTTAACCGACTTCATTCATAGTTCTCAGTGCTCCATAGGAATGTCGCAATTTATCGTCAATTTGTGACTTCAAGAGCAGACTAATTGTAAGTGTAGTTAGTCCCATATAGATATTTGATACCAATAAAAAATATAGGACCGATTAATGTCCTCAATATCTTGGAAACGCTTTTAGGTATTATAGGTCGATAGTAAATTTGACATTCAACCCTTTGAGCAATGAGTTCTTTTGTTAGGTCGATTCACTAAAGCTGGCGCGAATGGATTGAATGAAAGTTATGTCACTTGTCACTTCGAGTGTTAGTGTGAGTGCCGTTCTTATACAGGGGCCTCCTAATATTTTGTAAACAACAACAAAATGGGTTTTTGTTATTCAAGAAAAATAAATATTATTAGGTATAATATTTAGACTAAACAAGTAATATATATGTCCGAAAGGTATTTTTAACTGTTTGATACAAAAATATTTTACTATCATGGTGTTTTATGCAGACGCTAGTTTTTTGACATTATACTTTAGATTTTGACTGTTGTAAGGCAGTGTAATTGTACATATTGCTTAATATTCATGCAATCTGTGTATGACCAGAATTAGGATGTGGGATGATACTATTCCATTGTCTCGTATAAGTTTGACCACGTGGGACTATGCAATGGTATTAACGTAACCTACATTTTCTTCTTGTCTTCGCGGCCTGGTAAAGGGTTAATGTCAAGAATTAATAGGTGACGGACGACTGTTCGAATTATAAAAAACCGGCCAAGAGCATATCGGGCCATGCTCAGTGTAGGGTCCCGTAGTTGCCCGTCCTTCACAATAGACGAAAATTACGAGAAAGATTTCAAGCCCTATAAAAAGGTTGTACACGCCAAGAAACATTAAATACTTATTATCTTTTGGAAGTTATCTATTATACGCGACAGATTGAGCGAAATGTTTTAATATAGTTTGGCACTTAACCAATATGTGTAACGTTCGAAGTGTAGGGACACCGCGCGGCACATACGTCATTTTAAAGAAAATTATGAAATTTTGCAATAACTCAAAAATGGCTCGACCGATTTTATTCAATATAGTTTTCATTGAAAGTACTAGTATCCGAGGCTAAGACCCATTCGATTCAATAAGTTATGCTCAGAAATGGCTCGGCCCTCCGTCGAGATAAGATTACTACATTTTGATTGTCCGATATTATCCTAAATTGACCGAATATTCAAAATCCGATTTCATATTCTGAGTCGGATGACCCAAAAGCCCCCCAATACCGAGTTTCAGCCCCCTCGGACCAAATTGAAATTTTCGAAAAAAAAAAGTCGCCATTTTGATTTTTCTTTCCTCGACTGTACTCGGGTGGGGGTCCTCTATGATATTTGTTTGAGCATACTCCTACCTATCTCCAGCCGTTTACGAGATACGGGACTCTTAAAAAAAAATCTCCATACAAATCTTTGTTTTTTCGATATTTTCCGACTTTGACCGAATTTTCGGACAACGATTTCAGATTCATATTTGTGAGCCCCAAATGCCCCCCGATGCCGAGTTTCAGCTTCCTAGCACCAATTTGAAATTTTGGAAAAAAAGCCATTCGTCATTTTGAATTTAATTTGGTTCGATAATATTTTGTAGTATTCTTTATACTGCTGAATTTGGGCGGTTATGCGTCTAGTTTGTCTACAAATACGTTTTCAATAATCACTTATTGTATCAACCTGTATGTAATCATTTTGTGACGCACACATAAATATTATCATTCACTCATTCAATCCATTCGCGCCAGCTTTAGTGAATCGACCTATATCTCCTTTATTCCTTTAAAATCTTAAGTTAGGTTTTTTGTTAAAATCTTAAGTTAGGTTTTTTACAATAAAGTTATATCAAAACTAAAATACAACAAAGAAATTACAAAATATATAAACACATTATAAAAAAAGGTATTTAAAGGTTTTATTATTACCTAACACAGCTAAGTACTACTAAGTAACTAAACAGACAAGGCTTTCGATTAAAAAAAACGCATTCAAATCGAACTATCCGTCTGGGAGCTATGATGCCACAGACTGACACACAGATACATAGATTAACATGTTAAACTTATAACACCCCTCTTTTCTTGGGGGTTAAAAACTAAACTAACATAAAACTATTGCCCGCAAGGGTCCCTCTCTGGTTTTCTGATCTTCCAGTGGGACCTTTATATTTATTTTATTTGCAGGCAGTCTTCAAGAACGGTGCCTTTATGGTGGACACGGAGCTGCCAAGCTCTGTGGTGCTCGACACAGTGTCCAAAACCACCGGGAAGAGAGCTGTACTGCAGGGATTTGGAGGTAGATAGATGAATACTCTTTATTGTTAATAGAAATATACATATGAGGATTGTCAAGAGGGCGCTATTTATAAGATTTATATGGCAACAATATTGCAAGCAATCGCAACCGCACTATAATGACATTAGTTTAGTTAGACCGTCAGTTCCTAGTAACCTCGTTATGGTATTTAATGGAATGCACTCTTTTCTTGACTGTTTTTCGTGTAGTAAACACGTGTACACTTTATTTATAATATTACGTTCACGACTGTGGATGGTTTTCTGCATTTTCTTTTAATATTTTTAAATAGGTATTTGTCTTTAAACATTTGAAATTGTTGACAAACCACCATAAAATCATTTTCAGTGTAAGAAATTAGTTCCAGTGAAATTCCGCAATATGGCGCATCTAATCTAATCCTCATATATTTCTGGACTTTCTGGTCAGGCTTTAAAAATTTGAAACACCCTGACACAAAACTTGTTGTACTTATGTATCTCTTCAATGTGTGGTATAGAAAATGCTACTAAAACTGAACGCAACTACATAATTTGGAATTCTTAGCTGTAATATTGGTTGAGGTCTTGTCACCTGTTCCAATTAAACTACTGGTCCTATTTCCACCAAACATAGTGTACGCAAACGAACGCGATTTTTTGAAAATGATGCAATGTCAATCTGCGTACGGTCTGGATCGAGCATATATATATACTCGCCGGTAAATAAACGGTACAACCTGGATACATGGACAATGAGATATTATGCACAAGTACTCACCATCAGTCCATGAAAACGAAAACGCAGTGGTTCTTGGTTATTGTTGCTTGCTACTTTTAGGGTACGAGCCGGCCGGCCACGTTTTATAGGTAAATAGTCCACGAGTAATGTCCCACACACAATACACTCAAATGAGGAGTCTTTTGAACAACGAATATGATATTTTTGATAATAAGGAACGGTTGCGCGGGCGACGCGCCGCGTGTTCTTTCGAAGTTAAGTTGAAGATGGCCGCCGTCGCAGCAGCGGGAGCACGGCGGCGCCACGGTCTTCGTGAGGTTTTGTACATTGCGCATGCGCGCCGGTAGATTCAGCGCTCTCATTGGTCAGATATACAAGGTTGTACCATTCGAGACCGCGTTTTGACATTGCTTTGATTGAATGAAATAAGATGCGCGGATGGATTAAAATTATAGAAAATCTAAAACGTTGAAAACGGAACATTCCGCCCACCAAAATACCAATGGGATTTTCCCGAAAGTTGACTAAAAGACGGTAATTACTTAAGAGTAAATTATATTTTACGATACTAATCTTAAAACTAAGTTACGTTCGTTAAAAGAGACGGTTATTCAGACGGCAGAGGGCACAGTTTAACCAGAGGTCTCTTAACTAGATGATCTCTAGCTGTCTTTACAGTCGCTACTCGAATCACTCCATCAGGCCCAGGATGTAAGGAAACTACTCGTCCTAACGCCCATTGGAGAGAAGATCGATTGTCGTCCTTGATAAGGACTATAGAGTTTACGGTTAACGGTTTTGAGTCTTTGGTCCATTTTGCCCGCTGAGTTAACGCGTGTAAGTATTCATGTTTCCAACACTTCCAGAACCGCTTCTTCGTGGATGTTATATCAAAACTGAAGTTGCGGCAACAATTGCCACGCAATCTTCGCAAGCTGAACCCATTCCTGGATGATCAGGGTATACTCAAGTTCATCTTGAACTTGTCAGTTCGTTGAGTACTGAAGATTTTATTTTAGCATTGCGTCGTTTCATATCTCGTCGAGGGCCCCCTCTAGAGATATTTTGCGACAATGGGAGAAATTTTGTCGGGGCTAATCGCGAATTAGGTGAATTTCTCAATGCCGCTTCTAGCTCTGTGTCAGCATCATTTTTAGAAGATAAAATTAAATTTAATTTTTCGCCCGCGTATGCCCCTAATTTCGGTGGGTTATATGAAGCAGCTGTTCGGTCCGCAAAATACCATATGAAAAGAGCGATAGGTAATACACATTTAACTTTTGAGGAGCTAACAACACTGTTTGCACAGATTGAGGCCATACTTAATTCCAGACCCCTATGTCCTATGTCCTCATCTCCTCATGACCTAGTTCCCCTCACTCCAGGGCATTTTCTCATAGGTAGACCCCTAATGTCACTACCGGCACCTGACCTGCAAGAAGTAAACCCCAACAGACTTCAAAGATATGCCAGAATCGAGCAGGCAAGGCAACACTTTTGGTCAAGATGGAGCCAGGAATACGTCTGTGAGTTGCAGCAACGTACCCGATGGCAGCGACGCCGTCCCGATATTAAAATTGGTCAGATGGTTCTAATAAAGGACGAGGCGACACCACCGCTTAAATGGTCACTAGGAAGAATACAAGCAGTCTACCCTGGCACCGATGGAGCATGTCGAGTTGCGGACATTCTAACTACGAAAGGCACAATTCGTCGCGCAGTCAACCGAATCTGTCCTTTCCTTGATGATGATCAAGCTTAAAGCCAGAAGCTTTAAGAGGCGGGAGGATGTTGGCGCAACATAACAGTCATCGTACTACCGGTTCAGCAGTGACGTCACACATACGTCATATGGCCGCCGCCCTGCAGACTGCACCGCACAACCGTGGCGGCAACACCTTTTTATTTCATTACTATTGTAATTGTCCTTATACATAATTAAAACGAAGATTTGTACTATCCTGGTGTTCCTTCATTGACAATCCTGGGATTCCTGGTCTGGAGAACTTACCTGAGGAGTACACCGAACATATTGGCGACCGTGACAGGACGGTTATTCAGACGGCAGAGGGCACAGTTTAACCAGAGGTCTCTTAACTAGATGATCTCTAGCTGTCTTTACAGTCGCTACTCGAATCACTCCATCAGGCCCATGGTTTCGGCACCAAAAAGATGTACGCAAACGAACGCGATTTTTTGAAAATGATGCAATGTCAATCTGCGTACGGTCTGGATCGAGCATATATATATACTCGCCGGTAAATAAACGGTACAACCTGGATACATGGACAATGAGATATTATGCACAAGTACTCACCATCAGTCCATGAAAACGAAAACGCAGTGGTTCTTGGTTATTGTTGCTTGCTACTTTTAGGGTACGAGCCGGCCGGCCACGTTTTATAGGTAAATAGTCCACGAAGAAGCGGTTCTGGAAGTGTTTGACGATCATTAGAAGCGCACGATGACGCTCGACGTCCGTTATGACAAGAGTGTCAGGTCGCGGAACGGTACCACGTGAGTTAGTACTAAACCTACGGATATAGGCTAGAATACGACAGATTTTATCTAAGGATGAATACTTCTCAAACAGCTGATCGATTATTGAGGTTTTCTGGGCGGTTTCGGATTGATCAGCGATGAGGACGGTGCGACGCTGCTCAGGGAGCACGTCGTTATCCTTAGTCTGACATTTCGATATGTCTGTTGGCCAGTCAGACTGGGGTTGAGAGAGCCACTCGGGGCCCGCCCACCATAGTGCGTTAGTTAAAAGCTCCACTGGCAGCTGTCCACGGGAGCAAATGTCTGAGGGATTGGTCCCGGAGGGAACATGCCTCCAACATTCGGTAGGAACGGTGTCCTGGATGTGGCTCACGCGGTTTGCGACAAAGGTCACCCAACGCGAAGAAGGGGATCGCAGCCAAGCTAAAGTAACGGTAGAATCGCTCCACAGATAGGTTTCATGGATGGGAATCCGCATCGTCTCCTTGACGAATTTCATGAGGTCCGCTAGCAGAACCGCAGCACACAACTCCAGGCGTGGCAGCGACTGCCTCTTCAAAGGCGCGACGCGAGCTCTTGCACAGACGAGGAAGATCCGAATGGAACCATCAGACTCGGTGACACGTAGATAAATGACGGCGCCGTACGCGAGTTCAGAGCTGTCACAAAATCCGTGCAATTGATATGATCGAGCGCCTTCGATAACGAACTTGCGGGGAATCTTGAGGTCCTTGATCTGTGGTAGTTGTTGAGAGAAATTGTTCCATTGAGCGACAATTTCCGGTGGGGGAGTTTCATCCCACGAAACGCCGAGGATCCAAAGCTTTTGGATTAAGCATTTGGCTTGAATCAACAGAGGTGATAGATAGCCCAAAGGGTCAAAAACTCTGGCCACCTCGCTCAGAATTGCTCGTTTGGTACATGGTTGATTTGACGGTTGGACGTTAAAAACGAACGAGTCTGAGGCAGGCTCCCATTTTAGGCCCAGAACCTTCACGGTTGTGTCTTCGGCTTCGGTAAAAGTGATAGCTCCCGAAAGACACGCTTCCGAGGGTAGGTCACTCAGAAGCTCAGGTCGATTGCTCACCCATTTTCGAAGCTCAAAACAGCTGAGGCCGAAAAGAGCGATGACTTGCGTTTTGATGTCTTGAGCATCCTCCAGTGATGAACTTCCGGTTACGATGTCATCGATATAGATATCGGAAGTTAAGACGGTTTTGGCCTTGGGGTAGTGATGACCCTCGTCGTTGGCCAGCTGCTGGATGGTGCGACATGCAAGAAACGGTGACGAAGATACTCCGTACGTTACGGTATTTAGGACGTATTCTTGAATAGGCTCATCTGGGTGAGCCCGCCAAAGAATGCGCTGGTAATCACGGTGATGAGGAGCTACGTTAATTTGACGGTACATTTGGCGCACGTCCGCCATAAAGACGACTTCGTGCTCCCGGTAATGAAGAAGGATCTCCACGATGTTGGACTGCAACTTCGGACCCGTAAGTTGCGAATCGTTAAGCGATTTGGAGTTCGCGTCCTTGGCTGAGGCGTCGAAGACCACGCGGAGTTTCGTCGTGGAGCTGTCGGGACGCAGAACGCAGTGATGCGGTATGTAGTACCTGCCTTGACCCATTTCCTTAGCAGGCACCAAGGTCATGTGACCACTCTCGATGTAGTCAGTCATGAAATCGGTGTATTGTTGTTTTAACGATTGATCACGAGACAACCGCTTCTCAATGGCATGGAAGCGCCGTAAGGCTATCGCTCGCGAGCCTTCAAAAAGGGGCTCAGCATTGTCCTTGAAAGGAAGAACGACATTATACCTTCCGGTCTCGTCACGGTAATGGTTGTTAGTGAAACTGTTTTCACAAATTTGCTCTTCTGGGGTTAATCGGGAAGATTGTGGTACGTTATCGATTTCCCAGAAACGTTGAACGGTATTATTTAAGCTCTCGTCCATGCTAGGAGGTGCTGCACCCAGTAAACATGAAGATGATCGTGCGAGTCGAGACTTCCCAAGGAGAAGCCAGCCGAAGACAGAATAGAGGGCTCGCGGTTGAGACGCGTTGCCTTTCAAACGCTGTTCGAGCAACGACTCGGCGAAAACGTCGGCACCTAACAAGACATCAATAGGACCAGGAATGTCAAAACCAGGATCAGCTAACGGTAATGTCTTGATATCCTTCCATCCATCCGTATTGAGTCTTGCGATTGGTTGGTCTCCGCAAATGCTCGGTATGACGAGCATTTCGAGATGAAAGTTGACGTTGTTATTGGCACCGACTTCGCATGTTACAATGCCATTGACTGAGGCGGGAGCCCCACCTAAGCCGTGAACGTTGGCACAAGCGGCTTTAGGCTTGAGACTAAGTCGCTGAGCTGCGTGTGCTGTCAAGAAATTATTTTGACTACCCGTGTCAAAAAGCGCGCGGAACGTGTGAAATTCGCCAGATGTGTCACGAATTTGGATTATGGCAGTGGCCAATAGCACGGTCGTATTCGCGGACAGGTTAGACGATGTAATCGATTCCTTAGCCATCAGGGCTATTGATTGCGATTGATCACCCGAGGTGTCGGAGTTGCTCGGCGCGTGGTCCCGGTGTAGCAGCGTGTGGTGTTTACGTTTACATTTTCGACACGAAAATATGGACGTGCACTCTCGCACGGAGTGAGACGAGTTAAGACAATTGTAGCACCATTTACGTTCACCGGTCACAGCCATGCGCTCGTCGACTGATTTTGACAGGAAAGCTTTACAAGCCGTTATATGGTGTTCGTCACCACAGTACGAACACTTACGAATAAGTTTGGGGGTGGTTGCAACCGAAGTGGGTTTGCCCTCTTGTTTGTCACCACCTTTCTTAGGCGAATTTGCAGTGGGAGCGACAAGCGAATGTGTGACGTTATGTCGCTTCGGTTTCTGTAAGGCACCTGATGCCTCCTTACTAATGTTAGTGGTTTTGCTGGTAACAGCGGTGAAGTGCGTATCGCGCATTAATGCTTCACTTTTAGAATGTAAGAACGCCCGAATGTGTTTATATTGTGGCAACTCGATGTCGGTGTGTTTTTCTTCAAACTCGCGTCTTAATTTCGTATCGAGTTTCGACAAAATGTTGTAACAAAGTACAAAGTCCCAGTGCTCGGTAGGTAACTTCAACTTTTTTAGAACGGTCAAATTTTCGTCGATCGTATCTAACGCGTGTCGGAAATCTTGAGCGTGTGTAGTTTTGAAACTTACATCCAAAATGTCGCGCCAGCACGTAAACGCTAATTCACGTTTGTCCTCATAACGGGACTTGAGAGCATCATATGCACTTAAATAATGTTCGCAGGCGACCGGGAATGTTCTAATTAACGATAAAGCATCACCACGTAACACGGACACTAAATAATGAAATTTCTCGATGTCACTTAAAATGGTCGATTCATGAATCAACGCATTATAGGTCGCGATGAACTCGGGCCATTCCTTGATCGCGCCGGAGAAGACCGGAAGTGAAATTTTCGGTAAGCGCATATTGCTGTGCGAACCCGTGAATGAATCTCGTGTCGAGATGTCATTTGTTTGTTGTGACGAACACTGTTGATATTTACGCTGAATTGCAACGACTTGAAAATACATTTCATCGAAACAGTCCTGAACTTCGGTATCCACTTCTTCAGCCTCATCCTTTAAGAGGTCCAAAATAATAAAATGTGCTTCTTGAAAACTATCCGCAATGTTTTTTATCTCCTGACAATATGAAAGGAATAACTCGATCTGGGATGCATCGGTTTCGATTAAATTCCCCACTTCAAGAGCCTTCGAGATACGATTATACGCGATAGTTCGTTTACGTCGCAAACTAGGCAAATTACTAACAGTATAATTTGTTTCGATACACTTTTTTAGTCCAGATTTAGATTTACGTCTTGGTAGGTAAGACATCGTTAATTAATAAAACAATGTTCGCTAAAACTCTAAAACGATGATTACTCAAACTAAAAGGTTCAATAATGCACAACAAACAACACGAAAGTTCGCATATAAAAACAACAATTACGTTATCAGTGATCGTAGGTACGCAAGGAACGTCGATGTTCGTATAACGCTACAACTGTTAACCGTCTTCACCTCGCGGTCACGAAATTCGTATTTATGATGTATGAAATAAATCGAGTTAAACAATGTTAACTAATATGAACCTTATTAGAACGCAGAACGGTTTGCTATATTTACTAACGTAAAATGTACTTTCATAAAACAGGTCAAATATAAAAGATTTTATTTTTACCTTAAACGGTTAACGTTAATTTTGATAATACGAACTTACTCGAGGTCAAATAAATCAAATTACACTGATAATTCGTTATATAACTATCGATATGGCACGATGAATTTCACTTACAAAGTTAAAGTTAAAAGGATAAAATAATAACGATATTTATTACGCTATGTTGGGCGAACGATTATTAGTAGTCGTGTTATATTCAACTTGATACACAATATTATGATGCGATGTAATTTGCAATGTTGTTATTGCAAATGGTAAAAAACGATATATTATATTGTGTCAATTGATGTACACGACTCGATATTCTAGTTATCTTTCAACAGAGATCGGTTGGAACGGTAAGTTAATCGGTAGGATTGTAGGTATATGTGGCGGGTAGCAGACAAAATGGAACAAAGACTTGAATATTGCTTCGTAATTGTTGGATATTTTACGTGATTACTCGTTTATGCGTTATGAAAGTATGGTAAACGATAAAATAATGTTATTGACGTTACAATTACGAACTAAAATTGGTATTTGGGCTGACCGAATGTACCTAAAAGTCCCTGGGTTTCGGCACCAAAAAGATGTACGCAAACGAACGCGATTTTTTGAAAATGATGCAATGTCAATCTGCGTACGGTCTGGATCGAGCATATATATATACTCGCCGGTAAATAAACGGTACAACCTGGATACATGGACAATGAGATATTATGCACAAGTACTCACCATCAGTCCATGAAAACGAAAACGCAGTGGTTCTTGGTTATTGTTGCTTGCTACTTTTAGGGTACGAGCCGGCCGGCCACGTTTTATAGGTAAATAGTCCACGAGTAATGTCCCACACACAATACACTCAAATGAGGAGTCTTTTGAACAACGAATATGATATTTTTGATAATAAGGAACGGTTGCGCGGGCGACGCGCCGCGTGTTCTTTCGAAGTTAAGTTGAAGATGGCCGCCGTCGCAGCAGCGGGAGCACGGCGGCGCCACGGTCTTCGTGAGGTTTTGTACATTGCGCATGCGCGCCGGTAGATTCAGCGCTCTCATTGGTCAGATATACAAGGTTGTACCATTCGAGACCGCGTTTTGACATTGCTTTGATTGAATGAAATAAGATGCGCGGATGGATTAAAATTATAGAAAATCTAAAACGTTGAAAACGGAACACATAGATAATAATCATCTCGATGGACAAGTCTTTCGATTAAAAGCCGCACTCAAATTGATCCATCCATTTGGGAGCTATGATGCCATCCCATCGAAATAACCTCGCTGTCGTTACAAAAGATGCTGTGTGCGTTACCGGGTAAATCTCCGAGCGTTCTAACCGCGCGGTTCTAGCGTCATTCCTTTTTCACGATTATTACCGCAGCGGACGAGCCAGTGGTTTTAATAATGATCTAACTAGGATCGCACAGGAGTGGCTTTGGGATACATAAAAAATCGATTTTCAACAATTATCTATTTTAACAATATTTGCAGAAATGGGAATGACGAAAAAAAAAACGCTTTAATAGGCCTTATTCCTTTAAAAAAATTTTTTTTTATATTATGACAAATGTATTGATAATTTCAACAAACTTTTTGAAGTGAATAATACTTTTCCCCGACTTCTAGGTAGGTAGTAACATAGCGTTTTCATACTTTCATTGCGTGCAGTAGAAAATAAGTTGTTATAACTAATATTAACACGTGATTTTTGTCAATTTCGAGTAGTTTTTGGATCAAAAATTATCGATGAAAAATTAAAACTGTAGG
Organism: Apotomis capreana; assembly: GCA_947623375.1. NCBI lineage: Eukaryota > Metazoa > Arthropoda > Insecta > Lepidoptera > Tortricidae > Apotomis > Apotomis capreana. The sequence continues at coordinate 4,903,050 of OX392523.1, forward strand.
TTTTAAATATATACCAATAAATATGTTAAGAGACATGATTGAAAATAGAAAAAGATGTCTAAAACTATCAGCATTTTAAAAGGACTACTTATGGCTATAATCTACTAAACCTCAAAGTGTACGTATCTTAACAGATACACAATCAGCTGTGGCTATGATATCCAGCCCAGACTCCAGGATCCTGGGGGTGGTCCGCATGCAGCAGCAGGGATCTTCCTTCGTGGCAGACGGCAGCGTGGACGGACTGACTCCTGGACCACATGGTCTACATCTGCATGAGGCTGGTGACCTCAGCGAGGTGGGTAACATCATGGAGCTGGTCTGATGATGGAGTAGAAAGGGACTATATAGATTCATCCATACTAATATTATAAATGCGAAAGTATGTCTGTCTGTCTGTTACCTCTTCACGCTTAAACCGCTGAATCGATTTTGATGAAATTTGGCATGGAGATAGTTTAAGATCCGAGGAAGGACATAGGATAGTTTTCATCCTGGAGATTATCCCTAAAAAGATTGAAAAGTGAGTAAGTAATTCATGATAAGTTGATGACATTGATGACCCTGTAGGAAATGTAATAATTAGACCAAAAGCACAATTGCTCTTACATTTGCTTAGGCGCTTTTAATAATCCCATTTATTGATTAAGGTGATTAGGTGGATATCTATCGTGTTGTACGAGGTTGCTTCCATATTCCAAGTTCCACGCGGACGTAGTCGCGGGCAAAAGCTAGTATACTTATAAAGATATACCCAACGTCCTTGGGATCATTTGATTCTTCTGACGAGAAACGTTTGTGTATAATTGTATAAAGTATAGTAAATAGCCTATCAGGGTGTTTTCTCCAGCCGACGCCATATTGTGGATTTTTAGTTACTAGTTAGGAGAAATTTTTGGTAACTGCCGTTGAAAGTCAGTGAATGTAATTATGTACACAAAGAGGAAACAGGGCTAAATAATCTGCTAATTTCAAGTAATTTTTGCATTATAAAGAGAAAATTATCCACAGTGATGAAAGTATTTTTTTTTTTAATAGGATTCTGTATTTATTTCGCATGATTTTTTCCGGTAAACAATGTTTTGAATTTGGTTGATCCTTGAGAAATCGCTACTGAAGTTGACAAACATAGTTACCAGAGAAGCTATTGTTGAGTTTCCGTGCTAATATGTAGGTATTGTCCATGAATTAATGAATTAATACGGTATTTGATGACAGCTCAAATCAGCTATCATAAACGATCTGTTAGTATGAAGCTTCTATGATGATACTGGCATGTGACGCCATAAAAAGCAGTAGTCAAAACACGTCTTCTTTTTAGCTAGTCTACAATTAAAAATAGTATAACGTCCAAAAGTTAGTGATAGTTTATTTGGTTCCGCTTATTTTTTGATGTGTGTTTAGTGGTTTTAATGCCGCAATTTATATTAACTATAGTCAGATACCGTATTATAGGGTTGTCAGTCACTGGGCCCTCACTACAACCCGTGGGGCGGGCCGCACGGCGCGCCGGCCGCGGCCCCGGGGGCCCGGCACGCGGGGGACCTGGGGAACATACAGGCTGACGAGCGCGGCAGAGCTACCTTCCGGATCGTGGACAGTGTGCTCAATGTGAGTATAATGTTACCTCCAGGGCTGTCAGTCACTGGGCCCTCACTACAACCCCCGGCCCCGGAGGCCGGCACGCGGGGGACCTGGGGAACATACAGGCTGACGAGCGCGGCAGAGCTACCTTCCGGATCGTGGACAGTGTGCTCAATGTGAGTATAATGTTACCTCCAGGGCTGTCAGTCACTGGGCCCTCACTACAACCCCCGGCCCCGGAGGCCGGCACGCGGGGGACCTGGGGAACATACAGGCTGACGAGCGCGGCAGAGCTACCTTCCGGATCGTGGACAGTGTGCTCAATGTGAGTATAATGTTACCTCCAGGGCTGTCAGTCACTGGGCCCTCACTACAACCCCCGGCCCCGGAGGCCGGCACGCGGGGGACCTGGGGAACATACAGGCTGACGAGCGCGGCAGAGCTACCTTCCGGATCGTGGACAGTGTGCTCAATGTGAGTATAATGTTACCTCCAGGGCTGTCAGTCACTGGGCCCTCACTACAACCCCCGGCCCCGGAGGCCGGCACGCGGGGGACCTGGGGAACATACAGGCTGACGAGCGCGGCAGAGCTACCTTCCGGATCGTGGACAGTGTGCTCAATGTGAGTATAATGTTACCTCCAGGGCTGTCAGTCACTGGGCCCTCACTACAACCCCCGGCCCCGGAGGCCGGCACGCGGGGGACCTGGGGAACATACAGGCTGACGAGCGCGGCAGAGCTACCTTCCGGATCGTGGACAGTGTGCTCAATGTGAGTATAATGTTACCTCCAGGGCTGTCAGTCACTGGGCCCTCACTACAACCCCCGGCCCCGGAGGCCGGCACGCGGGGGACCTGGGGAACATACAGGCTGACGAGCGCGGCAGAGCTACCTTCAGGATCGTGGACAGTGTGCTCAATGTGAGTATAATGTTACCTCCAGGGCTGTCAGTCACTGGGCCCTCACTACAACCCCCGGCCCCGGAGGCCGGCACGCGGGGGACCTGGGGAACATACAGGCTGACGAGCGCGGCAGAGCTACCTTCCGGATCGTGGACAGTGTGCTCAATGTGAGTATAATGTTACCTCCAGGGCTGTCAGTCACTGGGCCCTCACTACAACCCCCGGCCCCGGAGGCCGGCACGCGGGAGACCTGGGGAACATACAGGCTGACGAGCGCGGCAGAGCTACCTTCAGGATCGTGGACAGTGTGCTCAATGTGAGTATAATGTTACCTCCAGGGCTGTCAGTCACTGGGCCCTCACTACAACCCCCGGCCCCGGAGGCCGGCACGCGGGAGACCTGGGGAACATACAGGCTGACGAGCGCGGCAGAGCTACCTTCAGGATCGTGGACAGTGTGCTCAATGTGAGTATAGTTTAGAAAATATTTAATAGGTGAAAGCAGCGTTGGCTAAGAATCAGCACTCAAATGACATCATCCTGAGGAAAAATTTACAGTCGCGATGATGTCACGGTTATGATTTGTATGGAGCGTTTTTAGCGCTCCGTAGGACGACGATTAAGTCTAAATCTTTACGGTAGATGGCGCTACGATGCCACCCTAAGGCATGTTGAAGCAACTGGTTGAAAGATTCAATGGCTCTGACATCTGGTTCAGTGTTCCAGTTGGTAGGACGCCCGTGTTGGCCCGGAAAGCCGTTGGAAACGCAGGTTCGAATCCTGTCTGAACCATTACATTTTTCCATTTTTCGCTTCATTGTAAACATTTGGTTTACGTTAGCAGAGTTACCTACTGCTTTAATTAAAAAGTACTCCGTAGGAATGTTGATATTTGACAGTCATTTCTGACTTTTAAAGCAGTCTAAGTGTAGTTGGTCCCATATAGACATTTGATCTGATTGATCCCTATAAAAAAAACCAATATCGTCCTAAAAAAATTGTCTACACGCTTATTGTCAATTTTACAGATAGCAGACATCATCGGGCGCTCCATTGCGATCACGGAGCGCGCGGACGACCTGGGCCGGGGCTCCAGCCCCGCCTCCAAGGTCGACGGAGACAGCGGCCCGCCGTAAGTATGCTAACTCTTAACATCTATATACAGGGCGACTTAATTTAATTAATTACAAACAAATCAATTTTATGCCATTTCAAAAAAAATGTTACGAGGACATCACAGCTCGCATAGTATGCTTACAAAGCATCTTTGAAAATTAGCGTCACGTCGGTTTGATGTGGGAAAATGTTGAATGGTGATCCCTTGTAGCGCCATTTATGTATTTCTTTATGTTGAAAATTTTGTATTTTATGCGATGAATTAATTAAAGAGTCGTGAATGGGAGAAACTCTGTCATTGATACATTATTTTGACAAAAATCATCTTTTGACACCGAAATATCGGGTAGTTCACACTCGTACTAATTACAATTCTTTTGCCAATGAAATTGAAACCACATAGAGTTGTGCACTAACGTCCTAATTTAATTACAACGAGTTTTTCCGAAAAGATATTACGATTGTACTCTAACTAAAGTATATAATTTTTATATGTGGAAACTTATTTATTATTTATTAACTTTAGGCGACGCGTTTGGCTCGGTTTGTAGACACCTGCCTACTGAGCCGGCGGTCCCGGGTTCGAATCCCGGCCAGGGCAAATATTTGTGTGATGAACTCGAATATTTGTGCATGAGTCATGGTTGTTCTATGTATTTAAGTATATGTTTATCTATATAAGTACGTATATCGTCGTCTAGTACCCATGACACAAGCCTTCATGAGCTTAATTTGGGACTAGATCGATTTGTGTGAGGTTGTCCGATATTTATTTATTCATATCTAAATTATCCAATAGTGAACGTCACAACAACATACTATGGAGAAGAACAATTAATTGGCAAACTGATGAAATAATTATTTTAAATTTACCTAAATTTTACTATTTTAATAAGAAATTAGAGTATTTTTCAATCAATACACGTTTCTAACGTTTAATTGTACTTCTCCTTAGCATTTTGAAGCTACGTCACTGTTGGTTCTTAGCTATGTTTGGTGGAAATAAGACCGGTAGTTTCCAAGATGTTCAGCTTTAATTGGAACAAGTGACAAGATCTCAGCCAATATTGAAGCTAAGAATTCCAAATTTTGTAGTTATGTTCAGTTTTAGTTGCATTTTCTATATCACTCATTGAATGAGGGTCTCATGATGACCAGCTACTTGTGGCGCGGGTGTTTTAACCTTTTAATTTAGGTTATTTTCTCATACCATGCGGAAAATAAGGGCTTGTGCACAAATCACGCGAGGTTCGATAGGGGGAAGGGGGGTCACGAAAAAATCACGACAGATCAATTTGGGGAAGGGAGGGGTATAAGGAGACCTTACGTGTATTTTTCTAAGAAAAAAATCTACCATATGACTAGATACTTTTACTCGGTATCATTAAAAATTAATCTTCACTTGTTAAATACTTTAAATAGCGAGCCTTTTTTACGAAATTCTGGCAAATAAAAACACGTGAGGTTGTGAACAGTAGTGGGGCGGGGTAACAAAGAAGCTCACCAAATATAAAAAAAATGCCGAAAAACCCTCTCGTGATTTGTGCACAACCCCTAAGGTTTTCTATTAAATTTCCAGGATAGCCTGCGGAATTATAGCGCGCTCCGCCGGAATATTCGAGAACCCCAAACGCATATGCGCGTGCGACGGTGTCGTCGTGTGGGATGAGAGAGACAGACCGCTTGCGGGAAAGGGACGCCGCTGCTGTGGGGAGAAGAATGACCACGGGCAGAAAAGTTGCTGCAAAGTTTAATCTACATACATTGCCGTCTTTGAGTCGCTATTTAATAGTTATTTATCTACAAACAGTTAAATTACTATAATAAGTTCAGATATTATACCTACATTACTATGCACCCGCGGCGGCGGGGCATGGAGGAGCAAAATCAGTGATGTATCTATCAAATATAGAGATCCCAATTTCTTATCAATATCAATTAGATAAATAGGGTCGTGTTCAGATACTTTTGTTCTCGTAAGTGTGTAGATGTAAATGAACTCGACTGTACTGCCGAACTGCAAGGCCAAATGAAAGTCAGATAATTAAATGGGCCATTGTTTCTAAAGTTGTAAACCCCACTTTTTTTTTTTCGATATTTTGGGTATTATCTACTCAGAATCAGTGTCTCGTGATTCTGAGTAGATAATATTCAAAAAAACCAATGGGGTGTACAACTTTAGAGAAAATGGCCCAATATTAATTTATAGTTGTCATGTTGTCACAATCTGTTTATTTATTGCGCTATAGGAGCCCTATTGCTGAGAATGGTTTCCGAATTGACATAGGTCGTAAAAAAATGTATACATATACCAAAGTTTGCTAGTTTATGAAGCGTCAAAAGTAGTTGACAATTTTAGTATGCAATTTGGCATAAACTACCTAAATTGAAAAAAATATCATATTTTCAAATGCTTAGTGTTAAGATTAAGCTAATTTCATTACATTATTTGAAAATATTAAAAAAATCGTTTTGAAAATACTAAAAAAAATCTTGCTCTAGCGTAGGGTGTCAGAGGGACGGCCATAGTCGCCGGCCACCAATTTCAGTAAAATATGGCCCGTTTAGAAGCCCCATTGAAATAAGGGAGTTTTCAAATGAATTTTTTGATCATAAATTTGGATATTTTCGAAGATGTAAAAATGTAATCATTGACGTATTAATTACATGGACACACAATCCGACGGAAAAAATGGCACCCTCCCAACTAATGCAAAATCAGAAATCGCATTAGTTGGGCGATCAGTCTCGTTTAGACCATGACACGTGACGGGTCTCAAAAATGACTTAATTTTCAGTGAAAAATTGCAGAAATAACAGCTATAAAATAAAGAAAAAGGTCGGAATATTCTTTTTTACGCAGATTCTATTGATTAATTAACGAATCCTATGTAAAATCATAGCATATTTTAGATTAGAATTATTAACTTTGTCCCTACAAAATGCACCTCATCACAGAACAAAAATCTAAGGAGTCGCTATAGTTATATATTTTATTAATTAATAAGGGAGTGCAATAAATAATTATCCTATTTTTTTTATTAAAATTCCCACGGGATCTTACACAACGTGAAAAATTGAGGTCACGTTTAGTAAGAGACAGACGTCAAGAATAATTTCAGCCAAATAATTCGTCTCTCGTGTGTTCGTTCGGCATATTCATATATACATTTTTTTATGTTTAATCAAACGAAGCGTAAAAGTCTTTCACTCAACACAGCTTTAATATCTCAATAAAAACGTAAAAAAATGTCAATGTATATAAAATAAGCGTAAAATGGTTATGTAGTGTTTGTGGTAGTAGGTATCTATACATAAATAGATATACACTGTCTCAGGCGCACGTCACATAGGATGCTGCGTTTAGTTACACGCGAGTTTAGGGCGAGAGTGGACGCATGAGTACTATGTGTGCGGCGGCGAGTGAGCCAGTGTTATGAACATATGCCTTTTACAGGCAGATCCTACAGGTTACATTAATAAATTAATAAAAAAATTGCTCTGTTGTCATTGTTTTATTTTGTCTCAGAGTCTAGACACTGTCAGTTTAAACCTTTGAACGCCAAGAACACCTAAAGACAATGTGTGCTGCCGTGCATACTACGCCACCGACTTTCACGCCACGCCATCAAACTTTAAAGGGTTAAAAATGTTAATATTTTGCACTTGCCTTACTCTCATTTCACGTACTAGAACAAGATGAGTTGAGAAATCATAATGTCATTATTACCTACTGATCCCTTCTATGCAGTGTCGGGACCCTTTTATGCAGTTGTTAAATAAAAACGTAACTTAATTTGTTATTAACAATTTACGAGATTATTTAGTTCAAACAACAAATATATTTTAATACCTAAATAAAATAATAATGAAAATATTTTTAGTATGTAAAAATATTAAAATCTGCTCCATTCGTGCCATGTTCTAAGTTTGACAAGAGACATGAGTCAGACACCGCTAAAAAAGTTAATTTACACGAAAAATATTTGTGGTAATAAGTACGTAAGCCAATTTGACACTTAAACGTTTGAGTAAAGAGTTATTTTGTACGAAGTAATTATGTTGTTGTAAATTATAAATAAGCGTTATTGGCATCTACTTGAACATGACAGCAGTGCCACTTTTTTCGACAATTTTGTTCGGGTCTGTGGCTCTATTATAAATAATACCTCAATGAATGTAATATTTAATTTTTTATTCTTTCTTTGAATATATCGGAAAAAGGTCTGATAAAGATAAAGATTCATTCATTGTCAAAACCATCTGATTAAAAAAAATATGTTGTCAATAGTCAGTTTACTTTTGAAGGTGATTGTACTATTTCTTATTTAAGTTGTAAGCAAGAAAAATGTTGGTAGTTATACTCCGCGCGGCGAACGATGATTGCTATGATACCTGTCATCTCAGTAAATTTTATAACCTATAATCGGAAAAATGTACTGACATGACAGGTGTCATAGGATGCATCGTTCGCCACGCGGGGTATTATAACTGTATAAAAAGTAAGTATAGTATAAAGTTCGATTGGAAAAGGATACAATTAAGTTATTAATTATTTATGGTATGGGATTTGTGATATTTTTTAATTAAATTGTACCAAATGTTTGTTTGATTTATTTTTTAAGAAACCTGTTTTTCTGTTATAATATAAAATGATTCCTTTTACTAAATAATTGCCATTGTCCATTAATTTACATAACTGCGAGCGAGCGAAGCGTTTCTGCATAAGCAATGTTATTCGTCCAGACTTACGAATGTCCTCATCCATCCTCCTAGCCTTTGTCCCATTTTTTGAGAATAAATTCTAAATCGGGGTCGGCTACCTACTTACGAATGTATACCTATGTATATTGGTATGTTCGGATTTCTGGCTGTTCTCGATTATAGATCGCATTTCTCAACCGATTCTCTTGACATTTTGTGAGTAGGTACGATAAGAATATAGATTTTTTTGTCGATTTAGTTTTTCGAAATATTTCAAAATGGCGGAGAAAACCGTAATTGAAATCGGTCTTAGTGGCGTCTCTTGTGTCTCGCTCTCTCTTTTGGCCGCCGCGTTCAGATCTCTCACTCAACCACTTGCCGCCGAAGATTATATCAAAGAGCATATAATCACTACGGATTATATATTTTAATCCAGGAATTGTTCGTGGCTTCTGCCAGTGTCAGTTATTAATAATATTTATAAAGAATAATGAACCATGCTTGTACGAGTATATGTTCGTAGCAAATGCAATTTCTCATATTCTCTTGAAAATCATCCCATTATGAGAGTGTTTTAAAAGTCAAGAATCCCGGCGAAGATTACTTTAAAACTTTTACCATGATCTGTGCTTTTACTGTCACTCACTCAAAACTCCCGCGCTACGTTTCGTTACACACAAATTTCTTTTTATTTCTCATTTCGTCCGTATATACAATTGTAAGTGACTTTCATTCAAAATGAAGTTAGTTCATATTAATTCCACTTAATAATTACTTTATATAATTGCTAATTGTATTCGCATTATCTGGTATTATTAACTCATTAAACAAATTCTACATGTGCGGTCACAGATTAATATAATGTGCGGTTTCAATACTAAAGTAATAATGTCGCCAGTATTTTTCGTTTCCCGGTTTTATTTTATTATTAGGTTTGTAGTAGTTTGTTGACGTGAGTTAATAGCTGCTAATATTGTTCTGCAGATGTGGATTCTATGGCGAATATAATTAATTTGGAGGCCCTGCCGAAGACCTGATCAACCTCAACGACGATGCCATCAAATGGCTAATGAGTCTCAAACTTAATGACTGCATTCGATGTATAAACCTGCCATACGATTAAATAAAAATTCATTTGAATTATGTAAGGTAAGTACTTAAACATGCTTAAACTGAAAATCGAACATGAATGTCGCGCTCCTCGCGCGACGTAATTATTTGTTGTCCTTATCTTTATCCCACCTAGTGTATTTTAATATTTGTATTTAATGGAGATATCCATGCACAAATTGAATAACTTAAGGAGATTTGCAAAAAAAAACACAACTTTTACTCTTTTACGGTGCCAGGGCTATTGTATTGTAGTATCTATAAAACAATAATAATTGACATATCATTCTCAAAGCAGTAGGTTAGCATGAGCATGTAATGAGGAGGGATGAACGTTATATTGGTAAAAAATTGTAAGGGATGAATGTCGAAGGACGAAGAGCGATAGGTAGGCCAAAAAAGCGATGGATGGATTGTGTGAGAGAGGACATGCGAAAGAAAGGAGTAAGCGCTGAAATGACGAATAATAGAGATGAATGGAAGAAGAAAACATGTTGTGCCGACCCTACATAAGTGGAATAAGGGGAGATGATGATGATGATGATGATGATATTATTCTCCAAATGATTCTACTACGAAAATAAATAAGAGTATAGTTTTAGTATCTACGAAGACAGCGAAGACTACCAGCTCAAAGACGCCGATGATGTTGCACTGAGCTTCGAGTCCCTTTACATTCACCCACCGGCCTGATCATATTAATTTCGACAAATAAAACTAATGTACACTAACATTTTATTTCAAGAAAAGCAATAAAGATATTTTCCTGTTATATCGGCTTGCTTAGCCTGGCTACCCTAATATAACCACATTCATGCAGGTACGTGCTAATTGAGCTAAACGTAATAAAATTGTCTACCTCTTGTCAAAAGATAATCAACCTTACTTGAAGCACAAAAGGCTTATTTTGGAATTAGGTCTTGAAGCATATGTTTGTTGTCAATCTACGCTTGTGTGAGTAAGACATGACGCAAAGTTTTTTTTTAATTACAGTTTACGTGACTCGAAGAATGATTTGTGCGGCCTCGTGTACTTTGCCGGTAAATATTAATTTATTCAACACGCCATAATAACTAGCTTATCAGACCGTAGGAAACCATGGTTTAGGGATAACTCTATCGATTCGTATAGGTAATTTGTCGGGAAATCCAACAGGTTAGTAGCAAAAGCGCATTAAATCAAAAGGTCGTGTTGTTGTCTTGATCTAAAATTAATTTGTTGTGGGTGTGTGCGTCCGAGGCGTGTTTTAGTGTGTGTAAACGTCAAATTTCTTGGAATCAGTAGCGGACGTAGCCCGCTCAATACAGGTAAATTCTATGGATACTGTGCGTCCCTGGATTTCGTGATATTAGTTGGACCCACGAGCAACAGGTGTGGAAATTGTGATAACTTACCTTAAATTCCTAAAATACGTTCTGATATCACATTTGAAGTGAGACAAGTGTTACGTAGTTCAGCACGGGAGATTTTTTGCCGTGTTTTGTTGTTTTATTAAAGTCTTTGTTCTGGAGGTGGTATTTTACAGTAATTATCTCAATACAGAAACGGGTAGATGTCATACTTAACTCTTAGCTGAGTCAACTTGGTTGTGGGTGAATAGTTTTAGAAAAAACTAATATATTTTTTCAAGGTTAACATTACAAAAAATATTTTATTGCATAATTTTGATAATATAGTAACTACTTCATATGTTTTGGAATATGTCAATTCAGTATACGCGGTTAGTTATAATTTTTATTCAATATATTAGGTATTTATTTGTGGTGTATGTAAACATTACAGAAACATACAAATTACAAAAAAAATATTGTTATTAAAAAGTAAAGCCAATTGTCAACTCAAAGCTAAATTGTTAAGCCTTATGTTTTTATAGAATCTTTTTAAGTAATTGATTATATATTTTTTCTTTACTTACAATGTAGTATATTGCATTACATACGATTTTACCATTGTGTTAATTTTATATTTATGTTATAGTTTTTAATATGATTCCTATAGGTACAATGTTTTTACAAGTATCTTACAAAACTTTATTACATTATTACTATTATACCAAAAAGTAAAATAATAAAACAGAACTGAAATTAAAATTTAAATACCCCCCAACGCAACCAACCATAGCTAAAAACCATAGCAACAGACATGGCTTTTGATAAAAAAAACTGCATTCAAATTGGACCATCCGTTTGGGAGCTATGATGCCGCAGACTGACATACAGATACACATGTTGGTATGGTCACTAATTAGAATGGTCATTATTATCTTAAAAGATCAATTATAATCAGACCTTTTTCCTAGCAAATAAACTAGGCTGTTCTTTTGTTATACAACATACTATTATTATAATCACCTAAATTAAAAATTTAACCCCCCCCCCAGTGATGTAGAAAATGCTTCTAAAACTGAACATAACTATAAAATTTGGTATTCCTAGCTTCAATATTGGCTGAGATCTTGTCACTTGTTCCAATTAAAGCTGAACATCTTGGAAACTAGTGGTCCTATTTCCACCAAAATAGCTAAGAACCATTTCAATAGACATGTTATTTGTTTAAAAAAACGCACACAAATTAATTAATTTGTTCGGAAGCTAAAATGCGACAGATATACACTTATAACTCCCTCTTTTTTCATTGGGAGTAAACAAGGCTAATATATGAATAATTTTTTCGCATACACACACACCCACACAGACACACACACACACACACACAGACGCGCACACACACATAGTGGCACTTTTGCAGCATTGTTGATTTACATTAACTATGTTCATTTTTTTATTCTCTTTTTTCATGTAGTCCCAAAATCAAAATTTTGTTATTTTTTTTATCGTTTATTGTTAGTTTTAGTTGAACTTGATGTTTTTAGTATTTATATTTTTCGTTGTATTGCAACCGACACCATCAAAGGGCTCAGTCTGAAAACCAGTGCTGGACATTTTGCCGAGCACACGCTGAGACTGAGACCCATTGCCTCATACTTCTAAGAAATCGTTTTTTATATTTACTGTTATTATATTAGGTATACCATTCTTTCTGTTTTAGCAATAAGTTGTGGCAATAAAGAAATTTCTGATTCTGATTCTGATATGTCTCTGAACATAATTATCAAAAGGACTTATTTCTCTATGGAAGCCATACAATAACAAGTCCTTTTGAAAAGACACTCAATAATATTTTATAACGTGAAATATGATATTTTTATAGAATCTTTTTATCAATTCTATGTTTTTAGGGTTCCGTACCTCAAAAGGAAAAAACGGAACCCTTATAGGATCACTTTGTTGTCCGTCTGTCCGTCCGTCCGTCCGTCTGTCAAGACCCTTTTTCTCAGGAACGCGTGGAGGTATGAAGCTGAAATTTATATCAATTACTCAGGTCTACTGTCCCTTGAAGCTGTGAAAAAAATCAAACTTCTAAGCCAACGCAATCAAAAGATACAGCCGTTTATGCCGCAAATTTTCGACACTTGCAAGGGAATCAAAACCTACAGGGTGCTTCCCGTGAACTCAGAATCTTGAAATTTGGTACGAAGCAACGTCTTATAGCATAGATAAAGGAATAATTACGAAAACCATATTTTTTTTTTTTAATACCTAACTTTGCACCTAATTTATATGGGGCGCTATACATACCAGGTGCAAACTTAACTTAACCACTTAGGGATGGAAAGTGTTTGTACGGAACCCTCGGTCGCGAGTCCGACTCGCACTTGGCCGGTTTTTTTTTTGTGAATATACCACATTTTTAATTTTTATAAATTATAAAAATCCTGCTTAGATTGAAGTAGATCGCATTCAATTTTTGTTTGTCATTACAAAAGTGTATTTATAAAAGTGAAATATGATATTTTGTTTGTTTCAGACTTACATGTATTAATTTAAGACTGAACTTTAAGGAGGAACCTATTTACCAGTATTAAGTGAGACACTTTGGTAAGTCTAGACTATAAACCATTTTTTTTCTGCTATATTTCTTTTTAACCGATGTAAAAAATTGAGCAGTCTCTATTTGACTGGATATTTTTTTACAAGGTTATTTAACTTGCAATATAATAATTTATACCTTAGAACATGCTTAGAGCACAATTGTACTAACTTTTCGGAAAAAGTAGTCGCAATTAGGATGTTAGTGCACAACTCTAAGTGGTTTAAATTTCATTGGAATAGTACATTACTGCAGACGCCGAGAAATAAGGGCTTGCCGGCTGAGTAGGGGAGGTCGGATAGTGATTCGAAGCCGGCAAGCCCTTTTCACGGCTAATGCATGTACCTACCTATCATGCTTTTCTCAATCATGTGATGAAATAAAAAAATACACCACTCAGAAAAACATAATTCAGCTGTTTAGCCCGTTCATGAACTCAGACGCCATGTTTAAAAAAAAAACCGGCCAAGTGCAAGTCGGACTCGCGCACCGAGGGTTCCGTACAAACACTTTCCATCCCTAAGTGTTTAAGTTAAGTTTGCACCTGGTATGTATAGCGCCCCATATAAATTAGGTGCAAACTTGCAAAGTTAGGTATTAAAAAAAAACTACTTACTAGATCTCGTTCAAAACAATTTTCGTTGGTAGTTTTTATAGTAATGTACATCATATGTTTTTTTTAGATTTTTCATTTTCTTATTTTAGAAGTTAGAGGGGGGGGACCAACTTTTTTCCACTTTGGAAGCGTCTGTCACGCAAACTATTCGGTTTAGAAAAAAAATGTTTTAGAAACCTCGATATCATTTTTGAAGACCTATCCATAGATACCCCACACGTATGTGTTTGATGAAAAAAAAAATTTTGAGTTTCAGTTCTAAGTATGGGGAGCCCCCAATATTTATTATTATTTTTTTATTTTTGAATCAAAATCTTAATGCGGTTCACAGAATACATCTACCTACCAAGTTTCAACAGTATAGCTCTTATAGTTTCGGAAAAAAATGGCTGTGACATACGGACGGACAGACGGACAGACAGACAGACATGACGAATCTATAAGGGTTCCGTTTTTTGCCATTTGGCTACGGAACCCTAAAAATACTTCCTTTACAGTTCTCTCGAATTGTTCCGCCCGAAACGTGATACTTCGAGGCCTGTTTTAACGCACGTTATGACGATATTTCATTATATGTTTGAAAAAATATAATTATAATTAGTATGAATGTCAGTGTGAACTAAGCTATTGATATGTTTGTTCGGGTGGAATTGTGCAATCAATTTCGAAGCATATATCTTCAACCGGTTGAGCTGAAATGTTGTACTACTTAAGTTTGATGACAATACAATCATGGTACCATAGGGTTGCTCTGATGATGCAGCCGGAAGGTGGCCTTAGAATCAAATAATGGATAAAGCAATCCTACCGAGTTTGGGGTCTTTAGAATCGTCTTAGTGACCAATTGATGGATGTTCAAAGAAAAATATAGTCAAGCTAGAAAAAGCTTGTCACAAAAATGTAAATTTTGGTAAACACTTTTATTTTCAACGTATGTTCTCCTTATTGTATTAAGCGGTTTACACTGACGTGAAATTGTCAGGAACGGTATGTTCTCCTATTATTGGAGAACAGCTGAACTGATAAAGTATACTTTCTACTTCAGCCATGTAATTAGTTATAACACAAATGTAATGTAGGTAATTGTTTTAAGTATTATTTACGAAAAAATTACTTACTGTTGAGTCTCTTTCGGCTTTCTTCTCAACAGCGGTCTTCTGTTGCGATATGCCGGATTCACAATCTTACTTGTAAAAGTGCCCTTGTGGCCTACTTACTGAATCAATTATTCCATTCCATTTCATTTTGATTTCTTGATTACTTTTTGTAAAAAAAAAGTGATTGTCTGTATTTGTTTAATTTTTTTTTCATTTATTTAAGTAAACACAAATGATTTACAATCAATATTCGTCACACAAACCTGTTGGAGGTTTAAACGTGACGCGAATTTATATCCTCTTCTATTTTTTTGTTTCCTGTTCCAGAACCGAGATGTCGCTGTGGGCCAGGGCTCAGCAGCTGCCCCAGGAGAGTCTGCAGAAGGTTAGTCTTGTCCAACTACAGACAGAAAGAAGGTTGTGTTTTTATTTATAAAGCCTGATCAGAAATATATGAGGTTTGTCAAGAGGGCGCTATTTATAAGATTTATATGGCAACAATTTTGCAACCAATCGCAACACACTATAATGACATTAGTGTTAAATACCTGTCAGTTCCACTCGTAATATCATTTAATGGAATGCACTCGATTCCTGACTGTTTTTAGTAGTAAACACGTGTACACTTTTTTAGGGTTCTGTACCCAAAGGGTAAAAACGGGACCCTATTACTGAGATTTCGCTGTCCGTCCGTCCGTCCGTTTCTCACCAGGCTGTATCTCAAGAACGGTGGTAGCTAGATAGTTGAAATTTTCACAGAAGATGTATTTCTATTGCCGCTATAACAACAAATACTAAAAATAAAATAAAATAAATATTTAAGGGGGGCTCCCTTACAACAAACTTGTTATAGATAATGGTACGGAACCCTTCATGCGCGAGTCGGACTCGCACTTGCCCAATTTTATTTTAAACTCGGTTTTCTAATTCAAGACCAAAAAAACTACGACATATACGTCACTGTCAAAGTTGTCAAAATTTAAATGACATCTGACCATATAAATTATTGAAAAAAATGTTCTGAATACCTCAAGTGTTACAAGTACAATACCCAGATTTTGTACCAAAAATCTCCAATGTTTAAGTTTTTATTATCTCATCTCATATTTATGTAGTAATAAATATATCTAATTATTGTGTTAAAACATAGAGTTAAAGTTATCAATTAAAAAATTATCTTAGTGTCTAATAAAGAACAAGGATTTTACTAATATTTTATTGTAGTGGCAACATTGTGGTAGTTTTTTTGGTCTTGAATTAGAAATCGTAGTATAACTCCCGACGAAAAAATAGGGGTGTTCTAAGTTTAACATTTTGTCTTTGGCATCGTAGGGCCCATACGAGTGGAACGATTTGAGTGCGTTTTTTTTTAATGGAAGGCCGGGTTTATCGTGATGGTTCTTAGCTCTGTTTGATGAAAATCGGAGCTCTCATCTCAAATTATATTCAGCTTTTAGTGAAACAAGTGACTGGCTCTCAGCCAATATTGAATCTGGGAATTCCGAATTGTGTTTTTATGTTCAGTTTTAGTGGCTTTTTCTATATCACTCATGCAAACTGCCAGCTAAAAAAATTTAAATATTTCATTTAGGTTATAGATTGTTATTACAGTACGATTAAAATCAGTTAACACTTCGGCTTTTCTCGGGTATCATCGCCTAAATCCGGAGACGGAAATGACACGAAATACATTACCGCGATTTCTTTTAGGTAGCATTCAATTTGAAGTATCATAAACGCAATGTATAGCACCTGCCAAGATGACATTACTAACCGGTAGACCTAAGAAATTTATTATGCAGAAGTGACATGAATTTGAACATTCATTATTTATTAAAGCTATATATGAGTCAATATTTTATTGTCAGTACGATATTACGTCGGATTAATAATTGATAATAATCACCAAATTGAAAATTTAAAAAACCGATTTCAACCGATTTTTGTTGATATTTCATAAACTGCTTGACCGATTTTGATAAAATTTACATGGGACCATCTCGGAAGTATACCCTTTCAAATACGAAAAGAATTTTGTAAATCGGTCATATTTGTAAATTGATAACTCTATGTGAGAGATGAGGGATTCACGACAATTACCGAGGTTGGCCGAAGTGTTAACTGATTTTAATCGTACTGTAATAATTTTACTTACGGCGTGTTAAGTTCGAATATAATATGAAGTGTTTGTCCCCAGGTTCGCGCGATCTACGGCGATCATTTCCCGATCGAGGTACGCCATTGCTTGGCGCCATGGATCGAAAGCAAAATATGGTCAGTATTACACTTATTGTCATAGCTTTTTGTTTTTCATGACCATGGAATCAGTGTCCTTCAGTCGAAAATATAAATATCATTAAACATTTATAGCCTAGCAAGCGTCGGTCCGCCCAAGGGACAGTGGCGCTACAACATCTTTCATAGCACGTACGGCATATATTTGCATTATTAAACGTCAATAGCTATTTGTCAAGGATTGATCTATGAACTAGGATTTGTCATTAACTAAATTTAAAATATTGTTTTCCGGAATGCTGCTCAATCCTTCGTTCTTCTTGCGAAATAAATAATGAATCCTATTTTAATAAAACTTGACCGTCATCACTGTGGATAGTTTTGGCTTCATTATGCGCAAATCAGTCCTGTTTCCTCTTTGTTTACATCATTGAAAAGGGGTGTTAGGTTTAAGTTGTGTAACAAACGGGGGGAAAAAAGGGGTGTTAAGTTTAAGTTGTGTAACAAACGGTTAAACGAATTTGAGTGTTCTTTTTAGGGTTCCGTACCTCAAAAGGAAAAAACGGAACCCTTATAGGATCACTTTGTTGTCCGTCTGTCCGTCTGTCAAGACCCTTTTTCTCAGGAACGCGTGGACGTATGAAGCTGAAATTTATATCAATTACTCAGGTCTACTGTCCCTTGAAGCTGTGAAAAAATCAAACTTCTAAGCCAACGCAATCAAAAGATACAGCCGTTTATGCCGCAAATTTTCGACACTTGCAAGGGAATCAAAACCTACAGGGTGCTTCCCGTGAACTCAGAATCTTGAAATTTGGTACGAAGCAACGTCTTATAGCATAGATAAAGGAATAATTACGAAAACCATAAATTTTTTTTTTAATACCTAACTGCACCTAATTTGCAAATTTTCGACACTTGCAAGGGAATCAAAACCTACAGGGTGCTTCCCGTGAACTCAGAATCTTGAAATTTGGTACGAAGCAACGTCTTATAGCATAGATAAAGGAATAATTACGAAAACCATATTTTTTTTTTTTAATACCTAACTTTGCACCTAATTTATATGGGGCGCTATACATACCAGGTGCAAACTTAACTTAACCACTTAGGGATGGAAAGTGTTTGTACGGAACCCTCGGTGCGCGAGTCCGACTCGCACTTGTTTATCGTAAGACTTATCCTCAAAGCGTTAGAGGAGAGGAATGACTGCCATTTATTTAAATTCTGGATAGTGCAGATTAATAGTGTAGCACAATATGTTATTTAAGTGATAGTGTTACTTGAATCTAGTGTTAAGTTTACTAACGTAGCGGGTAAGCCTTACTAACAAACTATGGATGTAAATTGTCCGAAATAAAGAATTTATTATTATTATTATTATTATTATTATCCGTCGAGATGGTTCTTAGCTATGTTTGGTGGACATAGGACCAGTAGTTTTCAAGATATTCAGCTTTAATTGAACCAAGCGACAAGATCTCAGCCAATATTGAAGCTAAGAATTCCGAATTTTGTAGTTACTTCACTTTTAGTAGCATTTTCTATATCACCCATTGAATGAGGATCTCATGATGACTAGCTACTTGTGTCGGAGGTGTTTTACATTTCTAATTTAGGTTATTACAACTAAAACTAAACATAAAAGGAAGATTGTGAAATATACCACAATATGTATTATTTAAGGACCCCTCTTCGGGTAAAGGCCCGCATATTTTTCCTGTCTAGCCAGTTTTTGCCGGCTAGAATATATTTATTTCTCCCTTTCTTTCTCCCTTACTTTGTCCATTTTTTTCTCCCTTACTTTCTCCTTTTCTCCCTTTCCTTTTCAATTTCTATCTCCATTTCTTTCTCCCTTTCTATGTTTGTTTCTTTGTCTCCATCTAACCCTGTATGGCTTCCCAGGACTGCGGAGCCGGAAGAGCAGCAGCGCTACTTCGTGGAGGAGCTGGTGCAGGAGATCAAGACCAACGCGGACCTGATGCTGTCCCCCGACATGTTCGTCACCAAGATGAAGCTCATCGAGGCTGCCAAGGTGTTCCACGCGCAGTACAGGTCAGTGTAGACAAGTTACGGACATGCCGCGACTGCCATGTCACTGCCACGACTGCCATGTCACTGCTTCGACTGCCATGTCACTGCCGTGAATGCCATGTCACTGCCACGACTACCATGTCACTGCGACGTCACTGCCGCGTCTGCCACGACTACCACGTCACTGCCACGACTGCCTTGTCACTGCCACGACTGTTGGCAAGCGGAAGCAGCGAGCAGCAGCCCACATTGACTTGGTAATCGCAACGCGGACCTGATGCTGTCCCCCGACATGTTCGTCACCAAGATGAAGCTCATCGAGGCTGCCAAGGTGTTCCACGCGCAGTACAGGTCAGTGTAGACAAGTTACGGACATGCCGCGACTGCCATGTCACTGCCACGACTGCCATGCCACTGCCACGACTGTTGGCAAGCGGAAGCAGCGAGCAGCAGCCCACATTGACCTGGTAATCGCAACGCGGACCTGATGCTGTCCCCCGACATGTTCGTCACCAAGATGAAGCTCATCGAGGCTGCCAAGGTGTTCCACGCGCAGTACAGGTCAGTGTAGACAAGTTACGGACATGCCGCGACTGCCATGTCACTGCCACGACTGCCATGCCACTGCCACGACTGTTGGCAAGCGGAAGCAGCGAGCAGCAGCCCACATTGACCTGGTAATCGCAACGCGGACCTGATGCTGTCCCCCGACATGTTCGTCACCAAGATGAAGCTCATCGAGGCTGCCAAGGTGTTCCACGCGCAGTACAGGTCAGTGTAGACAAGTTACGGACATGCCGCGACTGCCATGTCACTGCCACGACTGCCATGCCACTGCCACGACTGTTGGCAAGCGGAAGCAGCGAGCAGCAGCCCACATTGACTTGGTAATCGCAACGCGGACCTGATGCTGTCCCCCGACATGTTCGTCACCAAGATGAAGCTCATCGAGGCTGCCAAGGTGTTCCACGCGCAGTACAGGTCAGTGTAGACAAGTTACGGACATGCCGCGACTGCCATGTCACTGCCACGACTGCCATGCCACTGCCACGACTGTTGGCAAGCGGAAGCAGCGAGCAGCAGCCCACATTGACCTGGTAATCGCAACGCGGACCTGATGCTGTCCCCCGACATGTTCGTCACCAAGATGAAGCTCATCGAGGCTGCCAAGGTGTTCCACGCGCAGTACAGGTCAGTGTAGACAAGTTACGGACATGCCGCGACTGCCATGTCACTGCCACGACTGCCATGCCACTGCCACGACTGTTGGCAAGCGGAAGCAGCGAGCAGCAGCCCACATTGACCTGGTAATCGCAACGCGGACCTGATGCTGTCCCCCGACATGTTCGTCACCAAGATGAAGCTCATCGAGGCTGCCAAGGTGTTCCACGCGCAGTACAGGTCAGTGTAGACGAGTTACGGACATGCCGCGACTGCCATGTCTCTGCCACGGCTGCCATGTCACTGGCAAGACTGCCATGTCACTGCCACGACTGTCATGTCACTGGCAAGACTGCCACGTCACTGCCGCGACTGCCATGTCACTGCCACGACTGTTGGCAAGCGGAAGCAGCGAGCAGCAGCCCACATTGACCTGGTAATCGCAACGCGGACCTGATGCTGTCCCCCGACATGTTCGTCACCAAGATGAAGCTCATCGAGGCTGCCAAGGTGTTCCACGCGCAGTACAGGTCAGTGTAGACAAGTTACGGACATGCCGCGACTGCCATGTCACTGCCACGACTGCCATGCCACTGCCACGACTGTTGGCAAGCGGAAGCAGCGAGCAGCAGCCCACATTGACCTGGTAATCGCAACGCGGACCTGATGCTGTCCCCCGACATGTTCGTCACCAAGATGAAGCTCATCGAGGCTGCCAAGGTGTTCCACGCGCAGTACAGGTCAGTGTAGACAAGTTACGGACATGCCGCGACTGCCATGTCACTGCCACGACTGCCATGCCACTGCCACGACTGCCATGTCACTGGCAAGACTGCCATGTCACTGCCACCACTGCCATCTCACTGCCTCGACTGGCAAGCAACAGAAAAAAGTTGGTTGGCCCATAAATACCAAATTTAAAATAGGTACAGAGATCGGATGAAGAAATTGAAAGAGTACAGTGCGTTTCTAGTCGAAAGGTTCAGACGTTGGACTGGTAATCCAAAAATACCGGATTCGGGTCCTGGGACAATTTAATTTTTTTTTGCGTCTTGATCTATAGAGCAATAGGCTAGTAAACCCAGTTTTAAAATCTATATATATAAAAGAAAGTCGTGTTAGTTACACTACTTATAACGCAAGAACGGCTGATCTGATTTGGCTGAAAATTGGTGGGGAGGTAGCTTAGAACCAGGAGAAGGACATAGGATACTTTTTATCACGTTCCCGTGGGACGTGACATAAAACGTCATAAACGTGACAAAACGCAACTGATATTGAATAACAAAACGCAACTGAAAGCAATATATCAGTAAAAAAACAGTCTACCCGTTCATTTGTTAAAAAAGGGTATAACAAAACAAAACGCAACTGACAGCTAAACGTAATGTAGTCTATGGTTAATTATAGTAGAATTTTGTAGTTGACCGGTTGACGTGTTTGTTATATTGTGTTAAAATGGTATAACAAAACAAAACGCTAATTACAGCTAAACGTAATGTAGTCTATAGTTAATTGAAGTTGACCGGTTGATGTGTTTGTTTCGAGTTTCTATTAGCTTATTGTGCCGAGATCTATATCAATAAAATAAAGTTGAGTTAGTTCCGGCACTTATAACTCGAGAACGGCTGAACCGATTTGCACGATTTCGGGTTTGTTGTGATCGTCTCGGCCAAAAGTTTAATAATATGCCAAAAAAAAGGAAAAGATACACAAAAAAGACCCCACAATTGCAATTTTTAAATTACGAGTTAAATAGTCCGCCATGGTCCAATGCGGCCAACATTATGAAATTGAATTGACGCATTCGTAACATTGGCACGACGAGTCTGTTCAAGATCAATAAATAAACGCCGGTAGCCGAGTTTGTAAGTTACCATTTTCAAATAAATCCAAACGTTGTCTGGACTTTTTTATTTTGTGTTTGTTGTGATTGTGTCTATCATAATGGACAACATCATATTTCTAACAGGTGGAAATTAATATAGAAATCTTAGAATTTATTCTGCTGTATTTAAAGAAATATAAGAATATATATATAGCCCTGCAAGGGGTTTTACTATCCACGCCATATTGCGGATTTTCAGTGGTACCTACTAAATTATTTTATTGGCAATGATAATTTTTTGGTAACTGACGTTGAAAGTTGGTGAACGTCACTGATGTAAACAAAAAGGAAACAGGACTAAATATTCCGCGTATTTCAAGTATTTTTTGCATAATAAACCGAAAACAATCCACAGTGATGAAAGTCAAGATTTTTCAATAGGATTCAGTATTTATTTCGCAAGAAGAACGAATGATTGAGCAGTATTCCGGTAAACAATGTTTTGAAATTTGATAATGACAAATCCTTGATTGACGTTTAATAATGAAAATATGACGTATGCACATTATTGCCATAGGAAAGCTGTTTGTAGCCTCACTATCCCTGGGCGGGACTGACGCTTGCTAGGCTATAAAATTACCGCAATCTAAGACAATTTAGTGCTGAGAGATTTAAGGGTTGTCGTTTTAGACCAAACAGCGAAAAAAATTTTTTTTTTAATTTGACGTTGGCAGATGACAGATGCATACCGAATTTTATTAACGAGATCAAATGAAAATCTAACCGTGTTACTTAATTAATTACGTATTTGCTGGGATTAATTTACAAAAATGGATAGATTCGCACGTGTGTGGGTTGATGAGGAATATACTCCTTCAAAATACACCAAGTAATGTTTTTGTGCCCGATTGGAAGAACGATTCGACGAAAACCCCCGATAAAAGTTTCTTTCATGTGCCACATAAGAATAAAGGAGATTGGTGTCTAGCAGTGGGGAAATTGGTTCTGCCAAAGATACCATTATTAATCTGCGAAGACCACCTTGATGTAAGTTCAATAGTTACTGTTTCCAGAATCAGTAATGGATCAGTAATATGAATCAAACCAAACCGACAATTTTGAATTTTGATAATGTCATGTCAACCTCAACGACATTCCGTTTATTTTATTACTAAATCGGACTAAAGTAACCGTTCCATTGAGTCAGAGTTTTGGCGCAGGGCGGACACTGCCTACTAAAAACTGAACTTGAATGTCAGTGTCAATGTGTGCGTGTAAGATGCATAGGGCTGCCTCAGACGCATTGCAACAACTTTAATTGCACATAAATATGACATAAGCTAAAAAATTATCACCACCACACGACAACCGTAGTGGTCTTGATGGTGATAGTGGTGATGATGATGGTGGTGACGGTGGTGATGGTGGTAGTCCGTGGTGGTCATGCTGGTGGTGATGGTGAATGTGGTGGTGGTGGTGGTGATAGTGGTGATGATGATGGTGGTGATAGTGGTGGTGGTGATGGTGAATGTGGTGGAAGTGATGATGGTGATGATGATTGTGGTGATGATGGTGATTTTGGGGTCATTTATATCATTAGCCATCACCATCGGCACCGTCATTACAATCATCATCATCACCACCATGACCATCATCATCAGAATCAACACCGCCATCATCATTATGATCATCATCATCATCATCACCAGTCACCACCATATTCATCATCATCACCAGTCACCACCATATTCATCATCATCATCATCACCAGTCACCACCATATTCATCATCATCACCACCACCAGTCGCCACCTTCATCATCATCACCACCAGTCTCCACCATCATCATTATTACCATCACCAACACCATCACTATTTCACGAGTCAATGCCTACCTATAACCCATATACACAGTTAGATACACAACCCTTTCAAAATTTTCTACGCAGCAAACTCAATTCCTACTCGGTGCCCTTGCGGGGTGAGGTAACTCGAATAAGGGGCGGGGGTGTGCGGGTCCATTCAGTATGTAGTACTATAAAGTACATACTGTGGTTTTGGTGTTGCCACATTTTAAAATGAGTAAGTTTTTATAAATTAATAATAAAATAAGTATATAGTTATCTCAGAAAAAATATATAAACTTATAAACTTAATTTCATGCACTGAAATCGCTTATCTTAGCTATAAAAACAGACATTACATCTTTCGATGCAGAATTCAGAAAAATAATAAAATTATAGTCATAAAAATATGAAATGTTGTACATTATCAGTGGTGGTAGTCTGAATGTAGCTATCTCTACCTACATTTATCGACTTTCAGGCGGTACGAAGTTCGCCGGGTCAGCTAGTATATTTGAAATGGTTAATAATGATCTTACTAGCTCTAAAAAAAAGTCTTGTATTAAGCTAGAAAGCTAAATTTTATCAATTGAAAATTAGAAATTTCATGAACAGTCAAAAACGCTGTCCGCCATTTTTGCCTTTTACTAATCTGTGGCGTGACGTAGAATTACCTGTAAATATTCGAGATTCGACCGTCGTATAGTGGCATACCGCTCATATACGTATTATATGCAGCGGGACCCCATGTAATTATGGTTTAGGTCCTAAATAATCGAGTTGGTATATATTTCTACCTGTCGATTTGTGTACTTTAAAATTTCTACCTTTGCAAATTAATGAAAAAAAAAATCGTTCTGTGCCAGCGGGGCCCTTTGTTAATTGTAAGTTTACAGACTAAATGAATTACTATTCATGGAGCCTCTTATTTCTACCTTCCAAATAACTTTTCACTACACCCTAGATATATAAATAGTTTTTGAGAAATACGCGTTCGAAGATTTTGTCCTACTACTTTGGTATTTAGTGACTTGCATGACCCCAGGTAATTTTCAAAAACAGCCGGTTATTTCTACTTACTGAATCAATTATTACCAACTTGCTGCCGAGAGGCACGGCACTGTTCGAATTCGTCAAAGTAGACTTTCAGTTTTCTTTACAGGACCGATGACGTCACTATCATAAGCGAAAATGGCGGACAGCGTTTTAAGCATTTCAAAATACAGATTAAAAACCATATTTTCAAATTCAATTTTTTCAGCCCACTTTCACTTTTATGAATTGAAAAATATATATTTAGGTTTCCTTTGCTAAATACTATACGGAATAAACATTAGTTTATTAAAATTTGACATGAGTCATCTACCCTATTAAAACTTATTGTTAATATGACCCCCCCCAAATTATCAGTCACCTACATAAGTAACTTTGTTTACTTTTCTCCCCAACCGATAAAGTATATTCATAACATTGGACTCACGTATGACGCATATTGTTATGTTGCCGCGGGCTTTCCCAAACAGCCGACCTTTTTAACGGGGAGACGCTATCTTCAATTCAGTTGTGATTGTGCCATCACGTCTGGACGGTTACATATCGTAAGTCCGAATTTTTCTCATCTGTAAGGTTTCGCCAAATTTTCATTTAATTAACACAAATTATAACGGGTCTGTCGCGATATTCAGTACATCTGTGACCTCGACGTGTGCAACCCCGCCGAAACGTTAGATTATGAAGGTAAATTCGCGATATAATTTGGGTTAATTATGTGTACAATCCGCGAGAGTATACAGTGTCATATTTTCATCTATCCGAATGCCGTTTTTTCCCGAAACTGTTCGTTCACATTTCAGAATAATTATAAATCAAAATGTAACCTACCCTAATGAGTTCTTTAAAACGATGTTTATAAAACCCTGAAAATATTATAAGTTTCAGGAAACAAATACTTTCGGAAGAATCAAACGAAACGACCGGACGGTAGTCTGTCGTTACATAAACTGTGTTATTACATTTTTTATATGTATGCACACACAAAAATATCGTAAACTGTGTGTTTGCGTGATTAATCATGTCTACGTGTTACAAAATAAATATAAAACCGTCCAAGTGCGAGTTTTTACGAAGAGCTCCGTAACATCAAATAAAAAAATCTGCAAATAATCACGTTTGTTGCATGGGAGTCCCACTTAAAAATGGGTTAACTAGCCTATTGATATTTCATATTTCTAGCAGATGGAAATTCATATAGAGATCGTTTTCTGTATGTAAGGGAATATAAGAAAATACATAACATAACAGAAATCGACGACAACTATGCCTGTATAGAGTTGTAGTACCTATTAGCGAAAAAAAAGGAAGAAGTTGTCAGCAATGTCAAGCTCAGACATTCGTTTTTTTTAATTAGACACCAGACTAAAGTAACATTTCCATTGTGTCATAGTTTTGGAGTTACTACATTTCAGAGTTTTGATAAATTAATAATAAAATTATTAGTAATCATAAAATAATAAAAATTGGGCAAGTCGAGTCCGACTCGCGCATGAAGGGTTCCATAATCTATAACAAGTTTGTTGTATGGGAGCCCCCCTTAAATACTTATTTTATTTGTTGTTATAGCGGCAATAGAAATACATCATCTGTGAAAATTTCAACGGTCTAGCTATCACCGTTCTTGAGATACAGCCTGGTGACAGACGGACGGACGGACAGCGAAGTCTCAGTAATAGGGTAAAAACAGTGACCCTAAAAACAGTGATTACGTCCTCTTTCCAAGCGGGCTTCAGAAAATTTATAAAATTGTAGTCTTAAAATATGAAATGTTGTCTATTGTCTGTCTGTCTGTCTACAGCCACGCACCGCACGAACTCTACGCGTACATCCGTCGCTGTCTCGCCATGGAGATGGAGGTAATCCAGAACGCCACCCAGTACGTGGTGCAACCGCACACTGAGAGGAAATACAGCGAGGTATGTTTACGGTTGCCATTATGGTTGAGAACTGATACGGGACTTATTAGTGGCAAATAAATAAAAACTTAAAATAAGGGTAGTACAGATGTATTGCAAAATGATTTTCCTTCGGGAAAAGTCGGATCTCAATCGGAATACGATGGCACCCGAACTGTCAATCAAAAGTGATAAACATACATAAATAAAAATATACAGATATACTTACATAAATACTATACTAAAATTGAATACTTATTATTTTTATTATTATATATTTATTAGTTTGTTTTATATTGTAACATTTATATTCATAATGTGTAAGTTTATGTAGGTATATTTAAGATTTTGACTTTTTTTACCGTAAGCATTTAGTGTCTGTGTGCATTTTTAATAGTTTTGCCTATCTTCTTGGATCTTCGTTCTCTCTCATTTGCTCAAAGGTTAACTGGAAGAAATCCCTTACAGGGATAAGTTCGACTTTGTACATATCATTAGTTTAATGTCCTTGCTATGTATATGTATATTTTAATGTACAATAAAGAGTTTACATACATACATACATACTAAATATACAGTATGAGCCACAAAGTTAAAGGAGCGATTAATATACTACTGTACTAATAGTAGAGTTGTTAGTCCGCTGTTTTCTAACATAATTGTGCGCATCGGGTTACAAGCATGAAATTTCTACCACAGATAGAGTGTTCCACGGTGATTATTTTCAGATGTGGAGGGAAGTCAGATTCGTCCCCTGTGAGGCGGGAGAACGGAGTGAATACGGCCAAGTATCCCTCTTTTCTTTCTTTATTGCTGGTCAGTTAAGTTTACCAGGACGTGTTTGGTATCGTTTCCGTGTAAAACAAATATCAGAAATTCATTTTTTATGTTATTTTCGTATAGTTCTATATAAAAATATGGGTGTAATGGCCGAAAAGGTAAAAATCACAACAAGTTTTTTTATTCAGTGAGGTAAATTAGTTCAATTTCGTGAACATTTTCAAATTATTATTATTATTTCAAAAAGTTAATTTAATCTGGTTTCTAAAAATATATTAATGTTGGGCACTTCTCATACAAACAGTAGCTGAAAATATATCTTTACGTCGGCGTAACCAACGTAAATCTCCGAACGCATCCTATTTCGCTTCATTAAATACATTAAATAATGATTATTAACATGCTTTTACATATAATATTTACTATATACGTCCTAGAAAAACAAATTAATGTAATTAAAACAATTTTTTTTTTTGCAAATGTATCACGAGCACGCGGGCTAATCTCAACATCAACAATTTATTTAAGTTACTGTTTGTATGAAGAGTGCACAATATTTATACAATTTTTAGAAACAAGATTAAATTTGCTATTTTGCAATATTTTTTTTAGTTGTAAATATTCAGGAAATATAACTAATTTATCACCCTGAATAAAAAAACTTGTTGTGATTTTTACAATTTCGGAAATACAACAATATTTTTATATGGTACTATGAATAAATAACATGAAAAATTAATTCTTGATATCTGTTTTACACGAAAACGATACGACACAAGTCCTACTAGCGTCACCTGATCAGTAATAAAAAAAGAAAAAGAGGACTCCTTTGTCCTATTCACCCCGCTTTCCCGCCGCCCAGGGGACGAATCTGACTTCCTTCTACATCTGAAAATAATCACCGCAGAATACTCTATCTGTGGTAGAAATTTGGTGGTTGTATCCCGATGTACACAATTTCGCGACTTAGCAAAATGTAAGAACATGCAAGCTAGGCTTAACATCAACATTTTTTTCAAGGTACTTTTTGTATCAGATGTGCCCAATATGTATACATTTTTAAAAACAACAATAAATTTGCTGTTTATTTATATTTTTTTAAATCTATATATATAAAACTCAAAGGTGACTGACTGACTGACATAGTGATCTATCAACGCACAGCCCAAACCACTGGACGGATCGGGCTGAAATTTGGCATGCAGGTAGATGTCATGACGTAGGCATCCGCTAAGAAAGGATTTTTCAAAACTCACCCCCTAAAGGGGTGAAATGGGGTTCCAAAGTTTGTATGGGGAAACAAGATTAGTTAGACTATTTTATTCGAAACTTCAAAGGAGTATTCCTAACGATAAATGAGAAAACACGTGTTTCAGGTTTTTTGAAAATTTAACCCCTAAAAGGGAGAAATGTGGTGACAAAGTCTGAAAATCAGCATGGGTATTGTTTTTATGGTTTATCGGGTCGCTGATTACAAAAACCGCAACGATTTTAAAATCCAACGTGGCGGACGTGAGTTACCATCTCCCCTGTTGGGGTGAAATGGGGTTGAAATGTCTAAATACTAAATCGCTGGTTCTAGAGAGTTCAAATTTGGCACGTAGGTTCCTTATAAGGTGTAGGGGTGCACTAAGAAAGGATTTTTCAAAATTTACCCCCTAAAGGGGTGAAATGGGGGTCCAAAGTTTGTATGGGGAAAGAAGATTAGTTAGACTATTTTATTCGAAACTTCACAGGAGTATTTCTAACAATAAATGAGTAAACACGTGTTTCAGGTTTTTTTTTATTCAGCCCCTAAAAGGGAGAAATGTGGTGAAAAAGTCTGAAAATCCATTGGTAATGCTTTAATGGTTTATCGGGTCGGGTCGCCTGTTGGGGTGCGATGGGGTTGAAATGACTAAATATGAGTACGGGTGTAATTTTTATGGTTTGTTGGGACGTTAATTACGAAAATGCCACCGATTTTGAAATTTTATTTGTGGTCATGAAAATTCTTGAAAACATTTGCGCCAAATTGCAATTTAATAGGTCCAGTAGTTTTGCAGCAAATCGATTGTAACAAACGGACTGAAAGACAGCTACACGTGATTCTATAAGGTGGTTCTTTTTTTGCTTTTGAGGTATGGATAGAGACCCGCGTTATCCTAATAGATTAAAAAAATAGTATTTGGTGGCATTTCGGTCGTCGTCAATCGGTACCTATAGGCGGGCGGCGCGTTGGGACGGGAGGAGTAATGATCGGGAAACTTCCTGCCTGCATCCGTAATAAATACATTCAAGCTTTTCAATAATAAGTCATTTCAGAATTCTGAATTACGTTTATCTGGCTCAGAATAATACATTTTTTATTCATCAACGAAGAGAACCTCAATATCTTACAATAGAACATGACGTAACTTATAACATGGCTTAGAATCATTAAACCAATCTCGAATATCCCAAGTCGATAAGCGGAGCCTTGGGACATTATAAAAGCTTTATATAGAAGTAATTCTTTTGGCTGAGCGAATCCCATTAGCTTTGTACCCGATGAACAATGCCCATTATCTGTACTTACTTCGTAAGTGAAAGAGCAGTGAAGCTCGTTTCGATGCTTATAAAGACAATGAAGTGACCAACATCTGTGTTCTCTTTGTTTAAGAGTAAACCCTATATCGTTTGACTTAAAGACTGATTTAGTGTAAAAGTAATTTGCACTTATAACGCCTTACATTTTGAAGTGGCAGTTGCGGCCACAGTCAACAATACAGATAATGGGCATTGTTCATCGGGTACAAAGCTAATGGGATTCGCTTTAAAAATGGAATTAGAACTATACAAATAAAATGCACACATATCCCGGTGTCTTAGCTTCACTTCGAGTTATGAATTTTGAAGTGAACTTTATTTGGTACAGTAAAAGCTGAGATCGCTTGATTTGAGTGCTTGAGTTTTCGGTTTGATAAAGTGGAGTTATGATAAAATAAAAAGTATTTCCCAGTAATATTAGAAAAGCGAAAGTCTGTGTATGTTTTGTTACTTCTTCACGCTAAAACGGCTGGACGGATATGCATGAGGGAAATGCAGATTGCAGATTATACCCTAACTTAACAAATAGCCTACTTTAAATCCTGAAAAAAAGAGCATTGTTCCCGTAGGATGATGTATATTGTATAGGCACGCGAGCGAAGCCGCGGGTTAATGCTAGTTGTAAATATTCAGAATAGATAACTAATTTATCGTTCTGAATAAAAAAAACTTGTTGTGATTTTTACCTTTTCGGCAATAAACCCAAATTTTTATATGAAACTATTCAAAAATAACATGAAAAATTAATAGCTGATATCTATTTTACACGAAAACGATGTCGCACAAGCCCTAATAGCCTTAACTGATCAGTAATAAAAAAAAGAAAAAGCTCCTCTTCACCCCACTCTCCCACCACACAGGGGACGAATCTGACTTCCCTCCACATCTGAAAATAATCACCGTGGAATGTTCTATGTGTGGTAGAAATTTCATGCTTGTAACCCGATGCGCACAATTTCGCGGCTTAGCAACTCTACTATAAAGGAGAGCACTTAACCAGATAACATTATAATATTAATTTTGTTTCGCAGCTGCTGACGGACTTGCAGACGGTCCGACAGAAGGTGACCATGGTGAGCGAGGAGATCCGCTCGCTGCAGTCGCACAACGAGTCCTTCTCCATTCAGTACCACGAGTGCTTCAAGAACAAGGGTCAGTATACATTATATATTGAGAGAGAGAGGGAGAGAGAGAGAGAGAGAGACAGAGGGAGAGAGATCTGGTGGTCCGACAGAAGGTCACCATGGTGAGCGAGGAGATCCGCTCGCTGCAGTCGCACAACGAGTCCTTCTCCATCCAGTACCACGAGTGCTTCAAGAACAAGGGTCAGTATACATTATATATTGAGAGAGAGAGGGAGAGAGAGAGAGAGAGAGAGACAGAGGGAGAGAGATCTGGTGGTCCGACAGAAGGTCACCATGGTGAGCGAGGAGATCCGCTCGCTGCAGTCGCACAACGAGTCCTTCTCCATCCAGTACCACGAGTGCTTCAAGAACAAGGGTCAGTATACATTATATATTGAGAGACAGAGGGAGAGAGAGAGAGACAGAGGGAGAGAGATCTGGTGGTCCGACAGAAGGTCACCATGGTGAGCGAGGAGATCCGCTCGCTGCAGTCGCACAACGAGTCCTTCTCGATCCAGTACCACGAGTGCTTCAAGAACAAGGGTCAGTATACATTATGTATAGAGAGAGAGAGAGAGAGGGAGAGAGAGAGAGAGAGAGAGAGAGAGAGCTGGTGGTCCGACAGAAGGTGACCATGGTGAGCGAGGAGATCCGCTCGCTGCAGTCGCACAACGAGTCCTTCTCCATCCAGTACCACGAGTGCTTCAAGAACAAGGGTCAGTATACATTATGTATAGAGAGGGAGAGAGATGGAGAGAGAGGGAGGGGGAGATAGAGGTAGAGAGAGGGAAGAGAGAGAGAGGGAGGGAGAGAGATGGAGAGAGAGGGAGGGAGAGAGGACGGGAGGAGGCAAAGAAAGAAAAAGGGTGGGAGGGAGACAAAGAAAGAGGGAGGGGAGGGATAGAGAGAGAGGAGGGGAGGGATAGAGAGAGAGAAGGAGGGGAGGGATAGAGAGAGAGAAGGAGGGGAGGGATAGAGAGAGAGAAGGAGGGGAGGGATAGAGAGAGAGAAGGAGGGTGGGAGGGAGAGAGAGGAAGAGGGTGGAGAGAGATATAGATATAGAAAGGGGGCGCGGAGAGATAGATAACGCAAGATAATACATAACAAGATAAAAATAAAGAGTTCATTTCCTTGGAAGTGTTATTGTGGACCGACCCTATTACATTTGGTTTGCAAAATTGATTCCCACGAATCCTACTTGAATAAATGATCTTTATCTTTGGCAACTGAAGGTCTGATGACGATTTTCCAGGGCACATCCAGTTCCTCCAGTCTTCGGGGCAGCTGACCAACGAGCGGCGTGAGCTGGAGGTGTGTCTCCGCAACCAGATCGAGGAGATGGAGAGGAAGCTGAACGCTCTGGTGAGTTCTAGCAATTCTAGCAGTCCACAACTGTGCGCTTTTCTAGAAATTTCCTGCCTCGCACGAATGCTTTGTGGAATGAATTGTCGCTTGCGGTATTTTCCGGACCGATACGACCTTCAAACCTTCAAGAAAAGAGCGTACTCCCACCGGAAAGGCCGGCAACGCACTTGTGACTCTGGTGTTGCAGGTGTCTATGGGCGACGGTAATCGCGCACCAGCAGTCGATCCGTTTGCTCGTTTGCCCCCTATGACATAAAAAAAAAAACAATGTTTTATTAGTGTTCCGTACCCGAAGGGTTAGAACGAGAGCCTATTACTGAGACTTCGCTGTCCGTCCGTCCGTCTGTCACCAGGCTGTATCTCAAGAACGGTGATAGCTAGACGGTTGAAATTTACACAGATGATGTATTTCTATTGCCGCTATAACAACAAATACTAAAAAGGAAATAAAATAAATATTTAAGGGGGCTCCCATACAACAAACTTACAGATAATGGTACGGAACCCTTCGTGCGCGAGTCCCACTCGCACTTGGCCGGTTTTTTCGGTATCCCCTTTTTAACTCCCGACGAAAAGAGAGGGGTGTTATGATTATAACTAAGTTTAAAATTTATTTATTTGTTTTTATGTTTTTGAAAAATTTCGAGCACCAACTCAATAGAGAAAAATTATAGGACAAACCGTGAAATTGGGCTTGCCCTGTTCAGAATAAGCAACTTTACCAACTCACCAAATTTGATTAAAATCTGAGAAAAAAAAGAACTACTTACTAGGATGGCTAAGCGACCCGAAGCGAATCTTGGCCTTCAACACGAGGTCACGCCACTTTTCTCGGTTTTACGCCACCTCTGTCCAGTTGAAGGCTTGGAGTCCACGCAGATCCGCCTCAACCAAAAAAAAAAAAAATTATTATTATTATATTATTATGAGCCTATTATGTCCCACTGCTGGGCAAAGGCCTCCCCCCTCTTCTTCCATCTGTCGCGGTTTTGAGCTGTATCTGGCCAGTCCTTCGAAAATGAGTCCACGTCATCCAAAAAAAGACACCGACAAAAAATTAAAATTGTCCCGAATATGTATTTGTTTCCACTACCCAAAGGTTGTCTGGAAGAGATCGCTCTTTAGCGATAAGACCGCCCGTTGTTTACCTCTAATTGTAATTTCTTGCATTGTATTTCTCCTGTATATTTTATGAGGTGTGCAATAAAGAGTACTTGTATTTTTTTTTTTTTATGTCATAGGGGGCAAACGAGCAAACGCATCGCCTGATGGAAAGCGATTACCGTCGCCCATAAACACCTGCAACACCAGAGGAGCCACAAGTGCTTGCCTACCCGGAGGACGAAGATAGAATGCCTCTATGCTAGTAATTTCACCGGCTATCTTACCCCCACACCGGAACACAACAATGCGAACATTGCTTAATATAATATTGTATTGTATTGTATTTCCAGGTCGCCCAGATCAAGCAAGCTCAGGTGGAGCTGGTGGACCACATCAAGGAGAACATCGCCACGCTGCGACAGCTGCAGAGCCTCGTGCTGGACGACGAACTCATCAGGTACTGTCCTTGGTATAGCAAAACATGGCACTCCGGATCCAGGTCCCAGAATGACAGGTGGACTTTCTACGTCATCACGCTATTAAATAAATAAATATCAGACAACCAACACAAATCGATTTAGTCCCAAATTAAGCTCAAGAAGGCTTGAGTTATGGGTACTAGACGACGATATACATACTTATATAGATAAATATATACTTAAATACATAGAACAACCAGCACGACCAGCATGACCCAAGCACAAATATTCGAGTTCATCACACAAACATATGCCCTGGCAAGACCGCCGGCTCAGTAGGCAGGTGCTTAAAAACTGTGCCAACAAGGTATTGGTTGGTTGGTTCTGTCAATCCGTTTCTGTGTTGCCAGTGGTGTATCATAATACTCCCCGACTCCCTTGTTACCTGTATGAATCCCATAAAATCCGTCTACGTACTCTAGTTCATTTTATAAAAACAAATTTAGAATCGCACATACAACCAATCTGTCGCAACCGTAGAATGACATCAATTTAACCCTTAAATGCATACAATAACACTAATTTTATTTCTGAAATGACGTTACTAGCAATGAATCCACGTCAGTTTGAGGTTTCGGGACAATCTTGTTAAAGTCTTTATTGACAATATTGAGATTTTAACTTGTGTAATTTCAGTAACGTGTAGATATACATCATCATGCATTTAAGGGTTAAATACCTGTCAGTTCCGATGTTACATTCGTAATATCATTTAATGGAATGATCTCTTTTCTTGGCTGTTTTTCGTGCAGTAAACACGTGTACACTTCATTTATAATATTATGCTCACGACTGTGAATGGTTTTCGGCATTTTGTTCGGATATTTTTAAATATTCGTCTTAAAGAACCCACCGCGAATGACATTAACATTGTTGACAAACCACCGTAAAATCATTGCCAGTGTAAGAAATTAGTTCCAGTGAAATTCCGCAATATGGCGCGTCCTCATATATTTTGTGGTCGGCTTTATGCTATGTTTTCCTTCAGATGGAAACGCGAACAGCAACTGAGCGGCAATGGTGTCCCGATGCAGTCGAACCTGAACTCCATCCAGGAGTGGTGCGAGATGCTGGCCGACCTCATCTGGACCACGCGTCAGCAGGTACACTAAATAGATAGATAAACACTTACATGGTTAGACACAATAAAAAATAAAAATAAAGTCAAAACATGCTACTTAAAACTAAAGTCTGTACTTTTAGGTATTTAACAGAACGTAAACAAACCATTAAAACCGTTGTTTATATTATAAGATAACGTTTGGTTCCTGTTACATTTTTTATATTATAAAATACCTCACTGCTGCACTCCGTTCTATTTAAATAACATGTTTTATCGCTTCAATTTACCAAATATATACAAATTCATGAATACAAACAAATTTTTCACATTACATAATTATTATTTTTCTCAGTAAATCGTCAATAAAAAGTACCCAAATTTGCAGAGGTTTAAAACGCAAGGCAGCATTATACTGGAAGTAACACGACTAAAATAGGAAGTCACAGGTTTAAAGTAGCAACACCTACCTTAGGTGATTTTTAACTTTGTCGGTTTAACATTCGCCATTGCTTGCTGTCAATTTGACAGCTCCAGTTTGTTTTCATTTTTTTTAAATACCTAAAAGTACAGACTATAGTAAAAGTATAAACGAATTACAGCACATTTGAAAAACCATGTGTCGTGGCAGAGAAGCAGCAAGCCACTTCGCCGGTATTCTGCCAGGACGTTACAAAACTACACACTACTTATATGCCCAGTGATTTGTCTGTTGCATTACTACTATGATATCACTACATAGTACTTATAAAACAAAGTTGCTTCTGTCTGACTGTCCCTATGTATGCTTAAATCTTTAAAACTACGCAACGGATTATAAGCGTTTTTTTTAATATATAGTGATTCAAGAGGAAGGTTTAAAAGTAATATTAGGCGTTTTTCTGATCTTACAATTGCTATTCTATGCCCGCGACTCATGGATTAAAAAATCTTTTACTTTTGCGCATGGTAACGTAGCAATTTTAATTTATAACTTTATTTTCTCGCAGTCGAAGTGAAGAGTGTTTACCACGTAGATAAAACCCGTTATGGCACTCAGATATATTTGTCCTCACTGCGTTCGCTCCAAAATCACTTCGTGTCATAATAGCTTACTTTAGCCCCTTGTGCAACAATCTACTATTTCACTTCTCATGCTCTAAAAGTTCAACTTAATGCTGTGCGCAGGCGACATAAAGTCGCTTTTTATGCTCTAGAGCATAAAGTAAAATCGTCGTCGAAGACCAAGGCGATCGGTCCAACAGCCACACGAACAACTTAAAACTTAAACCAGTTCCAGACCTTCCGATCCTAATTATCGGATGAAATCGGATAAGGAGTAGTGTAATTGTTAGGATCTATTACACTACACTACACATTATCCGATTTCATCCGATAATTAGGATCGGATCGGAAGGTCTGGAACGGGTTTTAGCTGGCATAATAATAACAATGATAAAACTCGCTTAGTAAACAAATAAAAAAAAATTAAAACTTCATAGAATAAACTCTTTATTTTGTTTCGTTTCGTTAGTATTTTAAGACCAAGGCAAAGAAACCAACAGCCAAAGTACGCAATAAAATTTATTACTTTTTAAATTTATTTCTCATTGCTCTAATGGAACTTTAAATTTTAATTAAATTTGTTTTTAAGTATAGTATTTACATGACGCAGTTTCATTTCCTCGCAATCGAAGTGAAAAGTAGAGTGTGCAACTCGTCCATAAAACGCATTTTACACTCGACTTTATATCCATCCTCGCTCGCAAGCTCGCTCGGATGGATAAACGTCTCGTGTAAAATGGTGCGTTTTATGCACTTGTTGTACAATCTACTATTTCTGCCCAGGTGAACAATGCAACCCGCATCAACGGGAAGACGATTGTGCAGCTGCGACAGGCGCATCTCGAGGAGATGCTGGATGACATGGGGAAGCAGGTACAGATACCTTTTAACTCTTAAGGGGCTTCTAAACGGGCCATGTTTTGCTGCAATTTGTGGCCGGCCATTATTTGCATCTTGCTCTAGCGTAGGGTGTTAGAGGGACGGCCATAGTTGCCGGCCACAAATTGCAGTAAAATATGGCCCGTTTAGAAGCCCCATTAAATGCATACAATTACACTCATTTTATTTCTGAAACTAGCTGTGCCCGCGGCTTCGCCCGCGTGGAATTCGGTCTGTGTCAGTAAGCTGCTAATACCTCACAGTTTAAACCTTCCCTGGACTAAGACAAACATTTCAAAACCAAAATCAGCTAAATCTGCCCAGCCGTTCTAGTTAGCGAGACAAACGAACAGCAATTGATTTTACGATTTTGGCACTTCTTATGAAATTTGTGTACTAGGCGGATGTTTGCGGCGGAATTTTGGCCAAAAACAGACGTCTACAAAATTTGAAACGGCCCGACACAGAATGAATGAATGAATGATTTATTTATTTACATAA
The DNA here is from genome assembly GCA_947623375.1 of Apotomis capreana. Classification (NCBI taxonomy): domain Eukaryota; kingdom Metazoa; phylum Arthropoda; class Insecta; order Lepidoptera; family Tortricidae; genus Apotomis; species Apotomis capreana. Next base: position 4,941,063 of record OX392523.1, read on the forward strand.
AATATGGTACAATAGGTGTCACATAATACATTTCCCCAAGGGAGATGAGATGGTGGTAAATATTGCCATTTCAAGAAATTTGTTCCAATCAAAGGTGTTTAAATGTCTTATTGAAAAGTGTCACTAACTAAATTTGTGATGTAGTTTTAAACTACTGAATAATGGTTTTTTTTTTGTATTATTAATAGGTCACGAGTCTTCTGTCGACTCTCGTGACTTCTACGTTCGTGATTGAGAAACAGCCGCCACAAGTGATGAAGACCAACACACGGTAAGTTTTTGTTTACAATTGTAATGAAATAGGTGCAATATTAATTATTGACGTGTAAAATAATAATACCAATAAATATGAACATGAATATAATGTCACCACTTATACACCAAAATCCCACTTACGGCCTAGTAAGGAGACCGTACCGGAGGCCTCAGATCGCATATTTATGGTCCTCACTTCCGATTCGGGCCCCAAACACATGCGATATGGAATATTCATGAATTCACCGCCCTAGGTGTGTAATGTACTAAGGTAAACGTCCCTGTGCTCGACAATCTGATGCCTAATAGTTGACACCATGCTGTCACCTCTATTGCTAATGACATAACATTCAAGATGGCAGCTATTGGGACAGTGTCGAGCACAGGGACGTTTACCTTATTAATTACGATTATTTTTAATGTGCAGACGACAGAAACATAAAGATACTATGTATAATAAATGATTCCCACCAAAAATCCGCCATATGGCGTGGGTTGTAAAGCCCCTGTTGAGGTATAACTATAACTACCTATAGTGTTAACCCGATTTGATTTATTTTGTCCAGTTTCACGGCTACGGTCCGTCTGCTGGTGGGCGGTCAACTCAACGTGCACATGACGCCGCCCAGAGTCACTGTAAGTATAAGTCACAGACAACCCCCACTAGACGGAGCATGTAAGGCGACCCGTAGGCGACCCGCGCGCACCAACGATATGGTACGGCAGAACATTAAAGTAGCAACACGGCGGCCACCGTTTAGTTACGTTCATGTTTATGAGGTCTCTCTACATCACTTAACACTACAATTTACCATGTTATTTATTTAATTTCTTTTTTCGTTGACGTACGCATGGATCATAAACAAGGACGCAACTAAACGGTGGCCGCCGTGTTGATACTTTAATGTTCTGCCGTACCATATCGTTGGTGCGCGCGGGTCGCCTTACATGCTCCGTCTAGTGGGGGTTGTCTGTGGTATAAGTACATTAGCTTGGCACATGTAACGACCTGGCCAGGGGAGTGACGGTCATAGGAGTGAGCGACACACTGCGCTCGGACCTTCAGCTCACTCTTATGGCCCCCGGTCCGCTGGTGGCACCATTATTTAATTTCATAAAATTAGTAATGTCGTTTACGTCGACTAGGTTATCATTATCACTGTCAAATAACTTTTAACTACATAAAATCGATAATTTTATTAAAACTATCGTGAGACATCTTTACTAATTATAAAAACGGTTTAAAATCGTTCAAAGTCTAAACTGTGGCAATGGTTTAAAGTATAATTTTCTTATTGGTCAGATATTTCCGGTGTTTTGCGCATGCTGGTGTTTAATTCAAGCTGTGTAAAGAAGTAAATGAAAACCATGTATCAACTTTTTTCTGTTGCTTGTGGCCATGGTGATGTCCCCTGGGTTACTCTTTAAAACTACGATTTTCGGCGGAAATATTGAACAAAAATGTTATAATTGCAGCAGTTATAAGCCCATTCTTATTTAGAATATCTCTTGAAAATACCAATATTATAAATTATCAACACTTTTCTAGGAAGTTTAATCACCATTGTCTCCTGAGTGACGGGACAGTATTCTATTATTACAACAAAAAAACAGTTGATCCACCCATTAATGGCAATGCGTCATGTACAGAATTTATTGAAATTTAACGCTTCTTAGAAATATTTGACTCTACAGTTAAGTTTAAATTAATAAATATGTGCTGGGCTAGTTTGTCACCTATTTATATGTCCTGAACTTAACTTATCATTGCAAAATGGCTGAACAAGTATAAAATGCGTTTTCGGTCACATTATAACATCGTTAACCTATTAACAGATGTATTCCACAGACTGCAAAACTTCTGTATTTTTTTTGAATTTTTTTTTTGTTTTATTTAAATGTCGTAGCTTTAGGTAAAGTATTGTACAGTCTGGCAAAAAAGAGTAGAAATTAAAAAGTGGCAATACTGTAGTGGCGTCCCTTTCTAATCAATCTAAGAAAGCAGGGACGCCACTACAGTATTGCCACTTTTTAATTTCTACTCTTTTTTGCCAGACTATACCTATGTAATGTTGTATATAAAAAAAAAAAAAACAATTTCGTTGGGTCGAACAAAAAATGCTCGTAGCTTATTTGCTTTTGAGGTTCGTTACGCGCACGTTGCTTATTACGATATTATTTATTTACCAGGTGGTGATAATCTCCGAGCAACAAGCCCAGCTTCTCCTAAAGAGCGAGACTCCAGCCGGCCGCGGCAAGCAGCCGGTCGAGTGCGGCGAGATCCTCAACAACAGCGGCTGCATGGAGTACCAGCCCACCAGCCGCCAGCTCAGCGTCAGCTTCAGGTCAGTATACCAGCTCACAGGATACACCAGCAGCTACTGAAGCAACTAGTCTTGCTGATGATCCTCAACAGCTGCATGGAGTACCAGCCCACCAGCCGCCAGCTCAGCGTCAGCTTCAGGTCAGTATACCAGCTCACAGGATACACCAGCAGCTACTGAAGCAACTAGTCTTGCTGATGATCCTCAACAGCTGCATGGAGTACCAGCCCACCAGCCGCCAGCTCAGCGTCAGCTTCAGGTCAGTATACCAGCTCACAGGATACACCAGCAGCTACTGAAGCAACTAGTCTTGCTGATGATCCTCAACAGCTGCATGGAGTACCAGCCCACCAGCCGCCAGCTCAGCGTCAGCTTCAGGTCAGTATACCAGCTTACAGGATACACCAGCAGCTACTGAAGCAACTAGTCTTGCTGATGATCCTCAACAGCTGCATGGAGTACCAGCCCACCAGCCGCCAGCTCAGCGTCAGCTTCAGGTCAGTATACCAGCTCACAGGATACACCAGCAGCTACTGAAGCAACTAGTCTTGCTGATGATCCTCAACAGCTGCATGGAGTACCAGCCCACCAGCCGCCAGCTCAGCGTCAGCTTCAGGTCAGTATACCAGCTCACAGGATACACCAGCAGCTACTGAAGCAACTAGTCTTGCTGATGATCCTCAACAGCTGCATGGAGTACCAGCCCACCAGCCGCCAGCTCAGCGTCAGCTTCCGGTCAGTATACCAGCTCACAGGATACACCAGCAGCTACTGGAGCAACTAGTCTTGCTGATGATCCTCAACAGCTGCATGGAGTACCAGCCCACCAGCCGCCAGCTCAGCGTCAGCTTCCGGTCAGTATACCAGCTCACAGGATACACCAGCAGCTACTGGAGCAACTAGTCTTGCTGATGATCCTCAACAGCTGCATGGAGTACCAGCCCACCAGCCGCCAGCTCAGCGTCAGCTTCCGGTCAGTATACCAGCTCACAGGATACACCAGCAGCTACTGGAGCAACTAGTCTTGCTGATGATCCTCAACAGCTGCATGGAGTACCAGCCCACCAGCCGCCAGCTCAGCGTCAGCTTCCGGTCAGTATACCAGCTCACAGGATACACCAGCAGCTACTGGAGCAACTAGTCTTGCTGATGATCCTCAACAGCTGCATGGAGTACCAGCCCACCAGCCGCCAGCTCAGCGTCAGCTTCCGGTCAGTATACCAGCTCACAGGATACACCACCAGCTACTGAATCCTCATGAAAGGCCGGCAACGCACTTGTGACTCCTCTGGTGCTTCTGGTGTCTATGGGCGACGATAATCGCTTTCTATCAGGCGATCCGTTTGATTATTTGCCCCCTATGACGTAAACAAAAGCAACTAGGCCAACTGCGGAGGAGTCGCCAGCTGAGCGTCAGCTACTGGTAGTCCATCACATCTGAGTGTTTAAAAAATTTATATGCACTTATTGTATCAGAAAATTGATTAAAGGCTTACTGTACTTAAAATCACCTAAATCCAAAATTTAAAACACCCCCGACACATGAGACCCTCATTCAATGAGTTATAACTCATCGTATATCTGTGTCTGTGTATGTATGTGTCTGTGGCATTGTAGCTCATAAACGGATGAACTAATTTGAGGGCGGTTTCTTAAATCGAAAGACTTGTCCGTCGAGATGGTTCTTAGCTATGTTTGATGGAAATAGGACCAGTCGTTTCCGAGATATTCAACTTTAATTGGAACAAGGGACAAGATTTCAGCCAATACTGAAGCTAAGAATTTCTAATTTTGTAGTTATGTTCAGTTTTAGTAGCAATTTCTATATCACTCATTGAATGAGGGTCTCATGATGACCAGCTGGTCACACTTGTGTCAGTGGTGTTTAACATTTTTAATTAAGGTTATTGTATATATTGTGGCGTCAGGGGCGCTATAAATTACTTCACAACTTGTCGTTCAAAAGGTTAATTTGAAACGTTTGATTATTTCTTGTTCACAGAAACATGCAACTTCGAAAGATTAAGCGAGCCGAGAAAAAGGGAACGGAAAGTGTAATGGACGAGAAATTGACCCTGCTGTTCCAGTCTGAGTTCAACGTGGGCGGCGGCGAGCTCGTGTTCCAGGTCAGTGTTCCATGTGGAACAATATTGAACATATATCTACTTATATATATGTCAGATTCTAAATTACATAATAATACAAAAAAAAAAACATTTTCAATTTAAAATAATAATATCATAGTAGTAGTGCAACAGACAAATCACTGGGCATATTTTACAAGGAGATGTATATTGTCTCCGGATCTATTAAATTACGGTAAACTTAAACTGTACTTTCAGAGATGTAAAGGGTCTCGGGCGTCAAGATTAAAATAAAGTAAAAAAAGCTTAGTACTAAGTTTAACTTTTTATGCTCTGTAGAAAATAAACACTTCTGCAATCTGTAAAGCAGCAAGTTTAACTTAGTTTAGTTTAGATTTTTTAGTTTAGTCTGACGAAACATTTCGACGAAAATTAAGAAACTTTTTATTGAAAAATCCATTTTATTCTGTTAGTGAGTACATGAACATGAAATTACAAAATGACATTTGTTTATTTAGTTATTTTAATGTTTTTCTGACGATCCCATGGGAGATATGTATATCTATTATAAGTTGTGTAAACTAGTTTTCTACTCATAGTGACATATATGTCTGTTCCATCTGACATTGCATTTTATGATTCTATTATTATTGTTGTAGTTATATTATGAGTGTATATTTGACTTAATTGAATGATTATTATCTTATTATATGTTTTTATTGATGATCATAATATCAAGATTCATTTGTTATTTTGAAATAAATAAATCCAAATGTAATGGAGATATAGAGGCTCCGTGGTCAACAAATTAAATTCACCAGTCATTTAAAGGGAATTTAAGCCCTATGTCATATTTACTAGGTTTAGTTTAAAAAAATGTACGACGCGTCGTCCACTCGTCGTCCACTACTAATATCATTTTTTGAAATTAAACCTAGTAAATATGACATAGGGCTTAAATATCAATATTTGGCATAGAATCGGGTCGCCGTTGAGTTGTTATAATGTGCGAAGACCTTTACAAGATGAGATGAGAGAGAGAGAGAGAGAGAGAGAGAGAGAGAGAGAGAGAGAGAGAGAGAGAGAGAGAGAGAGAGAGAGAGAGAGAGAGATCATTTATTTGTTTAAACATAGGTAAGTAGGTGTTACATTTATGATGATGAACATGTTTTGCCACATTGGCTTACTTGTAGATAAAATGTGTGTGTGCGCAGGTGTGGACGCTGTCGCTGCCGGTGGTGGTGATCGTGCACGGCAACCAGGAGCCGCACGGCTGGGCCACCGTCACGTGGGACAACGCCTTCAGCCCCGCCGGCCGCGTGCCCTTCGCCGTGCCGGACAAGGTCAGCCCGCCACCCACTCTAATACACTATTCAGGTGTGGACGCTGTCGCTGCCGGTGGTGGTGATCGTGCACGGCAACCAGGAGCCGCACGGCTGGGCCACCGTCACGTGGGACAACGCCTTCAGCCCCGCCGGCCGCGTGCCCTTCGCCGTGCCGGACAAGGTCAGCCCGCCACCCACTCTAATACACTATTCAGGTGTGGACGCTGTCGCTGCCGGTGGTGGTGATCGTGCACGGCAACCAGGAGCCGCACGGCTGGGCCACCGTCACGTGGGACAACGCCTTCAGCCCCGCCGGCCGCGTGCCCTTCGCCGTGCCGGACAAGGTCAGCCCGCCACCCACTCTAATACACTATTCAGGTGTGGACGCTGTCGCTGCCGGTGGTGGTGATCGTGCACGGCAACCAGGAGCCGCACGGCTGGGCCACCGTCACGTGGGACAACGCCTTCAGCCCCGCCGGCCGCGTGCCCTTCGCCGTGCCGGACAAGGTCAGCCCGCCACCCACTCTAATACACTATTCAGGTGTGGACCTGTCGCTGCCGGTGGTGGTGATCGTGCACGGCAACCAGGAGCCGCACGGCTGGGCCACCGTCACGTGGGACAACGCCTTCAGCCCCGCCGGCCGCGTGCCCTTCGCCGTGCCGGACAAGGTCAGCCCGCCACCCACTCTAATACACTATTCAGCCTCCTTTTTAGGGTTCCGTACCCATTGGGTAAAAACGGGACCCTATTGCTGAGACTTCGCTGTCCGTCCGTCTGTCACCAGGCTGTATCTCAAGAACGGTGATAGCTAGCTATACAGTTGAAATGTTCACAGATGATGTATTTCTATTGCCGCTATAACAACAAATACTAAAAATATACAATAAATATTTAAGGGGGGCTCCCATACAACAAACAGGATTGGTTGCGTTAACCTCACCTCACCTCACTGCACCTCATTTGTATGGAGCGCTATACATACCAGGTGCAAACTTAACCACTTAAGGATGGAAAGGGTTTGCACGGAACCCTCGGTGCGCGAGTCCGACTCGCACTTGACCGGTTTTTTTATCTAGCCTAGCCTATAGGACTGTCCCGACACCGGATGGAGGACGCCCTAAGTCAGACTGATTCGGTTCAGTCTATTCACGACGCAGTCCATGCGCCCAGTAGTCTAGTCTATTCTATTCGTTTTCTATTGGGAAACAGTATGACATTTTGGAGTACAGCAATGCCATTTGGTACGGGTATTATACATGTCCAAAAAAATCTGGCTTGGATGATTTTTTTTCCTGAGCGACGGGAGCGCTGTACTTTGACCCCCCCTACCCCCCACCTGTCGCGGAGTACAAACAGTCTACCGAGCGTTTTCGGCTCAGGTGGACATGTATAATACCCGTACCAAATGGCATTGCTGTACTCAAAATTGTATACCTCTCCATACAAGCATTCCCAATAGAAAACGGACTACAGTGCGCCCGCGTCACCCCAACCTAAATTACCCCTGTGGCGCGGAGATAATCCCATTAGCGGGTTATACCCCCACACAACGTCCGACTACTGGTAGTGAGGGCTAACAAGCCCTGATACAGATCAAGTCATGTCTTAAAAAAAACCGGGTGGAGGATGGAGGGTTCTTAATAACATCGAACTTGAACACCTTATGGTTGACCCAAATATAATGGGGGAAACTATAACACCTACTGCGCTGTTGCTGACCAGTTGATGAGGAAGGCTCCTTATCCGTTAAATGCTGAATGTTTTAGACTTTTTTATTTATTTATTGTTTAAATACTATAGCCTATTAGCCCTGGCTATTGAGATTTATTAGGATATATTTACTATAAGTTTGAATTTTGCATTGATAATTCTTGTTTAAAAAACTACTCGAAATTGTCAAAAGTCACACAGAAAACTGGTTATTTCAACTTATTTTCGACTGCACGCAATGAAAGCATGAAATAGCTATGTTACTATCTTGAACTTTGCGAATAGTATTATTCACTTTAAAAAGATGGTTGAATTTACCGTTATACATTTGTCATAGTATGAATAAAATAAAATTTGAAAGGAATAAGGCCTAAATTTATGAAACATGTAATGTCTCTTTTTTTAAATATGGGTACACACCAAAATATTTGTATTAAACCATTGATTTTTGTATCAATCCATACTAATATTATAAATGCGAAAGTGTGTCTGTCTGTTACCTCTTCACGCTTAAACCGCTGAATCGATTTTGATGAAATTTGGCATGGAAATAGTTTAAGATCCGAGGACGGAAATAAATAGGATAGTTTTCATCCTGTAAATTATCCCTAATCCCTAAAAAATATCCCTAAAAAGATTGAAAAGTGAGTAAGTAATTCATGATGACATTGATCACCCTGTAGGAAATGTAATGATTAGACCAAAAGCACAATTGCTCTTACATTTGCTTAGGCGCTTTTAATACTCCCTTTTATTAATTAAGGTGATTAGGTTGATATCTATCGTGTTGTACGAGGTTGCTTCCATACTTCCATACTTCCGAGTTCCACGCGGACGTAGTCGCGGGCAAAAGCTAGTGGAGGAATAAGGTATCTTAACACGAACACTGCTGCAGGTGAGCTGGGGCCAGCTGGCGGAGACTCTTCGCGTGAAATTCTTCTCCGCGACAGGCGGAGACCTCAACGAGGACAACCTGCGCTTCCTGGCTGAGAAGATATTCAGGTATCGGCTTATGATGTGTGGCTATTTCTGTTTAATAGGGACTTTGACAAAGTCAGTATCCGGGATGTGGCGTCAAATATGTTGATGAATACGGTGGATAAATTATTAATAAAGCCTGAAAATTAGAATAAATACACAATAACAATATGGGTGTACATATAAAAAGCTTTATTTGCTCAAGTCACATCTTTATTACACAGTATCGTTTTATGTTAATCGGGTCAACAAATTTGAAGATATCGGGATTTATTTAAATTCTAATCTTCTTTATTATATATTGTAAACTAGCTGTTCCCCGCGGTGTGTCCCGCTCATCCCACAGGAACACTACATATTTTCGGGATAAAAAATAACTTATGTATTAATGCAGGGTGTCAGCTAGCAAAATGTATAAAAAATGGTCCAGTCGTTTGAATGTGAAGAAGTAACAAACATACAACACACTTAGAACCATTCGCCTTCATAATATTAGTGTGATCAAAATTGGGCTTGGTAAGAAACATATTATAGGTAAATTTATTTGTCAGCAGAGTGAACTTAAACCAGATGGAGCTGAAATCCATGACCGTGTCATGGAGCCAGTTCTGCAAGGACGCCCTACCAGACCGCAGCTTCACTTTCTGGGAGTGGTTCTACATGGTGGTCAAGGTCACGAGAGACTATCTGCGCACGCTGTGGTGCGACGGGTGAGTCTTGTATGACATGGAGCCAGTTCTGCAAGGATGCTGCCAGACCGCAGCTGGTAGTTGTTCTACATGGTGGTCAAGGTCACGAGAGACTATCTGCGCACGCTGTGGTGCGACGGGTGAGTCTTGTATGACATGGAGCCAGTTCTGCAAGGATGCTGCCAGACCGCAGCTGGTAGTTGTTCTACATGCTGGTCAAGGTCACGAGAGACTATCTGCGCACGCTGTGGTGCGACGGGTGAGTCTTGTATGACATGGAGCCAGTTCTGCAAGGATGCTGCCAGACCGCAGCTGGTAGTTGTTCTACATGCTGGTCAAGGTCACGAGAGACTATCTGCGCACGCTGTGGTGCGACGGGTGAGTCTTGTATGACATGGAGCCAGTTCTGCAAGGATGCTGCCAGACCGCAGCTGGTAGTTGTTCTACATGCTGGTCAAGGTCACGAGAGACTATCTGCGCACGCTGTGGTGCGACGGGTGAGTCTTGTATGACATGGAGCCAGTTCTGCAAGGATGCTGCCAGACCGCAGCTGGTAGTTGTTCTACATGGTGGTCAAGGTCACGAGAGACTATCTGCGCACGCTGTGGTGCGACGGGTGAGTCTTGTATGACATGGAGCCAGTTCTGCAAGGATGCTGCCAGACCGCGGCTGGTAGTTGTTCTACATGCTGGTCAAGGTCACGAGAGACTATCTGCGCACGCTGTGGTGCGACGGGTGAGTCTTGTATGACATGGAGCCAGTTCTGCAAGGATGCTGCCAGACCGCAGCTGGTAGTTGTTCTACATGCTGGTCAAGGTCACGAGAGACTATCTGCGCACGCTGTGGTGCGACGGGTGAGTCTTGTATGACATGGAGCCAGTTCTGCAAGGATGCTGCCAGACCGCAGCTGGTAGTTGTTCTACATGGTGGTCAAGGTCACGAGAGACTATCTGCGCACGCTGTGGTGCGACGGGTGAGTCTTGTATGACATGGAGCCAGTTCTGCAAGGATGCTGCCAGACCGCAGCTGGTAGTTGTTCTACATGCTGGTCAAGGTCACGAGAGACTATCTGCGCACGCTGTGGTGCGACGGGTGAGTCTTGTATGACATGGAGCCAGTTCTGCAAGGATGCTGCCAGACCGCAGCTGGTAGTTGTTCTACATGCTGGTCAAGGTCACGAGAGACTATCTGCGCACGCTGTGGTGCGACGGGTGAGTCTTGTATGACATGGAGCCAGTTCTGCAAGGATGCTGCCAGACCGCAGCTGGTAGTTGTTCTACATGCTGGTCAAGGTCACGAGAGACTATCTGCGCACGCTGTGGTGCGACGGGTGAGTCTTGTATGACATGGAGCCAGTTCTGCAAGGATGCTGCCAGACCGCAACTGGTAGTTGTTCTACATGCTGGTCAAGGTCACGAGAGACTATCTGCGCACGCTGTGGTGCGACGGGTGAGTCTTGTATGACATGGAGCCAGTTCTGCAAGGATGCTGCCAGACCGCAGCTGGTAGTTGTTCTACATGCTGGTCAAGGTCACGAGAGACTATCTGCGCACGCTGTGGTGCGACGGGTGAGTCTTGTATGACATGGAGCCAGTTCTGCAAGGATGCTGCCAGACCGCAGCTGGTAGTTGTTCTACATGGTGGTCAAGGTCACGAGAGACTATCTGCGCACGCTGTGGTGCGACGGGTGAGTCTTGTATGACATGGAGCCAGTTCTGCAAGGATGCTGCCAGACCGCAGCTGGTAGTTGTTCTACATGCTGGTCAAGGTCACGAGAGACTATCTGCGCACGCTGTGGTGCGACGGGTGAGTCTTGTATGACATGGAGCCAGTTCTGCAAGGATGCTGCCAGACCGCAGCTGGTAGTTGTTCTACATGCTGGTCAAGGTCACGAGAGACTATCTGCGCACGCTGTGGTGCGACGGGTGAGTCTTGTATGACATGGAGCCAGTTCTGCAAGGATGCTGCCAGACCGCAGCTGGTAGTTGTTCTACATGCTGGTCAAGGTCACGAGAGACTATCTGCGCACGCTGTGGTGCGACGGGTGAGTCTTGTATGACATGGAGCCAGTTCTGCAAGGATGCTGCCAGACCGCAGCTGGTAGTTGTTCTACATGCTGGTCAAGGTCACGAGAGACTATCTGCGCACGCTGTGGTGCGACGGGTGAGTCTTGTATGACATGGAGCCGGTTCTGCAAGGATGCTGCCAGACCGCAGCTGGTAGTTGTTCTACATGCTGGTCAAGGTCACGAGAGACTATCTGCGCACGCTGTGGTGCGACGGGTGAGTCTTGTATGACATGGAGCCAGTTCTGCAAGGATGCTGCCAGACCGCAGCTGGTAGTTGTTCTACATGCTGGTCAAGGTCACGAGAGACTATCTGCGCACGCTGTGGTGCGACGGGTGAGTCTTGTATGACATGGAGCCAGTTCTGCAAGGATGCTGCCAGACCGCAGCTGGTAGTTGTTCTACATGGTGGTCAAGGTCACGAGAGACTATCTGCGCACGCTGTGGTGCGACGGGTGAGTCTTGTATGACATGGAGCCAGTTCTGCAAGGATGCTGCCAGACCGCAGCTGGTAGTTGTTCTACATGCTGGTCAAGGTCACGAGAGACTATCTGCGCACGCTGTGGTGCGACGGGTGAGTCTTGTATGACATGGAGCCAGTTCTGCAAGGATGCTGCCAGACCGCAGCTGGTAGTTGTTCTACATGCTGGTCAAGGTCACGAGAGACTATCTGCGCACGCTGTGGTGCGACGGGTGAGTCTTGTATGACATGGAGCCAGTTCTGCAAGGATGCTGCCAGACCGCAGCTGGTAGTTGTTCTACATGCTGGTCAAGGTCACGAGAGACTATCTGCGCACGCTGTGGTGCGACGGGTGAGTCTTGTATGACATGGAGCCAGTTCTGCAAGGATGCTGCCAGACCGCAGCTGGTAGTTGTTCTACATGCTGGTCAAGGTCACGAGAGACTATCTGCGCACGCTGTGGTGCGACGGGTGAGTCTTGTATGACATGGAGCCAGTTCTGCAAGGATGCTGCCAGACCGCAGCTGGTAGTTGTTCTACATGCTGGTCAAGGTCACGAGAGACTATCTGCGCACGCTGTGGTGCGACGGGTGAGTCTTGTATGACATGGAGCCAGTTCTGCAAGGATGCTGCCAGACCGCAGCTGGTAGTTGTTCTACATGCTGGTCAAGGTCACGAGAGACTATCTGCGCACGCTGTGGTGCGACGGGTGAGTCTTGTATGACATGGAGCCAGTTCTGCAAGGATGCTGCCAGACCGCAGCTGGTAGTTGTTCTACATGGTGGTCAAGGTCACGAGAGACTATCTGCGCACGCTGTGGTGCGACGGGTGAGTCTTGTATGACATGGAGCCAGTTCTGCAAGGATGCTGCCAGACCGCAGCTGGTAGTTGTTCTACATGCTGGTCAAGGTCACGAGAGACTATCTGCGCACGCTGTGGTGCGACGGGTGAGTCTTGTATGACATGGAGCCAGTTCTGCAAGGATGCTGCCAGACCGCAGCTGGTAGTTGTTCTACATGCTGGTCAAGGTCACGAGAGACTATCTGCGCACGCTGTGGTGCGACGGGTGAGTCTTGTATGACATGGAGCCAGTTCTGCAAGGATGCTGCCAGACCGCAGCTGGTAGTTGTTCTACATGCTGGTCAAGGTCACGAGAGACTATCTGCGCACGCTGTGGTGCGACGGGTGAGTCTTGTATGACATGGAGCCAGTTCTGCAAGGATGCTGCCAGACCGCAGCCGGTAGTTGTTCTACATGCTGGTCAAGGTCACGAGAGACTATCTGCGCACGCTGTGGTGCGACGGGTGAGTCTTGTATGACATGGAGCCAGTTCTGCAAGGATGCTGCCAGACCGCAGCTGGTAGTTGTTCTACATGCTGGTCAAGGTCACGAGAGACTATCTGCGCACGCTGTGGTGCGACGGGTGAGTCTTGTATGACATGGAGCCAGTTCTGCAAGGATGCTGCCAGACCGCAGCTGGTAGTTGTTCTACATGCTGGTCAAGGTCACGAGAGACTATCTGCGCACGCTGTGGTGCGACGGGTGAGTCTTGTATGACATGGAGCCAGTTCTGCAAGGATGCTGCCAGACCGCAGCTGGTAGTTGTTCTACATGCTGGTCAAGGTCACGAGAGACTATCTGCGCACGCTGTGGTGCGACGGGTGAGTCTTGTATGACATGGAGCCAGTTCTGCAAGGATGCTGCCAGACCGCAGCTGGTAGTTGTTCTACATGCTGGTCAAGGTCACGAGAGACTATCTGCGCACGCTGTGGTGCGACGGGTGAGTCTTGTATGACATGGAGCCAGTTCTGCAAGGATGCTGCCAGACCGCAGCTGGTAGTTGTTCTACATGGTGGTCAAGGTCACGAGAGACTATCTGCGCACGCTGTGGTGCGACGGGTGAGTCTTGTATGACATGGAGCCAGTTCTGCAAGGATGCTGCCAGACCGCAGCTGGTAGTTGTTCTACATGCTGGTCAAGGTCACGAGAGACTATCTGCGCACGCTGTGGTGCGACGGGTGAGTCTTGTATGACATGGAGCCAGTTCTGCAAGGATGCTGCCAGACCGCAGCTGGTAGTTGTTCTACATGCTGGTCAAGGTCACGAGAGACTATCTGCGCACGCTGTGGTGCGACGGGTGAGTCTTGTATGACATGGAGCCAGTTCTGCAAGGATGCTGCCAGACCGCAGCTGGTAGTTGTTCTACATGCTGGTCAAGGTCACGAGAGACTATCTGCGCACGCTGTGGTGCGACGGGTGAGTCTTGTATGACATGGAGCCAGTTCTGCAAGGATGCTGCCAGACCGCAGCTGGTAGTTGTTCTACATGCTGGTCAAGGTCACGAGAGACTATCTGCGCACGCTGTGGTGCGACGGGTGAGTCTTCCATGTCATGGAGCCAGTTCTGCAGATACTGACAAGATACTGGTTTGTGACGTCACAAAACTTAGATAGTTGGCAATCAACAAATGTGCGTTTGTCCTAAAATTTCCCGTTTTGCACGACCGCATTGTGGAATGAATTGTCGCTTGCGCTATTTCCGGACCGATACGACCTTTAAACCTTCTAGAAAAGAGCGTACTTTCATCTGTGCCGCTGGCCACGCACTTGAGACTCCTCTGGTATTGAAAGAAAGAAAAACATTGATTCGGGAAAAATAGTGACAATGGTGTCTATGTGTCTGTGTGTCTATGTGTGTTTGTGTCCATGGGCGACAGTAATCGCGCACCAACAGGCGATCCGTTTGCTCATTTGCCCCCTGTGATATGAAAAAATAACCAAATAATTGCCCCGGCCGGGAATCGAACCCAGGACCGCCAGCTCAGACAGGTGCACTACAAACTACGGCAACCGCGCCGTCGTCGGCTAAATTGATTTGTGTAAGATTGTCCTCTAATATTTACTCATGTATTGTTATTTTTTGCAAACAGATTGATAATGGGCTTCATCCAGAAGAAGCAAGCGGAGGATATGCTCTCTAAGTGCGCCGCGGGCACCTTCCTCCTCCGCTTCAGCGACTCGGAGCTGGGCGGCATCACCATCGCCTGGGCTGGAGGTCAGTACATCTGGAGGTCAGCCGGCGGTCCTGGATTCGAATTCCAGCCAGGGCAAATACTGTGGGTGATGAACTCCAATATTTGTTCCTGGGTCCTGTATATATGTATTTATATATTAATAGCTGCGCCGTGCGGTACCCGCTCATCCCACGCGGGAACACTACATTTTATCGGAATAAAAAGTAGCTCACCCTCTCCTTTCCGTCATATACCAAACGTGCCGGTTTGCGGCGTCATGGCTTCACCGTGGAGAATATTCCCATACGTACCAAGAAGTACAGCAGTTCATTATCTGCCGTACTTAAAAAGTGAACTCTTTGCCGACACATGTGTTATCTCCTTACAACATGGGACCCTTCAAACGAAGCGTGAAGAAGCATCTCTCGGGCCAGAACACCAGACACCTGCCATCAGTGTCAACTGATATAGCACTGTTGGTTTCTTGTCAGTTGCCATTGCGACTTGGGCTCCCCTTTTTGCTTACCATCAGGCGAAGTGGAGCTAGTATGTTGTGCCAATACTACAATTGTTTTTCTCTCCACAGACGGACGCGAAGTGTTCAGCCTCCAGCCCTTCACGTCCCGCGACCTGACGCAGCGCGCGCTCGCGGACCGGCTCTCCGACCTGACGCAGCTGCAGTACCTCTACCCCAACGTGCCCAAGGACGACGTGTTCTCCAAGTACTACACCAAGCACGGTGGGACATAGACTACTCTCTGATAACAGACTGACGCAAGTGTTCAGCCTCCAGCCCTTCACGTCCCGCGACCTGACGCAGCGCGCGCTCGCGGACCGGCTCTCCGACCTGACGCAGCTGCAGTACCTCTACCCCAACGTGCCCAAGGACGACGTGTTCTCCAAGTACTACACCAAGCACGGTGGGACATAGACTACTCTCTGATAACAGACTGACGCAAGTGTTCAGCCTCCAGCCCTTCACGTCCCGCGACCTGACGCAGCGCGCGCTCGCGGACCGGCTCTCCGACCTGACGCAGCTGCAGTACCTCTACCCCAACGTGCCCAAGGACGACGTGTTCTCCAAGTACTACACCAAGCACGGTGGGACATAGACTACTCTCTGATAACAGACTGACGCAAGTGTTCAGCCTCCAGCCCTTCACGTCCCGCGACCTGACGCAGCGCGCGCTCGCGGACCGGCTCTCCGACCTGACGCAGCTGCAGTACCTCTACCCCAACGTGCCCAAGGACGACGTGTTCTCCAAGTACTACACCAAGCACGGTGGGACATAGACTACTCTCTGATAACAGACTGACGCAAGTGTTCAGCCTCCAGCCCTTCACGTCCCGCGACCTGACGCAGCGCGCGCTCGCGGACCGGCTCTCCGACCTGACGCAGCTGCAGTACCTCTACCCCAACGTGCCCAAGGACGACGTGTTCTCCAAGTACTACACCAAGCACGGTGGGACATAGACTACTCTCTTATAACAGACGGACGCAAGTGTTCAGCCTCCAGCCCTTCACGTCCCGCGACCTGACGCAGCGCGCGCTCGCGGACCGGCTCTCCGACCTGACGCAGCTGCAGTACCTCTACCCCAACGTGCCCAAGGACGACGTGTTCTCCAAGTACTACACCAAGCACGGTGGGACATAGACTACTCTCTTATAACAGACGGACGCAAGTGTTCAGCCTCCAGCCCTTCACGTCCCGCGACCTGACGCAGCGCGCGCTCGCGGACCGGCTCTCCGACCTGACGCAGCTGCAGTACCTCTACCCCAACGTGCCCAAGGACGACGTGTTCTCCAAGTACTACACCAAGCACGGTGGGACATAGACTACTCTCTGATAACAGACTGACGCAAGTGTTCAGCCTCCAGCCCTTCACGTCCCGCGACCTGACGCAGCGCGCGCTCGCGGACCGGCTCTCCGACCTGACGCAGCTGCAGTACCTCTACCCCAACGTGCCCAAGGACGACGTGTTCTCCAAGTACTACACCAAGCACGGTGGGACATAGACTACTCTCTTATAACAGACGGACGCAAGTGTTCAGCCTCCAGCCCTTCACGTCCCGCGACCTGACGCAGCGCGCGCTCGCGGACCGGCTCTCCGACCTGACGCAGCTGCAGTACCTCTACCCCAACGTGCCCAAGGACGACGTGTTCTCCAAGTACTACACCAAGCACGGTGGGACATAGACTACTCTCTTATAACAGACGGACGCAAGTGTTCAGCCTCCAGCCCTTCACGTCCCGCGACCTGACGCAGCGCGCGCTCGCGGACCGGCTCTCCGACCTGACGCAGCTGCAGTACCTCTACCCCAACGTGCCCAAGGACGACGTGTTCTCCAAGTACTACACCAAGCACGGTGGGACATAGACTACTCTCTGATAACAGACGGACGCAAGTGTTCAGCCTCCAGCCCTTCAAGTCCCGCGAAAAACATAAAAAATAGGAAAGTAATCAATAAAAAAAAAAAATATAGGTAAGAATAACCCCCTCGTTTTTAGAAAAAGTCAGTGTCAAATTTTTTTGTAGCTTAAAAAAATTGTGAAAATGATCCGCAAAAACCTAACCTAAGTGATACTTAACTTGTGCGTCAAACAAACATTAGGTCTTCCAACATTAGGATAAAATAGATAAGTTCCTGTCATAAATTTAATTTTTGTTACAAGGTTTTATAGCCGACTGTACTGTAGGATTGCTTTATTTATTAAGGAGTTCCTATGGTAACTTCCAGCTGCATCATCAGATCAGCTCCATGTCATCATAATATTGTATTGTAACGCGATTTACATACTCGTGCAAAATTTCAGCTCAATCGGAAACCGGAAAGTGGGTCAAATTTAACTTGCAAAATTCAAAATTCTTCTTTTACAACGTGACAGGTGAAACTAAAAGCTTGTAATTAGGGCATGGTATTTTAATAACGTTATTTTATATTATGGATTTAGACTAGTTGGACAAAGGAGCGTGTGGCAAATAAATAGGTCAAAAGTGTTAACGGAAAACATTTTAGGGCAAATGTTTTTAAGACAAACGTTAGGGATTACGAAGGAGACCCAGAATAAAGATTTGAATATTTGACGACGCGGTTGGCTCTGTTTGTAGTGCACCTGCCTACTGAGCCGGCGGTCCTGCGTTCGAATCCCGGCCAGGGCAAATATTTGTGTGATGAACTCGAATATTTGTTCTTGATTTAAGTAAATATTTATCTTTATATCTATATCGTTGTCTAGTAGCCATAACACAAGCCTTCTTCAGCTTAATTTGAAACTAGATCGATTTGTGTGAGGTCTGATTGTTTTTAGGGTTCCGTACCCAAAAGGTAAAAACGGGACCCTATTACTGAGACTTCGCTGTGCGTCCGTCCGTCCGTCTGTCACCAGGCTGTATCTCAAGAACGGTGATAGCTAGAAATGTTGAAATTTTCACAGACGATGTATTTCTATGGCGGCTATAACAACAAATACTAAAAATAAAATAAAATAAATATTTAAGGGGGGCTCCCATACAACAAACGGGATTGGTTGCGTAAACTTTGCACCTCATTTGTATGGGGCCCTATACATACCAGGTGCAAACTTAACTTAACCACTTAAGGATGGATTGTTTGTACGGAACCCTCGATGCGCGAGTCCGACTCGCACTTGACTGGTTTTTTGTCAAAATCAAAATTGCTTATTTGCAGTTACAAGTAATTATAAGCTACAGGATGTTGATGCATTGGATAAGGCGCTGTGTAACTTTATATTTAAGATTTTGTCTTTTTTTTTTGCGTAAGCATTTAGTGTCTCTGTGCATTTTTTATAGTTTTGCCTATCTTCTTGGATCTTCTCTGTTCTCTCTCATTTGCTCAAAGGTTAACTGGAAGAAATCCCTTACAGGGATAAGTTCGCCTTTGTACATATCATTAGTTTAATGTCCTTGCTATGTATATGTATATTTTAATGTACAATAAAGAGTTTACATACATACATACATACTTGCCGATTAGGCGTGCAAATTTAATTTCCTGATCCATGCATAATACACATTATACACAAAATCAGTGTTCAGAAATTTTGAATTACTAATAATATTGACTAAAATCATTCCATTAGGTACATTGAAATTATCATTATATGTATTTGTATGTATTTTGTGCAGAGAACGAAATGCTGAAGAACGGCTACGTGAAGCCGGTGCTGGTGACGACGCTCCCGCCGTACATGTCCCCCGCGCCGTACGCGCACTCGCCCGACAGCCAGCGGAACACGCCCAGCGTGCAGAGCAGGTCAGTGCGCCACAGCCTTATCGCACATATACCATGTGGGTCCTGTAACAGGAGCAAAAAATCAAAACATAGATTTTACTCGTCAAACTGAAGAACATCTGTTCAGAAACTTTTTTTTAAATACTGTTTTCATATGTTTCCAAATGAAGCGAAAATTGAATTTTCGCTTCATTTGTAAACATTTAGTTTACGTTAGCAGACGTTACTGCTTTAATAAAAATAACTGCTTTCATATGTTCGTAATTTTAAACAAAGTAAATAGCATTTTCAATTTACGCCGCCGTCCAACATTGACATTGCCTTAGCATTGACATAGCTGTCACTTTACTAAGTATCAAATGTTTCGCAATACATTGCTTCTTTAAATAAACTTAATTTTACAGATTTACATTATAAATCAGTTATTTTTAAATCTTGTTTAATAAATGTTGTTCAGTTTGAGGGGTTGAATCTATGTTTTAATTTATTGCTCCTGTTACAGGGCCCACCTGGTATAAGTTACATAGTCACGAGAGGCGTTGTCTCTCGCATACAGACGCTGCTTAAATCATCTGTCAAGATGTATGAGGCCTTATGATAAAGTTATCATCTACCATAAGCCCTCATACATTTTGACAGATTATTTAAGCTGCGTTGCACATATATAAGGTGTTAGCACATCTATAAGGTATTTTGCTTTTGTTTTTGGAGTGGAGAAGATCATGTGAAATTAGCATGAATAACGTCTCATATAATTTCACTAGTTAGACTAACATTTGATATAATGATCCATTTGATATAACAATTTATAATTATAAGGTATAATTTCAAAAATATAAAAAAAATGAAGATCGCACCTCTCACACATTTAAATATAGCAATTTGAACGGATTGTATCGCGTATTTTAATTATTTGTGCCTCCCTTGACCTTAAAAGGTTGTGTCTTGACAACGGTAACAGGAAAGCTACCGAAACGTCAGGGAGGCTTAAATAATTAATATACGCGTAATTATCAAAATACATGTACATAGTTAAGGGCTTTAATTAAAACAAAACTTAATTGATTCCATTGTGTGACGATAGTTACCCATACCTTTTGTATGAGTAACTTTTGTAACACAAAAGAAGCGATCGTGATTTTGTTTTTATTTAAGCCTTTAACTATGTACATGTTTTTTTGAAAATGGCTCATAAGCGATTTAACCCGTTTAAATAGTTTTATTTAAATGTGTAGCAGGGACGGAAATCTAAGAAAATATAATAAAATCATAAGTTGTTATAACGATCGTTATGCATTCATATTCTTCAGCATTAAGCCATGTCTTTAATGGGGGATCCGTTTGACTCCCATAATGTTATTGTATCGATTTTAGAAAGTCAGAAAGTTTCCATATAATTTTTAGTCACAATAATCAATAGTCATAATAGTTGTTAGGTATAACGCTAAAAAATATAATGATTAAGTACACATATCATACAAGACAAAAGTCATAAAACTGTTCATCATACTATCAAAAGGTTCATACTGTTTATTTTTCATCACATTAAGGCAGGTCCGACTTGGTTTGGGTTAGGTACAACGACGAGCGAAGCGAGGAGTGGTTAGGTAGAATTGTGACTCTAACGAAGCGTTATATCATTCCTTTTGAATTTCTGCATTTCGATACTAATACCACATTGAATGGTATGACCAATAACGGTATGAAATTCAATAGTTATGTCTAATGAAAGGGGTTAAAGAAAATTATGACTATTGAAATAATGACTAAAGACAATATGACGAGTAACGATTATGAAAAACAACGATATGGATAAACCAAATCGAAAGTTTAATGTTATGGAAGTAAATATAGACCCCTTTAAGGACTTTAGGACCAAATTCAATAAAATTCATCTACATTATATCACGTTAATTGTATCTGCACTACAAAATAAGTTGTGCTTATTTTAATGTTGTGTTCCGGTGTGGGGGTAAGATAGCCGGTGAAATTACTAGCATAGAGGCATTCTATCTTCGTCCTCCGGGTAGGCAAGCACTTGTGACTCCTCTGGTGTTGCAGGTGTTTATGGGCGACGGTTATCGCTTTCCAACAGGCGATACGTTTGCTCGTTTGCCCCCTATGACATAAAAAAAAAAAAAAAAATTTGCTTTTAATTGTGTTTTTTCGTTTATAGGTACATGCTTGATTTTTGAATAGACAAGGACAACATTCGCTTTTTTAGTTTGTACTGTCAATCGACTTCAAAAGTGAAGGTCTACTTTTTATACAACATTTTATATATTTAGATTAATCGGGGTGAGTCTCCAAAAATCAACAATAAATAGGTCAATAACCCGATAGCAAAACGGCAGATATTTTCTTTGCAATTTCGTGGTTAGTCCCTTTGTAACTAAAACGTTGCTCAGTGTGACCCTCTCCATAACCTGACACACCCAGTCACTACTAAAATCTCACCCTGTATTTCATGGTTGTTTGAAGTCGGTTGTTATATTACTTTAGTATTTTAGTTATTATATTAGTTTTATATTTTATTTCAATAGTCACATCCTATCAAAATTTTACGCTCGCAATTCGGTGCCTTTTTTACTAAAACGTGCTTCCTGCCAAATTAAAACTATAAGACTTTTTATTTTTAGCTTATTATTAAGTTAATTTTAAGTTAGTTAAAAAAAAAAACTAAAGTATGTCCTAATCGCTATATGGCCGAGTTTATTTAGATTTTTATGTTTTTATATTCGACATTTATTTCCTTGCTACAAATTTAATAGTTTTTACATCCACCTAGGCCGTAAGTGTGATTTTCTGCCCGCTACGCGAGAAAATCACACTTCCCGGCCAAGGCAAGACGTAGAACCTTAGACCAACCACGGGCGGTAATTCATAAAGCCCCAGATCGCATATTTATGGTACAAACACCTTCGAATTGGGGCATTCATGATTTCACCGCCGGTATGTAATATTAACTAGTAAGTGATATTTTGTATTAAGTGTTTAGAGGATATTTGGTATAAAATATCCCACCAAAAACATTTCACGTAAAATTGACGGCCAAGACTCACATTCTCATAACGCTTTCGCTGTAAAAAAGTTATCAGATCCCAGGAAAAGCCAAGCCCCTAAGCCCCGACTTTACTAACCCCACCACCTTGGTTTAAAAAGTATGGCATCAACTGGCTTCAAGCCCCTAAACCCGGAGTTTACTAACCCTACACCTTTGTTTCAAAAGTATGGCTTGGCCGTTTCATAGAGTACCGTAAATAAGTCCAACGGACCGTCTGGCCCATATGGTATCAAGAAACTAAGTTTATGTCTTTGATAATATATACTTATAAACTTAATTCCTTACGATATAGGCCGGACAGTCCGCTAGACTTATTTACGGTAGTCTATGAAACGGCCAAGCCATACTTTTGAAACAAAGGTGTAGGGTTAGTAAACTCCGGGTTTAGGGGCTTGAAGCCAGTTGATGCCATACTTTTTAAACCAAGGTGGTGGGGTTAGTAAAGTCGGGGCTTAGGGGCTTGGCTTTTCCTGGGATCTGATAACTTTTTTACAGCGAAAGCGTTATGAGAATGTGAGTCTTGGCCGTCAATTTTACGTGAAATGTTTTTGGTGGGATCTCATTTCTTTTTGTAAGGTGCTTTAGTTTTTTTAATTTTTTTGGGCTGTAGGGTTTCTTGAGCGTCAACTGAAGTAGACAATTGTGTATTTAAGATATACTTAAGTTTAGCCCCATATATATATACCTACACTTTTATCCCCTATTATGGGAAACCCATACAAACTTCCATCCCCTTATTTAAAGGGTGGGGGGTGATTTTTTAAAAGTCCTACAATATGTATTTGATTTATAACAATGAGTCCCTATAGGTTTCAATTTTCAGACCTCTAGTATCAAAATTTGCGGAAGTTTCATACAAACTTCCATCCCCTAGTTTAAGGGGTTGGGGGGTAAAAGTTCCAAGTTTTAGAATTATTTTGTTGTTTGTGTACTAATACTAGCTTACATACCAAATTTCAGCTTTCTAGGTAATCGGGAAGTACCCCAGAGGTTTTGATACGTCAGTGAGTGAGTGGCAAAATCGGCGTATTTTAGGTACCTATAAAACCTAAAGTATAAAAGCTACATCAATTAAATTTTGTACATTTTATATGTTTGCTAACTGGATCTTAACCTGAGAATTTGGGCGCTCTAGTGTTAACTGGGACGAAACTATGAGGGTTTGAATATGAGACGAAACGGTTCGAGAAAAGGTAGGTAGTGCCCCCTTCTTTTTTGTTCGTCTTGGCGGGGGCACTACCGTGCCCCCAGATCCGGTTAATTTTGATATATTTTTTAAACTATAATAGCGACGTTACTTGCAAATTGTATTGATATTTAAATATATTAAAATTAGTTGTTTGTTAATGAATATAGCCCGACAATTTGCTTTTGAACCCTCGCCATGTTGCTTATTTTTAGTGATACTAATTTCTTATGGCAAGTATACTCTTTGGTAATAAACGTTGAAAGTCATTGAATGTCAGTGATGTAAAGGAAAAGAAACGGAGCTAGATATTGCTAGAATTATAAATCATTTTACCATAATATAGTCAAAATTATCCACAGCGCTAATTATAAGATTATAACGAAGGAATGACTAGCATTCCGATTAAACTTAAATTGGTGGTTGACATAACAATACCACCACCTTTAAATATTTTAGGGCGTGTATCGTCGATCTCCGATCGCCGAAAAGAGTGTATATTACCGGAAAAATTGAGGTTTTATTTAAAATAAGACACACATGAAAAACGAAACTGTACTGACACTGCTTAGCAGTGGTTCTTTTCTACAACTTGTTAAAAGCTGCACCCAAAAATCCGGGAACTACTTAAATTACTAATGTAAATAATTGCCATATGAAAATGGTTTATAGCGCCACTATGGCAGGGGCCAACCGCAAGTTGTCAGACTATAAATACCGGTAAATACGTATTGACAACAATTATTAACCTTTTTCTAGCTGTGGACCAACAATACTACAACTGTAAAGGAAGAAATAAGTGCAATAAGTTTTATATTTATTATTTACTAAATATAATTCATTGGCTAAGTATTGGACTGGCTTCCCGACGTTTGGTATAATGTTTTTTTTATCTAATGTAACGTTTAAAGTACCATTATTCCGAATTAATATCGACACTGGGATATCAAAAAACCTAAATATTTTGGGTAATATAGTAATATTGAAATCTACAGCCAAAATGCATTTTTGAATGTGTTAGTTTGCTATGGATGTATTGTTAGTTATATGATTCATGTACATTTTTGTATGTTTGCGACGCCATCTTTAATCTGATGAAGATATCCACTCCATTTCCGGTAAGGTTTCCTCGGATTTGTCATAGTTTGGAGGCCGTCCGGGGTTTCAAAAAAAACCCGGACACTTTTTATGTGAATGAAAAATAAAGCGAATGTTTTTTAATAATATTATTGTCGGACATGTCCGGGGAAAATAACAATTTACGCCAGATGTCCGGGTTTTTAAGTTGTTGTCCGGGTTCAGTGAATTTATAGATGGAAGCCCTACCGGTAACTGACGTGACGCCGGGGGTAAACGCATGTACAGTACCTACGGTAGCTGTGAGAATGTGATTCGCGTTTTATATCTCGCTCGCTCTCACGCGATTCAGATAAGAACCTCTCAGCCCGCCTAGCATAAGTACGCTTCGCGACTTTTGTCGCGTCACATAGCATCACCCGTCGCTATCTCACAGTATAGCGAAGAAAGAGATGGGTAACATTTCTCGCGCGAGAAAGAGTCGCGTGTCACAGTTGTGCTAGAGGTGCTGGTTTCACCTAAACTCGAATCGCAAATTTAAAACTCTCGGACTTTAGAGTGTAGGTTATTGTGGATGTTCGTAAATTGTAAGAAACTGACTCTAAAATTCAGTATTAATTTGAACTGATCATATAAATTCACAATTCCTGATACTAGTAGTAATTGCATGTAGGCATTTTAAGTATTTTATCAGTATTTCAATTTTTAAATTATATTGTCGTATCACAATTTAGACTGTAAAAAATGTATTTTAATTGCAAAAAGGAATAGTTTATTGTATAGTAACCTATTGAACGCCACAGTTATGTCACGACATCGGAAAATTGCTACTCTGACGTCAAATGACGTCAATGATCAAAACAGCGTAAATACGGTATTTGATGACAGCTCAAATCAGCTACTCTTTATGAAATGTCAAAAACGATCTGTCAGTTTGACGTTTCTATGAAAATACTGGTTTGTGACGTCATAAAAATCAAAACACGTATTTA
Organism: Apotomis capreana; assembly: GCA_947623375.1. Lineage (NCBI taxonomy): Eukaryota > Metazoa > Arthropoda > Insecta > Lepidoptera > Tortricidae > Apotomis > Apotomis capreana. The sequence continues at coordinate 4,966,541 of OX392523.1, forward strand.
TCAACCCCTGTTGATTATGAAGCACTTCTTTATTATTTTGTTGTAGCGTCAGCGGCACGGTGTATTGCTTTACCACTTGGCTGTCAAAAGGTTACCTTTGGCTAGTATTTGTAGTCCTTTTGGTCAATTTCAATGTCAATTTATCTTTATATATACGTCATATCGGGATATTAGGGTTGACATACACAAAATGTATTATCATGAGGATAATTTATAATATTATATAATTACCAGGGTTCGGACAGATGGGCGTCATTCTCATTATACAAGGCGTCCTGTGTTTCAAGGGCAACCTTCTCACCGACCCGAACCGTCCGTAAAGAGAGCACCTTAGAACGGCCCAGACCAGAAAATAGGCTTCTTTTTTGTGTTATCAAAAGTGCCATGGTTTTTAGGGTTCCGTACCCAAAGGGTAAAAACGGGACCCTATTACTTCTCTGTCCGTCCGTCCGTCTGTCACCAGGCTGTATCTCAAGAACGGTGATAGCTAGACAGTTGAAATTTTCACGGATGATGTATTCCTATTGCCGCTATAACAACGAATACTAAAAATAAAATAAAATAAATATTTAAGGGGGGCTCCCATACAACAAACTTACAGATAATGGTACGGAACCCTTCGTGCGCGAGTCCCACACGCACTTGGTGCATTTTTAATATAGTCTGACCATATTTTTTTAATGATTGGTTCCTTGTTTCACTCTCATGATCATGACCGACTAGGCCACAGACCAAGCGACTTTTTTAGTTCTGTTTTTATTTCGTTAATGACGACGCGGTTGGCGCAGTGGTTAAGCAACTGCCTACTGAGCCGGCGGTCCTGGGTTCGAATCCCGGCAAGGGCAAATATTTGTGTGATGAGCTCGAATATTTGCGCCTGGGTCATGGATGTTATTTGTACCAATTTAAGTATGTATTTATCTATATAAGTATGTTTATCGTCGTCTAGTGTCCATAACACAAGCCTACTAGAGCTTACTGTGGGACTAGATTGATTTGTGTAAGGTTGTCCGATATTTATTTATTTAATAGTGATGCTAACTAGCGTATAATAAAACTTTATGGTACCCAGTTTTTTTTAATAGGGGTTAATACAGGAATATCGTTTTTGTCTAAAATTATTAGCGAGTTTAATAGTGCTGAATAAATAAATAAATTGGAGTGGTAAAATTTATTTAATATTATTAGTTTATCTTAAAATTTTTGGTTGGTTAGAAGGTTGCCTTTTAAATACAGGACGCCGTGTATAATGACGCGCATTTGTCTGAGTTCTGATTATCACACCGTGGTTTTCGTTGCACACATGATTTGACACTAAGTGGGCGTCAAATCATTGGTGCACCCGAAACCCCGGGATATGCTGATTAGGTATATTATGGAGCTGTTACTCTCATGATAAATTTACATTCCTAAACTTAAACAAGGTTTAAGAGCTTGACAATTCAAGTATTTACAATAACTTCGTGAATTTACATTGGAATTCATAAATTTATTTTTAAGATTTTTAAGAATGATCGGACTGAGTAAAAATGCCAGGCATTTAAATTTGATTATATATATTTATATAACTATATTACTAATATATATATATATATTTATTATATTTTCGGCTAGGTACTGTAGGAGTGTCTACATATATTATTATAAAGTTTTAAGATTCTTTTAATAATGGCAGAAACTTGGGCGTAAGAAATGTAAAAAAAACGGCCTCTTTTGAAAGGTCTACAGTTCACAGACCCACTAATAACTTATAACGTGTAAACTAAGCATAACTTAGGAAACGTTAAGTTTATTATAAATATAGTTTTATATATATTTATATAGACTCGGTTGACTTTTGTAGAAATAAAAAAGAGGAAATCATTGAATGATTAAAGTTATAATTTCTCATTTAATCAAATATTCTTCAAAACGTTATATATTAGGGTATATTTACATTATTACATACGATTGGCGTGTTTAACATATACAAAAATATAATAAATAAGTGTTTTATCAAAATGCAGACCAATTTTCTCGCTCGTTCCCTAAATATTAGAATGGCAAAATACTAGATTGCCGGATTTACCCGATTTCTGAAATACCAGATTTCTAAAACACCAGATTTTCTGGTAACCGTGTTTCTCTTATATCGGGTTGCCAAAACAACTTGTTCTCAATACACTGTATTTTATTAAAAACCGAATTCCCATAATACCAGATAATGAAAACACCAGGCTCGTAAAGCACAATGTACTTGAAACACCTAGTTTCTTAATCTACCAGTTACTCAATATACCAGATTGCCAGTTTATTTAATTCCCAACACACAAGATGCTAATTATACTTGATTTCCGAAAGTTTAAATTCCTAAAACACCAGATTTTTACTTTAGTAGAATACATAAGTACTGATAGAAAAAAAAAACAATTATAAACAACAACATTTTATTGTAAACTTTATTTACTCATTTTAAGTTGGCAAATACTACTAGTTTTCTATAAAATAAAATAAGTTAACCCTAAATTGGCACACCATGATATTTATATTTATTTTATTTATATTTATTTATTTAGGGTTCAGTTTAATGATGATTTTGGGATAATTAGAGGATAAATATAATCTAATGATCCCAAAATTATCCTTGTCCCTCGGACGGACGTTCTGAAATGTATTTATATTAGACTAGCGACCCGCCCCGGCTTCGCACGGGTGCAATGCTGATAAATTATGCATGTATTATACATATAAACCTTCCTCTTGAATCACTCTATCTATTAAAAAAACGCATCAAAATCCGTTGCGTAGTTTTAAAGATTTAAGCATACAAAGGGACATAGGGACAGAGAAAGCGACTTTGTTTTATACTATGTAGTGAAGTAACTGGACATAGATAAAAAAAACACAAATAGTGGGATATGATTTTTATTGTAAAATATTCTGCAAAGCCATGCCATGGATATTATAAGACTGACGAAAATAGCTTTGGGTTCTGTTGTAAGAGTATTGCAGAATATTTAACAATAAAAGTCTTATCTCGCTATTTGTGTTTATTCATTTGCTTTAGCTATGTACAGTCCCTTCTAATAATATGAAAGTGAATGGGCTGGTAGTCCCCACGCAAGCTCACAGCGGGTTGGGGACTTCACATACACCTTTGAATTTCTTCGTGGCAGGTTTCCTCAATTTTTTATCAGCTTCTGTTACAGTATGTATTGAGTGCCCCCTCTAGAAATATTTATTTTTGTAATAACTACCGAACTAAGTAGCAGCTTATCAAGACATCCAGTCCAAATTTTATCGATATTCCTACGTCTTGTAGATTCTGAATAAAATGCCTGTGACACACGGACAGACGGACCAACGGACGAACACGACGAAACTATAAGGGTTCCGATTTTGCCATTTTGGCTATGGAACCCTAAGAAGATATAATTCTCTTTAATCTTAGCAGTTACATAGTGTACAAATATATTTAATAAAAAAACACATGTCTAACATGTTTTACATATTAATTAGCAATATCCGTTTCAAGTTAAAACGCGTTTAATAGTAACAGGCAATGTCCTTTTTAAGTGACACCTAGGTTTACACAAATAACGAGAATTAAATGCCCACACTTTTTTGTAATTAAATACTGAAATTAATCACTTAATTACTATTTTAACTGAACTACGCATAAAAGTGGTTTAAGTCATTTAGGGCCTGCAAATATTCGAACATTTTTAGTATTCGAATATTCGTTTTTTTTTGCAGATATTCGAATTATTCGAATACTATTCGAATAGTTGAAATTATTTTTAAAAAGTATTAAAAGTCGCTTTTTTTAAATTCCAGTGATAAAATTAAACGAACAGCAAATCGTGAATACCTAAACATACGGTGACGACGACAATGCAAAGCGAAATCGACGATACACCCTGTGTGTCCAAAAGTGAAACCTTCTGTATCTGTCCCTTGACCCAGACAGATGGCTCGAGAACAAGATCCTCTTAAGGTGTTTTAGCGAAACCCTGTAAGGGCCCTGTAGAACAACCCTTACTGCTCCTTGCTCTTCCATACGTCCTTGCGGTCATCGGTCCTACGTAGCTCTGGTAGAAGTAAAGGTTTTGTCTACTGCCACATATTTTCTACTACTACACTGCGATATATGAATTCCATACTTGTCGTTTAAGAAATACTCCCTGAGACTGTACATCTCGCGGTTGTGGAGATTCTTGGCGTTTAAAGTCACGGCCTCGACTCTTACGCAGAATGAACAGTCTCATAAATGATGGCTTTAACCCATATGTAGTGAGTGGCACCTTCCTGCCCAAAGCGCCTAGCTTAGTCTTAGTCCACCTCAGTACGCCAAAGGAGTAAATAAGTGAACAGACGCATCTCCCAAACACACCTTGTAATTTGTAATGTAACCACCCGACAAGAATTAAGTAATTTTGTCAAACGACATAAAAAGCGCTCCTTCGAAGCCTGCTTCATGTCCCCGCAATACCAAATAGTAGTACTTGGATTTAATTTCGGAAAGAGATCTAAGGTGCTATCGCCACTAATTCTTTCTGTGACTTTCTGTAGCTCCACCACGTTTAAGCCTTCTGGGGAACTTAGTTTAGGGTTGTCAATCTACAGAAAATGAGCAATGGCATTCCAATCCCGAAATCATCAGAGTAGGCTCAGGGCCACGCAGAACCACAGAGCCCTGAAATACCTTTCTCAATCCCTATCAAATTCTGCGGACCAGGAGAAGAAGACTTAATATTCATATTCACATACATAAGTACATAGTTCTAAAGTATTTTTTATGGATATATTGATTATTTATGTTAGTCTACAATTTTATACATACCCTATTTTGCTGAAGTGAAAGGATTACATTATACGATATTCGAATATCGCACACGGTAGTATTCGTGTATCAAAACGAGTCGAATATTCGTAATATTCGAATTGCAGGCCCTCGTAATTGATATACTTAAATTATAGTAATATTCATAACAGGAGCAAACATTGAAATTAGTGTTTCTTTAAGAAGTAATCGAAAAAATGCGTGATATAAGAATGTAAGAGTGAAAAGAACATAATAAAAAGTGAAAAAAGTGAATAAGAAAAAAAAAAAGAAACGACTTCAATAAAACTAAAAAGCCAAAAATAACCCGTTCAAGTACAGATTACATTTGAATCACCTTTTGAAGTCGGAAACCACTCAATTATTATATTTATTGTATATTATAGTTTACGTGAGGTTTGGCACCGACTTATTTTTACTTATTTTTATAAATTCACTTATTTTCGTTTGCGTTGATGCACTGACCGTACTTTATGATATTTGATATTTTGGACATCTCGTCTACTTAAAATCCGGTATTTCAAAAATCTGGTTAAACGGAAATTAGCTGTTTAAAATATCATGTATTACATGATAACGGTTAAGTGAGATCAAGTTGTTTCGAGAAGATTGTGTTTTGCGAATCTGGTTTGTTCAGTGTTTTTGTGTTTTGAGAGTCTTTTGATTTCTAAATTTGATATTTTGGGTATATGGTGTTATAGGAAACATGGTGTATTAAGAACATGGTATTTTAAAAATCTTGTACAAAAGCGAATATAATATAAAGAAAATCTGGTGTTTTAGAAATCTGGTATTTCAGAAATCCGGTAAATGGGCAATCTAGTATTTTGCCATTCTGATATTTAGGGAACGAGCGAATTTTCTGTATACCAAGTTATATATTTATTGGTAGATCAATATTATATTAAAATGGAACCTTATTTTAAACTTTGAGAAACATAATGGTTAAATTACGAATATTAATAGATAGAAAATCATTCCTCAAAAAGTTTTTACAAAATTAAGACTTCAATATATTTCTGGTCAGGCTTTACAAACTTTTTGAGAGATGATCTAAAGTCAAAAGTTAACGTTCACTATCTATGTATACAAGTATCTAGGTAGTTCTTCTGTAGTCTCACGGCGAAAAAAACGTATCCGCAAAACAGCTATATATATTTAGAAAAAAGACTGTTTTTATTTTTGCTGGCATTATTTTTTTCATATTGCTATAGTTGAAATGTTTTAGAACGTCCGAATTTTCATAAAGAGCCTATCTTGTAAACGTGACCCCGAAAGCCATTGTCCGAGGACAAATTGAAACAAGTAACAAAACCAACGCAAAAAATGTATATCATCTTTTCTAAGTCACAAGGTTGAAATTAGCATAGCTTTTTCGAATGGCTTAAGTGCCAAAGTATCTTATTCCAATGGGTTAATAATGGCTTATAATTTTGATTAATTCCCCATTGCATGTTTACGAATAAAGTATTGTAAATTGTTAATGGGCCTGGGCCTTAAAAAATAAGTTTATCACTAAACATGAGTACCCACGGACGTAAAAGCCAGTTTTAAGCAACGGTTTGGCAGATAACGAAGAACTAACTTTTTATATAATAAAAGCACACAGATTGTATAATGTATATATGACTGTAGTTGTACATTTACAACAGATGTCGCCACTGGTATTTTAGTGGAGATTATTTGCATATAACTAATTCAACAATTAGTTAAATCACATGATAAAATTAATAAATGTACGAATATCACAGTGCACAAAGGATCTCAGAATCGACGAGTTTTTATCAGTTATTTTCATATGTTATATATAACTAGATGCACGCCAAACTTTAATATCCTTTACCGTAGGTTGTAAAAAAGTATTATTTAACCAACTTTAGGAACTTGAAATGGTGGATACACACTGGGATTCCACCCTTATGTTGTCGATATTCCGCTGATTCGTGAGCCATTCTCAAAAAGTTTGTACAAAATTAAGACTTAAAACTAAATTTTAATATAGTTTTCCTATTTTGTTATCAATTATTTTAGTAATTTTATATAAAACATTTTTTTTTATATTTATATGCATCTAGTTATATTGTGAAAAATAATCATGTTTATTCAGTATACGATACGCATACGAATTACCTTATTGGGGATAGAAATTGGTGGTTTTTCGGTCGTTTTGACTATTAGCCTCTAAGTATTTGTATTTGATGTTTTACATTTAATGCTATATCGATGTTCGACATAGTGGTAAGCGGGAAGTTTGACAGAAATATTCACATACTTATTTGACAGAGGGAAGCATTTCGGGTTGGTCAAAAAAACTTTCGTATGTCCGGATTGACAGATATACTCGCTTACAGGAGGCATTTCTGAGCTAATTCACGTGAAATTTTGTGAGCTGTTGGATTTTACATAGAAATCTTCCAGAGTCTCAGACATTAAAATACAAAGCGGGTTTTACGTCGTAGAAGTCGAATATCACTCGACATGTTTCGAATCGGTACGCGATTCATCATCAGGAGCGACGATAGCTATTTTCGACTTCTATGACTTGACTAAACCCATTTTGTATTTAAATAAGCAGGTGGATTTTTGTCGTAAATTTTCGAAAATTTATATAATGGCGTAATAACGTAATAAACAATACAATAAAATTACAAAAATACTTTATTGCGCCAAAATAATATTTTTTTATTTTTATTTATTTTTGTAATATTGCAGTCATTTCGAAAAATTATTACAATGTCTACACTACGGCTCACAGAGCCACTGTTCGGATGTCCGGATTTCCGGCTGTTTTCACCTACAGGTCGCATTTCCCAACGGATTCTCATGATTTTTTAAGAGGAGTTTCGATAATTATGTCTTTTTTTTTTTTAATTCCATTTAAGAGGTTGAAACCTCGTGAGGTCTGTGTTTTGTATATGTATATCTATTTGTATATGTATTTTGCACATTATACAGATATATACATTATTTCTGTCTAATTTCTGATAAACGTAGATAAGTATAAAAAGTAATATTTTTATGAAAGTATTGCGTATATCTTCTTATTGAGTTTGTGATTGATTCCTTTTGTATAAATTCTGGTGCTAAATTAATTTCTATCTTAATACGTACAATTAATACACTGCATCTGGCTTCGTGCATTTATAGATTATAAAGTATAATTATAATTTTACTTAGGAGCAAAAATGGTCCAAACGCTGGTAGATAAAAAAACCGGCCAAGTGCGAGTCGGACTCGCGCACCGAGGGTTCCGTACAAACACTTTCCATCCCTAAGTGGTTAAGTTAAGTTTGCACCTGGTATGTATAGCGCCCCATATAAATTAGGTGCAAAGTTAGGTATTAAAAAAAAAAATTATGGTTTTCGTAATTATTCCTTTATCTATGCTATAAGACGTTGCTTCGTACCAAATTTCAAGATTCTGAGTTCACGGGAAGCACCCTGTAGGTTTTGATTCCCTTGCAAGTATCGAAAATTTGCAAATTAGGTGCAAAGTTAGGTATTAAAAAAAAAATTTATGGTTTTCGTAATTATTCCTTTATCTATGCTATAAGACGTTGCTTCGTACCAAATTTCAAGATTCTGAGTTCACGGGAAGCACCCTGTAGGTTTTGATTCCCTTGCAAGTGTCGAAAATTTGCGGCATAAACGGCTGTATCTTTTGATTGCGTTGGCTTAGAAGTTTGATTTTTTCACAGCTTCAAGGGACAGTAGACCTGAGTAATTGATATAAATTTCAGCTTCATACGTCCACGCGTTCCTGAGAAAAAGGGTCTTGACAGACGGACAGACGGACAACAAAGTGATCCTATAAGGGTTCCGTTTTTTCCTTTTGAGGTACGGAACCCTAAAAAAGTTAAAATGGGCCTAAAATTAGACATTATTATGACATCTTATTATTAAAACTATCGTGAGACATATTTATTAAAATTGGGCAAGTGCGAGCCCGACTCGCGCATGAAGGGTTCCGTACCTATATATACATATATATAATCTATAACAAGTTTGTTGTATGGGAGCCCCCCTTAAATATTTATTTAATTTAATTTTTAGTATTTGTTGTTATAGCGGCAATAGAAATACATCATCTGTGAAAATTTCAACTGTCTAGCTATCACCGTTGTTGAGATACAGCCTGGTGACAGACGGACGGACGGACGGACGGACGGCGAAGTCTCAGTAATAGGGTCCCGTTTTTACCCTTTGGGTACGGAACCCTAAAAACTGTTTAAACTCACGTAAAAATTGTTGATATGGTGCAGCTTCGGGCTAGGTATCTAAACAGCAAGAATAGACGTCCACTGCTGGACACAGGCCTTCCTCAAAGTTTTCCACAGGGTGCGCATTTTTTCGTATAACGATTGATTGTCATAACGTATTGTTTGTCATAAAATCGTTAGCCATAACTCTGAACTTATTAACTTTACAAGAGTTATGAGAGTAAAACTCATTAGTTTAGGTCAGGTGTGTATTATGGGTCGATTGCAAAAAAATTGTACATGTTAGTTAAAAGCTTAGTTAACAAAAAATCACGATCGCTTCCTTTGTGTGACGAAAGTTAGTCATACAAAATGTATGGGTAACTTTCGTCACACAAAGGAATCAATTAAGATTTATTTTAATTAAATCCCTTAACTATGTACATTTTTTTTGCAATCGACCCTTATAACAATCCTGAAAAGTTATTTATATCAAAGAAAACTAGAAATTATGACTACGAAAATTATGACTGATGACAATTATGAATAAGATTTTATGTGAGCCAATATGGATCCTTTTCCACAACAATCTGTCGTGTGCCCGCATCCAATTGCTGCCCGCGATCTTAACTAGGTCGTCGGTCCACTTTGTTAGATGCTTTCCAAGCTGTGTCTTCAGGTACGCGGTAGCAACTTAGGAAACTTTCTGACTCAACAGCAATCGGTTCTACGAGCAATGTGCCCCGCCCACTACCACTTAAGTTTGGCGACTGTCTGAGCTATATCTACAACCCTGGTTATCTTGCATATTTTATCATCGCATGGATAGCTGTCCCTGATGAAGAGCTCCTTACGAGTTCGAAACATGTCGGGCCGTTTCTAACAATTTTTACTTGACTTTAAACCGTTTTTTGATTATTATTATTATATGTCATACATGAGATCTCAAATTTTTTGCTCTCTGCCTAATTTTAAAGCATGCTTTAAAAAACCCGCTAAAAAAAACTTCCATTCATGGTGATTGCATTGTAAACAATGTTTATCTCATGCGCAACTTTAAGTGCGAGCGAGACGCAGTATACTTGAAGTAAGTTTATTTTTAGAGCTAAACCGAAAGAAATATAGTCTTTTGTTTTTGAGCTGTACTGATCAACTGAAAGCGTTTTTCTTTTTCGAAATGCAAAGCAAACTATAATGGCTATTGTGCCTATTTTGTATAAGTGCATCCAAACTCTATTACCCAGTTAATAGAATCGATATTCTATTAACTTCCTAAGGTTATTCTGGTAATTCCAACCTGCGGTCAACTGTACAAATTGTCTATTGTATTTATATTTATTTATTTTATTGTACTTGGTAGATCAGTTCAGCTCAACAACTAAAAAATATATAACCCGTTGTTTTCTTAATGAGTTTAGCTCTAGGAAACAAATGAACCTTACTCTATGGAAGACATAATATATAACCAACTAGTTGTATAGGGTAAATCGCCAATTACTGGCCACCGTTCAATAACTGGCCACCTCATACTAAAAATGAACTCTGTTCACCAACAAACATAATTCATTTTAGTATAAGGTGTTAATTACTTGCCAACCTTCAATAACTGGCCACGTTATACTAAAATGAGTTCAGTTTGTAGGTAGACAGAGTTAATTTTTAGTATGAGGTGGCCAGTTATTGAACGGTGGCCAGTAATTGGCGATTTACCCTATAATACATTTGAGATTGCATCATCAAACAGCCACTGGAGACAGATTATTTGACTATTGATTATGCCACTGACGGCTTGCATCACTTTCCCTAGTGTTAGAAAGAGATGAAATATTTACTTAAAAGAAAAGTCGTCAGTTCAGGCCCTGAATTGATCAAATATTTCGTCTTCAACACGAACTAAAAAAACTAGAGTAGAGTGATATTTTGAAGAAAAATACGAGTTTCGTTAGGTGTTGCTTATTTTGTCATTTTTTTAATCGTATACATTGTATTTGTCGTATAATTATCACAATATATTAGTTCTTCCTAAGTTAGAGTTGCCTCTTCTAATACAATGCGTTATTTTTAACCGCAATAGGTATTACAGAATGCCATTAGGAGTAATAGTAGTTAAATGTGGGGGCACTTTTTGAAAATGTCTATCGATTCTATTTTTTATCGGGATTATATAATTATAATATTTTGTATAATTCAACATCAGTCTACACCAAAATCAAACATTCGACATTTCGTTGAAAGAATTTATTTTTTCGACAGCGAACTATTTAAGATTGTTATAAATAAAACAAAACGAACCTAGCCTATAGATATATCAACAGGATGATATTTGCAACAATTATGAAAAATGTATGAGTACAGATGAATAAAAATTCTGCGAAATTATTTATCGGAAATATTTGACGAAATAAGTTTCTAAGGAATCTAGTACGGAAACCTCGGCGCGAGACTTCTACTCACCCTTAATCAATTATTCTGTTGCTACTAAGTTTATACTGATCTTACAATTAGGTATATTTATAATTAAAATATTGTATTAAGCGGTTTAAACTCACGTGAAATTATCAGGAACGGCCCGACATGTTTCGAACTCGTATGGAGCTCTTCATCAGGGACTGCTGCCCGTACAACGGCGCGGTAACTTCGTCACTGATTTGTCGGGCCGTTCCTGACAATCTCGCGTAAGTGTAAACCGCTTAATACAATATTTAAATATGTCTCACGAAGATTTTAATAACATTATTTAAATAATTATAATTAAAACGGTTTTTTATTAAATATTCGTCATGGACATAGATTATACTAAATGTACGTTTTAGTATGACGTTTTATAAGTATTACATTATGTATAGTTATACATTATGTAAGGAATATAATAATGCAATGTCTACTATCGAATTTAAATGGATTGGTTATGCGGATGTGACTATTATAGGATTTATAGGAAAGCTATGATATGTAACTACAGATATTGTTAATCCATAGATTAAAATTCAAATAGAAACATCATGTAAAAGAGCAATCTTACCACTTTCGGTTAAGCAACGTCTATAGACGTCACATATTTATTCGTTTCTCTAGGCCCATGACACACGCTGACAGTGTCTCCCTAAAGTGTTAACCTCCTATCCTTTTGATCGCCACAGTCACTGTGGCTGACCACGAAAAGTGCTATTGACACCCACGCCACGTTGCGACGGTCACAGCAATTTTTTTTTATAAACCTTGACAGACTCTGTGACGTCTGATTTGGCGTTTGATTTGAGGCACAGTTTTCTGCCAGTGGTCTGGGCGCTTAAAGGGTTAACCGATCCACCTTAACCTTCCTTTTTTCGGGGTATTGTCGTGATGCGTAATATCTATAAAACAGTATCTTAACAGAACATATCGATACCTTAGTTCATACTCATATACTAATTACAATTATTTGCCAATGAAATTTAAACCACAGAGTTGTGCACTAACGTCCTAATTTCAACTACCTTTTCCGAAAAGTTAGTACGATAGTGTACTAAGCCTTAGAATCTAAGGTATCGATATAATAATATGCACTTGAACTATTATTAAACTGTGTTATATTTAAAGTGACATTGAAAATTCAATTGTATGGGGATTAAGAACCGTGCTTTTCGTGGCGTTTTTCAATTGGTACGGAATCCTCTGTGCGCGAGTGCTACACTTTCATAATTCAAAGAATTCTCGTGTAGTTTATATATCATAGCTTGATAGGTTAACTATACGAAAGAGGTCTATGCTTGTATTTATATAGAAATAAGGAAATATTGCACGAATATGATTCCCTAAACTTCACTCTTTTAACGCCGTGGCGGTAATGCTGGCATAGACCTTTAGAAACAGTATTCCAAAAGTTGTGCTCAAAATTTCCTATTATAATTTGATGCAAGAGGCATTGACGAATATGGGTTATAGTAAGAATTATTTTTGCAGTCCGAATCTACTTATTTCACACACGACAAGTGCGAGAGCTCATCAGTCTCTGTCTGCGGCCGGTCTATCTCGCCACTTAATGTTCTGCTGCGTCACCTGAGAACAATGCCATTGTCTCTATTATTTGTTAAACCGCAATAATGATACACAATCAGTGAAAACATCTTACACACGAAATGCGTTGTTAAAGACGAGGGTCTAAGGTTCACTTTGAAACACAGTGCATATAGATTTCAGACGTTTTGTATTTAAAACAGCTGTGAAGTACGCGTGGAAGTATAAGAATAGTAATTAATTAAGACAGGTTATAGTTAGGTACATTTTAGATAGTTGTATTTACTTATAAAAGTGAGTGCGGTAATCGTTAATAAACAAATGTTTGGCGATGTATTAGAAAGTGTACCATGTTCTTATTTGTTTGAGATAAAAATAGAATAGAGATTTTGGCATTGTTCGCAGGTAACAGAGGTAAATAGATTCGGACTACAAAAATGATTCTTACCGTATACGGGCTACTTTGCGAGAGCTCTTGTTTTCGGTAGGGTTGCTCGTGGGTAATACTCGATTAATTGGTGATTAATTATAAGTTAATTACCCAAATTAATAAAGAGTTAGCTTGATTTTTTTACCCAAGAAGATTGGTTATTTACCCATTAGCAGCATTACAACCCGTCTCTAATTTCCAGTCATTCAGCCCTGTATCTTGCATCAAAATGTCTAGTATTATTTTCGACTGATTTGGGCTTCAGTTAGTATTAGAAGCATATGCGCACTTCAGTATACATTGTCGTTTTAAAATGTACGATAATACTTTAACATGCAATTAGATTAATAACCAAATGACCAATGGTAAGATAGACGTCTTGTCGTATAGGGAAGTCAAGGAAGAGGTTATGGATAGAGTTAGATGGAGAAAACTACATACTTCATCGGCAACACCGACAAGAGATTGACCCTTAAGTTTATGATGATGACCAATGGTCGGAGCTTTTAAGTTCATGACGACCAGAAGCGGCGGCCATACGAGTGAGCGAGACACTCGCTCGGATCTTTCACTCCCACATATGGCCGCTCGCCTCCGGTCTCTCTAAACGTGTTAAGACAAGTATTTTGAATAATATGATGGCAGTTCTTTTAATGTTTTATGACCTAAGTGCAAAAAAATATTTTTTTGGGATAATTTGTCATTTCTATCACTTTCATCACAAAAAAACTGTGAGGTCGTAGCACATAGGAGCTTGGTGAAATTTTTGCATTTAAAAACATAAAATTCAGAGGGTGCTCTAAAAAAGCGAAATGAAGGCATTTTTTCATGCGGTCTACTTAGCAGTCCTATAGCTCAGTTGGAAAAGCACTGTTCCGGTTAAACAGAGGTCGTGGGTTCGTGTGTGGATCGCATAACATTTTGGCTTCTTGTATATCCTTATCTAAATATTAATGGGCATTTTGCTTTTTTTGGAGAGTAAAAGCAGCTTAATGTTAACGAGAAAGTATATTGAAGTATGCACATGTTTTTACTGGCTGCTGAATTAACGAGAACATATGGTCCACATAGTTATAAGTACAATAGAATAGTCTGACCAACGTAAACTTTAAAAAATGTTGTTTGAACTCGGTTCCCTTTGGCCGTTTTATAGTAAGACAAGTTATATGTTGTATGTTTGTATCTATTGATGTGTTTCGAATACAATATATGTGCTATTAAAGAACAAATAAGTTTTTATTTCTTGAGAAGAAATTGTCTTTTTCGATGTTCTCTGTTTTCTGATATTATTCAGTAATATATAAAAAGCATTTTTTTATTGACCATACATAGACAAAAAACGAATAAGACAATTTTTACTCACATTTTTACGCGAAAATGCAACACAGACGGTCGTATTTTTGGTTTATATTTTTTTTATTTACTTTTTTTTATCAAATGCTTAACTTTTAACGTTAAAGCGGTACACACACTGCCTTTAAATTGTCTGTGCTGCCTTTTTGGCGAAAAAAGTAGGTTTTTTATTATTTTCAACGACCGATTGTCTAATGTGTTGCATTTTCTCTTTCCCGATTCCTGCGACCTTGGGCTGCCGTGGACGACGAAACACACAAATACAAAACACTAACATGAAATCAACTCATATACACAAATTTCACTTCATAAATAAATATCAACAATTCACCATCTCGCAATTAACTTATATAATCATTCTACATCGATCTTCACAATTAAACGATGAAACTTGTGCCACGGCGATGATTCTATAATTCGACTCCATTCCGGTGATAATTTAATCATTAAATAATTACATAACGAACGCTACGAATTCTATCAATTTTTACATTGCATTATATACAATAAACGCTCCATTCTACACCATAACCTAAATTCTACAACGTTCATTCTACTCTTCAACCTACACCCCACTTTCCAACTTACATTGTACCCTACCAATATTATTATCTGTAACATACATTTACACAATAACCTATTCTATACAATCAACATTCGATTCTCAAATCTCAATTCTATTATACAACATTCTACACTAACCTAAATTCTACTCGACAACGTTAATTCTACTCTTCATCTTTGATTCTACTCATCAACCTACACCCACATTCCAACTTATATTGTACTCTACCTATATATATTATCTGTAACATACATTCTACACAACAATCTATGTACAATCAACATTCGATTCTCAAATCTCAATTCTATTATACAACATCCTACACTAAACCTTGCATTCTACTCTCCAATCAACACAAAACAGTTATTTAAGCGCGGCAACGCCCGCTTTCACCGAGAGCACACTGATGGACAGCGACCTATTCGAGCAAATTCGGGCCTTCGAACCGGACAGCATGGACGACTTCGCCTTCTACCAGGGCAGCATGTCCAGTATGTCCAACATGTCCAACATGTCTAATATGCGCGAGTGAGGTGAGTAACTTAATAAAACCTTTCAAATAAACAATGCAAAGATCGACACACAAAAAAAGGAAAAATTCGTCAGGTTACCTGGAGCTAGGGTATCGAAGTGGTTAGCGCGCTGGGCCGGTAATCCAGAGGTACCGGGTTCGATTCCCGGTCTCTTCCACCAGGTAGCTCCTTTTTAAATTTTTCTTTAAGCTTTGATCTTTGTATTAATGGTTTAAATACCCCGGCGCTTTCGATCCACGAATGATTTATCGGCCAACAGTAGGCTTCAAATCAGTAGTGTACATATATCAATAGTGTACTCTATTAGAAAACTCATCTAGTAAAACGAAAGCAAAATAGTCGCTTTTTCACAAAAAACGATTTCAGTGAGCGAAATGGGTATGTATTATGCTTTTTTTGTTTATTTTCTTAAAAAACGCTCAATCAGTTTTGATACAATTTATAAGTGACCACCTCTGTAGTATGATCTGCCAAACAAAAAAAGAAGCATCAGAATCGATTCACAATTGGCGGAATAATCGCGTAACATACATACGAAAAACAATATACAATCGAATTGAAAACCTCCTTTTTTGAACTCCAGAGACAATCTACAAAAAACAAAATATTTCGCTTATGAAAGTCGTTTAGTTTTTGTTTTCACAAAAAGTGATTATAACATTAGCTATTATTATCGATAGGTCATAAAATGGATTTACCAAACGTATTCATGAAATAAAGACAAGTTATCTCCCTTTCAGATTTTGGAGCCATATGGAAAGAATTTACTTCGTCAAATTAGTTTCGCAATTTAATGAAATGTCAGTCAATTTTAGATTAAATTTAATCACATATAGTCCTTGTAGATTCCGTGCCATAGAGTTCAAACATATTTACAAATTATTAGTTGTATGAAGCTTTTAGTATAAGATAAAAATGTGTAATGCGTTACTAGCTGACCCGACAGATGTCAGAAAAACACGATCACTACGCCATCTGGGTCCAATTGTATATTCAAACTATCCAACGGCCTATTCAAATATACACCCAAAATTTCATCCAAATCGGTCCAGCCGTTTAGGAGTGACCAGGGTATAAGAAAACGAGGTATGCTACTACTCCGGAATGACAGGTGGACTTTCGACGTCATCACGTTATAATTGGTTGGTTGGTTTTGTCATTTTTTTTTTTAATTTTTCATGACCAACCGGTGGTAGCCTAGTGGTTAGAGCATGCGACTTTCAATCCGGAGGTCGCGGGTTCGAACCCGGCCCGTACCAATGAGTTTCTCGGAACTTATGTACGGAATGTCATTTGATATTTACCACTCGCTTTTCGGTGAAGGAAAACATCGTGAGGAAACCGCCTAAACCCAATAAGGCCTAGTTTCCCCACTGGGTTGGAAGGTCAGATGGCAGTCGCTTGCGTAAAAACTAGTGCCTACGCCACATCTTGGGATTTAGGTAGCCGACCCCGATTGAGAATTCATTCTCAAAAAAATGGGACAAAGGCTAGGAGGATGATGAATTTTTTTCATGACCATAGAATCAATGTCCTTCAGGCGAAAACATAAAATCCGTTTCTGTGTTGCCAGTGGTGTATCATAATACTGCCATGCTACGGTAAAAGGAAAAGGACGTATCTTACTATGACATCCGCATAAAGATACGACCTTTTACCGTAACGCGGCAGAATACTCACCGATTCCCTTGTTATCTGTATGAATCTCATAAAGTCTTGAGTGTTTAAAATCAATAATTACGACTAAATAAAATTTATTCGAAGACATAATTGTAATGCATAATTATTTATTTTTGTACGACTGGCGGCAAACATTTTTTTCCTTATAATTATTGTGTTACCATAAAGCGGCAACTAATTACTGTCGTAGAAAGTCTCACTAGCCGGAGTATCATACCTTGTTTTCTTATTAAGTGACAAAGTTAACGTATAGAAGGATTATATATTATAAAGATATTGATTTAACCTTTCGAGCGCCAAGCGGCAAAGCAATTCACCGTGCCACTGAAGCCAAACCAAAAAAAAGTGCTCCAAAATCAACAGAGATTGAAAAACACAGATAGTGGTTTGAATTAGCATGTTTTTGACCATTGAAATTTTTGACGTCAATAGGCGTCATTGGCGTCAGTGGCACGAATTCCCGATGACGTGATTTGCCGTCTTTGGCGGTCAAAGGGTTAAACTTAGGCGTTTTCGCATTATCTGAACGAAACTGGATTAAATGGCACATAAATATTATTTGTTTAAACTTGTGTTGGTAATTCTCCGACATTTTGACGTCTTTTACGTCCAAAACGTTAGAAAACTTTGAACGCATCACAGCCTTGTTTTGTAGTGATAAAAATCGAAGAATCAAACTCCATATTCTATGTTAGTAACAAAGAAACTAACTTTAGTAACATTAAATGTATACCTTATATAAAATAAAATGAGGTGTACGGTTTTTTTGCACTATACCAAGAAAATAAATTAGCACTAAATAATATATAACGTTCCAATTCTGAGATAGTCAATATCAATAAAAACGGCGTTTAACTTAAAAATACATTTATTTGCAATGAAACGAGTATTATAGTCGATTTTTTTTTAAATGTCCGAATTTCCCTTGAGAGCTTATCTTGTAAACATGACCACACAAAGCGATTGTTTTACTCCTGTATAGAAGCTCACTTTGAGACAAATGGAAGCAGGTTACAAAAAAACGCAAACAAATATCTTCGTGTTTCAAATGTCTTTGCTAAGTCACAAAGTTGAAATTGCAATATCCTAACTCGTTGGAATAAGATACTTTGGCACTAAAGCCATATAATTCGAAAAAGGGTCGAAATTTACCCCAGTCCCACTTCTCAAGAGCTTTGCAATTCCACTTTCAATTTTGTCACTTAGAAATTAAGATATTTAGTTTGAGTTGTTATTGTTACTTGTGGAAACAAGTCCTGGACAATGGCTTTCGGGGTCATGTTTACAATAAGATCTTAATGAACATTCGGACGTTTTAAAAAAAATTCAACTATAATAGGCAACAACATTTAAAATTTTGTTGTGTTTAATCTATTTCAAGTGCCATGTTGAAACTAAAATGTGAATTACGAGTAAAGTTGTTTGACAAAAAAAAAATTTGGCCATTGTATTTTTTACCTTGTTATTAAAGAGCTTATAGCACACTCTATTATAGGTACTATGTAATGTCTTCTTTATTTCTTCATATGCTGTTAAAGTAGAATAAGTATATACAAATTATAAGGGTGTTAACGTAAGGACAACGCAATTTTAATGTTATATGTAATATAGAAATGTCATTATTATTAAATTGATATAAGTGAGTGTTGCTTGCTGCATTTATTTTTTATGCATAGGTATAGTTATACCTGTTTTTGAATATTAAAATATTTAATTAGACTTATTGTGCACTGGAACGATTTGTCCATATTTGTGACATTAAGACACGTATTCAATGTTATAAATACAAAGATAAATGGAAATATATTCACGTTTCGCTTTCCATAGCGGTTTAAAAAAAGTTTTCATCAGTAGTAAACAGTTTCGTAGCTACACATAGTTAAAGCTGTTTCGAAACAGGGTTTTTAATTTCGTGTCGTAACTGGTTACGAAAAACCCGTTTCGATAGCGGAACACTGAGTAAACATCAGTAGTGTGGCGTGGCAAGCCGGGGTAGGTATTTCGCTTAGATTTTCTTCAGTAGTACGAGTACTTAATAGAAAATGGTACCTAATCTTCATGGAGTGGGTAAAGGTTACGAAATCGTGTTGTATGGACGCCACGTCACTAGAAATAGAAATAAATACCGCGCGCAAACAATACAGTGCGCAAAGCTTTCGTCAGGTACAGGGTGAACGAATTGATAACATTCAAGGACCTTAAGGATACTTAATAGAAGGACCACATATATTATCAAAATTGATGGCGGCCAGTCTTCGCCTAAATATACGGCGTTTGATGATTAGGTCTCACACAGATGATTAGGTCGGTCTTTGACAGGGTGAACTATTTGGCGTGTGTTTGATGAATAATTCATCCTATACAAGAGCCCAAAATGCAAGAAAAAAAATCATTCGTATGGCCATATGTTGCTGCTGGGGGTTGAGGCTGTTCTCGCCTAGAGGTCGCATTTCTCAACCGATTTGCATAGTAGGTTCGTTAATATAGTATTTTTTATCAGGTCAGTTTTTCGAAATTATTCAAAATGGTAGAAAAAGTAAAAAAATTACAATTTCCAACCATTTTGAAACAAACTCGAGGTCTAGAGCTCACAGCGCCAGTAGTGTATATTTAATATCACCTCATGAAGTCCTTTCATTAGATACCCCACATTATTCTGAACACAAAAATCGAAATCAGATACAAAAAATGTTTGATATTGACGTGACAACTCCCTCCCACCTGCACAAAAATTCAAGGCTCTCCTTAAAATGTTCTTACGCCGCGGCCACGAAATACGCGACCAGCGACACTGGAGGAGTGAGCGAGACACTGCTTTCGGACCTTCCGCTCCTACCTATGGCCGCCGCTCGCCGCTCCGCTGGCCGCGTGAAGTCGTGGCTGGGCCGATAGGGTTTAGGGTTAGGGTCCGAAAGAAACCGATCATCACAATGCCTGATATTACGCTTATATGTTGTGAAGACTGTCCATTATAGCGTTTCGGTTGGCAAATCCCCGATTTGTGATACTTGTGGCCTTACCATGTTAAAATTTAAAAAAATTGGCAGTGTGGTGAAGTTGATTCAAAGACTTAGTGTGGTCTTTGTTTGAAGTTGGTAAAAAGTATATTTTGCAGTAGGTATGTACCTACTTTTATTTTATATAGTACACAACAGACAACGAAGTGTTTACGAACACATTTGCCTTCAATTCAAAGGGTGGACAGTGGATGCAATATGGCGACGAAAGCATAACATGGATAAGACTTATTACATTTCGAGTAACATTTATGTATGCAGTTTTTGTAGTCATATCCATATTATGTATATCATTTGACATGATTTTGACGTATATTGCATCCACTGTCCGCCCTTTGATAATAACTTATATAACTCTTCTCTTAGTACGTGTTTCAAAAGCGAGCTTTTACAAGTCAGACTTTTCAAAAGACCTACTTATTAAAATACATCGTTCTTCGGAATTGAATTCGGAAATTGTGTACTACATAAGATAAGAAAGTTGCTAATAAGTCAATAATTAACGGCGCGGCCAGTCTTAGCGGCGTGGGAATAAATAGAGCGGCAACCGCGCGAGGCGGCTTGTGGCGTGCTTCATATATCGCTATGATTTTGATTTTGCCACTCGCCGCTGCGGCTGGTCACGTTAGTTGTGGTCGGACCGTTACAGTCTGACACAAAAGAGTAGAAATTAAAAAGTGGCAATACTGTCGTGTCGTCCCTTTCTAATCCATCTAAGAAAACTGGGACGTCAATACAGTATTGCCACTCTGTTGTGTCAGACTGTAAGTGACCCCTATATTTCGCTGGCTCAATATGACACGGTTCTATGTTTCAGTTTTGACGAGTTTAAATTTGATCATTGTCATAATGAAATGAAGTCTAATTTTAGCCACTGTAAATGTCACATAGAACCCTGTAATATTGTGCGATTTGTAAGTATTTCATTATGATCAAAATTCGATGAATGTTATATGTAAAATTCAATTAAAAAACACTCTGGTCTGATTCATAAAAATTATAAATCTACTAGTGTTTATGTCTATGGCAATCTTTGGTTATGAAATACCGAAATAAAGATTTATGTTTGTACGAAAAATGTCTTGTCGGATTTGTAATTCTTATGAAATGAGGTTTGTAAAATTGTATATTCGGTGTTCAATGTTTTGTTATTCATGAATAATATCGCTGGTCAAAATAAGAATAAAATTATACTTATATTTAGTGATGCATCCTTTATCGGACAACGACGAACAATGCTTTTAGTGAAAACAATGATTTTAGTAAAAATTTAAACAATGCTTTTGTTTTATGCCATTTACTAGACAATAACGACATACTCACAATTAATCTACTACACATAGTTTCGTAGTATTTTGTGTGTCTGTGTGTGTGCGTGTAACAGCTAACGTGGCACCAGATTAAATAAAAACTGCGTACTATTTTTTGATTGTATTGTTTGTATTCGAGTATACATAGATCAGAAAAATAATGAGCTTAAACGTTTTTATCACATTTCTGTTGTTCATAATATTGTAACGACCACAATAAACAATGATTTTGGTTAAATGCATTTGTTATAAACAATTTTTCTTATTAAATGTATTATTATTTTTACATTATTTTATTTTTAGTCACGCAAATTGATTAAACTCATTAAAAGTCTTAGTTCAAGTATTGGCCTATATACAGAGATGCTAGGACTTTGCGCAACAACGGTACGCGGTAAGTGTGATTCGCTCTCTCGTATGGTGGCTGCGCTCGGATCTCTCGCTCAGCCGCTCGCTACGCCGCTGGTCGCGCAAAGTCGTGGCTTACCCGATATCGTTGTCTATCTTTTTACGCTGAAATTTTAGTATACCGTAACCTGATTGGTGAATATTATTCATACTTCATATTTCACTTTTATTGTATAGTTTACGTAAGATAAGTAATTCGATGTGCTATTTTGGTGTTATTTAGATATTAAGATAGGTCAGGATCAGGTGAGTAATATCTTGGTCCCAGTTGACAGCACTTTGCCTTAGTGTTTCAAGGCTTCGGTCAGGAGAGATGTCAGATATAATATGACTGAAGAATATTTAATCGTTATTCATTAATTCATATAATACCAAGGCAACTCCTGTCCGAAATTGACAACATTTCGAATTTATAAATAGTGATCAGTTTTAACTGATTTTGACAATTTATTATTCTATTAACTATTATTTTTAATAAACTATACCTACTAGTGTTTAAAAATGCGAAAGCAGCATCATTTAAGAATCAGCTTACTATATGACGTCACCTCGTAGAAAATTTGACACTCACACCGCACAAAAATAATAGTGGTACAATTTCCATACTACTTCCATAATACTTACCCCTTTGTAATAGTCAGACTGTAAAAAAATCTGCGCTGTGACCACTTGTCGCCTACGCTATTGAAAATAGCCTATTAAAAAAAATTAAATGTTGTCAATTCTGACTAGCAAGAAGATTCACTACACTAGACTTGGCATAGGCTTCGTCCAAAATGCTTGTAAATTAGACAAACGTGAGTGTTAATGAATTTATTAAGCGACTATATACCTGACCTTTAGCGTAAGCGCTTTACCAAGTTAAATGTAGGTGTAGAGATATATAATTGCAATATATATTATCACTGTTGACTGTTGTTTCATTTTTAATCCCCGACAAAAAATAGGGTGTATTTGTGTTTGTTCTCTTCACTATTTAATAATAATACTCTTTATTGTGCACCACTAAATATCAATAAAGATTACACAAAGAAATTGCAAAAAACAATACAGTTGGTAACAACAGGCGGTCTTATCGCTAAAAAGCGATCTCTTCCAGCACTGTTTAGTTATATTACAAGCTTCTCTTGAAAGTGAAAGTAATCAAAAGATTCCCGCTTGACAAAACAACAGTGGCGTGGCTTTCACAGAACCCGATTCCCAGGCTTGTTTATTTTAAGGCATTCGGGAACTTTGTGTCACTGCTCTTGAAAAAAAAACTGCGCTGTTCCGGCTTTAGCTAAGATTTTTTTGACACCACTGCAAAATCACTTTTTGGCTTTAAAGGCATAGCTAATAGTAAAACAATGTAAGAAGTTAAAACAGTATATTTATTTAAAATCCGTGAAACAAGGTACAAATTACAAATAACGGGGAAGTACAGTTATATTACAAAATACAAAGGGGAAATTGACAATACGAGTGAGAAAGAAAATCGTCGGTTTATCCAATTCTTTCAGCACATGGGGTTATGGAGCGGCATTTCTGAAAAGAAACAACTTATTAAGACGCCTTATTCCTTTTAAGAATATTTTTTCATATTATGACTAATACAATGATAATTTCAACCAACTTTTTAAAGTTAAATACTTTCCCTGAGCTCTAAATAGTGACATGGCTATTTCATGCTTTTCGTGCAGTCGACAATAAGTAGAAAACCCAGTTTTTCAACTGCCAATTTCGAGTAGTTTTTGAAACAATTATTATGATATTCAGCTTTGATTGGAACAAGTGACAAGATGTCGGTGAATATTGAAGCTAAAAATTCCAAATTTAGTGGTTGACGGAGTAATCGAGATCGGGGTGTTTAAATTTTTAATTTACTGTTATATAAAACGTACTGTTTTCGAAAAGGCATGATAGACGTCACACAAAGCCACTTAAAGAACGGTATATATTTTTTTGTTTCCTCTAAAGTTTTCTTTTTATTTATTTTTTGTTATGAGCGGTATAGTAAATGTTTACCTCTCTATAGTCTTCCTCGGCGATGACAGGGGTGAGCATCTCCACCCGCCGCGGGGGCTGCTGCTCCATCCCGTGGATCATCTTGTACACGTCTGAGTTCTGCAGGTGGTCCAGAGTGATTGGTGGCTTTTCGTATTTCATGAAGTTCACCCTGTATTATAACATTGTATTAATTAAAATTTTCAAATAGTGTTAACCCGTTGTATGCTATGTCAATTTGCTAATCAAATTGAAACCAACTGATATTTTTACGCAAAGTTGAAATGTACCTCACGGATCCCGTGTTTAAGCATACTAAGGGTTAGGTTAAACTAATTTCATTACTTTATGACAGACCCGAAACTTTTATTTTTATTTCATTATACGGACTAAGTTTTGAAAATATAAAAAACGTGTGAAAGCAGTGTCGTTCAAGCATCAGCACTCAAATGACGTCACTTTGTCGAAAAATAAACAATCGCAACCAACAAAAATAACAGTGAATAGTACAACTTCCATAGGTACCTACTAAATCCGTCTTAGTAAAAGTTCGACTGTATGATTTTCTGAGCCCCAAAATGTTGTATGAATATATATTTCCAGTGCGTGACGTTCATAGAAATTAAAAAGAAACATACAAGAACGTGAAGATTTGGAATGTAAATTTTGGGACACCGTTATTCTTGTATGAGTTTCGAATACAGTACAAACGGTGAGTACGATGAGCCTAAATTTTAGGCACTAGAATAAAAAATATCCAAAAAAGAGGTTCTGGTACCCTTTTTTGAAAAAACCATTGACGATAGATCCCTTTGTCCACGTTCGTAATTAGATACGAATACGAACTATTCTTTCCTTCATTTGTAATTAACTACGAAGGATGAATTAAAAAATCTTTATTTGTAACCCGGTTGCGTAGAAAGGCCTGACAATCAAAATCGAATACCTACTTCGTTACAAATGAAGAAAAAAATCCTTCTTGATAACAAGTTACAAAACTTAGTTACGAATGTGGACGAAGGGCGATTGAAAGATAACGATTTCTAAATGTATACTATGCAGCCCTTACTTCACACTCGTGCGTACTAATTAAAATTATTTTGCCAATGAGAATCCAAGCTCAAAGTTGTGAACTAAAGTCCTCATGCGATATATACGATATTTTTTTTCGAAAAGTTAGTACGATTGTGATCTAAAGTGTTGATATGATTGAACATCATGAAAAACGAGTATGTGTCAAACGGTTTACTTCTGTTTTATATAGAAACTTTTCACCGAACATTCATTACATCGAAAGTTTTTTGGAACCATAAAATATTTTGTAATGTTATAACACAAACCTAACCTAATATATACTAGGTTGTCATTTACAAAATGTATGAAAAATTTATGACAACCCGGGAAAAAATTGTCTATTTAATGAAAATTCGATAAAATAAATCATTCGGTGAAGTGTTTGTCTATGAAAATAACCGATTTAAACACTTGAGTTGGAAAGCAAACCATGCATTAACTCACTTCAATAACACTCTCATAAGCTTTAATCACAACATCACGAAGGGCATGGAAATCCACTAAGTAGCAGTTTGACTCTCTGTAATAATTTGTGTTTACTAGTCTCATATAAATGTGTTTATTATAATACATATTAGGCAACTTCGTCTTTTGTTCTACCGTAGACGGGTGAAAAGTATTCTGTATCCATCTTTGGATGTCCAGATATCCTTGTACCAAAATTGATTACAATCCGTCGTGATGAGAGGGCAGGGAAATTATGACCGACAGATGGCACCAGACTGGCTTGGCACCCATACAAAACAAAAGACGATCCTGCATCGCGCTCTTAACATTTTTCCGTGGGAGGGGAAAAATTCATAGAAACTGATTTTCAATACTGATGTAAAATTTGATTTGCATTAATATACATACATATTACATGTATAGGTTTCACCAATATTTTTGGAACGATCTTTTAATACCGACTGTACTTTCGCATAAACGTCGATAGAATTGTTCGATAAGACGAATGAAATGGGCCCAAACTCGATGGAGTTGTGTCGTTTTATGACAGAGTTCCACCGCTTGGTTCCATCGTCAGATCGGCTCCAAGTCATAATAATTTAAATTAAAAGAATTGAGCATTGAAGAAGGACAGAAAACAGACACCGGAACAAGTAAAATTAAATAAATATTAAGGGACAATCTTACACAAATCGAAATAGTTCCTGACCCTAACTAAGCAATGCTTGTTATGGGTACTAGGCGACATATATATATATATAAACACATACATATTCCGTAATGAAATAGCAATACTATATAGCATCATTGATTCAACTAGTTGCCTAAAACTAGCTATTATTATTAATATATCTAGTCTAGTTATCATTCACTTTAGGGAACACTAAAAGTATAGTTAAGTACCTAATTTAGGGAACACTAAAACGGGCCTATGATGGTTGCTTTTATCACGCGATAAATAAGTGACAAAGCATCCGTTTGTCACTTATTTATCTCGTGATAAAAGCAATCATCATAGCCTCGCGGGGGGCCTATGATGGTTGCGTTTATCACGTGACAAAGCGTCTGTCACTCACACTCGCATCTTGCCAAAACGTGACGGATTCTTTGTCACTTATTTATCGCGTTATTAAACCATCATAGCCACGCTGGTATAGTTAAGTACCTCCTTACATACCTATACTGCCTAATACCCCTCTTGGAGTCGCCCCAGGGCCAGACCTGGTTCCAGCCTTCGATCTGCCGCACACATGCAACAAACGCAAATACCAACACTTAAACACACACACAAACATATATTAGTACACTAGTACATGTACGGGACTATTGAACATGTTATAATAAGTTTTTTACAAAGAATAACCGACTTCAACGAGAGGAAATGGTATTTCGGAGAACAAATAAACAAGTTACTGTAAATAATCTAAATTAAAAATTTAAAACACCCCCGACACGAGTAGCAGCTGGTCATCATGAGACCCTCATTCAATGAGTAATATAGAAAATGCTACTAAAACTGATTATAACTTCAAAATTTGGTATTCTTAGCTTCAATATTGGCTGAGATCTTACTTGTTCTAATTAAAGCTGAAATATTTTGGGAACTACTGATCCTATTATCACCAAAAATAGCTAAAAACCATCTCGACGGACAAATCTTTCGATTAAAAGAAAACACATTCAAATTGGTCTATCCGTTTGGGAGCTACGATGCCACAGATAGACACAAATATACATGTTAAACTTATAACACCTCTCTTTTTTGTCGGGGGTATAAATAGATATGCCTATAATATGAGAGGAGTACCCTATCCCTATATTCCCAATCTTCACTTCAATCGACCAATTTGGAGATAAAACTACTCTGTAACGAAAAACAATAATTTTCAATGCGGTTCCAAAATTACAGATTTCTGAGGTTTTTGAAGTCGGTTGATAAGGTTGAAAATCGTATGTACAATAAGACTTTAGATCAGTCGCAAATCAGTCCTAATACTTTATCTTTTTCAGGACCGTATGACCGTGAAAGACGATCCTGGTTGATTTTATCACGCGATAAATAAGTGACAAAGCATCCGTCACGTCTTGACAAAATGCGGGTGTGAGTGACAGATGCTTTGTCACTTATTTATCACGTGATAAACGCAACCATAAATGGTAGTATAAAATGACAATGTATCTTGTATGCTCTCGTTATTATGTATCTAGAGGTTTTTGTCAAGAGCAATAAAAACTTATCAAACTTATGTATGATATTGCTCTCCCAATACATGTCACAGTTATTTATAGAACAAAAATGGACAACAACGAAAAAAAATGCCTGCAAAACACAACACAAAACATTGAATTACACAAATGTACAGTA
Source organism: Apotomis capreana (assembly GCA_947623375.1). Lineage (NCBI taxonomy): Eukaryota > Metazoa > Arthropoda > Insecta > Lepidoptera > Tortricidae > Apotomis > Apotomis capreana. The sequence continues at coordinate 4,994,723 of OX392523.1, forward strand.
AGCAATAATTACAGTCCACAAACATAAAGCTTGCATAAGCGCACATTTACGATGTACGATGCAGATTGCGTACCTAAATATTTAGGTACGACCAATAACATCATACAACGCAAATATCAGCACATGTCAGTGCCCTTGTTTCATAGACAAACTTTTCATCGAATTTCATTGCAAACAAATTATTTCATCGAAAGCATTTTTTTTTTCTTAAACCATAATATTTTCAAATGATACACACACCTAACCCAACCTAATCTTCAAATTGAAATTTTCAAGAATCCGAAAAAAAAAAATATCTGGGGAAAATTACCCTATGAAATTCGGTGGTGTTTGTCTATAAAAGAAAAGGACTGACCTTATAATATAAGCATTATGCGAAACCATCAAAATTATGAAGTAAGTATACATATAAGCAATTTAATGTGATGATCAATTGGATGATATTCTGAAATGAGAAGATTTATAATTATCTATGTCACCGTAAAATTATGAAAACTGTCAGTTTATAATTCATGTAGTGAGGTTATAAACTATTCAACCTAATCCAACCGTCACCTTATAATCTGACGAGTTATTTTAATTAAATTAACAATTGGGATATACCAAGAATATAACACCCATCCGTTTGCCAATTAGATACGTTTAATTATTTTTCTCCATAGTAAGCCTTTTGTGTGCTTTTGTGACGTCCCTATTGAGTTGACTTGCACTGCAAATCGGCAGTGACAAGTGAAAGCCAACTAATTGAATATGAATAATTGTTCACAGGAGTCATATTGTCACGAACTAATCGGAGATGCCATGACTTTGCGGGATCAGCGTCCGGGTTGAGGGAGAGATCCGAGGGCTGCGGCCATACGAGTGAGCGAGACACACATACCTCCCACCGCTGTCGCGCAAATTCGTGACTTTTCCGTCGCTTAAATAAAATAAAAAATATATCTATAACCACAACTACATACATATTCAAACTTAAAATGTACATTGGATAGACGGACATTGAAACATTTATTATTTTGACTGTACATGGATCATGCTTTAAGATTTTTGCTTTGATTTTTTAAGTATACAATAACCTTGAAGCAATGATAGCAGCTCTACAATGACATTAAACGTTAGTAAACAAGCAAAGCGTTATATATCAAAGCATATGCTTATATACTTTATGTATAAAAATTTACAATTTTGAACCACATCCACTAAATAAGTGTAAAACGAAAGCATTGCTGTAAAATTTAAACACTACGACTCTTTCTTTATGTTTAACATGTGAATGAAAGGTGATTTTATTTATTTAGCTATTTTGGCATAATAAAAGCTTTTAAAATAAATTTAATCAGTACCTTGAGATATTCATTTATTAGCTTAAAACTCTACACTATTAATGAGTTGAAAATATTTAGCAATGATACACAATGCTTTAATTTTTAAACAATGCATTTGTTTCCTTTATACGAATAACTAAAACAAAAGCATTGTTGACATTCAATTATTGGATTCAGTCCGTTCAGCAGAATAAATTATTGTTCTTATTACGGAAATATTTTTTGTTGAGCTGCTTTAAGATATGTATGAAAATGACCAACCTCTCATCGTATGGCAGATGAACGCTTTCGTATGTTTTCCTATAAAAATGAAACACGTGAATATAAAATAGAAAATGGCGGTAAGATCTACTACGACACATTATTGAACTTTGCATTGTCTGTAAAAAGCTTTCAAAAATATAAGTACAAAACTCATTGGATTTATACGGATAGGCTTAAAAAGTCCGTCACACATTAATATGCCTAGGTATTTTGTAATTATTTTGAATTTTGCTACTTTTAGGTATAAATCCCCCAAATACAATGCAAAGATCATATTTTGTGTCGCAGACTGATAGATTCGTGCAATATAACTATTTAAGTATTTAATCAATAGATGGCGTTGACGACGCCCTGTAGATCGTCGTTTGTAATGAATAGTTAAAACATTTAATGTAATGTCATTCTTAAAAATAGCAAACAAATATTTAAATGATTCTGAATGCTTGAATTTGAACTAAAAACAATGTTCAATAAAGAAATGTTTACTAAATTTATAAGTTTCCTCTAGCGAAACTAAAATGTTTCTATTCTATATTTGAAAATAACACGTTATAACCTTAAAATAACGGAAAACTGTACCCCAAAGCTTTTCCTTGAATCAGCTCAGCCTGCGCTGTCAAAGTTTCATTTATAAATTGGTCGTTATAGGCGTCTTTCGGCTTCCTCCATTTTCGTCCTCCGGGCAGGACGAGCGGCCTCTCAGCCGGCGTGAGAGGCCCAAACACGGGCTTAGGCTTGCCAACACGTGGTGTCGGCCTCTGCTTTAGTTGTCTCGCTTCTTGATCTAGCTGGAGTTCTGCCATTAATTCCTGTTATGGAGTTTAAAGGTGGAGGTGTGGGGTTAGGAAATTTTAGTGTCATTGGTGTAGCAATTTATGAAATAGCAGATGATATTAGAAATATCAGTGTTTGTAGATAATTTGTAGAACATTGAATAGTTTTGGATAAACACAATTATCTAGAGCACGATATGGTTTAGATCTGAACGGTCTCAGACACAGTATTTTTTTAATCATTATTATTGTACATATTTTGAAAACATTTGAATGACTATTGAAGTGTGTACAAAATTGGGGTTTTTTTTTATTTTGTTACTTTATAACTGCAAAATGTTTAACAGTACCTAGCTATATATGGATATTAGAACATAAATTTTTGATCACTGTGAAAATGTGCGAGCGATGAGACTCGCTGTGAACAATATAAATGTGTTCTAGTATAAGATAACTATTAAGCCATGTGAAGCCTAGATGACGCACGATATTTATCTTTACTTCTCTTATCATGTAAACACTTTAAACTCAAAATATTTTGAGGTTAGAAAATTGGGGACATTAAGTTTTACAAGGTATTCAAATTATATTTTTTCCTCATTTTTTAAACTATAACTGTCAATGTTTTTTTATGGTAAGGCTAATGCGCACAATCATTTTAAACATACGAGACGTAGAGGGCGCTTCAGCAGCGCAGCGTAGTTATAAAATCAAATATTGTTGTGATTGACGTAACGATGTGATAGCTCAGTTGGGAGAGCACGACTCCGGAAACGTAGGGTCACAGGTTCGGGTCCTGCTTTCATTGCAGTGGATCACATTACGTTTTTCGTTCATAATTTATTTACCTTTGTGTCGTTATCAATATTTATAACAGTCAACGACAAGACAACTTTCAAATTTTTCTTACTGATTCCTCCTAAACCAAGGTATTGTTGTATACCCTCGGGATGTGACCAAACGCCACAATGAGGTTGTAAACAATGATATTTAATAAACTATACAACATAAAAATAAACTATTCGTAAATTCTGGACCCAAATAACGTATACTATGGGGTACAAATATAATATTAAATTTGGAAACTTTGGAAAACTTAATGTAGTTACCAATTTTCTAAACCAAAACATTTTGAGGTTAAAAATGTTATTTACTTAATAACTTAAGTAAAGACGAATGGCTTCTGCTCTACCGACTCACGCGCACTCACATTAATAAAGGCAAGAACTACCTCTTGTGCACTCTGTGGCCTGTCAGTTTCCGGATCCTGTTCTGGCATCTCGGCCATTATTTCCTGTATCAGTATGATTTTAGTTGGAAAACTTCGGAAAACGGATAAAAATGACCCTGTAGTACTTAACCCGCGGGTAAATTCAAGTTTATTTGTTATCGTTCGTCTGAAGGGCTTAATTCCACATTTCGAACGACATATCTCTTTTCTTGTTTTTATCTTTACTGATCACTTATCCAGATTATGCAGCAAGTCAGGCATGTTTGCAGATGCCTGTAGATGATTCAAAATCAAAAACAGAATACAGGGTAGTTGCAACAGTATTCCAAAAGTATTAGTTGAGAGAGCTGTGTCCTCTGCAGACTAGGTACTGTATATCAGCACTGCGCAAATTTATTTTATGAGTTAGTTTAGGTATTACATTATAATTGATTAGTTAACTACCCTATTTTCAAGTTTACTAACTATCATGTTTTGACAACACATCTTGAATTTGATTTGAAAGAGCGGCGCCACCTAACACAGGCTTATATGCTTACCGGGTGGCTTCATTACTTTAGATTATAGACAAATGTATCTTGTTCTTTTTAATAATAAATTCGAATTGTAAGAATCTATGTATGTTGACCATATCATGAAGATATGTTTGTCAGTTTGTGAATTCGATTGAAAATATGCCTACTCTTTCTATTGTTCTTGAGACTCGACTTAATTATTCTGCTCTATTGGCTGGAAATATATGATGACCTTACCTTCTTCTGCTTCTCGATCCTCCTCTGCTCTCCCAGGATCTCCTCTTCCTCCCGTTTGACTTTCTCCCTCTCTTCTGCGCTCATTCTGGGTGCCTCCTGTTTCACTTCTTTGACCTGTTCTCGTTCTTGGACAGCCTCAACTCCGTTTTCAGTAACCTCAGTTCTTTGAGTGTCTTCCTTGGCTTCTTGAGTTTCTTCTTTGATTTCTTCTGTTACTTCTTCGATTGTGGTTTCAGAGTCCTCGTTTGCTTCTGTAAGTTTGGCTTGTTGAGAACTTGGAAAAATTATATCATTGGTAATATTTCCAATGATATAATTTTATAATTATTGTATGTAATTAGGTATTGGGCAGGAGGTATGTAGTTATGTTGCTTGAATGCACCGCCTACAATTTTCTGCTTTGCCCTAAATTTTACTGGTAGAGAATGCCCCATGGTATTGTCTGCCTTTTGTACTTAAAGTTTTTCTTTTGTGCAATAAAGTTTAAATAAATAAATAAATATTTTTTGTGGGCATATATTTGTGGTGTACCAAATATTTATCCCAGTTATTTAATTTTGCCTCTGTATTGAGTTGTATTATTATACAACTCAAGTTTATTCGAAATCTTTTCCGGATGCTTTGGTGAAGAACCTAGTAGGTCAAGTTTGTTATAAACCTTAACGTTCTGTAATAATTTCAGAGAAAAACTTAACGAAATGAACTGTTGGGAAATGATTCCATTTGGGACATAAAAATCCAGAGGCCGATTCCGCCAGGTTAAACATAAAACATTTTCTTTGCGCTCTGATCAAAGGTACAATAAAAAATATTGGTGTACTCACATTAAAAGTAATGAAACATTACTTGTTTCATAAATTTATAGGCATGAAGAAGTTACCTTCGATCATCTCTGTAGATTCAATTGCCATCTGAGATTTCGTCGCGGACTGGTGCGATTGGGATTCCTGCAAATAAGAAACAGTTAATCTTGCCTACTATAACAAAGACCAAATACTGGAAGACGGAATAATAATACACAAGAAAAATGGTGGAAATCAGATTTCTTTTGAGAGCGTAGGTTCGTATTCGTATCCTACCGGCTGCGCCATATTTAAGATTAGGTATTGGAATGCGTGAATCAAACACCAGTTCGAGATAAAGACATTGTTATCACAATCTACCCATAACACTGGCTCGAATCTGTGGGGGCCATATACCTAACCGGCTTGTATGGGGAAAGAATGTTCTCGAGAATATTTCTCATACAAAATAACGTTTTCGAGAACGGCACATTTCTAGTGGTCTATCTCTCAAGGTCATGCATGGTCTAGATCACACCTGAACAAGAAATAATGATCATTCTTCTGAAAAATATGTCAGAGTCTACCGGCATTTCACAAGAGGAGACCAATGTTGAGAAGAAACGCCGAACGAAACTCAACAGCCAGTAATTTTTTTAACAAAATATACTTAACTATTACCTACCTTAAAAATGTAAGCTGGCTTTGTGCTTGTGCTCAACCACTCACCTGTTGGGTTATCTGGCACAGCTGACGAGTCACCAGCTCCAGGGTCTGCTGAATGACGCCAGGAAGCTGCGCAAGCGCGGCGAGCTGCGCGCGCATCTGGGCCAGCTGCTGCTCTAATGGGGCGTTGGGATCTGAAAGAAAAAGGTTTTTTACTTTTATTTGAATCGAAAAGGAAGCCTTGGGGTCTTGTAAGTGTTTAAAAAAACCGGCCAAGTGCGAGTCTGACTCGCGCACCGAGGGTTCCGTACAAACACTTATCCTATCTTATCTGTATTAAGTTATTTAGCACCTGGTATATATGGCGCCGAATACAAATGAGCTGCAAAGTTAACGCAACCGATCATGATCAATATTTATTTTATTCTGTAATTTAGTATTTTTTGCAACAGAAATACTTCATCTGTGAAAATTTCAACGGTCTAACTATCACGATTCATGAGATACAGCCTGGTGACAGACGGAACGGACTATATGGTGCGGCGGTATGGTACGGCCAACAGAGGATAAGGAGGCTTTACGTCACGAGTTTGCGACCTCTAAACCGCACCTGAAATGGGAACGATCCTCAGCTCCATACAATATGCCATACACCAAATGGCTTTAGATTTTGATATCTAGAGGGTTGATGAAACGAAGAGAGAGAATGAGTGAAAAAAACTATCGTAAGACGTCTTTAATAATTATAAAAGCGGTTAACACGTAAAAATTGACAGGAATAGCTGGACATTGTTTCAAACTTAAATGGAGTTCTTCATCAAACCCGTGCGTCGCGTAGCAGCACGGGCATCTGTCCCTGATGAAGAGCTCCATATAATTTCGAAACATGTCGGGCCGTTCCTGACAATTTACTTGAGTTTAAACCGTTGTTTTAATTATTAGAGTGAAATGAGTCTTTATTGTTTGACAGATTTAATTGGGTTAACAATTAGGTACAACATTTTGCAGTTGATTGATTGAGATACCAACGACGTCGATAAATGATATAAAAACAATATTATTTATCACTTACCAACCATGCCTTCAACGTTCTTCATCAGCTGCTCAGCTATCCTGTTCTCCATGTCTTTCTCACTATTGCTGGTTGTCACTGGCTCTTCCAATACCTTAGGTTCTTCTACCGCTTTCTCTTCTTGTACTTCTTGAATCTCTGGTTCGTTTTCGGGTTCTGGAACCGGTTCTTCTACTGGTTCAGGAGGTAACGGAATGCCTGGAAAAAGAGAGTAATCAAGATCTATACTTCTTTTTATTAAAGCAGTAACGTCTGCTAACGCAAACCAAATGTTTACAACGAAGTGAATGATGGTGCCGATTATAAAGTCTAAATCTTTACGGTAGATGGCGCTACGATGCCACCCTAAGGTATGTAGAAGCAATTGGTTAGAAAATTCAACGGCTCTGGCATCAGTGGTCCAGTTGGCAAGACGAACCGTTAATCAATTATCGCAACAATGTAAACAAGAGCTATAATATTATTTAAGGAAAATTACGTTCGTCCTTTTATCAAGCCAATGGCTAGACTGATTTCAAAAATGTTCTCTGTATGAGTATAAGCACGGAATTACTTAGTAAGTACTTATACTAATGGACATGCACACCCCCGCTCCGAATAGAGCTACCTCACCCCGCAAGGGCGCCGAGTTAGAATCGTATTGGCAGCGCAGGATATTTTGAAAGGGCTGTGCATAGGTGGGCATTTACTAGTTAAATAGTAATGGCGTTGGTGGTTGTAATGATGATGATAGTGGTGACTGGTGGTGATGATGATGAAAATTATAATGGTCGAACACTGACTATAAGATATTAAAATAACCACAGTTAAACTACCCAACTATAGTCCAATCATCCAACTATAGGTCCAAAACAAAACTCGTTTATTTTTATCAAAATCCATATTCTATCAGTGATTTTATACGTTTTTATTTAAGTTTGTTTAATTATGTTGTTCACTTAAGAGTTTATTCGTTAAAGTTGTCATAACTCATAATATTAACGAGTAATTTTCGGATTAAATTGGACCATAGTTGCGTGGACTGGTCTATAGTTGGGTAGTTTTACGGTAACCATTTGTTGTCATACTGGTAAATACAGTATTAACTAACCTGTTTCTTCCAAATCCGGAACCTCGCTCTCCGGCAGCGTGTCCAAGGCCTCAAGGAACTGTGGACTCTCTTCTGGCACCAATATAGGGGTCTCGGGCTCTATGGGGGGCAGAGGGGGCTCGTTCTGCGCTCTTTCCTCCCACGGCAGGGGGCCGGTGTTGAAGTCCTGTGGTGGTGGGGGTGGTGGTGGCGTTATATTCATATGGGAATGAGTATGGAACGAGATTTGAAGAGTGACTTTTAGGCACTAAAAAGCGTGAATTAGTTAGTGCTTGGCAGACGTTTAAAAAAAGCTTTTGCTACAATTGCTACTATTATTTCTATATGTATAATATTATAAGACTCAGAGTTATGCCGACAATTTTAAGTTTTCAGAGGACGAAATTAAAATCTTGAAACTAATAGACTACATAGTATAAAACAAAGTCGCTGTCTGTCTGTCCCAATGTATGCTTAGAGCTTTAAAACCGCATCAATATCCGTTGCGTAGTTTTAAAGATCTAAGCATACATAGGGACCGACAGACAGGAATCGACTTTGTTTTATGCTATGTGGTGATAGTGATACATAGGTACAGGTAACAAATATTAACTTGTATAAATATTAATAATTATATTTAATAGTATTACAATATAATAGTATTTTAATTTTAATAGTATAACATCAGAAATGTTAATGTTATTGGCTTACCTGTTAACAATAATAATAAAGGGAAATTCTACGCTAATGGGGCCGAAAATGCGGACAATGCACAAATGCAGGGGAAAACGGGTGATAAACGAGTGCAAAATAGGTAATACGGTCTCATGATAACGTTATTATTGGACTCTATAACGCCCGGGCAACGACCAGCGGCAGGCGGTAGGGGCTAGCGGCGGACATAGGAGGTAACGGAAGGTCCAAGCGCGGTGCAGTGCTACCAAAAAGAGGAGAAATTAAAAAGCGGCAATACCTGTGGCAATACTGTAGTGTCCTCCCTGTTTTCTTAGATTGATTAGAAAGGGACGACACTACAGTATTGCCACTTATTAATTTCTACTCTTTTTGGTCAGACTGTACCTCTGTCCGCCGTCTTATATGGCCGCTCACCGCTGCCGCCGACGTTGTGGCCGAGGCGTAACGTTATCGTTGCCATATTAATATTATAGTGGACACTTCCACAGTGTTATTCGCTTATTCACACTCGGTGATGCGCCACGAAAAACGTCCCAATCCCTTGGACTTATACTTCAATACAGGGCCGGCTGTAGCCATACGGGCGCCCCGGGCGAGTCATTCATTATGTGGGGCTCTAGACTTCGTTACAGAAACGCCTTTTAGGAGCCAGCGCCACGGGTGGCCCGAGTCGACTAATCCTAAAGCCGCCACTGCTTGAATCTAGACTATGTAGAGGCAATATTTTTTAGGTATGCAATTGTCAGTCATTAGTCCAAGGAAGCGTTACGTTCGCACATCTTTGAATGTAAATGAGATAATAACAACATTATGGAGTTTTACTTTATTCCTAGTAGTTTTTGTCTAAATGTAAGTCACAAATTCTCGACTCCACATTAAGGGTGCATAAAAGTAGGTACATTTTAACAGATTTTTAGTTCGACACCTATTTATTTGGATAAGCAAGAGTTCAATGGCCTATTTTACTTTGTTTATTTTTATATCATGTTATAAGTCGAACAAACAAAACAAAAAATAAGACAAATAAAATATAAAAACAGAACTACGTTACACCGCTGAAAGAGATAGAACAGTTAGCATATTTAACCACGTTTCTGGTATCATATCTACGAGTATATCTATGTCCATCCATAAGTCACATTTTCTCAGTACCTACCCTACTTCTACATCAGTGAGATACATATTTTAGCCAATCATATTTTATGCTTGTTATAAAACAATTTTAAATGTATTATATCGGTTGTATTCATTATGTGAGCCTTCCTGACGTTTCGGCAACTATTACAGTTACCGTTGTCAAAGGTTTAAAGGATCGAACACACCGCTGCTCAAAAAACGGTTACGATTACGCAGTGTTTTTTATTGCGATTGGCCTCAGTATCACCTGATAAGCGACTACGAGGTACACGTGTGCGCCGCGACGATCCTCTACCGCGCCGGTACTTTATATAAAGTACAGGTTACATTATTTGTATGCGCATAAATACAAAGTACACAAGGCCACGCCGATTTCACGCCGACGCGGCGTACACTGCGGCGTCGGTACAAAACCGGCGCGGCGCACACGTCTACTACGGGGTCGAGGATGTAGTTAACTGGTATATTTTAATGACATAGGGGGCAAAACAGCAAACGGATCGCCTAAAGGAAAGCGATTACCGTCGCCCATACGTATAGACACCTGCAACACCAGAGGAGTCACAAGTGCGTTGTCGGCCGCACAGGTGGGAGTACGCTCTTTTCTTGAAGGTTTAAAGGTTGTATCGGTCCGGAAATAGGTACAAGCGACAATTCATTTTACAATGCAGTCGCGCGAGGCAGGAAATTTCCATGAAATTTCTAGGAGAATGCACAGTTGTGGACTGCCGGAGACGGAACTACGTCGTGTTCACTCTAACATATAACTGCGTCCTGTAGGTTTGCCGACGCTTGGCAAGCGTGTGGACGCGGCATAAGTGGTGACGATGAAAGAATTGTCGCGAAGAATGATGGCGGAAAGATGCGGCAGGGATAAATCCGAATAATTCCTCGGAGCACTCCCCGTTATATGAGCGATAAATAATGAAGAGAGAGGCTACATCTTTACGTAATAGCAATAGCCTATTCACTCATGTCTCATTGAAGAGACACAAACACTTTTGCTCAAAGTTAAATGTATAAAATTGCGAAAAAGCGTATTTGTATTTTGAGTATCGCACCCTCACCATGAGTTTGCACTGATCGTTTTCGATAGCGACTACGTAAATAAGTTGCATGGAGAAATGGCGCTCTACAAAGTAACCGCTATGGGGGATTCTCCATACAAATCTTTTACGCAGTTAACTCATGGTCAGGTGTGGAGAGTTGCGTTAAAACGTTACGGATACAACACGTCACCGTTTTTTGAGCAGCGGTGTAGTCGATACTTAAATAGTTTTATTTCAATATGTGACAGTCGCGGAAACCAAAGAAAATAATATTTTAAGGTGTTAAAATATATCTTATTCTAATTAGGTATTGGGTAGGATCCAAACGCATTCCCCATTTCATTATTAACACTTAGTTTATTATTAATTTGACAATATTGTTACTTTATTACAATTATTCCATTTGTAATTGCCTCACGCTGTTACCTGGGGCTTGTAATCGGGGGCTACTTTAGGTTTGGGCTGTTTTACTATTTTCACTTGGTATGGTGACTGAAAAAAAAGAAAACATGTTGTTAGTACCTTTAGAAAAAAATAATAGGGAAAGTTCCTATATACTTAATACGGGCATATCTAGACACGCGGCAGCGTGTCCAGCCAAGTTCACCGCAGGAACTGGCGAGCAGCAGCCGTGTGTTATATTACACGAACCGTTTGGAGCCACTTTTGACCCCTCAATAACTCCAAATCTATTCAACAGAAAAAAATGAAATTTGGCTTATGTATTTAGGTCCCTGAGAACAACTAGAACCACAAATTTCATAAATGTAGATGAAATAGTTATTGAGATATTGACGTCCAAAAAACGGCATTTTTATCACTGACTGACTGACTCACTAGTAATCAAAAACCTAACCCACTTCCAGGTGACCTAGAAAGATGAAATTTGGCATTCAGCTTGGTAATTGTGTGTGTACACATATAAAAATCAAAAACAGTGATATTTTTTAGTTTTATTATTATTATTATTTATGCTTGTTGCCTCAGAACTCCGTCATTTACTAACCGATTTGGAAAATTCTTTCTTTGTTTGTAAGATGGCACTCTCTCTCTCTCACACACACACCACACACACACACACACACACACACACACACACACACACACACACACACAGACAGAGAAGGTTAATAAATTGCCGTGGCGAGGATAGCGAAGCGCGGGAGCGCGGCGTGGCGAGGAGCGGTCCGGCCCCTCCCTCTACCCCGCGTCACTCTAGTCAAGACAGGTGGGGCGTCAATTCAAATTTCTGTACAAAAAGTAATGATATCCCATCAAAAACATAAATGTTAAATTAGAGCCAAGTTCTCGCATGCAACGTTGTCGACTTCGCCGACAAAAGAATTGAGATCTATATGGGCGCCAAGTTCTTTGCCCTAAATTTTTTAGATACAAGGACATGCGACATACTCAATGCATTTATTTTACTTGGGGTGTAATTCAATATCAAGATTTGACTTGGCTAGTTTTCACAAACTGACTTAATTTTATCAAAGTAACATAGTATTATTATCAAGCTAACAGTATAAGTAACAGGACGTACACTAACTTGCGTACATACCTTTACGAAAATAGGTTAATGATTAGACAAATGTAATATACATTTATATGTAAAAACTAGCCAAGTCCAGTCTTGATATTGAATTACACCCCAAGTAAAATAAATGCATTGAGTATGTCGCATGTCCTTGTATCTAAAAAATTTAGGGCAAAGAACTTGGCGCCCATATAGATCTCAATTCTTTTGTCGGCGAAGTCGACAACGTTGCATGCGAGAACTTGGCTCTAATTTAACATTTATGTTTTTGATGGGTAATGTGTTCAGTTATAGTATCCGATCATGGAAATCGTACGGCATAATTATTTTGTTTAATAGTGTTTTTGATTACGTGTAATCCTTTTTTCAAAAGTCCAACCAAGCAGCAATGTACGTAGTCCAACAAATGAACGCTGACATGGTATGTCATGACGTTTAGGTAGGTACGTTTATCAATGTGGATGCAAATACATTGCGTGTTCAATTATTTCGTATGAAAAACATATATTTTTATTTTCTAAAGATATCGATGTAAATAGGATCCCTGGGTCCGATACTAATCGTCATTCCAATATATGCCCGTATTAAATACCCACGCTGTATACTTATCTACCTAAATAAAAAGGTATAGTTATTTAATATTTAAAAATGTGTGCATAGAAAACTTCCCTGAACTTTAAACATGTTAAAATACACATGAAACCGGTTTACTCACGTCGTTTAAGACGAATATTGCCCGACTTGTTTCAAATTGGTTCGCGATTCACTATCAGGAGCGCCGATCAGTCGCGGCGCCGGCGGCGGCTAATCGAACACTCAATCAATATTCGACTTAAACGTCGTGAGTAAAAACATTTAAATATTGATATTAAGAATTGTATAACTTAAATTCAAAATTGAATTGAAAATTTAAACCACCCCCCATTGAAGTAGCTGGTCATCATGAGACCCTCATGAACATAACTAAGACATTTTAAATGCTTAGCCTATATATTTTCAAATATCTTAGTCACTTGTTCCATTTAAAGCAGAATATCTCATAAACTACTGGTCCTATTTCCACCAAACAGAGCTAAGAACCATCTCGCACTTATTTAAATTGCTCCATCCGTTTTGGAGCTACGATGCCACAGACAGGTACACAGATACAGATGTTATATCTTTAGTATAATATAATTAAGTACTTAATTTAAATAAATAAAAAATGCGTAATATTATAAAATTGTAAACATAAAAACAAAGATTCGTTTCGCTAACTCGTCAATAAATCGAATTTTTTTTTAAATTAGATCATATTTATGGAACACAGACAGAAAACTAATTCGAAAAAGTAGCATCCATTGCACTAATAAAAACACCTATGCACGGACTCATAAAAAGATAATATATTTTTAACCGCTTAAATAAAATAACTAATTATAATTTTAATATCTCCTACTTAAATAAAATAATTGAATTAAAAATAAATCACCTTTTAACAAACGCACACACTGACACTACCGACAAGACTGAATTAAAAAAAAAACTTCAACAATTCAATCAGTTGCCAAAATAATTACCTTATTGAATGGATGCCAAGGTTATATTAGCCATCACCATCAAGATCATACAGGTCACTATGTCAATAGTCAATAAGGAAATAATAATAAATGTCTGCAGTAAATAGTGCATGACTTGAAATGGGACAACCCTGACTCCCTGCCAATATCCACACTAACACATTTATAGCTCCGCGCGTACTATTTAATCAAGTTAAATTTGCGCCTAATATCTATGGTGTCGCATACAAATGGGGCGCAAACTTAAATTGGCTGGACTGTTTGTGAACGCCTAAACGAGTGTGTGTGCGTGTGAGAAATTCAGGGTTGACACCGTAATTGAGTGATATTATGATTTATCGATTACAACATAGTGGGCTTTTTTTTGTTTCGTTATCCTAGGTAATTAGTTCAAGGTCAAATGTTCATTGGCTTTAGGGACAATTTCAGCAACTAAATTGTGGTTTAACTATGTGCAATTTTGAACGGGACGTGAATAATGCCCTAAGTCTCGTAATACAATGGCTTAAAATAAATAATTTGAAAATTAATATTTGCAAAACGAACCTCATCCAATTTCAGTCATGTAGAGCCAACCTACATAAGTTTGCTAATATTAGCTATGAAGGCCAATCTGTTAGTGAAATTGACAGCACAAAATTTCTGGGACTAACTTTAGATAAACACCTGAATTGGAAAGAACACGTAGACGTTCTATGTATTAAAATTAATAAATTTATATATGCACTGGCTAGGACAATACGTGTAGCGTCTCGGGAGGCTGCTCTCACTGCATACCATGCCTACGTGTCATCTACACTACGGTATGGCCTTCTACTCTGGGGTAATTCTGTGGACGCTGATCGTGCGTTTAAGGCTCAGAAAAAATGTATTAGAACATTGTGTGGAGACATATGGAGTCGTGTAAGCCCCTATTTAAAAAGTTACGCATTTTACCGCTCCCGAGTTTATATATAAAGGAAGTTTGTATATTTGTCAAAGAAAATCTAAAATTGTTCAAAACAAACGCTGACGTGTTCAATTTACGCACTAGAGGGGCACAAAATCTGTATCTTCCTAAAGCCCGCCTCTCACTTTTTAAAAGAAATGCTTTCCACTCGGCGATTAAAATCTATAATAAATTACCAGAATATCTAAAGCAGTGTGACATACGGGAATTTAAGAGAAAAATCAATATTTTTTTAATGTTTCATTGTTATTACTCAGTTCAAGAGTACTTGACTGACTTGACGGATTAATTTTTCTTTACTTTATTTTTTCTATTTTAATGTAATGTATTATCCTATTCTGACATGTTAGCGATTTTAATTTGGGTTTTTATGCTGTAAGTTAATTTGAGTTTTTTTTTTTTATTTCATTGTTTTAATATATATTTAGTGCTGTAATTTAATCTAGTTGACATTCTTGTTTTTTTTTTGTTAGCGTACCTACATTTTATTCTACGTGATTATTTGTTGTTCCTAGTCATATTCATATGTTGTATTTACTAGTATATAAGGACTTATAAAATTTACACGTCGCGTCAGCGGCCAAATATGTGCAACTTTTTTTCTATATTTAAGACCATTTATGTACGTATACCATATTTGAGTAAATAAAGCTTATTCATTCATTCATTCATTCATTCATTCATTCATGGGTATATTACAAATATTAATAAATACAATATGCCGCCAATGTCAAGTAATTTTCGTATATATTTATTAAAGCCAAACCTATCCACCGTGATGAATGACGAGTTTTTTTTTCAATTAGATTCATTGTTTATATCAGAAGAATAACGAAGGATTCCGATAAAAAATGTTATGCATTTGGTGGACATACCTACCCCATCCAATATTTTATATAATGTAAATGTACATATGATTGCCACTTGTTAGGCTTAAACAGAGATAAAACAAGTGAAGACTACTTAACTATGCCCCGCGCGGCGAACGACTATCCCTATGACACCTGTCATCTCAGTAAATTTTTCCGATTATAGGTTATAAAATGTACTGAGATGACAGGTGTCATAGGGATCATCGTTCGCCGCGCGGGGTATCTAGAGAAGACTTACTAAATTAGAGCAGACTTACCTCTGCTACTTCTTCGTCAGCTGTCCATCCCTGATATCCGAACTTGGCTTTGGGCACGGGCCGCGCTGGCTTCTGCAGGAACTTGGTCCATTTCCTCTCATCCTTCTTCTTATCCTCCTGAGTCTTCATAAACTCCTCATTCAGAGCTTTCAGGACTTCAGAGTCCTTCAAAGATTCTACTATCGGCTTTATTTTCTTGAAGTCGACACTGGAATCATCATCGTCTCGATGCATATGCGATTTTAGTACTCGCGTGAGCCTGTCGCCATTTTGTGTGTCGCCATTTTGTTTGTGTCGTCCATTTTGTTTTAGTGTCCGGCATTTGTGTGAAAGAAAAGGTTGGTTTTAGTTTTTTGTTTCATTTTCGCAACGATTAGTATTAAATTGTATATTGCATTTTATTTCACTGATTGAATGGATTTTATGTTTTGTAAACAAATGTGATTTCGGTACTTACAGCTGAAATGTTTGTCGAGATGGATGCACGACGTGAACTAGGTATGGACTAGCGTACTATATGCTATATATGTAATGTATAATGAAAATTTCAAGATATTTTATGAAAACGTAATAGGGCCATTTTTTGTTGAACACCTCACTTTTTTCAGAGTTTGGATATTTTAGTTATTTTCTACTCAGAGTCACGAGCTCTTGCAATCTAATTACAAAAAAATGACCAAAATGTTCATAATTTTTCTCCATTCCGTTACCGCTATAATAGGTTGTATGGAAATGGTAACGGAATGGAACGTAAAAATATTGCGACACTTTTTTTCTCCAAATTAGATCGAAAGAGCTCGGGATTGAAGCGAGTGTTGCTTATTAAATGTGTGTGATCTATGTTAGGCGGCGAAAGCGATGTATCTAATGCATGTTGTTTAAAGAAGTAAGTAAAAAAAACACCTAGATGTTGCTATTTTTTATGAAAATAAGGTATGACACTGGATGGCTGGTGAGAATTTCTACGTCATTGATTAGTTACCGCTTTATGATAACAAAATAATTATAAGAAAAAAAAAATTAATTAATTAATAAAAATTATAAGGAAAAAAGTCATTGCCGCCAGTCGCACAAAAAATAATAACTGCATTTATGCATTACGATTGTCATGTTCTTTGACCAAGTTTTATTTTGTCGTAACAATTGTTTAAAAACACTTACAGTTTTATAAGATTCATACGGGTAACAAGGGAATCGGGGAGTATTATGATATACCGTACAGCCCCGTAACTTCGCCTGGGATACCTAACATCGCCTAGACTACTACAAACTAAAAGTATTAAATAGAAAGTGCTCTTTATGCATGGTGATATTCTCGCATCAACTGTAGCTAATTTAAAAACTAGGCGGGAATTTAAACTTTTATAAAAATAGGCGATGTTAGGTATCCCAGGCGAAGTTACGAGGCTGTACGGTACCATGGCAATACAAAAACGGATTGACAGAACTAATCCATGGCCATAAAAAAAAAGTAATAACAACTAAGCAACCAATCATAGTAGCGTGATGACGTCAAAAGTCTCGCCTGTCATTCCGGAGTGCCATACCTTATTTTCTTATACCATGATGAAAATGATAATTTGTAAAATTATTCTAATAATTTGTTTTTATTTAAAATGGCTGGCGATATTGTAAGACACGGATGACATGTCACAATAATATGTTAATTCACATAAGAAAATTATTAATTACAAGATCCTAAGCAACTTGTACTGAAATAGACTTAGAGCTAAAAATTTTGACCTAATATGAAACTGGATAAAATCGGACATAGTTTCAGTAAAATTAAAATATACAGCGAATGTATTGACACAATATTTAAATTAGTCCACCATACACATTTTTTTATACATATTCAGCTAAAAAGTTTGAATAAGTAAAAATCTCGGGCTCCTTTTTCGCTCAAAGACTGAGCCTCGCCATTCAAAGAGGAATCCCGGCGAGCGTGCTGGGGACGATGCCTCAGACGGCCTCAGTACTGGGGGATTCTTTTTAATTAAGTTTTAATAAGTAAATGAATATGTACCTATACTAGTATACCCATACCTATGTATTAGTAGGTATTAATCTCTTCTTTTGGCATATTATATCTATTTTCTCTTGCTATTTCATTTCCCATCTTACGTATGTAGTTACAACAGGGTAGGTACGTAAAAATTTATAACGACATTTTTTTTTGTCGATCATTTAAAAAAAATATTTTTGAAAACCCATAGCGTTGAAAAATTTAAGAGCTTCAGTTTGTAGATATTGAAACGACTATAAAAAAAAACATTATTCAATTGTTTTCAATAAACTTGACGTACCCTATGCGTTCAAAGTGACACGTCCTATACTACGCGAGCTGACCAAATCTACGCTTGTCTAAGTTTTCTAACGAAACTCCACAGTTATACATGGTAACCTAAAAAAAAATTAAAAAGTATATTCACCCCATGACATGAGCTTCGCGTAGCATCTCCGACTCTCCTGATATAAGTTCTGCGATCTTCTCTTCTGTCATACCCGGCTTGCCGAGTTCTTCTGTAAGCAAATACTGGTCTTTAATTTATTTTTATCTTTGGTAAAGACATTATTTATAATGAGTAAGAAAGCACTAAAAACTAAACTAAGATTAAAATATATTCATAAAACTAAGACCCCTCGGTAGGGTGCCCATGACGCTGGCAGCATTCACACGCTGTATGGCTATGGAAAGCCTTTCCGCGATAAAGCTGCCAGCGCGTGGGTCCCCTGTTGTCTCCCTCAGGCGATTTTAATATTAGTTATTTCGATGTAATTACGCTATCAGTTATGGAGGCACATTTTTGTATGACATTGGTCATAACTGATTGCAAGTAAATAAGTATTCAAATGTACCGTCCATTAGAGATCAGCAACTGTCAAGAAAATATATCATGTCACGACAGTTGCCAAGGCAACGGATCAGAAATTTAAATACTAATGACTTTTCGCGGGTTATTCCATATTTATTTACTTGTCTTGTAATTCCATCATAGTGTTTCTTTTGACCCTCAATCAGAATAAACTATCCTCAAAATTTTCCACCTCTAACTTATATTTTTACGTGTTACGGATTCTACTTACTGGTTACTTCTCTGTCCACCACTGATTCTTCTAGACCATCCACAATCCCTTGATGTGTGCCCATGATCTCTCCATTGGCTGTCACAAACGCTTTGCCTGGGTCAACTGTAGGCGTTGGATCCTAGAAATCAAATTTTTATGTTATTTTTTTTAGCTAGCTTTTTTCTTATAATACTGAAGTTCACCGCTCTTATTTTATTACATAAATAGATATTTGTATAGAATCTTTTTATCGATTCATATTTTTTTATGTGGTAATACCACATTTTTATTTAGATCGCATTCAATTTTTCTTTCTTAATTTACCTTTGTGTCATCATTTATAAAAATAAAAATGTGGTATTACCACATAAAAAAAATATGAATCGATAAAAAGATTCTATACAAATATTTAGAACAGCGCCATCTCTCTCGCAGTCTTCGCACTTGCTGTAAAGCAATGGGGATTGGGGATCGTGCGTGTAAAACGCACATCCTTGGGTATGGCTAATGCGCATAAAGCATTTCAAAAAACATATATGACACAGAGGGCGCTCCAGTAGCGTAAAGAATTAAGGGATGAAAGATTTCGTGCGATTGACGTAGCGGTCGGATAGCTCAGTTGGAAGAGCAATGCGCCGGAAACGCAGAGGTCGCGGGTTCAAATCCCGCTTCGATTGCAGTAGATCGCATTCAATTTTTCTTTCTTAATTTACCTTTGTGTCATTATTTATACATAAATAGAGTTCAACTCAAAATAGGAAGCAAGTGTGTGGATACAATGGTACTTGTTTTTGTATATAATACATATCGTCATTCCTTTTCCCCAAAAGGGTTGGTGAGACTATCACCATGCGTCCAAATGACCCAATAACGTATGTGACTCAGACTTAGGCTTTATAATTGTAACTGTACCATATCTTACCGGTATTCTAACTTCTGTGACTCTCTGTGCATGAGGAGCATCCTCAGGGTTGAAAGCAACGGGTCTGTATCCTTCCAAGACCACTGTCTCTACTGAGTCATCCATTTTACTTCCAGCAACTTCAGTCACTGAATTAGCCACGTTATTCTCTACTTCAACAGTAAAAGTGGCTGATTTTCCGTTAAGAGTGACTTTTTTAATACCTTCCTCGGAGTTCGCTCTGTTTTCAACGATTTTGTTTATGTTTTCTGTGTTTTGGACGATTTGTCTTTCAATGTTGACTTCGTCAAGTTTTTCTGTATATACTTTAGAGTCTATGACTTTGGAATATCCGTTATAAACAACGGGGGTATTGACTTTGTCAATACCAACTTCTTCTTTGTATTCTTCTATTGATTTGATTGTTTCGTCTATGGCAGAGGCTAGAAGTGATGTCTTTCTCTCGATTTCTTTTATCTCCTCCTAATTGCACAAAATAAGTTATATTAGCCAACAACAATTATCAATTAGTTTACATAAATAAAAAAAAACATTCAATCATTCTATATCAGATAAGGTAACTGCCCCAATTTTTTACATAATCATTCCAGAGTTAATACCCTGTTTATTTATTATCTATTACTATAAATCAAGGTTGAAGATGCACTAGGACAGTTACCTTATATAATGCCATTGATGGTTATGGAATTAAGTACATAGTGGAAAATAAGTAGCGATATGACTAAAAATTATATCACCTAATCCTGGAATGAAAAACAAAATTAAACTGGATGACAGGCGGAGATGCTGGCCTAACATACAACTAATTTGAACACTAACCTTGTAAAATACATATCGTATATCACCCCCTTTCAAGCCTGGTTTAGTGAATTTCGGCGGAGAACTTTTGTCTTCAGGCGGAGTTGGCAATGGTGTCTCATACACAATCTCTTCAACGATATCAGTTTCAATATGCGGGACCAAATTTTTCTTAACTATATGGGGGTCTTCATCCTCAGGGCTTGGAGATCGAGGGATGGGTGGGCCTGTGATTTTGGGTAGAGGAATCTCAAGACGGAAGACATACTCATCAGTTAGAGGAGTAGGAGGAACGGTAGAGGGGGTAGGGGTACTTATCGTGCTTTTGACTGACGATTGTGAGTCAGATTTCTTGATTTGAGGAGTCAGATCAAGAGTAAGTTCCTTTTTCATCTGTTCAGTAGACTTAGCAATGAAGGTTGATTCTTGTACGACTTCTGAACTTTGCACTGAACTTTCAGATATATATGTTCGATATTTGTTTTCGGATTCAGATATGTGCACAGATTTCTTGATATTAACTTCGATTTCCTGATTAATTTCAATATTTTCGTCGACCTCTGTTATTTCTTCTTTGGTCAGTTTTAATTGAGCGTATTCGTCTTTAACTGCCATGCTTTTATCGGAATCGGTAATTGCAGTAGATTCTTTAATCATTGCTATTTCTTCTGTGACTTTGACATCTTCAACCTTTACATCCTGTACTGCAACAACTTCATCTTTAATAGAAAAGTTTTTTTCTTTTAATTCCACGATTGGTTGTACTGTTTCAACTATTTGAACTTGAGCAATTTCTTTTTTACTTTCTGCTTCTATGAAAGACTTCTGCACATCTATTTCTTGTACAATATTTTTATTTTCTTGAATTATTACTTCCTCACTTTTAGTACTTGAAATCAGCTTTTCTTTCATTATGGACAAATCTTCTTCAAATTTGGCAGAAATTTGCTCGGATATCTCAATTGTTTGCTCTTCTTCGGAAATTTGTAGATTGTGTACTTCTTTTAGCTCTTCTATATCTTGCACAATTTCCGTGGATTCTTCTGTCACGACCTCTAATTCGGAAATATATTCAGAGCTTTGGATTTCTTCAATATCCATTTTATTCTCTATTTGAACAGTAACTGCTTTTTCTACAATATCCTCATGTAATTCCACAATAGGTTGTACTGTTTCAACTACTTCAACTTCAGCAACTTCTTTTGTAGTTTCAATCTCAATGGAAGACTTTTGTACATCAATTTCTTGAACCACATCCTTTTTCTCTTGAATGATCACTTCCTCAGTCTTAGCACTAGACATTTTATGGGACTCTACAATTCCCGCTACTTCTTGTTTGGCTTGTGATTCCACAGCCACGCGTTCTGTGATCATAGCTTCATTAGCTTCACGAGCTACATTTGTTTTTTCAATACTTTCTACTGAAGCACTTTCCGATATTTCAGCAATTTCCTCCAAAAAGTTTTTATTTGTATACACATGAGCTTCAACTATAGCTATATATGTATTCTTATCATCTTTGCTCTTTAAATCGCGTGTCTCGTGTTTGGATTCTTTTTTAACTTCCTTGCTCTCGTGCCAAGTCTCCTTTTTCATTTCTATGGATTCGGAGACATGGCTAGTAGTTTTAATTTCAGTTATATCTTTCTTAACTTCGTCTTCTATTCTGCTCCTACTTCTAGACCTTCTTTCACGTTGCATTATAATTTCTTCCTCAAGACCAGCTTTAGTTTGGAATTCGGTTATAACTCCACCCATTTTACTAATCAACTCTTCTGACATTTTTTCACTTAATTGTGACATTTCGGCACCAGACAACATTCTTTTTTCTTTTTCATAATCTAATTCAATTTTTATATCTGCATAATCGATATATTCTTGTCTTCTCTTTTCCTTTATCTCATCATAGGTCATATCAGCAATTATTTCAACTTTCTGATTGGAGATTTCCTTTTCTTCCGTTGTTATGTTCTTATGATCAACTTGGGACTCTTTCACTTTCACTACGCTCTCAGCTGCAACATCACGATTAACTTGTGTGACTTCTGTAACATCTTTCCTAACCTGTTTTGTTTCCAATGGCTGAGATAACACGGGTTCAGCTAAAATAAATCTGGACAAAGCTACCATTACATCTGTCAAATGTATGAAGAAAGTTTTAAGCAACAGATCATAATGATAATTTGATTGTGCTGTACCTCTAATATGCGGTATAGTTTGAAGGCCAATTGTGTACGCTCTCTGCTCAGCTAGTAACTTAGCAGTAGTATACTTAGCCTCTTTAGATTTGGTTTCATCAGACTTTTGTGTACTCTCAGTAGTTTTTGTAATTGTTTCGTTCTTGAATTCAGATTTTTGTTTTTCGTGAACCGATTCCACTTCTTTAACATCTTTTTGATCGGAAAATAGTTTTGATTGCTTTTTCTCTATTTTGGTATCGTCTATAGACTTCTTTTCTACCTTAATATCAGCCATTTTAACAGTTTCTTCAAATATCTCTGACTTCTTTTTTACAGAACCTGTTTCTATATCATCTATGGACTTCTTTTCAATTTTTACATCAGCAACAACATCTTTATCATACATTTCTGACTTCCTCCTGACACTACCAGTTTCTATGTTATCAATAGTTTTCTTTTCAACTTTCACATCGGCTACTCTGACTTCTTTATCATACATTTCTGACTTTCTCCTGACGCTGCCACTTTCTATAGTTTCTTCGATCTCTTGTTGCATAAAAGCTTTACGTTCATCAACTACCACTTGTTTGTCATCCGTCTCAAATCTAGCTACTTCTCTACCAACGTTAACGTCACTCTTTCTAGTATGGGCATCAGTAGTTTTATCAATCATTGCAACCAGGTCATTTGCTTCTTGGGTAGATTGTTTTTTCATAGACGCTTTCACTTCAGACAAGCTAGTTTTTGATTCAGAAGTACGAGTACCACTACTAAGTTCAAGATCAATCTCCTTTTTAATTTCCGAAGCGATGGTGACAGCTTTCTCTATGCTTTCATCAACAATACTACTCGCAGTCATTTCTATTTTATCTAAATCAATCTCCTT
This sequence comes from Apotomis capreana, assembly GCA_947623375.1. Classification (NCBI taxonomy): domain Eukaryota; kingdom Metazoa; phylum Arthropoda; class Insecta; order Lepidoptera; family Tortricidae; genus Apotomis; species Apotomis capreana. The sequence goes on from OX392523.1 coordinate 5,018,568, forward strand.
TTTCATTTTCTCCATAAACTTAATATCCTCCTTGTGTTCTTTGAACAATCTTTCTTCTACCGTGGTCACTTTTACTTCCTTAGTTACTTGGGCAATCTCTTCTTTGATCACTCTCTTTTCTACCGTCACCGTCGTCATCTCTTTCGTTTTCTTATTCCTAGATCCATCAGGGTCGTACTGTTCTGAAATCGGAAGCTTAAATCTACTTTTCCCGCCAAGAATCTCATCAAGTCCATCGAAGCCTTTAAGAAGCGCATCATCATCAAATCCACTGATCGGAGCATCATCAACTTTAGGGAATTCATCATGATAAGCAGGGTTAAGTATAATAGGGTCTTCTATAGGAGGGACTGGGGTAGGCTCAGTAGAAAAGGGTCTGTAAGGCTTATTGGGCGGTAAAAAAGGGGATTCGCTTGAAAACCTCACTTCACTAAGCGACCGTCTATCAAGATTGCCACGGGAGCCAGTTCGGGACCTACTGGTGGTCGTAAGGTCGTCTCTGAGGGGGGTTTCAGCGAACTCTTGTATTTGGAATACCTCAGTCGGATGCGAGGGCTGGTCGAAATCGTCCTGGTCTATCGGCTCGTACATCGGCTCGTAGTCGTCTATCGCCATGTCGTAGAGACCCCTGGAACAAAAAAAACATCGTTAAAGGAGCTGAGTGATGTGACACTGAGCTACTCATGTTTTGGTCCTCTCTTCCTTTAAATTTAGGTACAATGCTGACATTAGTTACTACGGATATAGAGCTGGACGAAACACCATGAAACCGAAGACGCGGACTCAGGACTGGACATTTACTGACTGGTTTACTGGACTGACTAGTTTAGTCTTTTTTATTGTTTTGTACTTGATATTTATGTAACTTTTAAGGGCCATATATGGGCCATAGTTGCCTGACAGTAAATAATTTGAATTTGAATATGTCGGAAGGCCCCGAGCATGGGCACAACAAGTTCTCTAGGGCCCCCTGTGGTCTAGGGGCCCCATAGCATTGATACTGCTGATATGGTAAGCTCCACTACAGTGAAAACGGACCCTAAGGTTGCCTGTTCACAGAGGCGGAGGGGAGCGGAGATGTGTAAAATGGAGCAATCACATTCCTTAGCTTTAAATGCTCTTCTTTCAGCCTTTACAAAGACGCAACCTGATTGGTTAATTTTCTCCGCTCCGCTTTCATAGGACAGCCTAAGATTGGGTTGAAAATGTAAATTATATCGGGCTGTTATTCGATCGTCAATCAAACGTCAGATCGCTATTAGACCTCAGCCATATCTCAGGTACACGGGTGTTGCCTGTAATAGGAGCAATAAATTGAAACATAGACTAACCTTCAAACTGGACAACATTTGTTAAGCAACTTCTGAAAATAACGTGTATCATTTAGATAATTTTGTAGAATAATGTTTAGACAAAAGAGCAATGTATCGCGAAATGTGCGATATTAGTAGAGTAACAGCTATGTCAATGTGGGACGGCGTACATTGAAAATACTATTTAATTTGTTTGAAATAATGAAATTGTACAAACTGACTTTTTTAAAAGTTGCTGAACAAATGTTGTTCAGTTTGAAGAGGAGAATCTATGTTTTAATTTATGCAGGCAACACTCTGTATTGCCTTTGAAGTGTCATTAAAACGCGATGAGCTCGTGACGTAAAAAATGCTGATCCTATGACAACTCCGAAATTTTTTAGCCAAATGTTTATTTGTCATAAAGCAATTTCTTCCTGAAACCCATAACATTTTTAGGGTTTTATAAACATCGTTTTAAATAACCTATTAGGTTAGGTTAGGTTTGTTTCATAATTATTCCGAAATATTAATAGTTTTGTCACGTTTTGGTATGAAAATGACTTCCGGACAAATGAAAATTTGGACTTACGATAGGTAACCCTGAACTGATGGCCAATTTGCGACAGTTTATCGGTATGAGACTAATTAAAATAAAATGTTATATACCAGGAAATAGTCACGCCTGTAGAACCTCGAAATCACAATAGCCAAAAGTGACACTTCGCTTATGTCTTCAGAACTCATCGTGAAACATATGAACCTGAAATTCCTTATAGTCAAACGCGTGGAGATGCCACGGGTGCCCACTTCTTTTATAGAAAAACACTTCACCGTATAGCTTCTGTTCATAGAATTTAAATTTCTTAGACAAATTTTTCCTCGGAAGTCATACAATTTTCAAAAAACTTGATGATATTAATTATTGTCTTTTTTTATTTTTTAAGTAAATATTTATTTCAAATGAATCTATAAAATATATAAATGGACAATTAAATTCAAATTAAAACTAAAGAACTAAAATCTAAAATAAAGTAAATTAAATTATGCTAAAATAAATCTACAAAACTGTGCCCCCGCGGCATGGTCCCGAAGACGCTGGCAGCATTTCCTCGCTGAATCGCAATGCTGATGCGTTGTGCGAGGAAGCTGCCAGCTCTTCGGTCACCAGTGGACTCAATGAGCCATTATTGATTAGGTTAAGTTAGGTTTGTGTTATAACATTCCAAAATATTCTATTGTTTCACAAAGAACACTTTCGATGAAATGAAAGTTCTATGAAATATAAAATCGAGGAAACGTTTTTCTATTAAACAAGGGTAAACCGATGCCACGACGTTGCGCGACTAGGGGCAGCGGCAGCGGTGAGCGTTGAGCGGCAAAATAAAATTCATAACTGATGTATGAAGCAGGCCACGAACCGCGTACGGTGCCAAGCGATTTTTGCTAGCGAATCGCGGCAATATGGGGGTTGAAAACGTACATAAAGACAAATTTTAGCTATTTCTATACACGCGAAGAGTTGTACAGCTCATAGAGACACCTCTTTATACTAATAAACAAATTAAAACACATTATATCGGCCGTAGGCGCCGTGACACGACACTGAGACACTTTTTGGCTCGTTTTAATTCAACTACGGTTAATTATAGAAATAGGGCAAGGCGTAAGTTATAAATAGGTCTGGAAGATATTGATTATAGACATCAAGTGCGCAAAGGTAAGTGAGAATAAGTACGTAAGAATTTAATCGAAACCCGGAACTGTATGTAACCAATTCTTTAAGTAAATGAAAAAAAAAAGATTAAAAAAATATCTGAAATAAATAGTAACAAAATTTTGGTAAACATCGTCCCGTCAAATACATTTCCTGTAAAATTAGCGGGTAACCCTCACAAGCTCATAACGGGTAATTCTCTAAACAAAGTTATCAGATTCCAGAATAAACCAAGACCCTCCAACCTTTTACTAACGCTACACCTTGGTTTAAAAAGTATGGGTTTGCCTTTCACCCCTAGGTATAGTACCTTAACAATTTATTCCTAATTTAAGGCCTAATATTTACAATGTTAGTAGTACAGTCAACCAAAAATGTGGTCTACCACTTTTCGACTCTATTTTACATGTGATAGAGTCCAAAAGTGGTAGACCACTTTCTTTGCTGACTGTACCACGTCGTTCCAACTATAGAGTACATTTACATTTATTTAGCAGTCACGTGGTCTATTTAGCTAAACAGATGTAACTCGGATATAATGTATGTTGCTTCATATATTTTAGAAAAATATTATGTGATTGTACCATCAGCAGAAATTGCTATAAAGTTTTATTTCATTTATTTTTTAAATGAGAAGGCTATTTTTTTTAATGATCCCTTATCACAACAATATTTGGGTCATTGTCAGATTTAGGTGCGCGTCTTTCCGTTGGACATTTGTGAAATTAAGGATTCCAGGGCCTAATTTTCTGATTAAATGCCTGTGAGAATAAAGAACGTTCCCTCTTCTATAATCCGATGTAATAGAGCAACATAACCTAGATTCATACAAAATCTTAACTTTCGACCACCGAAGGGACAAATTTTGTTTTTTGAACTGACAATGACCCAGTTGTAGAAATTATCAACTCCGTCAGTTACATAAGATTTAGAGAAAAATAACAGATAATTGGGCGCCGTTGGCTGCCCGCAGGAAGAGTGTTCAAAAAGTAGTCCGTGCCTTTATTTATATCCTTTTATAATTAAAAGATCGTTAGTATATTTTTCAAACTCTATGTTTTCGAGCTTTCCTGCTATGTGCACCCGTTAACCAACGAAGCCAAGGTTATAAAAAATCCTTATAAAAAATCAAGTAGCAAATTGAACATTTATAGCAATTCATTTTAAGCAATCAATCCACAGTAATCAAGCTTCCTAAGTAGGAAATTTAATTTGTTATAGCAATATTTTTAAGCAATTCACACTATAAAGCTCTAACACGTGTATAAATGGCATAATGGTAGGCAATCCAAAATAAAATAATTCACGGTCCACGAAGTCACAAACACAAAATAAAAACACTTTTGATAAATCAATATCCTAACTTTACGAACTCTGAAATAACACTGAAAAACAATAATGCTTACTTATCCTTATAGACCAGGTAGAACTTCATTTCGACCAGCCAAAGGATTTTAAATAAATATACTGTAAAACTTCGTTCGGATCACAAATCGAAAATGAAATGAAAAACTTACGCGTTCATTCAAGTTGCTTATAAAGCAAGGACAACGTCCGCACCTAACTTCCTAGTGATCGAAATCCAAAATGGCGTCAATGTAACTGTCAAAATTTCCCGCCAATGGAAAATGGCTATTTTAAAATCTAACCTTTTTTACCGCCGCGCTCTGAGTGAAGTTAGCTACGAAACTAAATTGAAATCAAAAATCTATTAATTTGGCGATTGGCATGGTATAGAGGTGGCATTGAAGATATTTCGGTCGCATTGTAGACTTGAATGGTTTTGTTTTAGAGTACGTATTTGTGAGGTGTTCTAATAGTGTTGGGAATTTGCCCTTTAAGATTGATTACATTAGTCAATGTGTGGGATGGCCTTAATATGTTGATTCATTTTAGTTTATGCCACATAAATAAAGTCAGACTTATTTTATTTTGCTATGAGTGTATATTATTAACTGAACGAGCAAAGCGTGTCTGCTTCAGCTTGGCCCAATATTCTTTAATGGATGTTTGCTTTACAGCTTTTTCACTTAGAGGTCGTATTTTTACCGATTCTAATGAAAATTTGTAAGGAGGTTCAATAAAATAGGTAGGTAAGGTGAGTCGGGGCTATTGTAGCTATGGGGTTATTGTATCTTCTTACCATTATAATGGTCTGTGACCCTTAAAATGGTCTGTGTATATATAGGATTGTGTATATATACCATTGGTCTGTGTATCCTATATATACACAGACCATTATAATGGTCACAGACCATTATAATGGTAAGAAGATACAATAACCCCATAGCTACAATAGCCCCGACTCACCTTATATGGAATTTATTAGCGATCGAAATTTTTCAAAATGGCGTAATTATGGGGGTTCAAACACACAGTCGTGTCCCGCTGCCTGTCTGTCTGTCTGCCTGTCCCTTTGTATGCTTAGATCTTTAAAACTACGCACCGGATTTTGATGCGTTTTTCTTTAATGGATACATGCATATTTATCAGCATTGCACCCGTGCGAAGCCGGGGCGGGTCTTTAGTTGTGTTATACTATATAGTGATCTATCTTACCGTATGACTCCGAGGGTTAGAACGTCTGTAGCCGCCGCCACCGCCGCTTTGGCCTCATCGTGACTCATAGGCCCCGCGTCGGCCTCCGCGATGCGGGTGACCGTGTCCCCGTTCTGGAGGCCGGCGAGGTCCGCTGGCGAGTCCGGGAGAACCTGGAGATATATTAAATAAATATAAATATAAGGTAAGGCTAAGGCCTTTCAAAGGTCCCGGGTTCGAATCCCGGCCAGAGCAAATATTTGTGTGATGAACTGGAATATTTGTGCTTGGGTCATGGTTGTTCTATGTATTTAAGTATATATTTATCTATATGAGTATGTATATCGTCGTTTAGTACCCATAACACAAGCCTTCTTGAGCTCAATTTGGGACTAGATCGATTTGTGTGAGGTTGTCTGATATTTAATTATTATTTATAAATAAACAATGCAAAGATCTACTCAGAAAGCATAAAGAAAAAATCGAAAGGTACTCTGGCGTTAAGGTGGTGAAGAGGTTAACACGTTGGACCGGTAATCCAGAGGTACCGGGTTCGATTCCCGGTCTCTTCCGCAAGGTAACGCATTTAAATTATTCTTTGTGCTTTGATCTTTGTATCAATGGTTAAATAACTGAGTAATTTTAATTTATAAGTAATCGATATACTCATTTAAATCGGTCAGTATGGGAAAATCTGAAACTATAAGACATACGAAGATCTGTTCTTAGGAACCATGTCATCGATTTTAATAACAAGAAAAACTGCATTCATACAGTTAAACAAAAACCTGTACTCAGCTCAGGAATCGCAATCGTCCTTATTCCTCTTTATTGAAACATCTTTTGTATTTTAAACCCCCTCGAAAAAATAGGGATGTTTAACATGTGTATCTGCTGAGGCATCGTGGCTCCGAGTGCGTTTTTTAGGGTTCCGTACCCAAAGGGTAAAAACGGGAGCCTATTACTGAGACTTCGCTGTCCGTCCGTCTGTCACCAGGCTGTATCTCAAGAACGGTGATAGCTAGACAATTGAAATTTTCTCAGATGATGTATTTCTATTGCCGCTATAACAACAAATACTAAAAATAAAATAAAATGGATGGAAAGTATTTGTACGGAACCCTCGGTGCACGAGTCCGACTCGCACTTGACCGTTTTTTTTTTTTAAATCGAATGACTTGTCCGTCGAGATTGTTCTTAGCTATGTTTGGTAGAAATAGGACCAGTATCCAAGATTCACCTTTAATTCCAACAAGTGACAAGATCTTAGCCAATATTGAAGCTAAGAATTGCAAATTTTGTTTTGTAGTTATGTTTTTTCTTTTTGTTATGTCATAGGGGGCAAACGAGCAAACGTATCGCCTGATGGAAAGCGATTACCTTCGCCCATAAACACCTGCAACACCAGAGGAGTCACAACTGTTCACTTTTAGTTGCAGTTAAGGCTATATCACTCATTGAATGAGGGTCTCATGATGACCAGCTGCTTCTGTCGGGGGTGTATTAGATTTTTAATTTAGGTTATGTTATAATAAATAGCATATATGTACTTAATCAATGTTGTCATTCTATATCGATCGATACTGATCGCTTGCGCAACTGATCCACTCCCCGCCAATATCTATTGTTGTCGCGTCTAATTGTGTTGACACTTGGGTGTCAATGTTACGCTCTGTGTGATTGACATACACATAGACGCCAAACGTTTCGACAGAACCGCATGACATTGATTACGTGTTACATGCTTCTGTATAGTTCTTCGGTAGGTGTTGTGTTTGTGTACGATCTCATTAAAGAAAACAGTACTATTGTGTGGTTTTGTACCTCATTATTATCCCTCATAAAAGAGAAGTGTCCATTGATAAGGTGTCATTTTAGTGGATTATCAACTCTAAGGCCATTCCTTTAAGTTAAAGTTGCTTTAATAGAGGTATTCAGGAACAGAACCTCATGTAGTCAGGTAAACGCGATAACTATTTAAAGCAATTGTATCTCTTTCCAAAGGCATTAGAGTTCATAATCCACCGAAATGACACCTTATCTATGCAACACACTTCTCTGACAGACGATAGAGTTATAAAACCACACTATATTTAAAAGAAAATCGAAAAACTGTGTCGACAAATATAATCTAATATATACATATATATAAATATAAAATAAAATATACGACAACCTCACACAAATCGATCTAGTCCCAAATTAAGCTCAAGAAGGCTTGCGATATACATACCTACTGACTACTGATATACTCAGATAAATATATACTTCAATACATAGAACAACCGTGACCCAAGCACAAATATTCGAGTTCATCACACAAATATTTCGAATAACTCAAATATAGATTCGAACCCGGGACCGTCGGCTCAGTAGGCAAGTGCTTACAAACTGCGGCAAACGTGTCGTCAAAATATATACTTATCGAACTTACTTACAAAAGTTCAAGTTACCCGTGTGACAAAAGTGCCTTATAGGCGAGAACAGCCAGTAATCCTAACAGCGAAACATTCAAATATGCGAAAGAAACTGGCGAAGCTGAAATAGGGACGCTGAGCTCGCTCGGTCGATACTTACCTTGACGACGGTGAGTGGCATGTGGAAGTCGGAGCCGCCGATAAGCCGGAATCCCCAGGGTTCGTCGCCCGACCGCGAGAGATGCACCTCCCGCTCCATCATATTTACTGAAGCAAAATAATCTTTTATTCAGGTGAGATATAGCAAACACATGGGGGAAGTGGAACACTGCAATATTCTATATTATAGCTTTAATACACATAAAACAACCAACTACAATAAGATTTACGAGTATATATTTTTTACTTAGAACTGTTTCTAAAAATCGGATTCACCACATAGACTGTGATTTATTTCAATGTATTTCTCTTCACCCAAACTGACCATTCTAGATTTATATTGAAAATCAGCTTTCTGTGAAGAGGGGTTATGATTTCAGGAAAAATCTTAATAGCGTAATGCAGGATCGTCTTTTGTTTTGTATGGGCGCGCGGAGTCATGCCAACCTGGCGCCATCAGTTACCTTTCTTCTCGCATCACGCCGAAACGGCTGAGCAAATTTTATCCAGTTTTGGTACAGGGATAGCTGGACATCCAAAAGGTTATAGGATACTTTTTACCTGACTACAGTATATAAAAAAATACGCTTACGAAGTTGCAGACATATTCTAATGAATAAATAAATATTAAGGGACAGTCTTACACAAATCGAACTAATCCCAAGCTAAGCAATGCTTGTACTATGGGTACCATACGATGATATACATAGCATATAAATAAATGAATATAAAGATAACGACACTCATGCGCAAAGAAGGAACGTGGTTATTTTCACGGCTATGTAGGTATAGTGCTTTTCTCAAACATATGCAATGAAAAAAACATACATCAAATGCCTCCACTAAAAAAAATATTCAGCTGTTCAGCCTGTTCATGAACACAGACGCCATGTTGAAAAAAAAATTCGCGGTTTAGGCCTTCAATTTTGTATGAAATTCCTTTACAGTTCTCTCGAGTGGTTTGCTTCCGCCCGAAACGTGATACTTCGAAGCCTGTTATAACGCGCGTTATGACGACATTTCATTGCCTATATCGTTCTCGTATTGGCTTGCACAGCCACGAAAAGCGTTGTTTTCCTACATGACACTGTTTTGTAGGTATACCTAGTCTCTAGAAAACTGAAAGCCGTTTGATTGAGATGATAAGTAATTAAGTACCTGATTATTGTTGATGCCGGCGAGTCCACTCCACAGTTTAGCACTAACTGAGGGTTAAACTTGGCACTGGGATGGTGACCGCATTTTAACCGGGACAGATCCGACCCGACGATAGATCGGGCGCATGAATTACTATCTAATCTATACCTACGAAACAGACTTACTACAGTTGATTGAGAGCATTTCTAATGAGACCCAACCGAAGATTCTGGCAAGTTTTTACAGCCGACTGTACTTTAAACATCAATTGCTCATTGATAGAATTCTAAAGAGCCAAAACTCGAGGATTGCTTTAATCTATTGCAAAGTTCCTAGGGCCGCCTTTCGGTTGAGAAATGCGGCCTGTAGGCGAGAACAGCCGGCTATCCAAGCACCCATACATCCGGACATGCGACAAAAAATTTGGCGAAGCGAAGTGACGCTTCACTCGGTCTACTAGTCCCTGTACAGTCGAGTTCATTTACTCTACACACTTACGAGAACAAAAATATCTCAACACGACTGTATGCCCCTCACAATAGGGTCGTGTTCAGATATTTTTGTTCTCGTAAGTGTGTAGATGTAAATGAACTCGACTGTACCCTTACCATGAGTTGACAGTGACAGTTCTCGCTAGCGACATTAAACGATTTGCATCGAGAATTTGTAGTTTTTTTTTATTTTTTTTAATTTATTTAAAACAAGGAACTTATGATCTTACATATTATACGGTGGGCGAAAACCGCGCACGGTTTATCTGCCACCACGTTATCTCTCGCTTACAGCCTATCTCAATATTTTATACTTAAACTATTTATCATTATCACACCCGACTTTATCACCTTACAAATAAGGTTGATTTGAACAATATGGACCAAGATACTCTTAGAATTAATGTAAAGTTCTGCAAAGTAATCGCTAGGGGCACTGTATTGTGCTCCATACAGTGGTGGATTATGCCTAAGGCAAAGTAGGCACGTGCCTAGGGGCGCAAGCCCGCGAAGGGGCGCAAAGCGGCGCAAAGGGCCGCAAAGGGGCGCAAAGGGCTGCAAAGGGGCGCAAAGGGGCGCAAAGGGCAACAAAGGGGCGCAAAGGGGTGCAAAAGGCCGCAAAGGGGTGCAAAAGGCCGCAAAGGGACGCAAAGGGCCGCAAAGGGGCGCAAAGGGGCGCAAAAGGCCGCAAAGGGGCGCAAAGGGCCGCAAAGGGGCGCAAAGGGCCGCAAAGGGGCGCAAAGGGCTGCAAAAGGCCGCAAAGGGGCGCACAAGGCCGCAAAGGGACGCAAAGGGCCGCAAAGGGGCGCAAAGGGGCGCAAAAGGCCGCAAAGGGGCGCAAAAGGCCGCAAAGGGGCGCAAAGGGCCGCAAAGGGGCGCAAAGGGCTGCAAAGGGCCGCAAAGGGCAACAAAGGGGCGCAAAGGGCCATTCATCCGCCACTGGCTCCATACAAATTGTTTACGCTGTCGCTAGCGATTACGGTCACGTTAACTCATGGTAAGGGTGCACTTATGATGATAGCTTTTATCATGCGATAAATAAGTGATAAAGCATCCGTCACGTTTTGACATAATGCGAGTGTGTGACAGATGCTTTATCACGTGTTAAACGCAACCATCATAGGCCCCAGAGCTAAAAAGAACCTCCGGTGTACGGGTAGCCGTCCCTGATGAAGAGCTCCATACGAGTTCTAAATATTTATTTATTTTATTTCTATAATCAATAACTTAAATCTATCATTACAGGCAGCCCCAATGCGATAAATAAGCTAACACAAATTTTCAATTAGAAAAAAACACGAAAAGAAAAAAAAATACTAATAAAGTCATTAGATAAAAAAAGAGATGCAAATAAAAATTGTTACAAAATTAAAATAATAAATGTCGAGGTTCATAAGCAAATTATAACATAACAGGTCATACCATTATTAAAAATATACAATGTCAATATAAAATATAATATGTCGGGCTCGAAACAATTTCACGTGAGTGTAAACCGTCTAATACAATAATTAACACATTCGCTGCCAAGGATTTTGTAGCTACGCGCGTAGCCGATAACATGGGGAAATGCGTATGTAGCGAAAAGTCGCTACGAGCACTGCGCCCGGGAAGCGGCTTCCCGGTGTTCAAAGTGTTAAGAGAAAAAAAGGTTTGTAGTTATTCCAAATGCGTTTAAAATTGAACGAACTTATTCAACCTTTTTAATGACACCTTAACACTGAAATCCTCGCCCCACTAGACTACAAAGTAAACTAGTCGGCTGATTTTCACAAACAATTGCACAGTTACATTTTATAAACCTACAAAAATGCGTCTCTCAATTCTCTCTTTACTTCTGCTTGTCGGCTGCGTTTTGGCAGCGAAGAGTGTGACGAAGGCTCTGACGGAATCCTTAGGACAAGAAGTCATCGAGATTGGGGCACCGCTTAAAGGTAATTAACTTATTACGACGACGCAGTTTTTATTGCACCTGCCTACTCAGCTGGCGGTCCCGGGTTCGAATCCCAGCAAATATTTGTTTGATGAAATCGAATATTTTGTCCAGGTCATGGAGTGTTATCTATGTATGTATTTATATATAACTAGTATCGTCTAGTACCCATAGTACAAGCTTTGCTAGTTTGGGACTAAGTAGATCGATTTGTGTATAATTATCCCTTATTATTGTTATTATTACAAGCTTTTATTTAACTTGCAATGTACATGTTGGTAACTATGTTTGTTCTGCTGGAATCTTACAACTAAATTTTGAAGCAGATATCTTCAACCGATTGAGCTGAAATTATGCATAACTATTTAACTTTGATGACACTACAATATGGTACCATGGGGCTGGTCTGATGATGGAACCGGCAGGTTGCACTAGAAACTATAATAGATAATCCTACCGCAAATCTTAGAATAGTGTCAGTGAGCAATTGATGGATGTTCAAAGAAAAGTGCAGGCGGATATAAAAGATTGTCACAAAAACTAAGTTTTATTTATTTTGTAAGTATATAGATCGCTTTACAAGTCTTAATTTAGGCATTTCACAAGAAAACCACTGTTGAGGAGAAAAAGAAAGAAAGAAAGTAATAGTCACTATTACCGAGGGAGCGAAGCGTCTTTATTACAACTTGGCCAAAATTATTACGTATGTCTAGATGGTTGATTGTTAGGTTGTTTGGATGTCCAGATGCTTTCCAGCTGTTCTTACCTAGAGGTCGCGTTTCTGTATTACTATAGCTACCTGAAATGTATGTGATTTTGGATGATCACACTGATATTATAAAGGCGAATGTTTGTGAGTGTGTTTATGTGTATGTTTGTTACTTCCTCACGCTCAAACGGTTGGATCGCGGAGGAGATTAAAGAATGTTGATGAAGCGAAAGATGTATGTCAGGACCGTAGCAGGTGGAAAGATGTGGTCTCTGCCTACTCCATTGGGAAAAAGGCGTGATTTTATGTATGGTATGTATCCCTAAATACCAAAACGTACTAAAATCCAGATGACCTATATAGTTTTAAATGTTTTTGATCTCAACAGAACTGCCAGGCGACTTGGAGGAGGAGCCATCTATGGAGAAGGAAGATGTGGACGCGAGGGCTTCACCAGCGTCCAAGGTTCCCTTGAAGAAGCCTGTGGCTCCGGTACAGAACTCCTTCTACATTTTTCTGTCTTAGTGATGTTTAAATATTCTTATAGAGTCTTTTTACCGAGTCTAGTTTTTATGTGAAAATACTACATTTTTATTTTTATACATATTGACATAAAGTTAAATTACGAGAGAAAAAATAATGTTATCTACTACAATCTAAGGAGAACTCGAACCTGTGAACTCTACGTTTCCGGCGTATTGCTTTACCAACTGAGCTATTATTATATTGCTCTTATCGTGTTCAGGTGGCAAGCACTAAACGCAAGTTGAAGGACATCGATCGAATCGATGCCGTGAACCAAGAGGACGACGAGCAACGAGTGGAGAAGGAACTGGCTGACATCTACAGGGACAATGGTGAGATCTTCAGTAAACTTGATATCCTAACTAGAATTAACCGTCTTACGTCAGTAAGTTACGATACGGTGACCAGGTGGACAGAAACAGAAGGAGCTGGCGACATTTACAGTGACAATGGTAAGAACTTCTCTTAACCCGATGATTTCTAGCTAGAACTATCGTTATACGTTAGTAGGGGCTAGACCGATGGACTCTATGACCAGGAGGACAGCAACAGAAGGAGCTGGCGATATCTACATTGACAACGGTAAGACCTTCTCTAAACTTGATAACCTGTAACTAGAACTACCGCCTTACTTCAGGGGCTCGAGCGATTCAACACTCAGCATCACTTTGATACGCGACTGTCGCGCGACAATTACTACCCGTCACTTTCCTTTTAATGCCATGTGAGCAAGATATGTGATGCTGAGTCACGCGAAAAACGTAGTTGGGGCAAGATATACTAGCCCTGCAACTCTAAACCTGATGATGTAAGAGTACTTTTATCTCACGAGCGCGGGTGAACCATGTTTGTGTAAGAAGATGCATAATGTAAATTGGCACTGTGGGTAGGCTCGGGAGCACTGTGCACGACTAGCCGCTGTTTATGTGCGTGTTTATACGTGTCACAACTACAATCATGCACCCGCGCTCGTGAGATAAAAATGCTGTAACTACTGTTGTCTTACAAGACTACTGATAGATATAGATAACCAATACCGAACTTATGATAGCTAACTTTATCACGCCAAGTGATAAAACGCCCGTCCCTCTCGTACTGATTTGTCAGAAAGTAACAGCTGATTTGTGGCAAAAACAAGACCATCATGATTTTGTTTAATCTTGTTTTCCAGATTACAAAGCTGACAGCAACGAGTTAAAAACAAACGAGGAGAGCGATCCTCTTAGACAGGGGAAAAAGACTGAGTGAGTATTATTAACATATGTGACGATGATGTGGGTTTGAATTTGAATCCCGCTATAAGCGATAAAAAAATCAACTTAGGATTATAATAAGTGTCTATCCCATATAGACAGTTCTTTAAACATACTGTCAATTACTCACCTAGACGATTCTAAAGAGCTGAAATTCGTTATTTTAGTTCCTTTGTCCACCGTCCGGCTCCAGCATCAGACCAGCTCCATCGTACCATATTATTATATTGTCATTGAAGTTACGTCAGCTCAATCGATGCACTTGGAGTGGGTAAAAATTTAAGTTGCAAAAGATTTTATTCTTGACTCCTGTCTCCTGTATCGGTGAAACTGAATAAAAGCTCGTAAAAATGTGTTTGGGTTCATTTGATCTGTCTCGATGAGAATTAACGTTTGTGTAGGAAAGTAAAAGCGTGTCCCAAAAAGGTTTCTTTTAACAGACTTTTACATAATTATCATTCATATTTTCGATTTTAACTGCAGCTAAATTACCTGTAACGCCCCGGTCATGATTTCCGCGGCGAGCAGCAGTGGTGAGCGGCTATAGGTGGGAGTGAATGGTCCGAGCACGGTGTCTCGCTCACTCGTATCTCGCCGCTGTCGCTTGCCACCGAAATCATGGCTGGGTCGTAACAAAACATTTTTATCACAGCTTCGTCTTCGCGCCAAACGACATAAACAATCCGAAGCAAGTCGAGAAGTTCCGCACCTCGCCTGATTACATAGACTGCAAGAAAAAGAAGCTAGTAGTAAGTCGAACTTTTTACCGGTACAATGCAACAGCAACGACATGTGACAATAGCCCCGCCCCTTTTTTCTCACTGAGCGCTCGGGGCACGTGTAGCTAACGAACTCGCGATGGTCCCCAATCAGACGTTAGGGTACCAAAAACGCACGGATAAAACGAAATCTAACCGATTAGCCGGCTGTAATCGATTATTTCAGAACGATTAATGAATAAAAGAAATTGTGGTTTTAACGACCGGATTTTATCTTAGATAAAACGGTTGCTTTTTAAATTTAACGCAATATACGGTGGGCTTCGCCTTTCGTATATAAATTTTTAATTATCAAACAAACTATAATTCCTTATACATAGAATCGTTACAAGAAATTTTAAATATAATTAATTTAATAACGTTACAACTACCTACTTATACTAAATTGTACATAACATCATACGCATGAGACATGAACGTTTGATATTTCTCCAAGCAATTTGGTTACAAAATAATAAAAAATATATTTCATTAAAGACTAGCTCTGTAGAAAATAACCCTGATCTAGGTACTCAGAATATACACAAATTCGTAAAATTGTCACATGTCGTCACATAACGTAGCCTGTCGGACCATTTTCCTCTGGCAACAAAAATGCACGTCTTTTTTTTAATTTCCGTCACCTTAGGCCGTCAGTGGGATTTTTTGCCCCCTACGCGGGTAGTAAATCTCACATCCTAGCCAAGGCAGGACGTAAAACTTCAGACAAACCAAGGGCGGTTATTCATAAAGCCCCAGATCGCATATTTATGGCGCTCACCTTCGGTTTGGAACACTTACGATCTGGGACATTCAATAAATCCACCGCCCTAGGTATGTACCTAATATACTATTCCGAGTCTCCGTTGCATTGTTCCGGGGAAAGTGGTTCGGCTTGATACGTATTAAAATCAACGATTTAGTGCTTTTTAGTACAAAAAATTAACAAGATCCCAAAAAGTGCTATATCATAAATTTCCAACTGTGGTACAGTCAAACTACGCTAACTCTTCTAAGCAAATGAACTGTAAAACTATACAAACTGACTCACTTTGTATGTACTCATTACACATCCATAGTTCTGATTATGGCCTGTATGGCCGAGTGTAGAAAGACAAATAATAATTATTATTTAAAGCCTATATTGTCCCACTGCTGCGCAAAGGCCTCCCTCTCATTCTTCCACGCATCCCTGTCCCGAGCAATCTCCCACCAGTCTCGGTGAAAGGTGTCAAGTTCGTCTCGCCATCATGCTGTTTTGTGAGAAAGACAAATATAAAAAAAAATAAAAAATAAACTTTGTGTGGTTTGACAGTTCATTTACTTGGAAGAGTTGGCGTGGTTTGACTTTATGGTAGCCAATGATAGGGGCTACTTTCATGATAACTGAATTATCTAAATCGTTGATTAGAATATAACAAACATGTTTTCTTCTAATTTTTGCAGCTATGTCGGCGGAGGTTCGGAAACGCTCACTTTGCGTTGGATTGTTCAAGTCTATTTTTTTAAATATTATAATTTATAAATTCTGCCCTGCATCCATGGCTTTTGTAATTTTGTTAAATTTGACATGCCCCCGATTCATAAAGCAAATAAAAATAAAAATTGTGGAACACTAACATCCAGCGATTCCCGTTTTTTAGAACATTGGTCTTGCTTTTAGTCATCATCAATCCTTGATCCTTGTAAAGGGTGTAAGAATCTATAATTTTACGCAATCCACTGAATTGCTTGTGGGAATCGAACC
The DNA here is from genome assembly GCA_947623375.1 of Apotomis capreana. Classification (NCBI taxonomy): domain Eukaryota; kingdom Metazoa; phylum Arthropoda; class Insecta; order Lepidoptera; family Tortricidae; genus Apotomis; species Apotomis capreana. The sequence continues at coordinate 5,035,244 of OX392523.1, forward strand.
CACGAACTTTGCATGACCGGAGCAATGCTCACACCACTGAGCTATAGGACTGCTACATTGATAGCGTGAAATTATGTCTTCTAATGTCGCCCTCTGTAGAAACGTTCTAAAACCTGGAGTAGATTTTGCAGGGCGTTTACATTCTGGTGGTAATAGTGTATTACGTAAGGACCAAAATGTTTACCACCTTAACTAGATCAATAAAACATTGTACCAAAGATTCCGTTGTGTGACAATTGGGGACGTTATGTTTACCAAAAGTACTCGTGACATTGAGTTCTATTTTTATTTGCCTTACTTATTTCATATAGAACAAAGTGATGTTGTATACATGATATATGTGACCGGGATGGTTTTAAAATAAAGCCGAGTAGTTAAAAAACCGAATCGTTACATCGGACGAATGAAATCAAAGTCATACATGAACGCCGAATGATTATTAAACCGTTATAACATCGGAAAACTGATAAAACGGACAAATGAAATTCAGGGAAAAGCGTCATTAATCGAGTGATTAAAATTCTAATCAATTCATATCTGATCGTAAAAATTCTAAATGAAATTTCATACAAATAAAAAAAAAATGGGCAAGTGCGAGTCTGACTCGCGCATGAAGGGTTCCGTACCTATACATATATATAATCTATAACAAGTTTGTTGTATGGGAGCCCCCCTTAAATATTTATTTTATTTTATTTTTAGTATATGTTGTTATAGCGGCAATAGAAATACATCATCTGGGAAAATTTCAACTGTCTAGCTATCACCGTTCTTGAGATACAGCCTGGTGACAGACGGACGGACGGACGGACAGCGAAGTCTCAGTAATAGGGTCCCGTTTCTACCCTTTGGGTACGGAACCCTAAAAATGGTAAATAGTTTGTCAAATAGATTTTGTTGAAAATCGTTATAGACTATTCGTACTTCGATTCTGAATTCGATTAACGAATATTATCGGGATGAAATATAATATCCCTCCCAATTAACTATCGAATAACGTACAGTCAACCAATTTGATTCCAAGGAACTAAAATCTAAAATAAATTAAATTAAACTAAAATAAATCTACAAAACTGTGCCCCCGCGGCATGGTCCCGATTGTTTAATTATCCTTTTATATTTTCTTTTCTTGTCCCAATAAATAATATTCTCATTTGATTCCTAAGCCATCTCGTACCTTGTCACAGTGAACGCCAAATATGAAACCCGCTTGAGTTCGCATATCATTGTCATTGTAACAAGGTTCTACAATGGCCTAGAAATCAAATTGGTTGAATGTACGTTAAGGTTCTATTTTAAGGTTCCTTCTATGGTTATGGTAACGGGTATCGTTTTCCGATATCCGAAACATTGTTTCCCATCTGTAATCTGTATCGTTTCGCCAAATTTTCATTTGCCCGAAAGTATTTTTTTCCTGAAAGAAACTTTCCCTTTCATTTATTAAACATTGTTTTAAAGAACTCTTTAGGTTAGGTTAGGTTTGTTTTATAATTATTCTGCAAAATAAACAGTTTTGGAAAAAAATGGCTTTCGCGCAAATTTGGCGTAACGTTATAACGGGAAATAAAAATTAGTGTTTCAAGTATTATAGGTAACCCCGTTTTCCGCACTTAGACCGTGTATATTCAGGCCATTGTGTGTGGGTATTTTGCCAGCTAAGACCTAGAGTCTAAATTAGTCTTTAGCTGGCTAGACCAGCCTAACTCCATCCAGAAGCGCTGGATTCTCCTGGTTTATCCGCAGGCTTCACGAAGTACCCTGGGTACTTTGAGTATTTCAACCCGTTTAAGGTTTTTGTATTTCTAATTTCAGTCGCACAACGGTTTTTTTTCTTAACTTTTTTTCTCGTTTTGTATGGCTAACTAGCCCTAAATTTCGTGCTTTTTGGACCTTACTCGTACAGGTACAAGTTCCAGCCAAACTTGAACAACCCTAAAGAAGTCGAACGTTTCCGGACCTCCGTCGACGGGATAGCGTGCGACAAGAAAACTAAGTTGAAAGTAAGTAGTATTCCAAGTGAGGGCTGCTATCTCTAAATTCGCGAACCCGGACAAAGACTTAAAAAACCCGGACATTTGGCGTAAATTCGCATTTTCCCCGGACGTGTCCGAAAATAACGTAATTAAAAAAACGATCGCTTTTTTTCTTCACGTAAAAAGTGTTCGGGTTTTCTCCGGACACTTATTAAAATCCCCCGGACGGCTTCCAAACTAGGACAAATCTGGGGAAACCCGGATGGATCGCAGCCCTATTCCAAGTTTGTTTGCGTTCATCATCCTAGTCACTATTGTAGGGTTAAATATAACGACATATTAAATGTTTACAATGAAGCGAAAAGTTGAAAAATGCCACCCTAAGGCATGTAGAAGAAACTGGTTGAATAATTCAACGGCTCTGGCATCAGGTTCGGTGGTCCAGTTGGTAGCCCGTGTTGGCCCGGAAAGCCGTTGGAGACGCAGGTTCAAATCCTGCCTGAACCGTTAAATTTTTAATTTTTTGGCTTCATTGTAAATTATTATTATAATTATTATATGTGTATATGTAACATTTATTACCTACACGTTATTTTCTTGTGTTACTTTAGTCATAATCATGAATATTTATTTATTTAAAAATGTACATTGTGTTTGAAATCACGTTAATAAAAAAATATACAATAATACTACTTAAATCAATCAACTAAAAATTATAATAACTTAACAAAACTGTGTGGTTTTGTACCTCATTATCATCCGTCATAAAAAAGCACGTTTACATCACTTCCTGAGGTTCTCTTCCTGAGGATCTCTATTAAAGCAACTATCTCAAAACTTTCAAGAATTTTATACACAACTAGCGGCCGCCCGCGACTTCGTCCGCGTAGATTTTTGATAATGACAAAGATATTAAAATAGGTAAATGAATTTTATTCTTAGTTAATGGTCTAGACAATGCAATTGTTAAAGAATTTTTGAAGATTTTCCAATTAGATTACGGGAAATGTTTGCAGGATGCTTAATATTTATTCCGTCAGTTACCTGATGCTTTTAATCTTCGGCAAAAATTACTGCAAGATATAGAGCGACGCATGGATTTGGAGTTAGAGAATGGGGATCTTAGTTATTATGAGTGAGATTTAAAAAAAATGTTAAATATCATAAGGCAGTTAAAACAATCTTAAACTCAGCACTGGAAATTGAGAGATGGAGGCAGTTTAATGAAGAGTGTCTCTTTTAATAATAATAAATAATAAACTTTATTTCAAAACAATAATAAATAATGACCTCTTTTCATAAGAAGGCAGCACTGGTATTTGTACACGCCGGCCCGCCTATTAAACGAAAAGTGTGGTGTGGAGGAGTTCCCGAGGCTGGCCAAAATGTTTCTAAATGGTCTAGCAGGTACCCCAGTTATTAAAAAGGCTAGTGTTTAAAGAAAATGCTGAAATGTGACCATTAAAAACTAAATGCACATAAGAGAATTTAATGATGCGATTACTATTTTGGTCTACAGGCTAGTAGTATTGTTTGAAGAGTGATTCAATATATTCTGGTGCCATAGTTCTCTATATTTCTCAAGAAGCTAAATAAAGTAAGAATAGGTATATAAAGTATAAATTATTCATGTGCTGATAGACAACTCACTAAATATAGGAACACATAAAGTTTGGAACACAATAAATAAGAGACAGCACTAAGAAAATATTGTTGACAGTCAACCATAGAAAAGGGGGTGCAAGTTCGTTTTAAAAAAAGGACGTAGTCACTGGGCAGTACACAGGAAATAAAAAATATATAAACTGATAACCTTAGCGTAACACTTCTTTATAAACAACATTAGCGGTGTTCCCCATACAAACTTTGCACCCCTTTTTAACCCCCTTAGAGGTGAAATTTTCCAAAACGCTGAAATTACTTTTTTTGTATTTGATTAAGTAAGCTATCTACAAAGTTTCAAGTCTCTAGTTCAAAAAATTAAGTTTCTCCCATATAAACATTGCACCCCTTTTTAACCCCTTTAGGGGTGAAATTTTCTAAAACGCTGAAAGTACTTTTTGTGTTTTTAAATAAGTAATCATTCTACAAAGTTTCAAGTCTCTAACTCAAAAAAAAAAGTTTACCCCATACAAACTTTGCACCCATATTTAACCCTCTTAGGGGAGGTATTTCCAAAAATCCCTTCTTATCCCTAGCCCACGTAGTAACCTACTGTGCAAAAATCAACTCTCTAACATTAGTAGTTTCGGCTGTGCGTTGATGAGTCAGTCAGGACTTCTTCTTTTATATATATAGACTAGCATTAACCCGCGGCTTCGCCCGCGTCCCTATACAATAAACATTATCCTACGGGAAAGATGCTCTTTTTTTCAGTATAAAAAATGGGCTATTTGTTAAAGTTAGGGTATAGTCTGCTTATCCCTCATGCATATCCGTCTAGCCGTTTTATTGTTGCAAAGTTTGAATGCATTTATTACGGCTGCAGGAGGTTTCCCGATGACTACTCCTCCAGACGCACCGCGCCACCCGCACTGGCCTTGACGACAATCAAGATGGCACCAAATACAAATTTAAACATCTATTAGGATAACGGGACTCATTCCATACCTCAAAAGCAAATATAAATCCCTTATAGGATCACTTGTAGCTGTCTGTGAGTCCGTCTGTTACAACCGATTTGCTGCAAAACTACTGCACCGATTGAATTGCAATTAGGCACAAATGCTTTCAAGAATTTTCATGTGCACAATATTAAATTTCAAATTTGATGCCATTTTCGCAATTAACGTCCCAAAAAAACATGAAAATGACACCCATATTCATATCACCCACAATCATAAAGTCATCGCACCCCCACAGGGGAATGGTATTTCACGTCCGCAACGTTGAATTTTAAAATAATTGTTGTACCCGTAATCAGCGACCCGATAAATAATAAAAATAATACCCATGTTTTTGATTTTCAGACTTTGTCAACACATTTCCCCCTTTTAGGGGTTCAATTCTTGAAAGGCCTGAAAAGCGTGTTAACTTATATTGTTAGAAATACTCCTGTGAAGTTTCAAATAAAATAGTCTAACTAATCTTTTTTCCCCATACAAACTTTGAATCCCCATTTCACCCCCTTAGGGGGTGAATTTTAAAAATCCATTCTTAGTGCACCCCTACACCTTATAAGCAACCTACGTGCTAAATTTGGGCTCTCTAGAAACAGCAGTTTAGTATTTAGACATTTCAACCCCATTTCACCCCAACGGGGGAGATGGTAGTTCACGTCCGCCACGTTGGATTTTAAAATCGTTGCGGTTTTGGTAATCAGCGACCCGATAAACCATAAAAACAATACCCATGTTGATTTTCAGACTTTGTCACCACATTTCTCCCTTTTAGGGGTTGAATTTTCAAAAAACCTGAAACACGTGTTTACTCATTTATTGTTAGAAATACTCCTGTGAAGTTTCAAATAAAATAGTCTAACTAATCTTATTTCCCCATACAAACTTTGGACCCCCATTTCTCCCCTTTAAGGGGTGAATTTTGAAAAATTCTCTCTTAGTGCACCCCTACACCTTATAAGGAACCTACGTGCCAAATTTGGACTCTCTAGAACCAGCGGTTTAGTATTTAGACATTTCAACCCCATTTCACCCCAACAGGGGAGATGGCAATCCACGTCCGCCACGTTGGATTTTAAAATCGTTGCGGTTTTCGTAATCAGCGACCCGATAAACCATAAAAACAATACCCATATTGATTTTCAGTCTTTGTCACCACATTTCTCCCTTTTAGGGGTTGAATTTTCAAAAAACCTGAAACACGTGTTTACTCATTTATCGTTAGAAATACTCCTGTGAAGTTTCAAATAAAATAATAATAACCAATCTTATTTCCCCATACAAACTTTGGACCCCCATTTCACCCCTTTAGGGGGTGAATTTTGAAAAATCCTTTCTTAGCGGATGCCTACGTCATAACATCTACCTGCACGCCAAATTTCAGCCCGATCCGTCCAGTGGTTTGGGCTGTGCGTTGATAGATCACTATGTCAGTCAGTCACCTTTGAGTTTTATATATATAGATTGAAGGCCTAGGTCGGGAAGTATTTTTTTAAACATGGCATCTGTGTTCATGAACATTTTTTTTTTAAGGTATATATTTTTTTATTTCATCGCATATGTTTAATAAAAGCACTAAGTATATATATATACCTACATGCCTTAGCCGTGAAAGGGCTTGCCACCTTCGTATCATTATCTGGTCTATACCTACTTACCCGGCAAGCCCTTCTTTCCGGCGTTTGCAGTAACGTACTATTGTTTTCCACTATTCGCAGGCAAGTACTGACGCGCCTGGTGCAGCCAGCAGCTCGAGGATCAGCATGGCGGTTCTTGGGATCCTCGCTTTGGGAGTCTATTATTCCTAAGAAGCATTCACGCGGAAATTCATGAATTTCGTATCGTATTTTACTTATTTTATGGTTATAAATTTTAGTATTAAATTAATTATGTATTGAATGCGTTTTTTAATTATTAGGCTAGATAAAAAATACTTGTGGTATTAGCTGGGTACCAAAATATATAATTCCAAACCTAAGCAATGCTTGTAGGTACTAACTATGGCTACTAGTAAAATCTATGATTTAATTTATTGCCCCGGTTACAATCCACACCCTGTATACGTAAGTATACATATACAGGGTGATTCCGGGGTCATGGAGCATCAATTAACTCTTAATTAGGAGATTTTTTTTCGAGTTTTCATGGTTGTCCCCATAGTGAAAGTTGCTCAGTGTGACCCTCCCCAGTACCCCGTTCACTCCTGCTCCATGACCCTGAAATCACCCTGTATATCTTAAATATAAAAAAGCGGCCAAGTGCGAGTCGGACTCGCGCACCGAGGGTTCCGTACAAACACTTCCAATCTTAACTGACCGGATTACGTTAAGTTTGCACCTGGTATGTATGGCGCCGCATACAAATGTAGTGCAAAGTTAACGCAACCGAACACGTTTGTTGTATGGGAGCCCCACTTAAATATTTATTTTACTATGTTTTTAGTATTTGTTGTTATAGCGGCAACAGAAATACATCATCTATGAAAATATCAACTGTCTAGCTGTCATGGTTCATGAGATACAGCCTGGTATAATAGAGTCCCGTTTTTTTTCCCTTTGTATACGGGACCCAAAAAATGCATAATGCATTGCGTATTTTGTTAGCTGAACTTCATCAATAATTCGTTCTAAATAGGAATTTGCATAAAGTATGAATCGAGCAGCGAATTTGTTATCATACTTAATCAAACCTTTATCATTCGATAATGAAAATGTATGTTTCATTTTATATATAGGCGGTTGATTTTGTACTATCTCTTATTTTTAATATGCCTGGCGTTCGAATCCCGGTTATAGTATTAAAATGTTAAATTTTCGCTTCTTAAACATACTAGGTGCTCCCCGCGATGTTACCCGCTTATCCCACCGGAACAATATTTTTTTCGGAATAAAAAGTAGCCTATGTGTTAATCCAGGGTATCGGCTACCTCCAATGCGAATTTTATCAAAATCGGCCTAGCCGTTGTCGTCTAAGAATCACCTTGAGGAAAATATTGACAGTCGCAACCTACAAAAAGAACAGTGGTACAATTTCCACACTAAATCCGTCTTAGTAAGATTTACTTATTCCCTACGCTCTCTTATTGAATGAGGAACTTTTGAATTTATTTTTTTATCATAGATTGGTATATTTTCGAAATTTTAAAAATGTAGTCATATTTAAATTTTTATCCTTTATTTGATTATGAAAATGAAAAAAAAAATAACTAAACAACACAACATAATGATTTATGCCTTTGGGTCCTGAGCTACGATTCCCTGTGTTACAGGGAATACTTACTTACTCCTCTGGCGCAGCGACCCGAAGTGAGTCTTGGCCTCCAATACGAGTTCCCGCCAGCGGTCTCGGTCTTGTGCGGTTTCACGCCAGTCGACGGCTTGGAGCTCGCGCAGATCATCTTCGACCACATCTGCCCACCGATATCTGGGGCGGCCTACCGGACGGCGACCTGTCGGTTTTCCATGGAACGCTCTACTAACTGCCCGGTCCTCTCCCATGCGCTCCAGATGTCCAAGCCAGCGAAGCCTATGTGCTTTCGTCACTCCTATTATGTTAGGTTCTGCAACCAGCTCTTCGATTTCGGCGTTTTTCCGGATTCCCCAAGTTCCATCCGCTCGCTGTTTGGGTCCCAGGATTTTGCGGAGAATCCTCCTTTCGGCCACCAAAAGCTTATTCTCCTCCCTAAGTGTTAGTGTCCAGGCTTCACAGCCATACATGAGGATAGGCCGTATAACCGTTTTATAAATACGGATTTTTGTACTTCTGCTGAGAAGCCTAGACACCAAAACCTTATGTAGAGCAGCACTGCAACGTAAGGCGTTTTGTATACGAGCGTCTATTTCCTCGTCACGAGTGTTCAGGTCATTAACGGTGCAGCCTAAGTATTTGAAGCTGACCACTCCTTTATACGTGATATCTCCGACGTGAAGGTCTGCTGGCCGACTGCGATGCGCGTTATATCGTCTCATGTGGAGATATTCAGTTTTGCTGTGGTTAATACTTAGGCCCACTTTCCTCGCTTCAGCCTCTAGCGTTTTTGACGCCAACTGTACACCAGCGCTTGTCGCACCCAAAAGAGCCAGGTCATCGGCATACCCAACCACCATATGCTTTCCATTTAGTTCCAGTCCCGTATCTAGAGTTAACACTTTCCTAAGGACGTACTCTAACACTAGATTAAAAAGCATCGGCGACAGAGCATCACCTTGTTTTAAGCCTGTTATGACTGAAAATGGTTCTGTCAACTCTCCTTCAACACGCACCTTCATAATGCTGGTACTCGTCGCAGCCTTAATCATGGTGACCAATTTATTTGTTACAGGGAATATTATATTGCAAAAGGGCCACGTTAAAAAAATAAAATGTTTTAGAATCTTGTAATAGCACAGATACATTAGTCAACCTGTATAACTAACGATTAGATTTCTTATCAGATGAATCACCAGGACGCTCAATCATGTTTTTTATAAATATAACACTTGGAATCCGTGACGCTCAGTAGACTGTCTTCCTTGTAATTTAATTGTGTGACTTTGATGTTATTATTTTTAAGGGATTCCCCTGTGTCATATAATACTTAAGTCTTATTACAATAATATAAGTAAATTGTAACGAAACGTGTTTTTGTAGAGAAAACTCCAGTGAGTCTCAAACATATTACAGTATATTACATACGGTATCGGTATAGCGGTGAATTCGTAAATGTCCCTGATCGCAAGTGTTTGTGCAAAAAATGGGTCATTGTCGGATTTAGGTTGGCGTCTTTTCGGTGGACAGTTGGACACGTACAAAGTTTAAGGACTTTAGGCCTACCTAGTTTGATCGGAATCAAAAATTATTTCGATCGGAAAACTAGGCCTAGCGTTTGTGCTAATATAAATTAGCACAAACGACGTTCCCCTTTCTATGGGCTTGCGTGTTAAAAACATAACTTCAATGCACATACGCTGTTAACTATTGGCCACCGAAGAGACAACTTTTGTTTTTTGAACTGACAATGACCCAAATATGCGATATGGGGTTTTACGTATTACCGCCAGTGGTTTGGATAAAGTTTTACGTCTTGCCTTCTGGGAGAAAACCTCACTTAAGGCCAAGTGTGACATAAATATACATACGAGACGGTAAAGTCCACTTTTACGACGTGAGTACTCTTTTCGTATGTATGTTAATATGTGTTTGTTACAAAAACACCCTTAAATTCTATTCATTTCAATTTACTTATAATATTGTACCTTTAAAGTGATATACTCATTTTAAAAGTAACTTTAGTAGTATCGTCTTTTTGTGTAAAAAGAATTTGAATAATGGATCATCCGGCGTTTGCTGAGGCGGGAGCGGCTGCGGGTATTGAAATATGGACCATAGACGTAAGTAATGATTTAATTAATAAATATACGGGTTGGAACATTTCTAAACACTGGGCTGACAGGATAGTGTTAATCTGAGTGATCTACAATCGACCTGTTATAATTGTAAAGCTGGATTTAGAAATAAAAAGGCATATAAATACAATTTGTTAATATACGTGACAACCCTACTAATTCAAAGGTTAAAACCTCCATTGGATCCACATTAGTAGTTTCGGCTGTGCGTTGATGAGTCCGTGAGGACTTCTTCTTTTATATGTATAGATTGTGAAGGATGGGCAACTACGGAACCCTACACTGAGCGTGGCCAGAAATGCTCTTGGCCGGTTGTTAATAAATTTGAAAAACTGAAGCGATAAAAAATCTATATACTTATGGAACTTAAAAAATTCGTGAGAATCGGCCAGAGGCCCGAAATCCGGGCATACGAAAGAAATTTTGGCAAAGCTGAAGCAGGGACGCTTCGCTCGGTCGGTCAATCATGCCAGCCCATATTTATCGCTTTTATTTTATTTTGTTTTAGCAATTTGAGCCTGTCCCCATAAACACGAAAATGTACGGAAAATTCTACAATGGAGACTCATACATTGTATTGAAGGTATGTTTATTAAAATCTAGTTCATACATTTTTATGTAGGGTCCGATCTCCTTATTTTTTAACTCCCGACGAAAACAGAAGGGTGTTATAAAAATATTTGTATCTGTGTGTCTGTCCGTGGCATCATAGCTGGAGCCATTTGAGTCCAGTTTTTTTTGTATCGAAAGACTTGTCCGTCGAGATGGTTACTAGCTATGTTTGGCGGAAATAGGACCAGTAGTTTCCAAGATATTCAGCTTTAATTGGAACAAGTGACAAGATTTCAGCCAATATTGAATCCAAATTTTGTAGTTATGTTCAGTTTTAGTAGCATTTTTTATCACTTATTGAATGAGGGTCTCATGATGACCAGCTACTTGGGGGTGTTTTAAATTTTAAATTTAGGTTGTGTATAGTAATGACGTCTGTCTGTAGAAGCGCAGCGAAGAAAATTAACCAGGCTTCGTCTTTGTGAAGTCCATAATAAGGGCATTTAAGCCTGAGGAATCTGATTGGTCCATTTTTACACATTTACGCTCCGCCCCGCTTCTATGGACAGACAGCCTAAAGCCCAGCCAGTCGAGCACAACTATGCTTCGCGAATCTTGTCGCGCGACATACCGTCACCTTGTCACTCACACACAGTACTACACAGAAAGAGATGGGTGTCTCGTACGAGAAAGAGTCGCCTATCATAGGTTGTGCTAGAGGTACAGGAATACACAGTCACTACGAAAGCCAACTTATGAAACATTATCATACCAAAAAGTATGTATGTCTTTTACCTTTGGGAGTATCTTAATATTTTCCATTCATAAAGACGACTGGCAGCGACACATCTACCCTATCCTACGATGCCCACTTTTGGCTGGGCAGCAAGACCACCCAGGACAAGAAGGGATCCGCAGCCATCTGGACGGTCACCCTGGACGACATGCTGGGTGGCAAGGCAGTCCACCACCGTGAGGTCCAGGGACATGAGACCGGACAGTTCCTGGGGTATTTCCAGCCAGGTAAGCATCATCCGGAAGACTTCGGCTTTGTCGCGTTGACCTTCTTGTGCTTGGCCCTTCGAACCGGATGGAACTACTCGCTAGGCCGCAAGACGATCAAGGACAAGAAGGGTTCCGCAGCTATCTGGATGGTCACCCTGGATGACATGATGGGTGGTAAGGCAGTCCACCACCGTGAGATCCAGGGACATGAGACCGGACAGTTCCTGGGGTATTTCCAGCCAGGTAAGCATCATCCGAAAGACTTCGGCTTTGTCGCGTTGACCGTCTTGTGCTTGGTCCTTCGAACCGGATGGAACTACTCGCTAGGCAGCAAGACGATCAAGGACAAGAAGGGTTCTGCAGCTATCTGGACGGTCACCCTGGACGACATGCTGGGTGGCAAGGCAGTCCACCGCCGTGAGGTCCAGGGACATGAGACCGGACAGTTCCTGGGGTATTTCCAGCCAGGTAAGCATCATCCGAAAGACCAGCTTTGTCCCGTTGACCTTCTTGTGCTTGGTCCTTCGAACCGGATGGAACTACTCGCTAGGCAGCAAGACGATCAAGGACAAGAAGGGTTCTGCAGCTATCTGGACGGTCACCCTGGACGACATGCTGGGTGGCAAGGCAGTCCACCGCCGTGAGGTCCAGGGACATGAGACCGGACAGTTCCTGGGGTATTTCCAGCCAGGTAAGCATCATCCGAAAGACCAGCTTTGTCCCGTTGACCTTCTTGTGCTTGGTCCTTCGAACCGGATTGAACTACTCGCTAAAGACACAGGGTGAAGTCATCGTGAGATAATGGCTACGAGATGGGGCAGATCCTAGCGAGTATATGTTTTTTAAGGTAAAGAAATGAGTGTACTGTATACTGGACGTGCACTGGTTCTATAATATGCTGGACTGGTAGAAACAATAATTGAGGAATCAGGTTCTACAAAACCGGACACCCGAGGATATGTGGATTTGAAATGAATCCTGGGTATGTTCCCTCTATCAAATAAACTGCCATTCTTCCTTGGGCCCTTGGGAACCAGACAAGGTATTAATACAAACAAAAATTGTACACAGTTCACAATAAATGAGCACTTTACTTTACTATCTAACTTACCTCTAAATTACCTCTTATTTCCAGCTATCAGATACTTGGAGGGCGGGAATGAATCAGGCTTCAACGAAGTGGAGACCAACGCTGGAGCCGAGAAGAGACTGCTGAGGCTCTCGGGCTGTGACAACATGAGGATTGAGGAGGTTAGTGGGAGGATCCGGGTTCAGCTCCGGTTACCTATCTGAAGCACTAATTTTTCTTTCCCATCTGTAAGGTTTCGCCAAATTTTCATTTGTCTGAAAGCCATTTTTTTTCCATAACTATTAATTTTTTCAGAATAATTATAAAACAAACCTAACCTAATAAACAACCTAACCTAATGGGTTCTTTGAAACGAGGTTCACAAAATCTTGAAAATATTTGGTTTAAGAAAAAAAATACTTTCGGGCAAATGAAATTTTGGCGAAACGTTTAACAGCTGGGAAATGAACGAAGGAACGTCAGATTTTAACAGTAAAATTACTGACTCTTAAAGCACTCTTAGATGTATTTAGTCCCATTGAACATTTGATCTCAATAAAGAACAGGATCGATTTATTTATAAAAATAATGTCTACACGCCTATCAATGGTTAAGTGTAAAACGAAATAAATATGTAGATACTCTAGGTAGAGATATAATATATTCGCTAAATATTGGGTTAAAATGCATAATAACCACTCGAATAAGATTAAGAGCGATAAGATAATATTCATGTTTAAAGCTAACAGCTTAATGGGTGTCCATGAAAATTTAGAGAGTGCAATGAATAGCACAAACGGTCTTAAAATCTCGTACCTTACTTAGGCCACTCGGTAAGCCTCGTGACCTAAACGCGGTGCTCGACTTTAAGAAACTTTTGATTGTGCAACGATTGTATCAAATACTATTATTATTGTCGACGAGCCGTTTCATATGTATTTTAAAACGACTCCAACTGTATGTTAAATAAATACCTAAATACGAAAGCAATTTGATACATCACGGATAAATTTAATTATTTTGATCAATTCGTTGATCAGATATGTTTTATAGATTTCTCCAAATTGATTGCTGATTGTGATAAAGTAAACATTTGATAATGATTATGACATATACATACCATGACATGATTCTATATTATGAGCTATAGACCTACTCGTACGTAGCTAATTAATTTGTAGATATACGTATTAATATTATTAGAGTTTAGTTAAATAATTAAAATGACGCATACAATTAAATTAGATCTTATACAACGTAATAGGTAGGTAAATCAGGAGAGTGTGACGGGAAAGACATGTCCGTCAAGATCTCATGCTCTTGGGGTCAAGATGGTTTTCAGCTGTGTTTCTTGGAAATATCAACAAAACCAGTAATTTCCAAGATATTCAGCTTTAATTGGAACAAGTGATAAAATCTCAGACAATATTGAAGCTAAGAATCCCAAATTTTGTAGTTATGTTCAGTTTTAGTAGCATTTTCTATATCACTCATTGAATGATGATCTCATGATGACCAGATACCTGTGTCGGGGATGTCTTTCATTTTTAATTTACGTTAGGTATGCGTACAATTGTATCTATTGTATAGGGTGATCTACAGGCGTTTCAACCACCGTCAGTCCGCTGTCAAAAATATTGAAAGTATGAGCTACACCAAGCTGCTAATTTTCATACAATGATATACTGTAACCGTAATTTAAAGCATCTAATGGCCCATTTGCTTTGACATTTATGACAGCGAACTGACAGCGGTTGAAACGCCTGTAGAATCACCTTGTACTCTATTGATTCCGATACAAATTATCGAATCGATTCTCAAAAAAAAATCCGTCATGCTTATTCGACTGCCTCTCCTCCAGGTACCAGCTGACGCGTCATCGCTGAACAAGGACCAGTGCTTCATCCTGGAGAATGAGCACGACATATTCGTGCTTATGCCTGATGGAGCCAAGGCCACGCAGAGACGCAAGATCATCAGCGTCGCCAACTCCTTGCGTGACGACTACCACAACGGGAGAGCCACGATAGAAATTATTGGTAAGCAATAAAAGAAATATAGATAAAACCTACATTGAAAATGTAAAACACCCCTGACACAAGTAGTTGGTCATCATAACCTCATTCAATGAGTGATATAGAAAATGCTACTAAAACTGAACATAACTACAAAATTTGGAATTCTTAGCTTCAAACATTGACTGAGATCTTGTCACTGGTTCCAATTTAAGTTGAATATCTTGGAAACTACTGATCCTTTTTTCCACCAAACAGCTATGTTTAAACCATCTCAAACATCTCAACAACATTTTTTAAGGCATGACTCAAATTAGAAAGAAAGAAAGAAATGCATTTATTCATGACGTGGCCATAGAACATAATTACAAAAATAAATAGTGACAAATGAAATAAAACAATAAGAAAATTCTACTAACGGCTGTGCCACGAAAGGGTCCCACCTCAGCATGATGCTAGCCCAAGAGCCAGCGCTGATCTTCCGGTGGGACCATATCATCTAAACTGTATCATGGCTGATTATTTACTCACTACCCGTAGTCGGACTTTTAGTATAACCCGCTAATGGAATTATCTCCGGGTTACATGAGTACCTTATCCTCATTTACAGGATTTGTAGGGGCGCATGACGCCGTCTGTTAGTAAACATTTCTTTGTTCGTTAATCAAGCCGAAACAGGTGGACGGATTTCCACCAATTTTGGGACACGATAGCTGGATATCCGAGATTATAGCCTAAATATATCCCAACATTTGTATTACCTATCTAATGAAAGGACTTTTGGGCCTGCAAAGACCTTCTGATGATCAAATGCCGAATATAACGCTTATATGTCATGAACACCTGCAATACCGCCCACTAAAGATGCTGTCTATAGTGTATATCTTAGCTCGGGTCTATCCTTAGGGTCTGTCTTTAATATCAACATATTTGGCAGATGAATTCTCCTCTGATGATGACTTCGCGCTGTTCTTCGAGACACTTGGTTCCGGATCCAAGGAGGACATTGCTGATGACTCCGATGCTGAGGTACGTTTTCATTTTTGCGAGGGCGAAGCCTGATAATAATTTCCTGTTGTTCATTGTCGTTTCTTGTCCTATTGAAAGTAAGAAATTGCAACTTAAAACTGTGGCTCTTTGAGCTTCCGAAAAATATTTTTTTTCTGCCATCTTTTTCTAAAATGTTTGCCGAAATCTGTTACGCAGTCGCAAGCCAGTTCGGTATTTGTAAACTCATGGTAGAAGTACATACAGGGCTATACTGACAATTAACGCCAGATTATATCGCATTTGGCTCAAGAAATGAGATCTGCGTACGAGCCTAAAATATGTCGACCGATATTTGATATTTATTTAACCTAATTAGACCTTAAAATCTCATTTTTTTTAATGTGGGGTACACACCTCAAATTTTCTAGAAACCACTAAAGTGTAACCAATAAACAAATGCCTTTCAAATAAACAACGCAAAAGATCGACACACAAAGCATAAGGAAAAATTCGAAAGGTTGCTTAAACGTTAGGGTGGCGGAAAGGTTAACGCACTGGACCGGTAATCCAAGGGTACCGGGTTCGATTCCCGGTCTCTTCCGACAGGTTCCGCATTAAAAAAAAACTTTGAGTTTTGTATTTGTATCAATGGCCTAATAGACCTTATTGACCGCTTGGTAAATAAGGTCCAGCTTCACTTGGGACTAGGTCAATTGTGTGAGGTTTTCTGATATTTATTTAACGGTTTCCAGACTTACTCCCGAGATGGCACGACCGTGCTACTCTACAAGGTGCTGGAAGGAGACGAGCTCGAGCTGGTGGCTGTGAACAGGCCTTACAAACAGAAGCATCTCACCTCCGATGTAAGTTCCAATCTCTCCCTCTCTCTCTTTTTGTTATTTTTTAATATTACGACGGTGGCAAACAAACATATGCGGCCCGCCTGATGTTAAGCAGTTAATGTGCGACCAAAAAGAGTAGAAATTAAAAACTAGCAACTACTGTAGTGTCATCCCCGTTTCTTAGATTGATTAGAAAGGGACGACACTACAGTATTGCCACTTTTTAATTTCTACTCGCTTTGGTCAGACTGTACCGCGCTCTATTGACGCTTGCGACTATTATATTAATCTGCGCTTGCGATGCTAATAGCATCACATGCGCGTTGCTGACTCTTTAAGAACCTATTTACTCCCCTCTTGAAGAACCGCATACTGAAGCTTGATCTTCCCTCATGAATATCCATCGAACTTCTGATATAGCACGGTTCCTACCGAGAGACCTTTAGAGCTATGGAGCCGATATTAACATTAAATAATAGTACATTACGTAACAAGTGTGGTAAACGAGGAATTACAAACGAGTGTCTATTAGAAGCCCGGAGCGGAAGGCGAAGGCTTTAATGACACGAGTTTGGAATTCCTTTACCACCAGAGTCACGTACGACGTTAATCATCACATTGGAGAAAATAAAACAAAAATAGTAGTCAATATCAAAGTTACTTACCGCCCTAGGCCGTAATATACGACTTACCGCCCGGTTTTCTAGCATGTACTAATCACTTAAAGTGTGATAAAAATTACTTACCGCCCTAGGGCGTAATTTGCGACCCTTGTTTAACCAAAGTGTGATAAAAAATATAATTCATACTCATACTCATAATGTGTTGCCCCCTGTTTCACGAGGGCTCCCAATCTTACGTGGGTTCCTAACAACTCCCGAAAAAACATACCTGGATGACGTTTTTTGAGGCCTCTAGTTATGGAGTGCCCAAGACTCCGGCATGCTTTAAGATGGGCTTGGTCGTAACGTTAATTGGTTTCCCAGGCCATCTTCGTGCTCGACACCCCGTGTTCCGGCGTGTTCCTGTGGCTGGGCAGCGACGTGGATGCGGACACTAAGAAGAACTACCACGACATCGCACAGAAGTATCTGGAAGTCAAGGGATATCCTTCGTGGGTGAGGGTTTCTTTTTTTTTATTCTGGAACGGTGGCAAACATGTGGCCCGTCTGATGTTAAGCAGTTACTGCCACCCATGGACGCTTGCGATGCCAGGATCATCATACGCGCATCGCGTAGCATCTGTTTTTAACCGACTTAAAAAAAGAAAGTTCTCAGTTTGACCTATACTGCTTTTTAGTGATTTAAATAAAATAAACATAGCAGGATGATCGGGGAGGCTTTGTTTGCATACATCTCGTTTGAATTATCCCCTAACTCCTAACAGTTAAGGAGTTACACCTTCCATCACCAGCTCGGCATAGGGAGATGATGACTATCAGGCGCAAATACATGAACATGTATCTCAGACAAAGATAGATACAGTACAGGTCAAACTGCGAATCACCTTTTTTTTTATCGGTTAAAAACCAAAGTTTGAATGTGTGTTTGATCAATAGGTGCCAGTGACCAGGGTAACAGAAGGTGCGGAGAGTTCCACGTTCAGGCAGTTCTTCAACAACTGGGACACCATCGTCTCGAGTACTTCCGTGCGTGCTTACATATCTGAATTTGGTAAGGAATAGAAATACTCTTATGGCACACCTCAAACATCAAAGAATACACAACACAACATGAGATACATTAATTAACAAGCAGAGGTAAACAAAGCGGTCTTATCGCTAAATAGAGATCTCTTCCAGACAACCTTTAGGTAGCGGAGTAGTTAAATGAATGTTTGAATTTAGTAGGAAATAGACATGACGTTTTTTTTAAGGATTACAAATATTACAATCTCTTCTATTTCTTATTGGGATCAAATGTCTATATGGGACTAACTACACTTAGACTGCTCTAAAAGTCAAAAATTACCGTCAAAGTTCAACATTCCACGGAGCGCTAAAAACGCTCCATACAAATGGCTTCCTAATCTTGACGACATATGTTATGGGCAACAATATTTTTATGAAGACAATAAGTCATATGCCATTTTCACTGTGAAAAAGTGCGTTTTAGCTCATGGTTGTCACACAATGATTGTTTTGTTAAATTATGAGGATTCTGAAAACAATTTCAAATTATCTTTTGGATTAAAAATAAATTAGCGTACCATACTGTTCTGAAAACCGCATCAAAATCGCTCCAGCCAAACGCGAAATAATCGCGGACAAACTTACATACATACACACATACAGGTCAAACTGAGAACCTCCTTTTCTTAAAGTCGGTTAATAAATAGTTTCAATTGCTTAGATGCCGGCTACTACTCCGGAGATGCCGAGGAGTCTGCGGCTACCGCCAAGCTCATCGGAAAGAGTGCTTCAGCCAGGGGATACATGCCTGATGAGGGCTCTGGAAACCTCACCGTATTCAGGTATATCATCAACATCTCTTTTTTAGGGTTCCTGGCCCAAAGGGTAAAAACGGGACCCTATTACTAAGACTCCGTCTGTCCGTCTGTCAAACTTAACGTGGAACCTTCGGTGCGCGAATCTGACTCGCACTTGGTCAAGTTTTGTCATAGGGGCAAAAAAGAATCAGAATCAGAATCAGTAATTTATTTGCTCAAACATGGTACATAAAGCAAACGGTAAACGATTTCGTCGCCCATAAACACCTGCAACACCAGAGGAGTCACAAGTATGTTACCGACCTTTCAGGTGGGAGTAGGTACGCTCTTTTCTTGAAGGTTTGAAGGTCGTATCTCGTTCTTCATTGCCTTTACCAGCAGCAGCACCTGTCACCACCATCTTGTTCGCTATCTTCATCATCATTATCATCATCATCACTCAGCATTAACATATAATCATTATCATCATCATCAACAACATCACTGTCATTACCTTCCCCACGTCTTCATTACCACGAATATTTATTATCAATTTCATCATCAACAACATAATTGTATTGTCCTTGCCACGATAGCAATCATGTTTTGCACTTCTCGTCAGTAAAAACACTAGTTCATAAAATGTACCGCCAAAATATTGTCACGGCTGGAATTTTCAATAGAAACATTTTATGACTTTCAGGATCGCAGGGGACAAGGAGAACATCACTGAGAAAATACTCGAATCACCTGCTCTGTACCGTTCTGAGTGTTACGTCATCAAATATCAGTACTCAGGCGACAGTGGCGACGAGTATATCGTCTACTGGTGGATCGTGAGTATGATGGTTTCTTTCATCACGCGATAAATAAGTGACAAAGCATCCGTCACTCTCACTCGCATTTTGTCAAAACGTGACGGTCGCTTTGTCACTTATTTATCGCGCATCATACGCCCCCTGGTCCTTTAAATAAATGTCTTGGCTCTGTTCTGTGTTTAGTCATCAAATATCAGTCCTCAGGGAGCAGTACGAATATGTGGTCTTCTGGTGGATCGTGAGTAAATTATATACCTAAACAGACCTGGTCGTTCAGAGAAGCTTGGCTCTGTTCCTGAGTCATCAAATATCAGTCCTCAGGTGACAGTGGCGACGAGTACATCGTCTACTGGTGGATCGTGAGTACATTATATTCCTAAACAAACTTGGTCCTTCAGAGAAGCTTGGCTCTGTTTTTGAGTGCCTATTCATCAAATATCAGTCTTCAGGGAGAGTGGCGACGTATATATCGTCTACTAAATCATCCGTAAGTATAGGTACATTATATAGTGTATACCGAAACAGTCCTGCACCCCTATGATGGTTGGTTTTATCACGCCATAAGTAAGTAACGAAGCGTCCTTCACGTTTTGACAAGATGCGAGTGTGAGTGACAGGTGCTTAGCTGCTTATTTATCACGTGATAAATAAGTGACAGATCTGCCGTGTTGATGTGTTACTGTTACGTAAATAAACGCAACCATCATAAACCCCCTGGTCCTTCAGAGAAAAGACTTGGCTCCGTTCCAAGTGCTTAGTAGTTAGTAAATATCAGTCCTCTGGGGACAGTACCGACAAATATATGGTCTACTGGTGGATCGTGTGTATGTTTGGTGACGAAGGATTGTAGGATTAATCTTTGAACACCAAAGATAATGGTCTGTCGCTATAGCCCAGAATCTACTCCTTTTTACCGTCGCAGAAACTTGGTGTAGCTCCTTTTCTCCTGATCAGTGCTTTGTCAAAATTAGTTTATCTTGAAATATATATAGATTGCGGAGAATACGCGAGATGGTAAATTTATTACTTTCCTTTGTAGGGTGCTGATGCATCCACGGAGGACAAAAAGGCTGCCCGAGAGTTGGCCACCGAAATAGAGATTGAGGTAAGTTTAAGTTATTAGACCAAAAACGTGAAACTACTACGCAGTTTAGTAACAGTCAGGGGGGGTATTCGACCAATTTTAGAGATATAATGGAGATCTCTCCTTTTCATCGCCATCCGTCACTTTTGACGTGTGCCTACTTGACAAGTGGCGATATCTCTAGAACATCGCAACTTCGTCAATTCGGACGCGCAAATTTTCGTTTCCTTTGTATGTGACGGCATAAATAACAGGTGCATACTTTAAATTGACCGCGTAGTACGTGAAATTAGTCCGTTACGTTTCGTTCAAAACAGAAATTTATATACATGAATAACATTTTTGACAATCATTATCGCCTTCGTATTTCAGAAATTGAGATGAGATATGTCACTTTTAAGCTCATCGCGTTTTAATGACAGTTCAAAGGCGAGATCACGGAGAGATGACTGTTATCTAACGGTGATCTGACGTTTGGCGATCGACACTCGAATTAGGCCCCAGGTTAGTTTAGTAATGTGAATCATTACAAAGTTATTTTATAAATATTGATTGGCAAACTGTAGTTACGTATTTATAATGAATCTTAAAGGTACGACCACACCGCTGTACGGATACGGCACGTCACTGCGATTCCGTACCGTCGCCGCTTTTTGAGCGCCGTTGTGGTCACACCTTAAGAGCCCACCCATGCAAAATTCGTCAGGTCAATGATCCTAGATCTCAACATCACAACTCAAAAAACATGATTTCCGTGCATCCGAGCACGCACTTCCATCTCGCTCACGCTTACGCTCAGTGAGAGAGAGAGCTAGCCAACGCGTTGGCGCTCTCTTAAGTCGTCAGAGCGACACTAAAGTTTATACTGATATAAACTCACTGAAGACGCTTCCATTTCGAAGTTTCCATAAAAATACAATACGACTCGTGTTCACTCACGTCCTAGAAGTAGAATATCACTCGACATGTTTCATGATTGAGGGCCATCCATAAATTACGTCACACGTTAAGGGGAAGGGAGGGGGTCAACGAAGTGTGACATTCTGTGACAAGGGGGTGGGAGGGGTCCTAAATTTCGTGACGTCACATTTCAAAATCTATTATAAGTGTTAAAACACGCACTTTAAACTATTACTTTACGAAAACCTCAAAAACATATACAACTATATCTGTGTAAATATAAGATACCAATTGTTTTGTCGACCACTCGCTCTACTATCATCGTTTTATTTGTTGGTAATTGTTTGATTTGATGTGCATTTTATAAAAAAAAATATTTAAATGGAAATAAAACCGATTTAGTAACCGCTGTTTTCTTTTAATAATTTCTAAATGTAAATTTGCAAAATATGTGACGTCACACTAGGGAGGGGGGGAGTCTCCCAAATGTGACCAGCTGTGACAAGGACGGGGGGAAGGGCAAAAAATCATGAAATTCGTGTGACGTAATTTATGGATGACCCCTTGGCCGCCGCCGCAACAGATGGCTCTCCTGATGATGAATCGCAAACCGGTTCGAAACATGTCGAATGATATTTCAATTCGTCTTGTTTCAGTTGGATGAGGTCGTGACAGTCGTGAAAGTGCCACAAGGGAAGGAGCCAAAACATTTCTTAAGTATTTTCCACGGTAAGTTAATGTATACTTAGGTACATGTATTAAAATAAAATTTCTCATGTAATATTTTTCTTGTTGGTGTGCAATAAAGTATTGTTGTATTGTATTGTAAAATACCGAATACAAATTATAAAATCAGATAAACTAAATTCAAAATTTAATAAAAACCGATACAAGTATAGTACGGCTCTTCCCAGGTGAATTTTTCGCTTCGAGCCCTAATCTTTCAAACAAAGGCCATTGTCTCTCAAAGCCGCTAGCTACCGAGTTAGGACGTGCTACTATAATATTCATATAAAAAAGAAACGGCATCGTCATAGTAGGTATTAAGGTTCAAATCAAAATAATATGAGTGCTGTATTGCTTCGGGGCGGTCTATATTATAGTAGCACGTCCTAACGCGGTAGCTAGCGGCTTTGCGATAATAGAGACAATGGCCTTTGTTTGAAAGATTAGAGCTCGAAGCGTAAAATTCACCTGGGAAGAGCCGTACTATAGGTATATTAGGTATAGCTGGTCTGTAAGTGAGGGCCTAACAATTTAGGCCCTCATTCACTTAATGAGTGGGATAAAAATGCTACTAAACCTGAACATACTCGTAATAACAACATTTGGAATTCTTAGCTTCAATATTGTTGAGATCCTATCACTTGTTCCATTCAAAGATGAATATCTTTGGATACCGTTGCAGATATTTTTACCAAACATAGCCAAGTACCATCTCGAATTATCGACAGACAGGGCTTTCGATTAACAAACCGAATTCAAATCGGACAATCCGTTAAGGAGCTAAGATGCCACAGAGAGATATAGAGAGACACAAAAAAAATTGTCGGGAGTTAAAAACGTGGCCTTTCAGGACGCTTCAGTTTTAAGCGTCTAAAGATTATTTATAAAATTCTAGAATATTTAAAAGAAAAAATTACACTCCTAGTGCATTTTTTGCTGAGGGGAGGGTAGATCGCCTCCGCCAGTGCCCACACCTGTCGCTTGATAAATGCGACATCTAGGCGAGAACAGCCGGAAATCCGGACATCCAAACGTCCGGATATACGAAATAAATTTTGTCCAAGTTGAAACAGAGACGACTCGGTCGCTCGGTCAGTAACGTACACATTTATTTTGTGTCATAATTATTATACATAACTAGCTGCGCCTCGCGGTGTCACCCGCTTATCCCACGGGAACACTACATTTTTTCGGGATAAAAAGTAGCCTATGTGTTAATCCAGGGTGTCAGCTACCTTCATACCAAAATTATAAAAATTGATCTAGCCGTTAGCGAGTAGTAACAAACATACATATAAACAAACTCAGAAACTTTCGCCTTTATAATATAAGTGTGATAATATATTTCACAGGCAAATTGACAATTCTCTTCGGCGGTAAAGAGGCGAACTACGATGCGGTGAACGCGAAGAATAGTTACAGCGATGATGGAGTTCGACTCTTCAGGGTAAGCCGCTTGGGGTCTAAACACAATAAATATATTAAAAAAACTGACTTTCAACATTTATTCTAATTGCTCCGGACGGGACTCCGAAGCGAAGATAAGATAAGATAATCTCTTTTAATGATACGATAATCGATAATAATGATATGATAATCTTTTTTTCGGGGGTAGGCGGGTATCCAAGCCGGGCGCAGTTTTAACTTGCTCCGCCGTATCATTTTGTAAATAAATAGTTATCGATAGCATAAAACGTTAAAATCTACACCACAGTGAAATTAATAATCAGTGAATGGGAATTCGTAATAAAACAGTTAGTTTCTCAGGAAAAAATCATCAAAACCTGCAGTGAAACTTAGTGATTGTACGAGTACTTGCATAAAGTGACATCGTTAGTGACATCGACCCGCAACACAGCTGATAACTCGTGCTCCCCGTACCACGATATCGCTTGCTAGTGAGTTAGCGACAAGTTAGCGATCAGTTAACTATAGAATCGGCCGCCAACAACACGGAACCTCAAGTATCGTGGTACAAGGTTTGTTAAGTGACTTCGTTGTTTAGAAAATGTCGAAGAATACAGGGCAAACAAACATATGTTTTGGCTGTCACTGCCAAATAACAGATTTAGCCAGTACAATCACATGTAGTTCATTAAACTGCAAGAAAACTTTTCACAACCTTTGCATCAACACGGTGAACCTAACGCCTGAACACGCAAGAAACTGGGTCTGCCCGGACTGCAAAGCGGCTTCCAGAAAAGGTGGGGACAATTCCCTCACGCCTGTGAGACCTGTCACTACGGAAAATATCACTTTACGTAAAAAAAAGGAGCCAGCGAGTGGACCTTCGAGCAGTTCGGAGATAAGTGAACTAACTTCCGAAATCAGGCTTTTGCGGAACGACGTGTCAACGATAAAAACACAATTATCCGAAGCATTGTCTGCAGTGTCGCGCTGTACTGAACGTTTGGACTCCGTGTTCGCCAGGATCCAGCAATCGGAAGGCAGATTAAAAAACCTGGAGGAAAAACAATTAGAAAACGCTGTGCTGAAACAAACGGTCTCCCAACTCCAGGATCAGGTGAATAGACAGGCTCAAGCGTCACTGAGAAACGAGTTAGAAATTGTTGGCTGCCCTGAGCTGCCGAACGAAAGTCTAGAACACTTAGTCCTGGCCACTGGCGCTAAAATAGGCATAAAACTAAATGACTCAGACCTGGACGGTGTCTGGAGAGTGGGTTCTCGCGTACATCAGCCTAGCTCCTCCACGGCAGAAAGCGATAGTCACCAAAATAATTTTCCCCGTGTTATAGCAATTCGTTTCACTCGACTGAAAACTCGCGACGCCTTCCTGAAAGCTGCAAGATCAAGACGCAACCTCACTACTGTTGATATCGTGGTCACAGAAAACCCACAGAAGATTTATATCAACGAACGTTTGACAAGAACGAATAGGCTTCTTTTTCGTGAAGCAAGACTGCGGGCAGCACAGGCTAACTTCAAGCGCTGCTGGACATCTTCAGGGTCCATATTCGTTCGTAAACGTGATGGTGCTAGTGCAATACTCATTAGTAATTCGGACGCTATTGACCGCTTTCTTGTGGCCGACACCGGTGACGTCTCCGAGGGAGAATGATAATATTATGTTAATCCTAATCTGCATGTTATTCTTATTAAGTACTAGTAAAGTTAAAAATATTTTACTCAAAGAACTGCGTCAGACTTTTGTATCAAAATGTAGTTTATTTTTCAAAATACGTGATTTTTGTGTTATGTATTCTTTGTCACACTCACACACTCAGGCATCCAAATACACACACTTCATAAACATTTGTGCATTCCTATTTTTACCTACTCTTTATAGGAAATATACTTCGTCACATCCTGCCTTACTAAAGGAAAAATACCACATTAGCCTGGAGCCTCGGTACAACAATACGGCCCACAATCAAACACCATGGGCGGGCTAGACATCGGTACAGAGTTAGATAATTCTTTCAAGGTAAATTGCCACATTGTAGATGCTCCAGAGCTATGTAGTAACATTATTTCCTCCAAATACTCGATTAAAATACTAACCTTTAATATTCGAAGCATCCAACGTAACTTCGATCAGTTTCTAGTTACTTTTAACCGATTAAATATAGGATTTGATGTAGTCGTCCTCACTGAGTGTTGGCTGCGGGAAGGCACGCTGATAGGGCGGATAGATGGTTACACTTCTTATCGCACCCAGCGAGCTGCGAACCAGGCGAGTGGTGTAGTCGTGTATGTCAAGAACGAATTTAATGCCACTGTTTCCGAACCTCCCTTACAAGATTGCGATTGCCTTTTAGTTACAATCCCTGAATACTTATCTTTGTTAGGAATTTATAGGTCCCCCTCAATTAGTAACATCAATCCATTTTTAAACTCGTTAGAATCTCTAATAACAGGTATTAAAAGTCCTCATTGTCTTATTACTACAGGTGACATAAACATCAACATTTCTAATGATGAACCTATAACTTCTGATTATCTCAACAGGATGGCCAGCTTAGGGCTAAGCTCGGCAATAGACAAAGCTACTAGAAAAAATGCTTGCCTAGACCATATTTTCATTAGGTGTAAAAATAAATCAGAATCGTTGATTTGTAGATCTGATATAACAGACCATGACTTGGTTATGGTAGGTATTAGTTCATCTGTTACAACCACCCGTCCAAAACCCGCAATAGCGTATACTAAATTAAACTTTGAAGCTATAAAATCCGAATTAAATCATGAATGCTGGCAAACGGTTACTTCATCAAACTCTGCAACTGAAGCAGCGAAGGCTTTTTCAGATATATTAAGTAATGTAATTAAAAAACATACAATTAACAAATCTATAAATCGTTCCTACCGTACTTTAAAACCCTGGATGACCCCAGGTTTAATCAGATGCTCAAAACATAAGGACAAACTGCATTCCTACTCTCGTAAGAACCCTAAAAATGATCTTGCTAAAATTGTGTATACACGATATAGGAACTTCTATACTGAATTGATTCGTAAGATTAAAAATGATTATAATAGAAATTTGCTCGCAGAAAATAAGTATAACCCAAAAAAACTGTGGAGTGCTATTAAAACCATTACACATACTCACCGGGAATGTAACCATACGCCTGAACTTGCCTCAATAAAACCTAATATCATAGACTCTCTCAATTTTGCAAATGAATATTTTTCAACCGTGGGGAGCAACTTGGCGAAAAAAACTCTAAATCAGTATAATATAACTGAAGAAGCTTTGGCGGCAAATGTACAAATCAACAAAGCTCCACAAAATTCTTTATTTCTGGGTCCCACTAATGAAGCTGAGGTAGAGAAACTAATTATGCAGCTTAAGCTAGACAGCGCCCCTGGCCTAGATCAAATAAACAATCGCCTCCTTAAGCAAATTAAAGATTCCATTGTCACCCCGCTTACGTATATTTTTAACTTAAGTATTTCGACTGGCGCATTTCCTGAACATTGGAAGGTGGCGGCAGTTGCGCCCATTCACAAAGGTGGTTCTAAAGACTGTCCCGGTAACTATCGACCGATTAGCCTCTTAGCTTGTATCTCAAAAATTCTCGAAAAAATTGTTAATAATAAATTAGTAAGTTTCTTGGAAAGTGAACACCTTCTCTCCACGAGACAATTCGGTTTTAGACGAGGAAAATCGACCGAGGATGCTGTCTTACTGCTAACCAACCTGGTTTCTTCCCATCTTGACAAGGGTGACGCATGCACGGGAGTATTCTTGGATCTGGCCAAAGCATTCGATACGGTATCGATTCCGATTCTGCTCAGGAAGCTTGAATTATCTGGTGTTCGTGGCATAGCATTGAAATGGTTTAAGAGCTACCTGTCAAATCGAAGTCAATGTCTAAAGCTGGGTGCTTTGGTCAGTTCCTCAAAGGCAGTGTCGTTTTGGGTTCCACAAGGCAGCATTCTCGGTCCAACCCTGTTTTTGGTATACCTGAATGACCTGCCATATACTCTCAATAATGCAGAAGTAATTTGCTACGCAGATGATACTGCAATAATTTTTCATGAATCGACCTGGGAGAAATGTTTCATGGCGACTGAGAAGGGTCTGGCTGAAGTACATAAATGGTTGACAAATAACCTGTTAACTTTGAACGTCAATAAAACTAAATACCTATGTTTTCACAAAACTGCTGCTTCATCGCCAAGTGAGCGTCCTGAATTTAAGTTTAAATTAGCCACTGATATGTTGTGCACCAATTCAGCTTATAATGATGACGCCATAAGAAATTGTTGCATAATTAAATACCTGGGAGTAACTCTCGATGAAAAATTAAATTTCAAAGCTCATATTGATTCTTTGTCCAGTAGAGTAAGAAAACTGATATATATTATGAAGTTACTCAGAGATTCAGCCGGTAAGGACGTCTTAAAACTAGTATACACGTCCATTTGTCAACCAGTTCTTTCTTATTGCAATACAGTGTGGGGAGGTGCATCAAGGTCAAATCTCATAACACTAGAAAGATCCCAACGTCTTATCTTAAAGGTCATGCACAAGAAGTCTAGGTTATATCCCACCGCCACTTTATTCAAGGAATGGGGGGTTTTAACCGTTCGACAACTAATGCTCATGAGGGTCACTCTCCTGGTTCATCGGACTATCATTGTGTCTGATAAGTACCCTGAGCTGCTAAGCAAGAGGGTATACAAAATTCCGATTCCGCACACCAAAACCTCCTTCGGCCAACGGTTTCCCAAATTTTTACATCCCTTGGTATATAATGTAGTAAATAAACACTGTGACATCAAAAAATTATCACCAAGGGAACTTAAAATAAAGCTGTTTTCTTGGTTAAACAGTCTTAATTACTCAGAGACTGAGGAAATCCTACGAAGTATTCAATGATTCTTTTTCCTAATATAAGAATGCACATGCACATACAGACACGCACACACACACATACACACGCACACTCTCACATCGACATACACACTTTCATTTGCGCATTTATCTTTGCAAGTAAATGTAGTACAACATAATTGTAAGTAATAGGCTAAATAATTTTATTAACGGATACCCGAATGTGAAATGTCAATGTTTGCTTAACGGTCACCACGATACAGGCCTAGCCTAGTGTGGGATCACTGATTAATTTTACAATCTATATTTCTGTCTTTTCAATAAACGAATTTTTATTTTATTTATTTTATTTTATTTAATCATTTGTCGGTGGTCATGGTGATTATCTTATCTCGTAATCGTCACTACATAGTATAAAACAAAGTCGCTTCCTGATGTCTGTCTGTCTGTCTGTCCCTATGTAATGATAGATCTTTAAAACTACGCAACGGATTTTGATGCGTTTTTTAAACACATAGAGTGACTTAAGAGGAAGCTTCATAATGTATAATACATGCATAATTTATGTGCAAAAGCGGGACGGGTCGCTAGACTCACTAGTTATAATATACAAGAAATGGGGATTAATTATGGATTAATTTCACTTTAAAAATGCGAAAATGGACTTGTAAAGCATCATGAAATTCGTAAAGCAATTAATATAATATATGAATTTTGTCCGAAATAAGGGTTTTTTTTTTGACAGGTGGAAGGCACTTCGATCAACGTCGACATGCGGACGGTGCAAATACCGGAAACGGCGGATTCTCTTGAAGATGACGACGTGTACGTCCTGGAGACACCGGAGGCGGTCTACTGCTGGTACGGGAAGGTAAGTCATCGTCGAAATCACCAGACAAAAGACATACATCGTCCATAGTAGAGATGTGTAGCTCGCAAGTGAGTGATTCAAAAGAGCTATATCATTTGGTTGAGCTCACTAGCTCTTTCGCTCACTGAAGATTCAAGTAGCTCAGTATCTCATCTGTCATCACAGTATTACACGCTCGCTCTCGCGTTTTTCTCCTTGTTTCGTCTTTTAAATCTAGATTGTCTCTAGTTCTCTACTCACTCGTGAACGATATAGTCTAAAGATCTACTAAGCTAAATGAGTGATATATATCTCGGTGAACTAAAGACAAATCACCCTTTTCAGTTTAGTGACACATTCTGCGCATCTCTAGTCCATAGGTCTCCCCTTCCTCAGAACGCTATATTATACAACAGGTTAAAAGAGCTGTAACATTTACAGGACGCATTGTCCCAAGAGCGAGAATATGGCCAGGAGTGGATGAAGACACTGGCGGGTGGGAAAGACACTGAGGAGGTCGAGCAGGGAGAAGAGCCTGATCAGTTTTGGGAGTTCTTAGGTAACACATTAATAGTAATGCTCAGGTCAGATTCAAAAGTCGGTACTGCAGGACACCGCACGCATCGTCAGAAGGTTAGGAATAAATATTTAAGTGGGGCTTCCATACAACAAACGTGATCGGCTGCGTTAACTTTGCACCACATTTGCATCCCACATGGGGGCGGAGCGGCCGTAATTATGAAGAAATACGGTATTTGACATTTATTGAAACCACTAAACACACATTCAAAATACACGTAACCAAATTAGCTAAGTACCACTAACTTTTGTAAGTTGTTAGTTATATATTTTTAATCAAACAAAAACTAAAAATAAGACGTGTTTTGAGTACTGATTTTTATGACGTCACAAGCCAGTATCTTCGTTGAAACTTCATACTAACAGGTTGTTTTTATCATTTCATAAAGAGTGGTGATTTGAGCTGTCATCAAAATACCGTATTGCATTTGTGTTTACCATTACATCAAAGTAACTAAATGGTCCTGCAGGTGGAGTTCCAGAAGCTAAGGAAGACGCGAGCGGCTGGACCCTGGAGGTGAACAGGCGAGTGGCGGCACCCTCCACCCTCACCGCCGTCAGCGTCTCTGTCACCGGGAAGATCAAGTTTGAGGAGCTTCCTCTTGACTATAAGCAACAGGTTCGTGTTATCAATTTATCATACGCCTGTGGAGCCGAAGAGCAAACCAGAACATCCATGACTGCCCCGTAACGCGCTATGCCGGCGGCCTTTTTTTATATCATAGGGGGAAAAGCAAACGGATCGCCTGATGGAAAGCGATGACCGTCGCCCATAGACACCTGCACCCAAAGGAGTCACAAGTGCGTTGCCGGCCGCACAGATGGGAGTACGTGTTCCTGAAGGTTTGAAGGTCGTATCGTACCGGAAATAGCAAGTGACAAATAAGGGGCTCCCTAAAGAAATCAGCCAATTTGATGATTTTTACATCGTATCTAGTTTGTGGATTATAGAGTTATAATGTCCTATTTAATATATGTATATTGTAGTATGGTCTATGCTTAACACTTTGTAGTGGCCCGAATTTTGATTTAACGACTGAGTATTTTATAAAAAAATATTCGGTGAAGGACCAAAAATACACTAATCTCGTTTCTACTTTTATCCCCGGTTTATATGTAGAAAATATCTTACATTTTATTGTTCTAAACCATTTTCCACAAAATTTGTTGCAAAGATTCTTCTATTTTTCTCAATACTTTTCGAGAAAAACGCAAAAAACCGTTTCCACAACTTTTTCCCCGAAAAAATCGTAAACTTTGACGGCCTGTATCTCAAAGTCAGTGACATGTGAAAGGTACTTGATACGGTATTTTGTTGTGGAAAAACTATGTTATTATGATTAGCTATTTATAATATGGGAAAATCTATCGCAACAGATCGAAGGTCATTGAGAGCGGGGAGCCCCTTAATTCCACAATGCAGTCGTGCGAGGCAGGAAATTTCGAGAAAAACGCACAGTTGTGGACTGCCAACTATCTAAATGGCCCTGCCGAGGACCTATTCTCCCTCAGTGACGAATGCCACTCAGAAATGCTAGGTAGACTTTCGACATCATCACGCAATGATTGGTTGGTTCTGTCAATCCGTTTCTGTGTTGCCAGTGGTGTATCATAACACTCCCCGATTCCCTTGTTACGTTGTGTGGTTTTACTGTCCAAGGGGGTTCCAGCTAATTATGAAGTACTCAAGAGCCCCAGTATGTTAATGTTTACAATGAAGCGAAAACAAACGGCTTTCCGGGCCCGTGTTGGCTCGGAAAGTCGTTGGAAACGCAGGTTCGAATCCTGTCTGAACCATTAAATTTTTCGCTTCATTGTAAACATTTGGTTTACGTTAGCAGACGTTACTACTTTAATAAAAATAATTAATTCGGGTGTAGCACATCGTTACTATCGATTCTCAACAAATTTGAGACTATGGTGCCGCCTAAGTCTAAATCTATACGGTAGATGGCGCTATGATGCTACCCTAAGGCATGTTGAAGCAACTGGTTGAAAGATTCAATGGCTCTGACATCTGGTTTGGTGGTCCAGTTGGTAGGACGCCCGTGTTGGCCCGGAAAGCCGTTGGAAACGCAGGTTCGAATCCTGTCTGAACCATGAAATTTTTCAATTTTTCGCTTCATTGTAAACATTTGGTTTACGTTAGCAGACGTTAGTGCTTTAATAAAAATAATTATCCCCAGTATGATTAGAATAAAACGTATTTTATTGTACTATTATCATATTTGTCCAGGATCTCTCTGACGACGGAGTGTACGTGCTGGACACGGGCGAGGAGCTGTACCTGTGGCAAGGGAAGAACATCCCGGAGCGAGTCAAGTCAGCGCGGAGCCAGATTGTCGAGGTTAGTTGAACAATTGGGCAAGTGCGAGTCCGACTCACGCATGAAGGGTTCCCGTACCATAATCTATAACAAGTTTGTTGTATGGGAGCCCCCCTTAAATATTTATTTTATTTTATTTTTAGTATAGCGGCAATAGAAATACATCATCTGTGAAAATTTCAACTGTGTAGCTATCACCGTTCTTGAGATACAGCCTGGTGACAGACGGACGGACGGACGGATGGACGGACAGCGAAGTCTCAGTAATAGGGTCCCGTTTTTACCCTTTGGGTACGGAACCCTAAAAAAAATTGGGCAAGTGCGAGTCCGACTCGCGCATGAAGGGTTCCGTACCTATATGTATGTATATATAGGTATAACAAGTTTGTTGTATGGGAGCCCCCCTTAAATATTTATTTTATTTCATTTTTAGTATTTGTTGTTATAGCGGCAATAGAAATACATCATCTGTGAAAATTTCAAGTGTCTATAGCTATCACCGTTCTTGAGATACAGCCTGGTGACTGGTGACAGACGGACGGACGGACAGCGAAATCTCAGTAATAGGGTCCCGTTTTTACCCTTTGGATACGGAACCCTAAAAATGAACCTTTATCTACACCCGGGTCGATTGCAAAAAAAATGTACATAGTTAAATGCTTAGTTAACATAAAATACGATCGCTTCCTTTGTGTGACAAAAGTTAGTCATACAAAATGTATGAGTAATTTTCGTCACACAAAGGAATCAATTTTTTGCAATCGACTCACCCATCTTGTTAAATTCCTATAACAAATTCAGATATTATAGGTAACCTACATTACTTGGCAGTGACCAAAATCAGAGATGTAATTTCGTAACAGTACCGCAGCCACCGCGAGGTCACCATAACAGTATCAATTTTGATCAAAGTTGGTGACCTCCCCCCGCCGCGCGAGTCCTCTCATGTGTTGCTCCGCGGACTGACTGGCAGGACTGAGTGTTTCATATTTTCATAAAAGGAAATCATGATAATGATTATGAATATGTGTGTAGATAAAGAAGTGTATGCAACTGTACATAATTAGGTCTTAAAACACTCGTGTGATCCTATTATGAAACTCGGCTACGGTTCGTTTCATAAAACCACGCTCGTGTTTTAACCCTAGAGTGATCGCGCCTTCCCGTGAAACGCGAGTGATCGCGTGGGGAGCATTTTGCCGCCCATACTTAATATGACTTTTTCTAGCAAATTGGCGTTATATGAATTTATACTTATGTTTAAAAGATAGAATGAAACATAAACTATCAGAATAAGAAACATTTATTAAAGTTTCATACTTAGAATTTAGAAAAGAATGCTTTGGGAAATCTTAGGTAAAATTTCTTGGTTTTTTGTAACTTCTTCACAATTATTTCTATAAAAACAAGAAAAATTTTACTTAATAGTTAAATTATACGTTTTCATCATTGACAACATGTATTTTAGCAAAATAATCCTGACACATGTACATACAATGTTCGTTGCACAGTAACTTTGCACATCTGTTGCATCCTTTTTTCGTACTTCTATTTGGACGGACGGACATACTGCGCATATTATATTTTGATGATCTGATAGTACAAATCGGGGGATTTGGTTTCTCAGCTGGTTCTGCAATGTGTTTACGTCGAATCTTCTAATGATATGTGGTCTAGTCATCGCCAGAGCAATTTCTTTCAGAAATGTTCGTCTCAATAATATAAAGTAAACTAAACAAAACAAAACAAGAACAACTCCCAATAACTGAACAAAACAAAGTAAAAATCTATAGTAATACGATAGTTATATCAAAACAATACTAAACGCAATGAAAACTCATAATATTTCAACTATATTAAAAAACAGATTTATAAACTTTACCTACGTGAGTAGTCGCGCAGTGAGCAATTTGCCGTCAAACGCGACACAGCTGTGACAATCTTTGCCTCCTGCAGTCACCCGCGCACTGAATTTGTTATAATTCCTAAAACAAGGAGGTAAGGTACGGGGGGGCAGCTACTAAGACGCTTAACCTTGACAAATGCATCGTTTAGAAAATAACACGAATATAGTTCCGCGGGCGGCAAAATGCTCATAGCGCGAGCACTCTAGGGTTAAGACCTCTCATTATGTACCAGTTGCATAAACTACTATTTGTAGTCTCAACCACCGATGTAGTATCCAAAACCGTTCTCCAAGGGGCACTGACAGTCCAAAATCTCGGGCAAAATTCGGATCGATTCGCCGCCGCGACTGATCGGCCCGCCTGATGAATCGCGAACCGTTTCGGAACATTTATTTATACACACAACTGTACTTACAGGCTAGTCTTATTCTACAGCATGAGATATTTTACACAAACACAACACTACATTATTTATACTATTTAGGTACTATACATGTACAGCATAACATAAAACATACAGTGTGGCACTTGTGAATTCGCCTAAAGAACAAAAGAAAAGATCAGATACATTTGCTACTCGATTGAGAGTGCGAAGCGCTCACGTAAAGGGTAACATGCCGACATTATATCTGATATCAATATCCACATATCTGTTTTAATGTTTGTGACTGTCTTTGCAGGAGTACATAGCTGATGACGGTCTGGAGCGAACGGTGGACTCCGCCATCGTGGTGGGCGTGAAGCAGGGGGCGGAGCCGAAGGTGTTTAAACAGCTGTTCCCAGATTGGCAGGACGATATGTGGGACGTAAGTAATCAATGAATAGTATCAGTAGGTACGTCTAGCATCTTAGAATGAGTACATTTTAATAAATTAGTATAGTCTGTCCGATCTAGACGTGTGCGCCGCGCCGATCGGCGTGAAATCGGCGTGGCCTTTGTGCCTTTGTGTACTTTGTATTTATGCGCATACAAATAATGTTACCTGTGATTTATATAATGTAACCTATCCTATACTTTAAAAGTACAGGTTACATAATTCTCAAATCAATGAATAGTATCACTAGTATCAGTAGGGAGGGAGGGGGGTCCAAAAAGTAGCCGAATAAACCTCACGTGATTTGTGCACAAGCCCTAAAACATGTATTCGGTTGTTTGTACTTTGTAGGTTGTGTTTCACTTGTGCCAATTTGACAGAATTCGATCTTAGAATTCCGGATAGACTATAATAAAATACCTAATTAGTAATCTTAGGAGAAATATAAAAACAGTGACTACGTCCTCTTCCTAAGCAGAATACAGAAAAGTAATAAAATAGGAGTCTAAAAATTTTTTAAATCTTGTCAAACCTGCACCGCCTACAATTTCTTTGCTTTGCCCTAAGGTTGACTCGTAGAGAATGCCTCATGGCATTCAGTCCGCCTTTTGTACGTTAAGTTTTTCTTTTGTGCAATAAAGTTTAAATAAATAAATAAACCTGTCTAATTTACTGTTCATGAAATTTTCCTCAAATTATACTACCGAAGAAGGGCTACTCTAAAGATATCCCTTTCGATAGAAGCAGTAAAGCTTAAACAAATAAATAATTTTGTTAAACCTGTAGCAGTTTCTGATATTGTTATATTGTTCACAGAACCAGACTTCTTATGAGGACCTCAAGAATGAAGCAAAGGCAGGCAACTCCAAATGAAAACAAATAAAACAATATTGTTTAAGTTAAGCATTTATTTATGTTTTTAAATACTGTTACAACTGTGTTGTTTTTATATTAAACTCATTTAACGGAAATTATATTTCTTTGTGTTTATAAGTCGGTACAAAAATAATGCATACATGGGTAATAAGGGATGAAACCGAAAGACACGTTCACGTGAACCTTTTCAACTTACAAGGCAAGAAGTAATGGCCAGTTATGCTAGGCCAGGGTAGTGCAATAGACACACAAAACTAGGCATCTCTTTAAACAGACAAATCCATGGTATCAACCCATAGTCACCTGGTGTATCATTTAACCAAAACCCCTTAAGACTGTTCAAAAATGCTGATTGTTTTACACATTTCTCTCTATGATCAAACATGTTTCTTAACATAATATCTATGTTACTAGTTAAAACAAGGCTATTGCGGTTTATTGGTATGGTATAGATTTGAAACCTACAGTTCGATTTTGTAATTGATAATTTTTGGTTTAAAAAGTAGGTTCAAAATATCAATATATTTGTTATAATGTGAAAAAATTACATTTTAAAATGTATAAGGCCCTTTACAATAGGAACAAAAATTATTTTGACCTTTATACGTATCTGTCAATGCATCCTTATGGTAAGAGACACAGTGGTACCTTATGCTTGTACATCGTGGTATAAGAAAATAAGGTATGACACTCTGGCTAGCGAGACTTTCTACGTCACTGATTAGTTGACGCTTTATGTAAATAATTATAAGGAAAAAAAAAAATTTATTAAAGCAGTAACGTCTGCTATTGCAAACCAAATAGTTACAATAAAGCAAAAAATTGAAAAATTTAATGGTTCAGACAGGATTCGAAACTGCGTTTCCAACGGCTTTCCGGGCGAACACGGGCGTCCTACCAACTGGGCCACCGAACAAGATGTCAGAGCCTTTGAATCTTTCAACCAGTTGCTTCAACATGCCTTAGGGCATCATAGCGCCATCTACCGTAAAGATTTAGACTTTATAGTCGGCACCAACATCTCAAATTTGTTGAGAATCGATAGTAACAATGTACTACACCCGAATTAATTATAATCCTGTACAACAATTAAATTTTTCAATTTTTCGCTTCATTGTAAACACAAGGAAAAAAATGTTTGCCGCGAACCGTACAAAAAAAAATTATGCATTTATACATTACGATTGTCATGTTCTTAGAGGTTTTATTTTGTCATAATAATTAATTTAAAACCCTAACGATTTTATGAGATTCATACAAGTAACAAGGGAATCGGGGAATATTATGATACATATTCACCACTGGCAACATAGAAACGGATTGACAGAACCAACCAACCATAGCATGATAACGTCAAAAGTCTCGTCTGTCATTGCGGAGTGCCATACTTATTTTCTTATAACATGGTACATCAGAATTATCAATGAAACACAACGTCACCTGATACTCACAACCTCAATATTACGACAACGGTGACACACACTGGTTGATTATCTGCACTAAATTATTGTTTTCCAAAGCTGCAGCGACCCGCTCCTTGTCGGCTAGCTGCTTGTTAACCGCATTCTCTGACGCGTGGGTGCCTTCTGTCACTGTGACCGTTACTTTGAAGCGGCTGGGGAGGGCTCGGAGAAGTTGCACTCGGATAGAGAGACCTGAAAATGTACATAATATTATTGGTAGAAGCAACTTAAATAAAAGAACACATGTTCCGTCGATTTGTGAGTAGGTTCAATAAGTACATTGTTTTTTTTGATGATTCAGCTTTGTTTTTTCATAATGGCAGATAAGAAGTTGAAAATGTAAAAAAATACCAGCAATGTTGAAAACAAACAGAGCCACTATTCTGCAATAGTAATGTTTACAGAGCATGGTGCATTCACTTATTCCTGACATCGAACCTGTGCGCTTTGTATTATTTATACGGTTTTTACCTACTCTGTACACAATAATGGCAGTAAACAATTCATTCAATAAGGTGTTTTCTCACTAAAAAGTGTCCGGGTTTTCCCCAAGACACTTTTAGAAAACCCCCTCGCAAACAGCCCCCGATGGCCTCCAAAGCAGGACAAATCCGGGGAACCGGACGGATGGAAGCCCTGGGCCCTAGCGTACGACCCGTTCGCTTATTTGCCCACCTCAGTGATAAAAAAAACTCACCTATTAAAGTAGCCATACTACAATGCGGAATAGTTGGCGTAAAGTTAACATGCACCGTATTCTCCTTATTATTAACAGTGATATTCTTCTCCTCCAACACGCGCAGATCTTCAAGAGTCAGGGGATGCTCTGGGTCGTTGATGTTACGGATGATATCAAAGATTTCACGCTCGTCTATCTCGTCAACCACGTCCTCGTCGTGGTCTGCAGACGTTAATTGTCGTTCTGAACCCTTCTCGTACACGTGAGGGTTGATATTATCTGCGATCTTCGTCATTTTACACGATATTTGAGAAAAAACAAGCGATGTGCTCACAGCTGAGAAATGTCAATGTCAAAATTTTTTAAATTTAAGCGTAGATTGACGCAGTAGACAGTAACGTTCTGAATATAGGCTTTCAGTGCGATAGATTAAGCGTATGAATAAACATGCTATAAAAAAATGGAATAATTAAATATGCAAAAGTAGCGTAGCAACATACATTCTCATATATTTGATTTGATTTTTGTCATAAAAAAGAGCTAGACAGATTTTAAAACATTTGTCGAAAACGAGGTTGGATTTTTACGTTTACCTCAAAAACTTTGACTCTGAATCAGTCAGGCACATTTTTAATATTCGTATGTAATCAAGGAGGTTTCCTTTAGCAAATGCGTTGAATTTTGTTTGAGCTTTTTATAAAATAAATATTATATAAATATTAATTTTTGTTCTGGTATCTGAACGTACTATTTTTTGCGTTCAGAAATTAGATGAGCAATTCATGCAAATATAATTGGAAATAGATTCGTTCTTTGTTATTATGACTAAAGGCATAAATAACTAATTTTGTGCATAGCATAGACCAACGCGTTTTTTTTTTTATTTATTCAAGATAGCCATGCATTTAACCTCGATTGCACCTGATGTTAAGTGACAATAAGGCCTAAGATGGAGCATGCTTGGCTAGAAGATGCCTATTCACTCTCGACTTGAAGAGATCCAAGTTATATTTTTCAGGAAACAGGTGCGCAGGGAGAGAGTTCCATTCCTTAGCTGTCCTCATAAGGAAAGTAGACGCAAAGCGTTTCGTACGCGTTTTTTGACCATCAGTCTAGATTTAGCACAATTATGCTAGGCGTCTCTTGTCGCGGCGCCCATCGCCCGTCACTCTCTCACAGTGCTGCGTAGAAAGGGACAGGTTATGTATCACGCGCGAGAAAGACTCGCGTGTCACAGTTGTTATTACTATTATATAATCTGTGTTTGTGCTAGAGGTGCTGCAGTGTTCAAACATCATGATCACGAACTGTTGATAATAAAACCCGCTCCAGACTTTCCGATCCGATCCGACAGATCGGAAGAAATCGGATAATGTGTAGTACAGTTGTTAGGAAATTTCTTCCGATAAATCGGATCGGATCGGAAGGTCTGGAGCGGGTTTAATTTAGAATACGTATATTTCTAAACGCATCATCGCTGTCAAATCTGACAGTTTCCTCTCGATCAATACATTTAGGAGATTTCCTGCCTATTTATCCCAGTAAATTACGTTTATTGGGAAAAAGGGGCGTTAGAAACACTTAATAACCTCGGCTACACTATCTATGTAAGTTTTAACAATGTTATTTTCGCATAAGCATCAATCTGTCCATAGTATCCGCTAAAACAATTAGGGAAAGCATCAACTCGAATTTACTACACTTCTCGTTTCTTTCCTGGGCCAAACGTTGCGTTGTAAAGAATAGTAAAGCTTAGTACGATTTACTTGTTTTTTCTCCTCTTGTTAACAGGCCGATCATGTTTGATATATACGTAGTTGAGATTTTACATAATCTCTTATTGTTTCCTGTTTATTCGAAAAATGTCTATGTTGAATATGGATGACAAGATAACTAGTCTTCCTATTTGATTGTAGCTTACATAGTTTTACAGTGTATTAGATTAATTCTGTAAAAAGTATGTAAATGGTGTTGCTTAGATTAATTTATGTATTATTTTTATTTTCTCAGACCAAAGATATACTTGTAAAAATGTTGTTCTATTGAAATTAATTAATTATTATTTATTTATAGTAGATTAATACCATTTATTTATTCAAATTCTTCAAACGGAGAATGCAGCAGGACATCCATACATGACATCTGTTGTCAACCAAAACTCAATAAGTAACAAATATCTACTTAAAAGTTAGGTTTTGAATAGGAGTAATAGAATATTGTCTTCGGTTTCCGCGACCGTCGCACAATTAAATAAAAGAATTTGAACGGATTATATCGCGTATATTAATTATTTGAGCCTCCCTGAGACGTTTCGATACCTTTACAGATGTTGTCAAAGGTTGATAATGTCTCAAGGAGGCTCAAATAATGAATATATGCGATATAATCCGTTTAAATTGTTTTATTTAAGTTTAGTAGTCAAATTTTTATGAGTTTTGGTTGTCACCCAGCAATGTCACAGAATACACGTGAAATATTTTTGTGTTTGTTCATCGGTCTTGATGCACAATTTTGTCTATTTTTCTTGTTCCCATCATACTTCGTTCCATTTGTTAGAGTTGGGTTCTTAATTAAAACATTTACATATTACTAAATATTCATTCATATCAATAAATTAGTTTATAGGAAATTAAAAGTGTGTTTTAAGAAAACTTGACACAAACTTATTAATAACATACAGAATCCACGATGGGAGACCCGTGGGTGATCCAGCCACACGAGCACGCCAAGTTTGCGGAGCACTTCCGCAACCTCGGCCCCACCAATGGAAACCTCAGCGGAGAACAGGCGAAACGGTTCATGCTTCAGGTAATATTATACACATTTTCGTAGTGTTAAACGGGAATTCCCGGATTTACGTTGGGCCAGTAAACCAAAGATACCGGGTTTGAGTCCCGGTGTGG
This sequence comes from Apotomis capreana, assembly GCA_947623375.1. NCBI lineage: Eukaryota > Metazoa > Arthropoda > Insecta > Lepidoptera > Tortricidae > Apotomis > Apotomis capreana. The sequence continues at coordinate 5,076,350 of OX392523.1, forward strand.
ACCACGTATGACCGCAATTTAATTTTTCTTTGCGTGCTGATCTTTGTATCTATATAGCAATTACAACATTAATATAACTTATTTGGTATATGTTTGTGTTCAGTCTCAACTGCCACCACCCGTGCTGGGACAGATCTGGTCGCTGGCCGACTGCAATGCCGACGGAAAGTTGGATCTCAAGGAATTCTCTATTGCTTGCAAGGTATGTTATTGAGATGCATACAACAATTTTACAATTTGTTATTATTCTCCTGGCAGTTAGAATTAAAACTTGGCATCGAAAATTATTAACTTAGCTGCTAATGTAATAACTTGGCAGCTGAACAAATAGTTTGTCATCTAATTACCTGGCGTCTAAAATAATTAACTTGGCAGCCAAAGTAATAACTTCGCATCGAACATAATTCACTTATCTTATTATCTAATTACTGGTGCCTGAATTAATAAACTTGGCTGCTAAAACAGTTTATTGGCATCCAGAATAATCCACTTCGCAACTAAAATAACTTGGCATCTAAAACTTAACTTGGCAATTAAAATAATTACTTTACATCTAAAATAATAAATTTGGTAGCACAAATAATAACTTGACATCTAAAATAATAAATTTGGTAGCTCAAATAATAAGTTGACATCTAAAATAATTAACTTAGCACCATTTATTAATTTAGCTGGCTAGCTGTATTATTTTTGAAGGTTAGGTTAGGCTTATTCTTATTACATTTTTTTATGTGCCTTGTTAAGCTTTTCCAATCATCATAGCGCAAGAAGCATTTTTTGCCAAGGAAATGAAATAAAAAAGTTCGGTACCTCGACCTGGTTTAGAAATTTATCAATTTTTGTAGCTCTCTGATATACTATTTACTTTAGTTACATGTACCTTTTTCTTTCCACCAGATAATCAATTTAAAGTTGCATGGCATTGAAGTGCCCAAGGTCCTGCCGCCATCTTTGCTGGGATCACTTAGCCCAACAGGTAATTTTTGAAATAATGTGCATATAAACAAATTTATATCGTTAACTGGAAAAGATCTAGAGAAGTTAACCTCAAACAAATCAAAAAAGTTGTTTCTATAAAAGTCAACGCAATAGACAAATGTTTTAGTAATGTATAAATTTTCATTAAATTTTGTACGTCCTCTTGCTTAAAGTGTGATGGATGCTTAAAAAAAAACTGAACGGTTTTTTTTAAGTCAGCCCTATTCTGTATTTATGTTACAGGTCCCCCAAAACAACAGTTTCCTGCCCCGGCTAAACCCCCAATTCCTCCAATGCCCGCTGTCCCCCCCTTGCCCTCCGTTCAACCACTCATCGGCGGGTTACCGCCGCAACCTGCCACCCAGTCCTTACTAGGCGACTTCGGGCAACCATCCATACCAACCCGCCCCACCGGACCAATAGTACCTGATCTAATCTCAGGCGTAAAGCCTTTAACGCAACCTATAACCAATCAACCAGTGATGCCTCAGCAACCTATGATACCCGCTCAACCCCTACAACCAACACAACCTTTAATCCCAGCGCAACCTATAATACCAGCGGCGCCTTTGATTCCAAATCAACCAATACCACCAATGGGACAACCCATGATGCCTATCCAACCGACTGCGCAACCTATAGGCGGTATCCTACCGACTGCGCCACTGTCGCAACCTTTAATACCCAATCAACCCCAGCCAATGGGTAATGGCATATGGGTACCAAACCAACCGCTGATAGGCGGGTTGCCGCAGCCCCTGGTGCAGTCTCCGCCGCAGCCGCTGATCCCTACTGGCACGACCATGGGCTCGTTGGTTAGCAGCCCGCCGAAGCCTGTGAGCACGGTCGCTGGTTCGATCCAGCCTGTGACCAGTACGCCTATAGCCGTTATTAAAGCAGAAGAACTGTCTAAACCTGGTGAGATTCTTTTTTTACTATAAAGGCTTTTTAAATGAAGAACATGGTGTTTTCACAACAACTCTCATTATCATCATATATTTGCAAGTGGATATTGTATTCACTAATGTTCCAGATACGATACAAAAATCAAACAATGAAAAACGACGAAAACACAATGCAAAAGAAATAACTTACAGAAAGAAATAACGAACAGCCATTAAAACGGCATTTTTAGATTTTTTTCTGTATTTTAAGGATCTATATCGGAATCCTTGAAACTATTTGTCATTTTTGTTTTCTAATATCTCTTTTTCCGAATTTTACTGGCTTTAATGAATTTGCCCTAATATTTTTTGTCCTAATTCTAAATGTCCTAATATTTATTTGCTCTAATAATTTTATGTTCTAATACTGATTTGTCCTAAAGATTACATATCCAACCTTCTTCCTTTCAAATTAAACCCGTATTTTAGTTTACTTCAATATATCCTATTGTTCACGAGCGATTTATATATAGTATTTTATGCAATCGTTGCATAATGAAGGTTCTCAAAGTCGAGTACAGCGTTTATGCCACGAGGCTTGCCGAGCTTCTTGCGTCGGGGGTGTTTTAAATTTTGTATCTACACCCATACTGTTAAATTCCTATTACAAGTTCAGATATTATAGGTAAGGACTTACATTACTTGGCAGCGACCGCACTGACTGGCAGAACTGTTTTATATTTTCATAAATGAAAATCTATGATAATGATGATGAATATGTGTGTAGATAAAGTAGTGTATGCACCTGTACATAATTCGGTCTTAAAATACGAGTGTGGTTTTATGAAACGAGCCGAAGGCGAGTTTCATAACAGGATCACACGAGTACCATTATGTGGTAGTTGCATAAACTACTATACTTTAGTAAATTTGATTATAGTATAACAGTTTTTTTTATCTGTAGGGTCGGCGGCCGGGTCTCTAGTGGCCTCAGTGGTGACGAGCCCCGTGGAGCCGCTCGGGGTCATGAGTCCGCCCGCGCTGGCGGAGTGGGGCATCCCGCAGCCTCAGAAACTCAAGTGAGTCCTCTTCATCTTCTGAGGCATCTGGGTGAAGACCAAAAGGTTTACCACCTTAACTCACTCAATTAATATATGTATCAAAGTCTCCGTTGTGCGACGACAACGTACCTGAAGGTTCTATTTTAAGGTTCCTTATTGTGTCGTTAATTTTAGTCGCACAACGGAACTTATTCCAATCGGTTTTATTTCCTCGTTGTGTATGGCTAACTACGCCTTAATTTCATCCAACTTCTTGGTCCTGACCCATCTCTATATTCTCTATATTACAAGCTTTTATTTAACTTGCAATGTATGTACGAGTAACTATAGTCTAACAAGCGTCGGTCCCACCCAGGGATACAAACAGCTTTCATATGGCAATAATGTACACACGTCATATATTTGTGTTAGTAGCGATTTGTCAAGGATTTGCCATTCAGAACATTGTTTACCGGAATGCTCAATCCTCCGTTCTTCTTGCGAAATAAATATCCTATTCCTTATAATCCTATTGAAAGGAATTGTCGCGTAGAACGATGGCGGAAAGATATGGCAGAGATCAATCCGAACAATACGGTATTTGATGACAGATCAAATCAGCTACTCTTCATGAAATGTCAAAAACGATCTGTTAGTATGAAGCTTCTATGATGATACAGGCATGTGACGTCATAAAAAGCAGTAGTCAAAACACGTCTTCATTTTAGTTACTGTACAATTAAAAATAGTATAATGTCCAAACTTTAGTGATAGTTTATTTGGTACCGCGTATTTTTTAATGTGTGTTTAGTGGTTTCAATGCCTCAATTTATATTCACTATAGTTAAATTAATTAGCATTCCGATATATGCGATAAAAGATGCAGAGACACACATCTCTACGCGGAGTCAAGCCGATATGAAGTTCGCTGGCAGGCGGCAGCCGACGATACGATCTCTACACACAGAATGACGACGCGGTCGGCTCAGTTTGTAAGCACTTGCCTACTGGGCCGGCGGTCCCGGGTTCGAATCCCGGCCAGGGCAAATATTTGTAGAATAGAATAGAACACAATAGAATAATAATTTATTCGTTAACATACACAAAGTGGACAATTAATATAAGAAATAAAATAAAACAAAATAAAGCGTTGTTGCGTATGCCACGAAAAGGTCACACCTCAGCATAAATGCTGGCCCGGGAACCAGCGCACGACACGTCAAGCGGATGACACTCGCGCTCTCACTGGTCTGAACTGGTCCGAGATATTGTGTCCGTGAGCAATGTCTATGTGTGCGTTTGCTCGAGCGCGCTTGTATGTAGATTGATTTCTGTACCTTTCGAGTAGACTTCTTCACTTCTCTTGTGGTGCACATTCCTAAGATGCTGGATCTGGTCTTCACTCGACACCAAAATAACTTCAGAGTTATCAGTTTTCCTAAGATATATTTTTCCATATTCTGTCCAGCAGTGCTTAAAGATCTTGGCTCTCTTAAGTTCACGGCCCAGAAAATAGAGCCTGGATGCAAGTGGGGTCAAGTGTTCAGCAACATAAATTGGTGTTTCTGGGAGTACTTGCAATCCAAGATGTTTCATGTTTGGCACAGAGATTTTCCGTGTTTTTCATATTAAACTCCTTACATTTTTTGAGAACGTCAGTTTTGACTAAGGTGGATGTAGTTTCTTCTATAATTGTTGATGTAGAGGAGTTTACCTTTTTGTTTTTTATACGGTAGATATTACTAGTTTGTGTCCTATTTATGGAGCAGGCAACGGTATTTCCCAGTTTGGCGATCATGCTGACAAGTTGTTATTTATTTTCATTTTTCTGTGCTTTTGTGCTAATTCGATATATGTGAGTGTCTGATATTTATTCATAGTATATTTCCCCACCAGGTACACTCAGCTGTTCAACGCGACGGACCTGCAGAAGACGGGCTGGGTGTCCGGCGCGCGCGCTCGCTCCATCATGCTGCAGTCGCGGCTGCCGCAGGCGGCGCTCGCGCAGATCTGGGCGTTAGCTGACCTGGACTCTGACGGGCGGCTCGGTAAATACCACAAGCTTTCAAATGATTACAATAGAACAAAAGGAAGAAGATAAAGCCTGACCAGAAATATATGAGGATTGTCAAGAGGGCGCAATTTATAAGATTTACATGGCAACAATTTTGCAACCAATCGCAACCCACTATAATGACATTAGTTTCAAATACCTGTCAGTTCCACTATCCGAGCGGCAAAGCAATTCACCGTGCCACTGACGCCAAACCAAAAAAAAAAAGTGCTCCAAAATCAGCAGAGATTAAGAAACACAAATAGTGGTTTGAATTAGCATGTTTTTGACCACTGAAATTTTTGACGTCAATAGACGTCGTTGGCGTCAGTGGCACGAATTCCCGATGACGTGATTTGCCGTCTTTGGCGGTCAAAGGGTTAATGGACTGCACTCTTTTCCTTACTGTTTTTCGTGTAGTAAACACATGTACACTTTATTTATAATCTTACGTTCACAATTGTGAATGGTTTTCGGTATTTTCTATGGATCATTTTAAATATTTGTCTTTTAAAGAAATCACCACGAGTGACATTGACATTGTTGACAAACCATCATAAAATCATTGCCAGTGTAAGAAATTAGTTCCAGTGAAATTCCGCAATATGGCGTATCCTCATATATTTCTGGTCAGGCTTTACGTTTATTTTGCAAACCAATTACATTCAACATTATAACAAACGAACATTATAACAATAATGCGATTTAAAAATTGGCGCTACGATGTCATTTTAAGGCATGCAGAAACAACTAGTTGAAAAATTCAATGGCTCTCGCATCAGGTTCAGTGGTCCAATAGGTAGGACGCCTGTGTTGGCCCGGAAAGCCGTTGGGACGCAGGTTCGAATCCTGCCTGAACCATAAAAAATTTCGTTAGCAGAAGTTACTGAAGAAAGAAGGGTTTGCCGAGTGAGTCGGTATAGACATGCATGTAAAACTCAAACATGCTATGAAATGCCGTCATAATGTGCGTTATAACAGGCTTCGAAGTATCACATTTCGGGCGGATAAACTCGAGAGAACTGTAAAGGAATTTCAATACAAAATTGAAGCGTAGATTTTTTTTTTTTAAACATGGCGTCTGTGTTATTGAACAGGCTAAATGGCTGAATCATATATTTTTGAGTGGTGTATTTTTTATTTATTTCATTGCATATGTTTGAGAAGAGCACTATAAATGCCTAGCCGTGAAAAGGGCTTGCCGGCTTCGTACCACTATCCGTTTTTTAGGGTTCCGTACCCAAAGGGTAAAAACGGGACCCTATTACTGAGACTTCGCTGTCCGTCCGTCCGTCCGTCCGTCTGTCACCAGGCTGTATCTCAAGAACGGTGATAGCTAGACAGTTGAAATTTTCACAGATGATGTATTTCTATTGCCGCTATAACAACAAATACTAAAAATAAAATAAAATAAATATTTAAGGGGGGCTCCCATACAACAAACGGGATTGGTTGCGTTAACTTTGCACCTAATTTGTATGGAGCGCTATACATACCAGGTGCAAACTTAACTTAACCACTTAAGGATGGAAAGTGTTTGTACGGAACCCTCGGTGCGCGAGTCCGACTTGCACTTGACCGGTTTTTTATTATTACACCTACACACCCGGCAAGCCCTTCTTTCGCGGCGTCTGCAGTAATGTTAGGGCGGTTGTATGGAGAAAAAAAAGGACATTAAATCTTAGCTCCACATGGCTTATTTTGTTTTGTTATCAAGTAACAATCAATGTACCAAATTGAAATTAATTTGGAAATGATTTACTGGTCGCTCTAATGTGAGACCTTCTGATGTTCATATTAATTGTATTTTGAAAACAAAACCGAAAGATGATAATAAATAAGGTTTCATTTGCGGTAGTGGACGATAATGATAATTTTATAACTTTTCTATGTCCTTTGCCACATATAAAGGTCGTGAAAAGTAGTTCCATACCATTTTTTATACGAAAATTGCTATATGGGTGAATCAACATTTAAGTGCACCTTGTTGCTATGGTTACGCCAAATTTGTCCCTTGGATAATGATGTCCCTAAGCATTTGTCTATGAAACAGTATGAAGATGTCACTTGGACAACGGGGACAGAGTAAACAACACAAAAAAGTTGATTCACTCATATTATGAGCGACCTCTAAATGTCATCGGATTGATTTAAAAAATGGTATCATTTTAATGGGTTTTGGACAAAAAATAACCGTGTGGAGAACTAATATTCAAAATTTTGATTTTTTTTTGGATCACCCTTAGTAATGTATTATATAATAATTCTATTATTTATCCGTGACAGGTTGCGAGGAGTTCGTTCTGGCGATGTATCTGTGTGAAAAGGCGACACAGGGTGAGCCAGTGCCGGCCAAGCTACCTCCAGAACTCATCCCACCTACCTTCAGGTATCTCTCTTTTCGTTGTAGTAACTTACAGCCTAGCAAGCGTCGGTCCGGCCCAGGGATAGTTCATAGAATTAGCTCTTTATTTTATTTCGTTAGTATTCTAAGACCAAGGCAAAGATACCAACAGCCAAAGCACACAATAAAACTTCTTGAAATAAACTTGTAATGTTTATTTACTATCATTTATTACTTTTTAAATTAATTTTATTAGTGGCGCTGCAAACAGCTTTCATATGGCAATAATGTGCATACGTCATATTTCGTCGGCGATAGTGCAATACCGCGTAAATAACAGCTGTCGATAAAGACCAAATAAAATATCAATAACTTTTGGATTTTTAACCTTTTCAACGCGTAATAAAATAACAAAGCTCCGAAATAAACAGCGATTGAAAAAATCTTGAAGCGGTACAGTGAAAATTGTGGTGTTTCCACATAAAAAAATACTATGTTATAGTGTTTTGGAAACACCTGCAAGAATAAGAATGTACATGTAAAAAAAATACAATCAAGGCTCGTTATCCCTTTAAAAATGCTGATTGTTTTAGACATTTTTCTCTATGATCAAACTTGTTTCTTAAGATAAGAAGATATTATCAATGTTACTACCTTGAATAGGGCCATTGTGATTTTTTGTTATATATTTGAAACCCACAGTTTGAATTTTTCATTGATAATTTTTGTTTCTAAAACTACTCGAAATTGACAAAATTGACGCAGATTTTTTTTTAACTTATTTTCGACTGCACGCAATGAAAGCGTGAAATAGCTATGTTACTATATAGAACTCAGGGAAAAGTATTGTTCACTTCAAAAAGTTGGTTCAAATTATCAATATATTTGTCATAATACGAAAAAAATAAATTTTAAAAGGAATAAGGCCTCTTAATCCCCGAAACTTATTTCCCCTCGTCGACAGACGTCAATCGGTGACCAGTGTGACCAGCAACCACTCTTACGAGGAGAGACGGAGGGAAAACATGGCGCGCGGACAAGCCGAGTTGGAGCGACGACGCGAACAGCTCGCTGACGCGCATATTAAAGAAAAGGTATGGAAATTACAACATCTATGGTTTAGCCGCTTGAGTGTGAAGAATAGACCCCGGACATTTGTAGTGGTGACGTCACAATAGGGTAGTTTGGAGAGTAAACGGACCGGTGTTAATTAATACAATAAATTACATAAATAAATTTATATTCTTTAGTTAATATTACCTATAGGTCAATTGTCAATTGATTTATATATCGTCGTTGTTATTTCGTTAACTGATTCTCCGTAACAAATCAAATGTTTGGTTTGCATTAATATACCAAAAAATAATATTGATCAACTAATTATGTAATTTTTGTCGTAAATTATTTAAAGTTATAAACATACACACAGACAAAAGCATCTAAAATATTATAGATTTTTAAATTTGTTTATAATTTAATAACAAGTGGAGTATTACTTAATAAAAAATACAAAAAATAGTGATTATCATTTTTGATTTATTGGGTTCAAAACTGTTAGTTTTTCCTTATTTATTAACAAGTCCATTTACTCCCCAAACTACCCTATTGTCACGTGACTGCGATGAAAATCCGGGGTCTAGTGAAGAAGTAACAAGCATACACACAAACTTTCGCCTTTATAATATTAGTGAGATTAGAAAGTGTGTATGATCGGCAACAAGTTACATTGGCAACCAGGATGAGCCGAAAGCTTAGGGCTGTAATGATACAAGTTTGTGATTCATTTAACGCCCGTGTCCCACACAATGTTTTTTTATCACACTAGGCAATAAAATAAAAGTAATAAAAAACAATTTAACTACAAAATATTAATAAAAAACGTAGTTAACTATGTAACTGCTACATTTAATACAATGAAAATAGTGCTTTGAATCATTAAGTGCGCTTTTTAATTAGAAACCAAAATTTAAAAATTGTATATACTGTGCAGTTAAATTTGTCATCTTTTGAAATATGCGTGGATGAAATATTTAACAAAAGTATACATTATTATTTTTCACGCTTTCCAGGAAGCTGAGGTAAATATACATTGATATACATACTTGGATAATAGGCGTTGAATGCGATCTGTCATCTACATTCTACTATTTATACCTAATAATGACTGACATAGTCGCATTACAGTATTTGCAGTATGCATGGCAGGCAGCGCCTTATTTACCCTTAGTCCCACAAGGCCCGCGCCTAGGGGCCCAGCCAGTCTAAGGGCCCAGACCCAGAAGCAGAACTTGCATCATACTTATGTTCTCCTTATTTACTTAAACCTACTATTTAATTTGCTGAAAACCGTTTCGAGATAGGGGTGGGGGACCCAAATGCCAAGGGGCCCTGGCCCTTCCTCTAAGTCCGGGCCTGATGGCAGGAAGCGCTTCACCGAGAGACTGGCGAAAGAGGGGAGACCTTTGCCCGGCAGGACACATGTCTAGTAAAATTTTAAATTGGGCAAATGCGAGTCCGACTCGCGCATGAAGGGTTCCGTACCATAAAACAAGTTTGTTGTATGGGAGCCCCCCTTAAATATTTATTTTATTTTATTTTTAGTATTTGTTTTTATAGCGGCAATAGAAATACCGTCGGAATGGCAGAACCGCACTGGCAATAGGACCGAATGGAGAAAAGAAGGGGAGGCCTTTGCCCAGCAGTGGGACACCTAAACGGCTAAAAAAAAAAAAAATAGAAATACATCATCTGTGAAAATTTCAACTGTCTAGCTATCACCGTTCTTGAGATACAGCCTGGTGACAGACGGACGGACGGACAACGAAGTCTCAGTAATAGGATACCGTTTTTACCCTTTGGGTACGGAACCCTAAAAGTAGAAATTGATAAAACAAAAAAAAATATATAAAACCTTGATATTAATTTTTATCCTTGATATTATTTATATTGATTCTTTTCTATGTGTAATCTATTTTTTTTAGCATCAACTCCACTACCCAAAAGTTGTCTGGAAGAGATCGCTCTTCGCTATAGGACCGCCTGTCGTTAACCGTTATTTTATTTGTTTGTATTTGATTTCTTGTGTAAATGTATTTTGGTGTGCAATAAAGCGTACTTGTTTTTTATTAAAGCAGTAACGTCTGCTAACGTAAACTAAATGTTTACAAATGAAGCGAAAATTGAAAAATTTAATGATTCGGACAGGATTCGAACCTGCGTTTCCAACGGCTTTCCGGGCCAACACAAACAAATTTGAGACGATGGTGCCGACGATAAAGTCTAAATCTTTACGGTAGATGGCGCTACGATGCCACCCTAAAGCGTACTTGTATTGTATTGTTGATTTCGGTTATGTTTTCAGGCGGAGAGGGAGCGCAAAGAAAGAGAAGAGGCAGAGAAGAGAGAGAAGGCGAGAATGGAAGCGCAGAAGCGAGAGCAGGACGAGTTGATGAGAAAGCAGAAAGAGGAACAGGTCAGTTATGGTTTTTATTTAAAGTATAGTCAATTGAGTGATTGCCAAAATCTTTTTATAATAATTAAATCACATGTTATTGACAAGAAGTCGAAAATAAATGACCGCTTTTTAGGGGCTCCGTACCCAAAGGGTATAAAACGGGACCCTATTACTAAGACTCCGCTGTCCGTCTGTCACCAGGCTGTATCTCATGAACCGTGATGGTTGGACAGTTGAAACTTTTCACTAACGATGAAATTCTGTTGCCCCTATAACAACAAATACTAAAAAGAGAATAATATAAATATTTAAGTGGGGCTCCCATACAACAAACGTGATCGGTTGCGTTAATTTTGCACCTCATTTGTATGCACCTTTTGAGCGCAAGTCCGGCTTGCCGGTTTTAGTTGTTAATGTAGTGTATAGCGGCAAATCATCTGTGAAAATTTAAACTTTCCAGCTATCACGGTTCATGAGATACAGCCTGGTGACAGACAGACGGACAGTGGATTCTTAGTTAGAGGGTCCCGTTTTTTACCCTTTGCGTACGGAACCCTAAAAATGTGGTTCACTAAAGAATAAAACGAGGCGAAATAACTAAAAACCTCTTCCACGGGCGACCCGTAGTGAATTAGTCGTATACTAAAAAAACAGTTTTTGTATTTGTTTATTAGGAGAAACGCGAGGCCGCAAGGAAAGAGATGGAGAGACAATGCCAACTGGAGTGGGAGAAAAAGAGGTAATGTATTTTAACGATGCAGACTGACAAGGGAGGGTACCCAACTGTCCGACTCCGATTTGATTTATTTTGATATATGTTATAGTCTAAAATAGCACACGTATTTTTTTTAGCTGCCTAAATTCAACCGGTTAGGAGAAATTGTCCTTCAAATTACTGAAAATTGACCAAACCCTCTAACTTCTGTAGAGAGATTTGTTCAAGCAAATTGGAGTATGAATATGTTGGAGAACATGAAAAATGAATGCACACGTGTTTTGTCAATTCACCAAAAAAAAAAAAATTTTTTTTTTTCAAATATGAGTTTGTGATTTGACCCTTTATGTCATCATGTTTTATAGTCACGTCATGAACAAAATGTATTTCTTTTTTTCTTCCTTTTAGAACACGAGAGCTGGAAGCGCTCCGCACGGAAGAGCAGAGCAAAGTTCTCAGCCTGAAGGCCAAGAGCCAAGCTCTGACAGCAGAGCTGAGCACCGTAGCCACGCGGGCCAGCAACTTGGCGAAAGAAATTAGAAGCAGCAGGACTGCTGTTGCCGCCGCTAAGTGTACCATCGATGGGATGAGGTACGTATAGGTTTTTTCATCACACTTGCTCGTAAACAAGGGTTTACATTAGGGCTCGCGGTCGTGTCCGTGTTTCGTGTACCCGTAGCCGGATCTCCGTGTTCGTATTACACGGCAACGGTTTTCTGCTCCGTTCGGCACGTATAATTAGGCTACGTGTAATTAAGATACGTGTATCCGTGTAACACGGGTACACGTATCTTAATTAGACGTGGATCCGATCCGCCCCTACGTTTAGTAAAGATTCGTTGCGATGTCTCTAAGAGCTACGAATGGAAATGTATAGTGAGTGAGACTCGTGCTTCTTAATTTGTCTTGTGAGTCGTAAATACTAACAAAATGTAGCAATTAAATAATTAAGCTGTGATCCTTATTGAAATGAACAGTTTTAAATTTTCATTTTATTTTTATACCAAACATTATGTTACAATAGGTAATATTAGCTATAATTTATTTAGACGGGGCGGTAACCGAAGAAAATATTAAGTACTAATTTCATAGTTACTAATCGTTCAGACGTTTCAAAGCGTATTCTACTAATTAGACTCTATCAAAACTAGCGTATTTAATAAAATATGTACAAGATAATTGGCACTGCAATTTATTTAAACAGCGCATTATTGGAGCGGAGCGAGCGAAGCTCCCATGGATCGACTCGAATGGACTTTGTAACAATGCGCAGATCTCAGCGAGTTCTCAACCGATTTTAGAAATTTTTGTTTTAAAATGCAATAGTTAAATTTCGCTAGGTCGTGACGAAGAGAAAATTTCGAAAAAAAAAACTCCGCTCCAATTTATGGTGCAAGCTTAGCCGGTGGCTGACTCTGCATCGACCTAGTTTATTATAATGTGAAAAAGTACTTACTCGTTCGATGTCGGGGTCTGGCCAGGAAATTTCAAGTAAACTACTTTCAAATGATTTCCTATAGATCCTGTAGTACCACCACGACACGAAAACTCATTGTTCACCCGATCATTGCACAAGGTACAAAAACCTGTATCACCGACTCTGGTGGCAAATGTCCACACCCAACTTCTCTTCATTATTAACAATTTTAAAACATACAACTAACCACACATTAACAGCAACAAATAACAAAGTAAAAAGTATTAGATAATATCTTTAAATTAACATCTACAGTAAGATTTGCAGTGTTGACCGACTGAGATCGTATTAGTGACTAATGAGTTTGAGTTTAAAATTCTAAACCGCCCCCTCTAAATTATTTGTATTAAAACAAAACAGCCCGACCACTTCATTCAACTTTATGAACAAGAGGTATACGACGTAAAGCCCAAAGTATTTATAAAATTATCAGTAAAATTACCACGGTTATATTAGAACGTCGCCGCCAATCCATTATTATCTTTATCTGCACGTGCAACTACTTCTTACCCACAAAAGGGTCACCATGGTAGGTAGGTAATAAAATAATAATGAATGACTCAATTGTCTTTTTCGCTTAACAAAACTTGAAAAAAGAAAAATTGAATTATATTTTTATCAATATGTAAGTATAATAAAATTGCATCAAAATAATTAAAACTAAAACACCCGGTGACGTCGGTCTATCGGTCGGTAGTTTTTACTCTCATAATACGTAGATTATATTTAAGTATTTATATTTCTATTCGTGCAATGCACGGCCGGGTCGCTAATTTTGTCTAAAACCACAATCGCTGGTTATATATGTATTAAAAAGAATAATGTCATTTATTAGTTAAATAGAACCATTATTACTCAAATCAATGCAAAAATATGTAAATAACTCAAGTTTGATCCAAATAACAATAAATAAACCCCGTTCGTCCCATACTCAATAATAGTCCTTATTCGTTTTAACTCTAACCGGCCGGAGCGGATCGCTCCGACGAGTATTCAATACCCGAACGGAACCGAAGCTACGTGTATACGGACTCGAACGCAGACACGGCTTTAATACTATACGTATAGTTAATTATACGTATCTCGGCGTGTCCGTGTTATTCGTGATCTTAGTACCGCCGGTGTTAAGGATACGGGGCTACGTTGCGGCGTGTAACACGGATATCAGGAGCCCTAGTTTACATGCTAGAAAAGCGGGTGGTAAATCGTAAATTACGCCCTAGGGTGGTAAGTAATTTTTATCACACTAACGGTTTACATGCTAGAAACCAGGTGGTGAGTCGTATATTACACCGGCGGTAAGTAATTTTGATATTGACTACTATTTATTACTTTTGTTTCATTTCCTCCAAAGCGTGATGAAAAACGTTGTACGTGACTCTGGTGGTAAGGGAATTCCAAAATCGTGTCATTAAAGCATTCTAATAGACACTCGTTTGTAATTCCTCGTTTCCTCGTTTACCACCCTTGTTACGTAATGCACTATCACGTCTTTCTATGCCGTAAGTTGAATTTACTGCCCGGGGAGAAACCCACTTCCCGGCCAAGGCAAGACGTAAAACTTAAGACAAATTACGGGCGGTAATTCGTAATGCCCCAGATTGCATATTCATATACCGAACTGTTCGAGCCTCTTTGGCTCTAGCCGCAGACACCGGCGATGTGTTGTCGCCGATGGCAAAAAGAAATATTTTTAAGAGTCGATTATATTTTTGGACGTATATTACAATTAAAAAACACGCAACTTTCACTTTATTATTGACTAGCGACCCGCCCCGGCTTCGCACGGGTGCAATGCAATGTTATGCATGTATTATACATATAAACCTTCCTTTTGAATCACTCTATCCACTCAATTGATTTTGGTAACTACGGCTACCTGTCAGGTTAGCCGTGAAAAGGGCTTGCCGGCTTCGTATCACTCCCTACTCAGCCGGCCAGCCCTTATTTCCCGGCGTGTGCTGTAATGTACTATTGTTCTGTCAAAAAGCTGCTTATTTATGCTTTTTTTTTTGTCAGGTCCGACCGAGACTCCAGCATGGCAGAAATGCAGCAACTTAAGGCGCGCGTGAAGGAATTGAACGCGAAGCAGATCGCTCTCAACAAGGAGAAGGCGGAGCTGGACGCCAAGGTACCTTTAGCTGTCACTTTGATAGTGTTCATGAAGACCAGTGATCAGCACAGTCCGTGCACAGTGTTAGGCGTAAAAAAAAAACGATAATTACATATTTCTAACAGTTTATTTATAAATAACCAAAAAAAATATATAAAAATATAGTAAAAGAGGGAAATTAATGAAATAAATATCACTTTAAATTATAATTTTTCTTTAAAAAAACATTTATAAGTGGTAAAAGAGTTAAATTATCTAAATAAATATAATTTTTAATTATTACTTAAACTGAAGAAAAAGAAACATATGGTAAAAAGGAAAATTATTGAAATAGATATATATATATTTTTACATAAATTTAGAAGTTTGATTTTTTAACAGGCCTGCAGACCTGAGTATATGGTTTTAATTTCAACTACCTCCATGCCATCCCGAGATAAAGAGCCTTGACAGACAGACGGACGGACAACAAAATGATCTTACTAGGTCGATGCAGAGTCAGCCACCGGCTAAGCTTGCACCATAAATTGGAGCGGGTTTATTTTTTTTTTCGAAATTTTCTCTTCGTCACGACCTTGCGAATTTGTGCATTTTAAAACAAAAATTTCTAAAATCGGTTGAGAACTCGCTGAGATCTGCGCATTTTTACAAAGTCCATTCGAGTCGATCCATGGGAGCTTCGCTCCAATAAGGGTTCCGTTTTTTCCTTTTGAGGTACGGAACCGTAAAAAAAAACTGTTCGATGATGGTTGACATTTGTCAATGTCATTAGTTCAACGGTTTGAGTGAAATGTGACGAAATTTCAACGGGTTCACATTGACACGTGCCAACCAACGAGTACTTTTTTTTTTAATTCGGTTTGAAGGCAGAGATCCTTTCATCCAAAAAAAGCAAACGGTCAAGAAAAAAAAATACATTTAATTTTGATTATATAAAAAAATCGTATTTAATTTTGAACTCTATCATATAACATATCAAATTTAAGACCATAACACACTCAAATCCAAACCACATAAGCAAGAAAAAAGCACACATATTAAAAATTCGAAAAAAAGTTATCTTCATAGACAAGTTCTATATATAGACAATCAAAATAATCGTGTTCGATATTCAAATGACTTTTGCGCGTTAGCGGATAAAATAGACTTTTGCACACAGATTTCGCGCTATCAACGGAGGTATTCCGAGCGAGTGAGTAGAAAATAACTATACCTGCCCTTTTAAATGTGTTCACAGGCGAAGGCGTCAGAGGGCGCTGGCGAAGACGGAAAACTGAGCATGATGGAGGTCACACTCAAGCAACTGAGAGACAAGGTATGCAAAGTTACTATCATAATATAAACTGCATTAGGAATCATAAAAAACCAGTAAAAAACAATAAAGTAGTTCATTGTGTCTTAATCATATGGGTGGTAAAAAGGAGATCATCTAACGAAGAAACTTTAATGGCCTGATTTTTTAATGCTGTCATACACACAATGTTTTTCATCACATTTGGGAGGAAATAAAAAATACATAGACAAAAATAAACATTTTAAACGATCATCAACCAACAGTTTTACTGTTTTTTTTTCTTTTACTAAAAACATTGGCAACACGGCTATCAGCTTAAAATAGAAAACAAATATATAATTATACACTCTTACACCATTCTTCCTCGGGAGTTATAACAATCCATAACTCCCGCGGGAACACTATAGGCCTTTGTCCTTCAGTAGGTACACCTGCTTGCATCTTTTACGAGCAAATCTGATGACATAGTACATTATTGTACATTTTTACATAATAGTATATTTTTGGTAACTGACATTGAAAGTCAGTGCATGTCACTGATGTAAACAAGGAGGAAACAGGACTAATTATTCCGCAAATTAAAAGCATATTTTCCAAGTAGGACCATCACTTGTTAGACTATACAGAGTTATTTTTCTTTATTTCAGGTCGAGGCGGCCAAGGCAATAGTCGAGAGCAAGAAAACCGACCTGGACACCAACAAGTCTCAACTGTCAGAGTTGACAGCCACTGTCACTGAACTCGGTGACAAGTGTCAAAAGGTGTGGCAGCTGTACGAGGAGAAACGCCAGGAATACTTGGAGCGAAAGACCACCGCGCCGGCCGAGTCGGCTTGGCCTGCTACTGGTGAGTAATCTCCTAGTGAGCTCTGGGCTCCTGGTAGTTTTGTACTTACCAGGTTTGCTAAAGTCAATAGATTCAGACCGTAATGTTTGTTACGTGTCCTATCGGTAAATGAACATCTATTGACGTCTAGGTACCTGGAACTTTAGGAGTAATCGGTTTGATAGTTTTAAAAAATGGAAAAGATCTCTCTCTCTCTCTCTCTCTCTCTCTATATCCCTCTCTCTCTCTCTCTCTATCTCTCTCTCTCTCTCTCTCTCTCTCTCTCTCTCTCTCTCACTATGAAGAAAGCGCCAGAAATATTTGGAGCGAAAGACCATTGCGCCCGCTCAGTTGGTTTGGCCTGCTACTGGTGAGTAATCTCCTAGCAAGCTATGGGCTCCTGGTAGTTCTGGAGTTAACAAAAGGTGTTTAACTAAATTGCTTAAGTCGTCAAGACGATGAGAGAGAAAGTTGTCTAGGTAGCTCTCTAAGCGAAAATTTAGGGCACCAACCGTGGGCGGTCGCCAAGAGGTACTACTTACTACTACTACTACGACCTCCCCTCCGGGTTGGCCTTCGAAATAACTCGTCCATCTATTGCTTACTTTCCAGCCTCTACAACAATGCACTGATTTGTCATTTGCCTGACTCCTCCCAAGATAAGCATCTTCATTTCGCAGATTTACATCATAAATCCCTTTATATTTTTGATAATAAAGATTTTTAATAGACCCAACGACAATATACATCCCCCAAAAATATGCCCCTTGATTTGTCTGTCGCATTACTACTATGATATAGTTTTTAATTGTTTAAAAGAGCTTGCAGAATAAAGTTTTGAATTAGAATCTCGTTTGTTCAGAAGCGGACTGGGGCACGTCGGAGGACGCGTGGGGGGAGCCAGCGGCAGCGGAGTGGGGCGACGCGCCCGCCACCACGGGTGAGCCCGCGCCCGCACCAAGTACACACACTAATGTCTAGGCATGCACCCCGTATCACCCTGTATACTGCCCAAGTAGCACTCCTGTGTGCTATTGCGTCCTTCGACTTTCTTATAATTTTGTAGACGTATTTTTTTCTCTATAAATCCACGCATGTATTCGTAGTCTGTCTGAAACTGATATTTCGGTCGGTTTCTTTTTATTAAAAAGATTTTATTCTTCTAATTTATTTTTCATCTCTCCTGTTCGGAAAGTGTCATTTTCATGAGTAGATAACCGGGTGGAAAATAGCTTTTCCATCCCTAGGGTGGAAAGTAATTTTTTTTTAATTGCCACGGAGTTGAAGATAATTGCCTTCTAGATGCACGTCGTGACCAACTAAATTAGGTACAATCTAGTCGGCCGTGGTAAGTGGCCATTGAAAGAAGGTACCCAAAGGTTAGATATAGGCAAGCTTAATTTATTTATATCTAATTCTTAAATTTAAATTTGCCTCATATTCATAATACATACATATAATTCCGTCCCACATTTATTGATAGATCGTACATTTATTTAAAACATAAAATTGAAACCATTGGATTGTTTTTTGTTTTAACTTTTTAAATGTTGGCGGTACGTAAATCTTAACTTTTTTTTATCTATTAAAAATAAGAAGAATGAAATTTTGCAGTAGAAAAAGCAGGAATACGAGATTAAATATAAATACCGTGTCTTTAATTGATTATTTGTTAAAAATGACATGGACATTAATAACTCACTCATGACATTATGTGCGTGTAGTATTTTATTTTCCTCGCAGTCGAAATGAAAAGTAGAGTGTTTAACTCGGGTGAAATTACCCATTTCACCCTCGAACTATTGGCGCTCTCACTTCGTTCGAGCGCCAGAAATATCTCGAGTGCAATAGGTCACTTTCTACCCTCGTTTAACAATCTACTATTCTCCAACATTTCAATTTGCAGTCTACCATACTTACCAAACTATGAATCGTAACGAAACACAAGTTCTTTTGATTCAACTACGTAAATAATCTGAATTTAGTTACGAATAACAAACGCTCAAAGGCGACTGTACTTGTGTTTTCAATGTTCCTTTGGTACCGTTTGGTAACTAAAAGTTCGTAACCAGTTTCGAAACGGAAAAAAAATCCAATCGGTAACTGGCTTCAAAAATGGGACTTTTCCATTACCGATTCGTAACCGCCGTTTTTAACCAGCTTTGGAACGGGAAAAAAAACCTGTGTTGTAATTGGTTACGAAACGGAACTTTTCTATTACCGATTCGTAACCGCGGTTGGTAACCAGCTTCGAAACGGAAAAAAATCCCATTCGGTATCTGGCTTCAAAATTTCAAGACTTGGTTACCAAACAGCATCAAATTTCTTTTAAGTGGGTGAATATTCAGCGTTTGTAAGGCGTTTTTTTTCGTCATTCCTATTTCTGCAAATTGTTGAAATAGATGATTGTTGGAAGTCGATTT
Source organism: Apotomis capreana (assembly GCA_947623375.1). Lineage (NCBI taxonomy): Eukaryota > Metazoa > Arthropoda > Insecta > Lepidoptera > Tortricidae > Apotomis > Apotomis capreana. Next base: position 5,095,950 of record OX392523.1, read on the forward strand.
TGTATGTATCCCGCAGCCACTCCCGAGTGCGATCCTAGTTAGATCACAATAGGCTAGTTGACTCATGTCAAATTGTCATAAACTAATGTTTATTCCGTATAGTATTTAGGAAAGGAAACCTAATTATATATTTTTCAATTCATAAAAGTGAAAGATGGCTGAAAAAATTGAATTTGAAAATATGGTTTTTAATCTGTATTTTGAAATGCCTAAAACGCTGTCCGCCATTTTCGCTTATGATAGTGAGGTCATCGGTCCTGTAAAGAAAACTGAAAGTCTACTTTGACGACTTCGAATAGTGCCGTCCCTCTCGATCTCCTGCCAAAGTATATTGGAGTGAGCGGAATGGCACTATACGACGGTCTAATTTCGAATATTTACACGTAATTTTACGTCACGCCACAGATTAGCAAAAGGCAAAAATGCATCGATATTATTTAATGTTCTATGTATTTAAGTACATATTTATCTATATAAGTACGTATATCGTCGTCTAGTACCCATAACACGAGCCTTCTTGAGCTTAATTTGGGACTATATCGCTTTGTGTGAGGTTGTCCGATATTTATTAATTTATCCGCAGCGACGGAGCCGGTGTCGTCGTTGTCGTCGACGACGTCTCCGCCGCGTTGGCGCTGCGTGTACGAGTTCACGGCGCGTACTGTCGACGAGCTGAGCTTGCAGTGCGGCGACCTGGTAAGTGCGACTCCTCTTTCTATGAGAGATGACGGCATTTCGTCCACGCCCCGTTAGTGTGTGTGAAGATGAGTGATAATTATAATAATAATACTCTTTATTGTGCACCACAAAATAACAAACAGAAAACAAAAGAAATAAAAAATTCATGACAGTTGTCTTATCGCTAAAAAGCGATCTCTTCCAGACAACCTTAGGGTAGAGAGTAAACAAAAAATAGTTATGAAAATGGTAGCGCAAATAGTTGTTGAAAACGACTGATTAACACATACACCTTTACAGATACTTAAACTTAAATCCAAAAATAAAAAAATATATACTTTAAAATAGTTACTAAAATAGTAAACATACATAATAAATACATAAATATATACATAAATACGATGACGTACATAAAAATGAAACAACCACATCGACAACGCGGCCTAGGGAAGTGACAAATAATGCTGTTTAAGATGACTTTTGGAAATTGGAAGAGATTTTGCGCTTCTCAAATCTAGCGGCAAAGTGATACAGTTACATTAGTGGGCGTCGCAGTTTGAACTATCATATAAACAATACTGAACGACTCGAGTCGAGGCGGTGCCGAGTGGTTAGATAGTCTAAGGTCCGGTATCCGTTCATAAATGGTGATTGTTTTAATCACTGATCGATTGATTGGCTACCCTAGCAGCACGTTAGTGAAATTTGCAGCTTTTCTTATAGCTTTAAGTTCTTAATGAGTGGTTTAACAGTGTTTGATACAACTTATAGCTTTAAATACAACTCAAAACTGTATATGAGTTCATCCTGTCACTTGTAGTTGCATAGGAACGTTTTTTGTTTCTACTTTATTACTTATGGTGAGATAAGGTCAATTTTGCTACTTAAAGTAGCATGCAGGTTGAAATTGTCACTCAATAAGAAGCAATAGTGCTGTATAAAATCACTTAAAGGCAACTTTTACACTTATATGTAAAACTTGCTTTTAAGTGATTTTATGGGGAACATACCCTTATTTCGAATCTTAAACTGTGTTTTTCTCAGTCAACCTTTGACAACGGTATCTGTAAAGGTACCGAAACGCCAGGGAGGCAGGTCCTCAAATAATTAATATACGCGATATAATCCGTTTAAATTGTTTTATTTGAATATTTTAGTTACATCACATATTATCAATTTTACTACTTAGAACTATTGCGGTTTAATGAAAAATTCAAAGTGTAGGTGGTAGGTATGTACCTACACATACCTACCACCTACACTTTGAATTTTTCATCGATATTTTTTGTTTCGAAACTGACAAAATTCACGCGGTAAACTGTTTTTTTTTGTTCAACTTATTTTCGTCTGCACGCAACGAAAGTATGAAATAGCTATGTTACAATATAGAACTCAGGGAAAAGTATTATTTACTCTAAAAAGTTGGTTTGAAATATTAATATATTTGTCGTAATATGAAAAGGATACATTTTAAAATGTATAGGGTCTCTTAAATTTGATAATTTGCTACAGGTAAGCGATGCCGTGGCACCGAGAGGAGACGCTGAGCCTGGATGGAGATGGGGAACTGCCAGAGGTCAGAATAGTAGTTTATACAACTGTTACATAATGAGAGGTCTTAAAGCACGTGTGGGCTTGTGAAACGAGCTGAAGGCGAGTTTCGTAATAGGATCACACTCGTGTTTTAAGGTCAAATTATGTACGCGCATAGGTTTTTTGGTCTTATAGGTAAGACGCCCGTGTTAGCTCGTAAAGGCTTTAAAAAGCGGGTAGATTCCTGCCCAAACCATTTTTTACGGTTCCGTACCCAAAGGGTAATAACGGGACACTATTACGACTTCGCTATCCGTCTGTCGGTCTGTTTGTCTGTCTGTCCGACTGTCACCAGGCTGTATCTCATGAACCGTGATAGTTAGACAGTTGAAATTTTCACAAATTATGTATGTGTGTTGCCTCTGTAACAACAAGTACTAAAAAATGAAATAAAACAAATATTTAAGGGGGCTTCCATACAACAAACGTGATCGATTGCGTTAACTTTAGTGCCATACATACCAGGTGCAAACTTAACCCGGCCGGTTAAGATGGGATAAGCATTTGTACGGAACCCTCGGTGGGCGAGTCAGACTCGCACTTAGCCGGTTTTTTTTAGGGTTCCGTACCCAAAGGGTAAAAACAGGACCCTATTACTGAGACTTCGCTGTCCGTCCGTCCGTCCGTCCGTCTGTCACCAGGCTGTATCTCAAGAACGGCGATAGCTACAACAGTTGAAATTTTCACAGATGATGTATTTCTATTGCCGCTATAACAGCAAATACTAAAAATAAAATAAAATAAATATTTAAGGGGGGCTCCCATACAACAAACTTGTTTTATGGTACGGAACCCTTCATTCGCGAGTCAGACTCGCACTTAGCCGGTTTTTTTTATTTTTCGCTTCAATGTAAACGTTTTTTTAATACCCTTTCAGGGCAATCTGGCTGGTTTCCGGAGTCGTACGTGGAGGACATCAACGCCGCCTCGGCCTACGCGACAGAGGTCATTGAACCCCTGGAAACCAAGACGCAGCTTGAGGGTATGACGAATCGTCTTTTGACAACCAAAACTTAAATAACAAATAAGTACTTAAAACATAGCTCGTATCTTAGTATCAATATACAAACAAGATGCGAGGTTTTGAAGATCAGTGACGGATTTTTTGTGAGTTTTGATTGTCACCAGGCGATATTATTAGAGTTGTGTTAGACTAACTGATTTTCCTACGGGCGTACACAGCTCATATTGCGAAAGGGACAATTTGCGAAAGGGACGTTATGCAGCAGGGACGTTCAACTAAAAAGGGCTTTCGCGAAAGGGGCGTTCAACTTAAGAGGCTTTTGTAGAAGGGATGTTATGCAGTAAGGACGCTCAACGAAAAGGCCTTCTGCAGATGGGACATTTTGCGAAAGGGACGTTATGCAGCAGGGACGTTCAACTAAAAAGGGCTTTCGCGAAAGGGGCGTTCTACTTAAGAGGCTTTTGTAGAAGGGATGTTATGCAGTAGGGACGCTCAACGAAAAGGCCTTCTGGAGAGGGGACATTTTGCGAAAGGGACGTTATGCAGCAGGGACGTTCAACTAAAAAGGGCTTTCGCGAAAGGGGCGTTCAACTTAAGAGGCTTTTGTAGAAGGGATGTTATGCAGTAAGGACGCTCAACGAAAAGGCCTTCTGGAGAGGGGACTTTTTGCGAAAGGGACGTTATGCAGCAGGGACGTTCAACTAAAAAGGGCTTTCGCGAAAGGGGCGTTCAACTTAAGAGGTTTTTGTAGAAGGGATGTTATGCAGTAGGGACGCTCAACGAAAAGGCCTTCTGGAGAGGGGACATTTTGCGAAAGGGACGTTATGCAGCAGGGACGTTCAACTAAAAAGGGCTTTCGCGAAAGGGGCGTTCTACTTAAGAGGCTTTTGTAGAAGGGATGTTATGCAGTAGGGACGCTCAACGAAAAGGCTTTCTGGAGAGGGGACATTTTGCGAAAGGGACGGTATGCAGCAGGGACGTTCAACTAAAAAGGGCTTTCGCGAAAGGGGCGTTCAACTTTTGTAGAAGGGATGTTATGCAGTAAGGACGCTCAACGAAAAGGCCTTCTGCAGATGGGACATTTTGCGAAAGGGACATTATACAGCAGGGACGTTCAACTAAACGGGTTCTTTTAGAAGGGATGTCTTAACCCAAACATCCCAACGTCGCAAATATTAAATAATGCTTTCGAAAAGGATGTTATCAATATGGTTCGTATGTTTTATAGGCATAGCTGAAGTACCCGAAGCGGAGATTGCGAATGACCTCGGTGGAGCCATGCCCGCTGTCGGTAAGTAAAAAAAAACTGTATCTTTTTTTTTAGGTCAAAATTATTTCTAACCCCCGACGAAGATAAGATAAGATAAGATATTTATTTGCAAAGAATACGTGATTACATAGTTGTCTTAGTGGTATATGACATTTGGTATCTTATTCTGCTATTTGTACTTATATATGTATACTAGCATGCAAATATTTTAGGTACCACGTTAATACACATCACGTGAGAGAAAATCCTTTATGTTATAATAGAGCTTTTCATTCAAAAGCTTAATTAACATGGATTTAAATCTATTGATAGGTGATAACTTGTGTAGCCTTTGGCAACCTGTTATACAGTTAAGAAAAAAGAGGGGTGCGTTTTGCGTGTCTGTGTGTCTGTCTGTGGCATTGTAAGTCCCAAACGGACGGATCAATTTGAGTGCAGTTTTTCTAATCGAAAATCGTTGTTAGCTATGTTTGGTGGAAATAGGACCAGTAGTTTCCAAGATATTCAGTTTTAATTGGAACAAGTCACAATATCTCAGCCAATATTGATGCTAAGAATCCCAAATTATGTAGATATGTTCAGTTTTAGTAGCATTTTCTATATCACTAATTGAATGAGGGTCTCATGATAACCAACTACTTGTGTGGGGGTGTATTAAAACTTTTAATTTCGGTTATATTATGGTAACCTTAGCTTAGTGTATTATAAAATCTTGTACTCTTAAAAAGTACTACTGTAGGTTACGATACACATACCCTTGAATTTATTTGTAGAAGGTGGAGACTTCTACATAGCTGCATACCCGTACAACTCTGCCGAGCCTGGCGACCTGGTCTTCGAGGCTGGCGAGAGGATAGAGGTCATGCGCCGAGATGGAGACTGGTGGACCGGCCGCATTGGCAACAGGTGAGACTCCTGATGATGTGAAGACATACTCTTACTGCTGAGTTTGAAGCTGGTGTTCGAGGATCGAGAGGATCCAAGTTATGTGTGATAGAGACTGGTGGACTGGCCGCATTGGCAACAGGTGAGACTCCTGATGATGTGAAGACATACTCTTACTGCTGAGTTTGAAGCTGGTGTTCGAGGATCGAGAGGATCCAAGTTATGTGTGATAGAGACTGGTGGACTGGCCGCATTGGCAACAGGTGAGATTCCTGATGATGTGGAGACATAGCCTTACTGCTGAGCTTGGTCTTCGTGTTCGAGGATCGAGAGGATCCAAGTCATGTGTGATTGAGACAGGTGTGGCCGTATTGGCAACAGGTGAGACTCCTGATGATGTGGAGACATACGCTTACGAGGAGCTTGGCGCTGGTGCTCGAGGATCAAGAGGATCCTAGTCATGTGGGATGGAGACTGGTGGACCGGCCGCATTGGCAACAGGTGAGACTCACCTATTACCATACAGCTCTCTATTACTCTACTCCCGTCTAACCACATCTATATCTTAATGTTATAATTCTCAACTATATATATTATTAATCAACGTGTTGGACGTGTTCGAGAGAGTAAATCCCTTATCGGGTAGATATACGAGTATAGGCATTTTATCTGGGTTTTCTACGTTCTATGTACATACGTGTAGATGAGACTGTTTGCCTATCACATCATACTCAACCACGCGACTGACTTTTGCAGTTATTTTTATACAGTTCATTATTATACAGTGGTCAACGATTATATACGTAGCGAAGCTTGGCGCTACGTAGAGATGTAGCCTCTCTCTGCATCTTTTATCGCTTATATAACGGGGAGTGCTCCGAGGAGTTGTTCGGATTGATTCCTGCCGCTTCTTTCCGCCATCGTTCTACGCGACAATAATCCTTTCATCCTCACCACTTAGATAGTTGGCAGTCCACAACTGTGCGCTTTTCTAGAAATTTCCTGCCGCGCACGACTGTATTGTGGAATGAATTGTCGCTTGCGGTATTTCCGGACCGATACGACCTTCAAACCTTCAAGAAAAGAGCGTGGGAGTACCCGAAAGGCCGGCAACGCACTTGTGACTCCTCTGGTGTTGCAGGTGTCTATGGGCGACGGTAATCGCTTTCCATCAGGCGATACGTTTGCTCGTTTGCCCCCTATGACATAAAAAAAAAAAACCATTATGAATTGTTTCCAGAACCGGCATTTTCCCCTCTAACTACGTGACCAAGGACGCGACCACGTCGGAGGCCATCTCGTCCATCCCGGAGGCCGCGGAGCCGGAGCCGGAGCCGGAGCCCGAGCCGGCGTCGCAGCCCGCGCCGCCCGCCGCCAGCCCCGTCGCGCCCGCGCCCAGCGAACCCGTGCAGGTCGGTACAATACAATACAATACAAATACTCTTGATTGCACACCTCGAACTCAAGGAATAAGATAGATAGATAAGATAATATTTTATTCATCACACAATAAAAAAAAAAAGCATTTATTTCAGACAAATTAATCCATATATTGTTAGTATTACAAAAATAACTTAAATAACTATGTTAGTGCCTAAACTAATGTGTTGAGAGGTCCAGTGCACTGTCCCATCTCTCCGCCACGGCAGTCAGGAGACTGTGGCGGCTGTCGCGCACTCTGCGGAGCGTCGCGGCGCAGCGCTTGCGCAGCGTCGCGTGGAAGCCGTCCACATGCGCGTCTGCGAACATCACGCGTATCACTATACCTACGCACCCGGCAAGCCCTTCCTTCCCGGCGTCTACAGTAACATACTACAGTTTTAATAATCAAATTAATATACGATTTTTAATTGTCAATCCAGGAGCAGAAGTCCTCGACGCCGATCTCCTCCGAGGTGGCGGCCATCACCGACTCGGCGGCGACGGCGGCGGGCGGGGGGGCGCGCCCCGCCTCCGCCGCGCGCCGCGACTCGGGCCGCGACTCCGCCACCGGCCGCAGGAAGAACGAGATCGCGCAGGCCATCGCGGCTTACACTGCCACCAGGTAACTGCTGTGCGGTTATGGTAGCCTGGTACTTTAACTTGTGAGAAACCCTTACATTATACTTAAATACTACCTACTGCTAGCCCTTCGACCGGTTGACGCAGCTTATAGTGACACTAGGTAAGACTGCTGTACGGTTATAATAGTCTGGTACTTTAACTTGTGAGCAACCCTTACATTGTACTTAAATACTACCTACTGCTAGCCCTTCGACCGGTTAACGCAGCTTATAGTGACACTAGGTAAGACTGCTGTACGGTTATAATAGCCTGGTACTTTAACTTAATGTAGGCACTGCTGCTCTCTTCGTCCAGTTGGATCATATCCAAAGACGACCGCTAGGTAAGTCCTCTCGGGGAGTAACACTGTTGTGCGGTTATGATAGCCTGGTACTTTAACCTCATAACGCCGATCTCTTACATTCTGCTTAATACTCTTGCCCTTCGTTCGACTAGGCTAGGTGAGTCCTCTCTACAGTGTTCAGTGCACCGACGTCTAAAGAGGGACTCGGGCCGCGACTCCGCCACCGGCCGGAGGAAGAACGAGATCGCGCAGGCCATCGCGGCTTACACTGCCACCAGGTAACTGCTGTGCGGCTATGGTAGCCTGGTACCTTAACCTAATCTCGGCACTGCTGCTGTAGCCCTTCGTCCAGTTGGATATCCAAAGCCGACTGCTAGGTAAGTCCTCTCGGGGAGTAGGACTGCTGTGCGGTTATGATAGCCTGGTACCTTAACGTAATGCTGCTGCTGTAGCCCTTCGACCAGTTGGATATCCGAAGCCGACTGCTAGGTAAGTCCTCTCGGGGAGTAGGACTGCTGTGCGGTTATGATAGCCTGGTACCTTAACCTAATGTCGCCGAATTGGCAACCTACTTAAATACTACTCTAGCCCTTCGACCAGTTGGACTTCCGAAGGCTAGGTGAGTCCTCTCTACAGTGTTCAGTGCACCGACGTCTAAAGAGGGACTCGGGCCGCGACTCCGCCACCGGCCGCAGGAAGAACGAGATCGCGCAGGCCATCGCGGCTTACACTGCCACCAGGTAACTGCTGTGCGGTTATGATAGCCTGGTACTTTAACTTGGGGCAAGCCTTGCATTCTACTTAAATACTACTTGCCCTGGCCCTTCGATGTTGCTGCAGCTTAAACTTCCACTAGGTATTTAACACTGCTGTGCGGCTATGGTAGCCTGGTACCTAAACCTAATGTAGGCAATGCTGCTATAGCTCTTCGTCAGGTGGTTGGATATCCAAGGACGACTGCTAGGTAAGTCCTCTCGGGAAGATTGCTGTGCGGTTATGATAGCCTGGTACTTTAACCTCATAACGCCGATGTGGGCATCTCTTACATTCTACTTAATACTCTTGCCCTTTGACTAGGCTAGGTGAGTCCTCTCTACAGTGTTCAGTGCACCGACGTCTCAAGAGGGACAAGAGGAAGAACGAGATCGCTCTAGCTATCGTAACTTAGACTGCTACTAGGAAACACTGCTGTGCGGTTATGATAGCCTGGTACTTTAACCTCATAACGCCGATGTGGGCATCTCTTACATTCTACTTAATACTCTTGCCCTTCGACTAGGCTAGGTGAGTCCTCTCTACAGTGTTCAGTGCACCGACGTCTCAAGAGGGACAAGAGGAAGAACGAGATCGCTCTAGCTATCGTAACTTAGACTGCTACTAGGAAACACTGCTGTGCGGTTATGATAGCCTGGTACTTTAACCTCATAACGCCGATGTGGGCATCTCTTACATTCTACTTAATACTCTTGCCCTTCGACTAGGCTAGGTGAGTCCTCTCTACAGTGTTCAGTGCACCGACGTCTCAAGAGGGACAAGAGGAAGAACGAGATCGCTCTAGCTATCGTAACTTAGACTGCTACTAGGAAACACTGCTGTGCGGTTATGATAGCCTGGTACTTTAACCTCATAACGCCGATGTGGGCATCTCTTACATTCTACTTAATACTCTTGCCCTTCGACTAGGCTAGGTGAGTCCTCTCTACAGTGTTCAGTGCACCGACGTCTCAAGAGGGACAAGAGGAAGAACGAGATCGCTCTAGCTATCGTAACTTAGACTGCTACTAGGAAACACTGCTGTGCGGTTATGATAGCCTGGTACTTTAACCTCATAACGCCGATGTGGGCATCTCTTACATTCTACTTAATACTCTTGCCCTTCGACTAGGCTAGGTGAGTCCTCTCTACAGTGTTCAGTGCACCGACGTCTCAAGAGGGACAAGAGGAAGAACGAGATCGCTCTAGCTATCGTAACTTAGACTGCTACTAGGAAACACTGCTGTGCGGTTATGATAGCCTGGTACTTTAACCTCATAACGCCGATGTGGGCATCTCTTACATTCTACTTAATACTCTTGCCCTTCGACTAGGCTAGGTGAGTCCTCTCTACAGTGTTCAGTGCACCGACGTCTCAAGAGGGACAAGAAGAAGAACGAGATCGCTCTAGCTATCGTAACTTAGACTGCTACTAGGAAACACTGCTGTGCGGTTATGATAGCCTGGTACTTTAACCTCATAACGCCGATGTGGGCATCTCTTACATTCTACTTAATACTCTTGCCCTTCGACTAGGCTAGGTGAGTCCTCTCTACAGTGTTCAGTGCACCGACGTCTCAAGAGGGACAAGAGGAAGAACGAGATCGCTCTAGCTATCGTAACTTAGACTGCTACTAGGAAACACTGCTGTGCGGTTATGATAGCCTGGTACTTTAACCTCATAACGCCGATGTGGGCATCTCTTACATTCTACTTAATACTCTTGCCCTTCGACTAGGCTAGGTGAGTCCTCTCTACAGTGTTCAGTGCACCGACGTCTCAAGAGGGACAAGAGGAAGAACGAGATCGCTCTAGCTATCGTAACTTAGACTGCTACTAGGAAACACTGCTGTGCGGTTATGATAGCCTGGTACTTTAACCTCATAACGCCGATGTGGGCATCTCTTACATTCTACTTAATACTCTTGCCCTTCGACTAGGCTAGGTGAGTCCTCTCTACAGTGTTCAGTGCACCGACGTCTCAAGAGGGACAAGAGGAAGAACGAGATCGCTCTAGCTATCGTAACTTAGACTGCTACTAGGAAACACTGCTGTGCGGTTATGATAGCCTGGTACTTTAACCTCATAACGCCGATGTGGGCATCTCTTACATTCTACTTAATACTCTTGCCCTTCGACTAGGCTAGGTGAGTCCTCTCTACAGTGTTCAGTGCACCGACGTCTCAAGAGGGACAAGAGGAAGAACGAGATCGCTCTAGCTATCGTAACTTAGACTGCTACTAGGAAACACTGCTGTGCGGTTATGATAGCCTGGTACTTTAACCTCATAACGCCGATGTGGGCATCTCTTACATTCTACTTAATACTCTTGCCCTTCGACTAGGCTAGGTGAGTCCTCTCTACAGTGTTCAGTGCACCGACGTCTCAAGAGGGACAAGAGGAAGAACGAGATCGCTCTAGCTATCGTAACTTAGACTGCTACTAGGAAACACTGCTGTGCGGTTATGATAGCCTGGTACTTTAACCTCATAACGCCGATGTGGGCATCTCTTACATTCTACTTAATACTCTTGCCCTTCGACTAGGCTAGGTGAGTCCTCTCTACAGTGTTCAGTGCACCGACGTCTCAAGAGGGACAAGAGGAAGAACGAGATCGCTCTAGCTATCGTAACTTAGACTGCTACTAGGAAACACTGCTGTGCGGTTATGATAGCCTGGTACTTTAACCTCATAACGCCGATGTGGGCATCTCTTACATTCTACTTAATACTCTTGCCCTTCGACTAGGCTAGGTGAGTCCTCTCTACAGTGTTCAGTGCACCGACGTCTCAAGAGGGACAAGAAGAAGAACGAGATCGCTCTAGCTATCATAATTCATAACTTATACTGCTATTAGGTAACACTGCTAGCCTGGTACTTTAACATATCATTTATAAATTTATAACTGATAATTTGTTTTATTATTTCAGCGCTGAGCAACTATCGCTAACGAAAGGGCAACTGTTGGTAGTTCGCAAGAAAGCGGACAGCGGCTGGTGGGAGGGGGAACTGCAAGCGAAAGGGCGCAACCGACAAGTTGGCTGGTTCCCGGCCAGCTATGTCAAGGTAACGTAACGTACATTTATCAAACATGCAATGAAATGTCTTCATAACGTGCGTCATAACAGGCTTCGAAGTATCACGTTTCAGTCGGAATAATTCGAGAGAACTGTAAAGGAATTTCATACAATATTGAAGGCCTAGGCCGGAAAGTTATTTTTTTATATGGTGTCTGTGGGATCACCTTAGTATCAGGTCTTAAAACATGAGTGTGATCCTATTATGAAACGCGCCGAAGGCTAGTGTTTTAAGACCTCTCATTATTTAACAGTTGCATAAACTACTATTACGTCACCCTAAGCCGTAATTGGAATTTTCTCTTCTGAGCCAATGTTGAATAATGAATGTTGCTAAGAATTCCAAACTTTGAAGTTATGTTCAGATGTAGTAACATGTTCTATATCACTCCGGGTCTAAATATCTTGAATTTTTAATTTAGGTTAATTACTTATTTATTAACCCTTTGAACGCCAAGAGCCACTAAAGTGGTCGTGTGCTGTCGTGCCTACCACGCCAATGACCACTAAAGGGGTAATGGCGGACGCTGTCAAAGCAATTTTCCCTCTGATTGAAGGTATATTTTCGCTCTTTCTTTTTAGGGTTCCGTACCCAAAGGGTAAAAACGGGACCCTATTACTGAGACTTCGCTGTCCGTCCGTCCGTCCGTCTGTCACCAGGCTGTATCTCAAGAACGGTGATAGCTAGACAGTTGAAATTCTCACAGATGATGTATGTCTATTGCGGCTATAACAACAAATACTAAAAATAAAATAAAATATTTAAGGGGGGCTCCCATACAACAAACTATTGTCGTATAAGCCCCATTTTACTATGGGAGGAAAAGCGTTCTAAAGGTTAAATAGATACTTATGTTATCGTTATCGCTGCAGATCCTGCAAGCGTCCGGCCGCACTTCCGGCCGGACGACGCCAGTGCTCTCCAAGATGGACACCATGCCCGCTGAGACCGTGATCGACAAGGTATAGTTCGAAGCCCATTTCCTAAGCGAATCCCATTAGCTTTGTACCCGATGAACAATACTCATTATCTGTATTGTTAACTGTGGCCACAGCTGCCACTTCGAAATGTAAGGCGTTATAAGTGCAAATTACTTTTACACTAAATTAGTCTTTAAGTCAAACGAAATAAGGTTTACTCTTAAACAAAGAGAACACAGATGTTGGTCACTTCGTAAGTGAAAGAGCAGTGAAGTTCCTATCGATGCTTATAATGACAATGAAGTGACCAACATCTGTGTTCTCTTTGTTTAAGAGTAAACCTTATTTCGTTTGACTTAAAGACTAATTTAGTGTAATTATTCAAAAATCATTAAAAATGTCAAATTACAAAATAATAACCACTTAACTAAACATAATATACACAAATACAACACTTTTTAGTCAAATAACCCGCCCCGAGTCATTCCGGGTGCAAAGGTGCCCATCACGCTCGCTGCTTTACCGCGTTGAATCGCGATCGACAACCTTTGCAGCAGGAACGACCCGGCACGGGGGTCATGACCTCTCTCTCGCAAACGGCGCCCGACTTCCGCCAAAAACGTTCTAGCTTCTGAACACCAGCAGCCAGTCGTCTCCACCGCGAGCGGGACAAATAAATAATTTTTCAAAGCGGAATATTTGTCCCGCTTTCTGAGAGCAGCCGTCTCGGCTGCAGCTCCGGCCGCTCTGATGGTGCGACCCAGGTGCGAGGCAGCGAAAGTGCTGACACATGTTGCGTCCCACAACAGACACTTGCCCTTCTGCCACGGCACCAAGGTCAAACCATCAGGCCTTTTCCCATCCGTCCTGCTCAACCCTGAAGGCTCCAGCACACATGGTATGTTGGCTGATACCAGCGCCCTCCGGACGATGTCGTTCAGAGCGTGATGACGCGAAAATCTCCCCGCACAACGACAGCAACTCAACGCATGGTGCCCGTTGCTCTCCACCATGGTACCGCAGATGCATAAATGTGGTTCACAAACATCGCAGCCCAGGCGGAGAGCCACAGCCACCCGCAACGAGTCGTCGTCGAGCAGAGTGCCTAGGTGGGGGGAGGGAAGCGCATGTAACCAAGCCCCAGACTCCGACTCCGGCCTTCAATCTTGCCCTGTCCGCTCCCTCTGCGCCATCGACAAGAGAGCGCAGTACCCGCGTCACCCCTGCATCGTCCCACAAGCGCTGGCGGTCTGGTCTTTCAGGCGCACTGCTATTTGGGTTAAGAGCCATCCAAGCATCCTGGGCATCAGACGCATACGGTATGGTTGCCTTATCACCTTCAACGGACAATATATCAGTCACAAGGTCCACAACCCCACACGCCGATGCCAAGAAAGCCGGAAGGCTGACGTCCCGTGCGCGCCGGATCCCTAAGCCACCACTGCGAATAGGGAGAGACGCAAGATCCCATTGATCCGAATTGAGGGAAACATTCAATTTAGTGTAAAAGTAATTTGCACTTATAACGCCTTACATTTCGAAGTGGCAGCTGTGGCCACAGTTAACAATACAGATAATGAGTATTGTTCATCGGGTACAAAGCTAAGTGGATTCGCTCAAGCAAAAGGATTATTTCTATACTTTTTTTTTTTTTTTTTTTTTTTTTTTTTTTTTTTTTTTTTTTTTTTTATTAAAGCAGTAACGTCTGCTAACGTAAACTAAATGTTTACAAATGAAGCGAAAATTGAAAAATTTAATGATTCGGACAGGATTCGAACCTGCGTTTCCAACGGCTTTCCGGGCCAACACTGGCGTCCTCCTAATTGGACCACCGAATCAGATGTCAGAGCCATTGAATTTTTCAACCAGTTGCTTCGACATGCCTTAGGGTGGCATCGTAGCGCCATCTACCGTAAAGATTTAGACTTTATCGTCGGCGTCGTCGGTTTAGGAGGACGCCAGTGTTGGCCCGGAAAGCCGTTGGAAACGCAGGTTCGAATCCTGTCCGAATCATTAAATTTTTCAATTTTCGCTTCATTTGTAAACATTATTTCTATACCTTAAAGCTTTATCCGTTCAAAAATGCTGTTTGTTTTAGACATTTTTCTCTATGATAAAACGTGTTTCTTAACATATTATCAATGTTACTAGTTAAAACAGGGCAATTTATTGGTATATAATGTGGGTCATGTAACATAAGCAAAAAATTAAAACATAGATTTTACTCGTTAAACTGAACAACATTTTCTTAGATAGGGACGAGACTACCTTGGCGCCCAGCATTCATAATTTGTCAGTTTAATTTAAGCCTTATGACAAATAGATTGACAGTTAACTATTAATTGAAGTTTATGTGTAGGACATTGGGCGCCAGGAGGCACAGCATTGTCACTTTTTAATTTCTACTCTTTTTTTGTTACACTATACTTGTATCGCGTTTTTATTTAGGTAATATTATAAATGGTGTGGGTCATTGTCAGTTCAAAAAACAAAATTTGTCCCTTCGGTGGTAAAAAGTTAAGAGCTTGTATGAATCTAGGTTATGTTGCTATTACATCGGATTATAGAAGAGGGAACGTTCTTTATTCTCACAGGCATTTGATCAGAAAATTAAAAAACAAAATTAAAAATATTACACAAATCGACCTAGTCCCAAACTAAGCAAAGTTTGTACTATACTATGGGTACGTTTTTTTTTAATTTATTCATTAATATTAGCACATAATTCTTACACTAGACAATGATATACATAATATATAAATACATATATCGATAACATCCATGACCCAAGCACAAATATTCGAGTTCATCACACAAATATTTGCCCTGGCCGGGACTCGAACCCAGGACCGCCGGCTCAGTAGGCAAGTGCTTACAAACTGAGCCAACCACGTCGCACCCTGGAATCCTTAATTTCGCAAATGTCCACCGGAAAGATGCGCGCCTATATCTCACAATGACCCTCCCCTTTTCGTCATAGAACCACACGTACCAAGAAGTTTGGCGATTCCTTCATCTGCCGAACTATTAAAGTACGGAACTCCTTGCCGGCTCATGTGTTTCCTCCTTCTTAATGAAATAAATAATGAAATAATGAACTTTATTCTGCAAGTAGGCCACAAGGGCACTTTTACATGTCTGAGTCTACCGGCATTTCACAAGAGGAGACCACTGTTGAGAAGAAACGCCGAAAGAAACTCAACAGTCAGTCATTTTTTCAGAAAGCATAAGTACTTAACTATTACAATGATATGAACTTAACTATACGTAGTTTTACAAGAAAACATATTAAAAGTGTATTTTAAGACATAAGTGAGGAAAAGTGTAAGAATAAAATAGAAACTACAAGAAAACCTGACGGTTTATCACAATTTATGTACGTTTGATATTCTTTCTTATTAGAACTGTCGACTTATAACTTGGGACCCTTCAAACGAAGCGTGAAGAAGCATCTCTCGGGCCAGCATGGCAGTGTCAACTGACTTGGCACCGTTGGTTTCTTGTCAGTTGCCTTGGGCTCCCCTTTTTGCTTACCATCAGGCGAAGTGGAGCCACTATGTTGTGCAATTATAAAAAAAAAATGTGTGTTGTGTGTGTGTGTAGGTGATCGCCCTGTACCCGTACGCGGCACAGAACGCGGACGAACTGAGTTTCGAAAAGGACGACATAATCGCCGTCACTGACCGCAGCCAGGACCCCGCCTGGTGGCAAGGTACCTCCACATACAGGCCCATTTAGATCTGTATGGGAAAGTCTGAAACTATAAGACATACGAAGATCTGTTCTTAGGAAGCATGTCATCGATTTTAATAACAAAAAAAAACTGCATTCATAAATTAAATAAAAAAAGCTGTAGGTACTCAGCTCGGGAATCGACTTTCCCATACAGACCGATCTAAATGAGCCAACCTGTATACCTACATTTATTTATTACTAGCGACCCGCCCGGCATCGCACGGGTGCAACGCTGATAAACATGTATTATACATATAAACCTTCCTCTTGAATCACTCTATCTATTAAAGAAAACCGTATCAAATTCCGTTGCATAGTTTTAAAAATCTAAGTATACGTAGAGACCGGCAGCAGGAAGCGACTTCGTTTTATACTGTACTAGCTTTTGCCCGCGACTACGTCCGCGTGGAACTTGGAAGTATGCAAGCAACCTCGTACAACACGATAGATATCCACCTAATTACCTTAATTAATAAAAGGGATTATTAAAAGTGCCTAAGCAAATGTAAGAGCAATTGTGCTTTTGGTCTAATCATTACATTTCCTACGGGGTCATCAATGTCATCATGAATTACATACTCACTTTTCAATCTTTTTAGGAATAATTTCCAGGATGAAAACTATCCTATGTCCTTCCTCTGATCTTAAACTATTTCCATGCTAAATTTCATCAAAATCGATTCAGCGGTTTAAGCGTGAAGAGGTAACAGACAGACAGATACACTTTCGCATTTATAATATTAATATGGATAGTGATTTGGGATCGGAAATTCGGATAGATATTTGGGTCGTTCTTTTTTTTTACCTACAATAGTAAGTATGTCCTTTGTTATGGCATCTCATTAGAGTATTGATATTTTCGGTTTTATAATGTTCGAATAGTCGTCCATGTTTTTCTATCTATTAATGCCTATTATTATGTAATGTCTCAGTTTCTCTAACCTGCATTTTTTTTTCGAACGATTGTTTTTCGTAGAATGCCAAGACAGAGCGTTAAGCCAAAATGTGGTCTTCGCTGAAAAGGACCACTCCGTCGATAAAAAAACACACAATAAAGAAATCAGAAATTACCGTCAAAGTTCAATATTTCTACGGAGCGCTAAAACGCCCCATACAAATGGCCACCTACATTGTGACGTAATTGTGGGTTGGGTATTTGTATAGCGACAATAAGTATTTTGCCATTTTCACCGTGAAAACGTGCGTTTGTTCATGGTTGTCATTCAATTATTGTTTGTTAAATTATGAGGATTCTGAAAACAATTTCAAAAAACAAATTTCCACTGGATTGTTAATCTACGATTAAATTAATCGGAACTCGTACGGTTAATATTACTTAATCGTCACTTTTAATCGCTAATCGGTTAAGTAGGTTAGTCTTAATCGTTAATCGATTACATATTGCCAATCTCTATACGTTTTATTTTATCCCGCTTTAGTGTTACAATTACACGCACCGCGCAATAAAATTCAAGTGCTTATTCATTTCTAATCTTCACCTATATTTCGAAATGTTCATATTACGAAATTCAATATACCGATCACAATATCGACGGTATTGCTCGTAAAATTCATTCGGTACACCGTCATAGGCAACAGCTTTTGTGAATATCAAGATGTCGATCATAGTTACTTTGGGAATTCTGCTATTATCGGCGAGCAGCGCCTCGCGCCACGACTTACGCGTGCTCCACGGGGAGATAGATACAACAGGAGAATTCGCGTTCACAGTGATGCTACAAAGATCTAGCAGACCTTTACTTAGGTTCTGCACGGGTAGCCTCATCGCCCCAACCTGGGTCTTAACCGCCGCCCACTGTATAAGAAAACTCAAATCACCATTCGTCATTAAATACGACGATTTCACTCTACCCCCGAATGAAACCAACAAGTATGTCAACGTTATTAAAACGTTTATACATCCTGGTGCGTTTTATGGTAAAAAGCGTTATACGGGCGCTATAATGATAAACGATATTGCGCTAATTTTAGTTGAAAAGGTACCTAAGAGACACGCGAAACTCTCGGCGCTGGATTATAGAACGTTGATTGGACTACCTGTTAAATATGCTGGATTCGGAATTATCAAGAAAATAACAAATGTAGAACAGTTTCTACAAATGCAAACCGCCCCTCTGCAGATTGGCGAAGGCGTCGCGATACCCTGTATTTCTAATAAGATTATTAAGGTGTATCCGGGTAGAGTGTTTATCTGTGTGAGCTCGAAATGCTCGAATAGAAAGCAGGGGGTGTTAGGTGGGGACTCTGGTGGCCCGCTCACATATAACGGTCGCATTGTCGGCATACTTATGGGGCATGATCCTTTAGATCAGTCTTTTACTGCTGTCAGTGTATACTTGGATTGGATTTATCAAGTGATCCACACGAATGGATATACCAAGCCATAGATGCATGTGCGACACGTGCAGCGCAACGCACGAGGCCCGGAGTGCGCCAAAATGGCCGACCGGAATCGACCAATCGCAATAGTGAATCGCTTTCCGATTATTATTCAAGCTGACCGAATTAGAGCAGTACCGCATGGCATTGAAAGAAAGAAAGAAAAACACTTATTCGTGATGTGACCATAAAACATTATTGGGACATGGTGATGTCCCCTGGGTAACTCTTTAAAACTACGATTTTCCCCGGCAATATTCAACAAAAATGTTGTAATTTTATTACAGCAGTTATAAGCCCATTCTTATTTAGAATATCTCTTGACAATACAGCACTTGTAAGAAGTTAAATCGGGATCACCTCTAGTGGAATAAAAAATCTTGTCATAACTCATTTCGCATAATGGCTTTTCTCATACATATTATTTGTCATAAATTGTTATTTGCATAACATTTTATACGTCATAATTGTTATTTGGCAGGCTTTTCATAAGCATAATTTAGTATGGCACAAAATTTCAAATCATATTGTTGAATGTACGAAGAAGAGCAACGCATAAATTATGGCTTTCATAATTAATGGCAATAGACATCATAAAGTATGTATGAGCTATATCACATGTAGGTACCAAATTTGAAATAATGATACAAAACTTACATGAGCAGAAAAACAAAAACGGGGGACGGGGGGGCGAAGCCCCCCACGCATTAAGAAATCCTTCTCCACACTGACCTCTTGGTTGTAGGTTAGGTTAAGTTAGAACTGTGAACCTATAAATACGAACATCGGCCAGAAAAGTAGGTTAGGTTAGGTTTGAAAGAACTGCGAACCCCTCAGAAATGAACTGCTGCCAGAAAAGCAGTATGATGTTGATATAAAAACATTTCGAGATTAATATTTATGTTCTTCAGTATTATGCGCCAATGCACGATATGCATAAACACATTATGACGATTAATGATTATGATTCAGGTTGATATGCTCCAAACTTATATGACATTCCTTACTTATGCGTAAAAACATTATGGTCATAAAATTTATGCGGATTAATTAATGACTATGCGCAAGGACTATTATGACAAAAGTGATTATGCACATCGACATTATGGCTTTAAAATTTATGCAACCCAATATGGAACCAGTTAAATCACCATTGTCTCCTGGGTGACGGGACAGAATAACAACAAGAGAAAGTTGATCCACCCTATTACATAAAGGGTGTGACAGAAATGATAAAAATATATAAAACAAAGGGCAACTAAATTTGATGACAGAGGCAAATTTTTCACGTAATAATTTGGGAGATGCTCGATGAGAATTCGTGATACCTACGGGCTAGGGATCTTCATGAATACATGCTACGTAAATTGACAACATATTTTGTTTTTATTAGACCTTTTTCCGATAAAATAAAGGATGTAAAATAAATGTTACCATCACATTCTTACATGTTCGAAAATATCCCAATTTATGATTAAAAAATCTATTTGAAAAGTGTATTCTAAAAGAGCATAGGCGAGTAGAAATTGGTCACAGCGCAGAAAATCTTACAATCTTTCATTCTATCACTAAGACGGATTTAGTATATTTTTAGGGTTCCGTACCCAAAGGGTAAAAACGGGACCCTATTACTGAGACTTCGCTGTCCGTCCGTCCGTCCGTCCGTCCGTCTGTCACCAGGCTGTATCTCAAGAACGGTGATAGCTAGACAGTTGAAATTTTCACAGCAAATACTAAAAATAAAATAAAATAAATATTTAAGGGGGGCTCCCATACAACAAACTTGTTTTATGGTACGGAACTCTTCATGCGCGAGTCGGTCTCGCACTTGCCCAATTTTTTTGTACGGTACCCTCGGTGCGCGAGTCGGACTCGCAATTGGCCGGTTTTTTTATTTGCTAATAGGCTAGTAGAGCCATTTTTTAAATATATTTGAAATGGTTAATAATGATCTTACTAGCTCTAAAAAAAGTCTTGTATTTTTGTGAAAGCTTGAAAGCTAAATTTTATTAATTGAAAATTTGAAATTTCATGAATAGTCAAACACGCCTTTCGCCATTTTTGCCTTTTGCTAATCTGTGGCGTGACGTAGAATTCCGCGTAAATATTCGAAATTCGGCCATCGTATAGTGCCTTTCCGTTCACTCCAATATACTTTGACAGGAGATCGAGAGGGACGGCACTATTCGAAGTCGTCGGAGTAGACTTTCAGTTTTCTTTACGGGACCAATGACGTCACTATCATAAGCGAAAATGGCGTACAGCGTTTTAAGCATTTCAAAATTAAAAACCATATTTTCAGCCATCTTTCACTTTAATGAATTGAAAAATATATATTTAGGTTTCCTTTCCTAAATATTATACAAAATAAACAATAGTTTCGTACAATTTAACATGAGTCAACTAGCCTATGATGTATAATAGGTAACCTAGGGTCCAAATCAACGTAAAAGCTTTTTAGACTTACGATTAATTTAATTTTCAATCGAACGTTTGATTCGGACCCAAATTTCTTTTGATAAAAATAGATGCCAAAAATTTATTTAATGACACAGTTTTTCAAAATGTATATTGGTGATTATTGCCTCGCGTATAGAACCAAGTGGCCAATCATAGAGTGCCATATCTTAATTTCCCTAAACCATGATACCACGTAAAGCCTGACCACATATATATGAGGATTGTCAAGAGGGCGCTATTTATAAGATTTATATGGCAACAATTTTTCAACCAATCGCAACCCACTATAATGACATTAGTTTAAATCCCTGTCAGTTCCACTATAATAACCTCGTAATATCATTTAATGAAGTGTACCCTTTTCCGGACTGATTTTCGTGCAGTAGACTCCACGACAAGTACATTTTATTTATAATCTTACGTTCACGCCTGTGAATGGTTGTCGGCATTTTCTTTGGATAATTTTAAATATTTGTCTTTTAAAGAAACCATTACGCATGACACTGACATTGTTGACAACCATCATAAAATCATTGCCAGCAGAATTGCCAGTGTAAGAAATTAGTTCCAATTAAATTCCGCAATATGGCGCATCCTCATATATTTCTCGCCAGGCTTTACTAAACTATTGACTAAAAGTTAAACGAATGTATTTTTTTATTTCAGGTGAACTTCGCGGTATGACCGGCTTGTTCCCAAGCAACTACGTCACCAAGCTTGTTAACTAAAATACAGAACCCTCTAATAACACAATTTCACCCGACCATGGTGTTGAAAGTGTAGAAACTCATAATCTGTTATAACAATAATAAATGAATATCAGGCAACCTCACACAAATCGACCTAGTCGCAAATTAAGCTCAAGAAGGCTTGTGTTATGGGTACTAGACGACGATTTACATACTTATATAGATAAATATATACTTAAATACATAGAACAACCATGACCCAAACACAAATACTCGATTTCATCACACAAATATTCCTAAATCAGATTAAATAATCACTTCTAAATCCGGTATAGTATTCAATTCGAAGGTTTTTACTGGTTAAAGCATGCTATGATTCATAACTGGTGAAAGTAAGTACAACGGACTGAGGACCTCCTTTTTTAAAGTCGATTAAAAATTCAGTAGGTCACAACACAAAATTCTCCCTGCATATATAGTAATAGAATATCCACAATCTATTATAATACTTCTACAATGAGCTTAGAAACCATGCGTAAAAGCCAACATTATGACATGCTGTATTAGAAAGCATTGTACCATTAGTCGTTTTGATACCGACCCTAGAAAAATACCTCACCATGGTTGGGTGCAAAACAATATACAGGGTGGTCAGTCCAAATGGGTCAGTAGAGAGAAATTACAAACTATAAGAGATAGGGAAATCTGTTCTTAGGAACCATGGCGTCGTTAGATTTATTTATTAGATCTAATCGAAACTGCATTTTTTTACATACATAATTTCATACACAACCCGATCAAAATCGCTGTATAAAAATGTTACAATACGGCATGCGATTACTTACCGAATTTTAGCCAGGTTCAGTTCCCGACTGTGTATGAGATTTATTAGTAAAGATTATAGAGAGAAAAGATTTCCCTATCTCTTATAGTGTTAGTTTTTTTCCCTACTGACCCACTTGGATCGATCACCTTGTATACTATGATTCATTAGAAAATGTACTCTCAACAGTATATATGCATATCTTGTGGTTTGTAGTTTCAAGTTTGAGTATAAAATTGTTGCCGATATATTGGTAATACCGTCTGCTGACAACCAAAACTCACTAAATAACGAATATCTAAAAAAACTCGTAAATTAGTACCAGTGTACAGACTCACAAAACGTTTATTTTAAAATAAACACATACAATATATTTACAAAACACTACAGATAAATATAAAAGAAGGATAATTATTATGTACAATGGCGTAAAGCTACTTAGAAAAAATAAAAATAAAACTAGATACAAGGTATTGAAGATTAGTGATTTTAGTGAGTTTTAGTCGTCCCCAGGCGATATAGACGCGTCACTTGCACTCTGTTAGTAAAAACTGTTAAAATTAAATCACTGATAACTTCTGTATTTGCTTTTTAGTAAAATAAATTGATCGTGCATGTATACGCACATGCTAGGGTAATAGCTAATGCGTATTAAGCATTTTAAACACATATGACGCAAACGGCGCTCCAGTAACGAAGAATTATGGAATCAAAGATTTGGTGTGATTGACGTAACGATGTGCTAGCTCAGTTGGTAGAGCACTAAGGCAGAATCGTGGTTGCAGGTTCGAGTCCTGCTTATATTGTAGAGATCACATTACATTTTTCTTCCATAATTTACCTTTGTGTCAATATTTATTAAACAAATTTTCATTCCACTATTATCATAATAAGAATATGTAACGAAATTTAGACAATTTGTTTTTGATTAAAAATGAAAGAAAATAAGGTTAAAAACCTATAGTGTTTTAAACATGTAAAATTTTATTCGAATTATTTAAATATACAAAAACATCTTAATGTGTACTGTCATATTTATATATAAGTTATATTTGATGAACGTTCATATTTACAGATACAGCATAACATAGCAATTCGTCGGGGATAGTGCAATACCGCGTAAGTAACAAGTGTAGATACGATTCAATATTCAAACAAATGCTAAGTATTTTATTAAAATGAGAACTTTATCGACAACTGTTATTTACGCGGTATTGCACTATTCCCGACGAATTAAAAACATCTCTTTACTTTAAACATACTGTGTACCCATCGCTGTTCAGTGTCAAAGGAAGAATCTAAGTTTTAATTTATGCTCCTAATACAGGTCACACCCTGTAGAAACGAAATATAAAATGCACTTCTGTACCAGTACAAAATGTTTGCCAATTTTGTAAGCTTTAGTTGCCATTGTTTCGAATTTATTTATAGTTATTATTAATTATTAATAATCATGTATCAAGTAGTTTGTTCGTAGAAATAAATGTTATCGCTTTATATGCGGTTTTATTATAATAGATTTAAATTGCCTGCCGACTGAAGCCGAGCTGAGAAAACGAATCAATGAGGCTGCGTTTTCGTGGAGTCCAAAAAAAGTGCATTTAAAATAATATGGTATTTTATGCAACAGTTGTATAAGAGGGTCAAAAAACGCGAATGACATGAGTATGTGGCAGTATAAGAAAAGATGCCACGAGCGTTTTTTGACTTACTTATACAACTTTGCATACAGTCGAGTTCATTTACATCTACACACTTACGAGAACAAAAATATCTGAACACGACCCTATTGTCAGGAGCATAAAACCGTGTTCAGATATTTATGTTCTCGTAAGTGTGTAGATGTAAATGAACTTGACTGTACAAGACTTTCTACGACTCGATATTTAATAAATAAAATGCAAATAAAGAACAAAGAAAATAATAACATGTTCCCGCTCGGAACGAACAAAAATAGTCGCCGATATCATTTTTTTTTATTTCCCCTGCGGCATGATACCGAAAATGCTGACAGCATTTCCACGCTGAATTGCTGATACGTTGTGTGAGGAAGATGCCAGCTCTTCGGTCCCCACGTCCCCAGTAGTCAAGTCAGCCCCTAAAGGTATACGTTCACTATACTAGACATCCAATTTTTTTCATCAACTTTTTTTAATTTATAATTAGATTTATCGTTGCCCGTAACAAAAAAAAAACACAAAGTAATAAATCTGTGGCTCTAGTGAAAAGGGGTTAAAGTGCACTTATGACCTTTTTGCGTTATATACACCAAAATTCACAAAAAAAAATTGCGCATCTTTTGGTGTAATCGGAGCTAAGTTATCTTTTAAAATGACAAAGTTAGGATTGTGCCAAACGGTATATCTGGTGAATTATGTCGTGAAATATGGTGCAACTAAAGATAACATTGAACAATTTGGTGTTTTGCATGTGGAGAACGATTTAAGTTCATTTGTCTCTTTTGACGCATCCTGTGTTAAAGGATCAATGTTTACTTATACCTTTTTACAAAACAAGATTACAAACCTTAAAGAATATAAATCGACTTTAATCTGTATTCACTACCTACTTAATGTTAAACATTAATGGTATAAGTCGAATTGTATCTCTTATGAAATCTGGTATTTAATGATCAATGTTTACTTGTACCGATTTGCACCAGCAATTTACCCATAATTTATAAAAATAAATCGAAATTAATCCATAATATTCACGAATAAATATTTAGCATTTATGGGTGTATATAGACTTATACCAGTGAGATGTATCATTTTACACCACGACGATTACTTGTATCAAGAAGTTTGTAGGTATTATAAAGTCTCTTCGCTGTTGTTTATTTTAAGTACACTAATTTGAATCTAATAAATCATTCCATTATAAAATTTGGCTCACCAGTAGTGATGGAGGCATTATTTTTAAGTTGTTTAACTTGCAATGTATGTTACTATGTTTGTTCGGGATATTGCAATTCAATTTTGAAGCAGAATATCTGCAACTGATTGAGCTGAAATTTTGCCCTAGTACCTACTTCCTACTTAAATATGACAATATAATAATATGGTACCATGGGACTGGTCTGGTGCCCGGAAGGTGGCCCTAGGATTAAAAATATTTTTTAGTTTGTTACACAGAATGGCAGGCCGATCTCGAATCGATCGAATGCTCAAACTTGTTGAGGAGAAAGCTGACAATAATTGTGTCGACTCTATTAGCACTCCTGAAATAGGCAGAACGTAATGGTCACTGATTCTGACTCAGAAAATTTACGAAAAACGGAAGAAACCGGAACGGCAGAAGAAGCAGAACAACTTTCGTTTTGGGACAGAGTCGTTCAAGGACGAAAACGACAACCTAAAAAAAGTGAGAAAATAAACATAGGGAGGAAAGGAAAAAGAGGAGACATTTTGGTAAATAGTATGAAACAAATAGTATGAAAGCAAAAAAATAAAGCAGAGTTTAGATGCTAGGATTTTTTTAAAATGAAATGCGCAATAAATATGCAAGAAGAACTCAAAAAAATATATTTGGCTTTAGGAAAATATATAACAAAAGGGTTCAGTTCATTGCTAATTTAATTGTTAGAGTTTAAAAACACAAAAATAGACGCAACAACAAAGAATAGACAGTTTGCCAATTATTTAAAAATAAAGACAAGAGTGTTATCGCATTTGCAGAGGCTGGTAATGCGATAACCATTTGACGAAACATCAAAGTTTGTTCCAGGAGTAACTGAAAAACTTAAAATCAGTAAAGAAATTGTCCTAATTTCAGCGTGATGGATAATGCTGAGTACCACAAAAATAAGTAAAAGTGGATTGAAAGCAGTCGAGGAACATATTTCATTATTTCCTGTATATGTAAGATTTACAGCGGTCCAATACGGATACCGGTAAAAAAAACGGTTTTTTGATAAATTTGATAAACCCGAGTGTAAGATCTTTTACGAAAAGTTGTTATGTTCTGAAGATGTGGTAGATTCCCATCCTTTGGCGCCAACAGAGCACAGGCAAGAATTGATTTTATACAAGAATTGAAATTTAACAAGCTGACCCTCAAAACGTGATACATGTTATTTTCCGTGTCTAAATATTCACAATTGCGATAAAATTTTAGTATAAGGTGTCATACTAAAAGTTATTCGTAATTGTAAGTCAACTGGAAAAACTAAATTTTGTACTTATCTCGTTTTAGGTACTGATCATCTTGTATCGCTTAAGAAAGTTGATTAATTAATATTTTATTCTTTTTGATGAAAGTCCAAAAGTTAAAAAAAATGAGTTGACTTTTTCTGTTATTTTTGTAATAAATAATAAATAAAAATTAAGATTTTTTATTATCACTGCACCGCAAAAAATGATATAACTTCTAAAAAACCCTTGGTAAAAGTGTGTTTATATTACAGTACACCTAAATTAATTGAGTGCAAAAGGGTAAAAGTTTGTTTTCTTAGGATTATCTCTGAAATAAAGCTCTTAATTGATAGGTTTCGTTTAGTTAGGTATTTCTTATTTAGGGTGTTCATGTATTTTTCCTTTATAAAAGGAGATAACTTTAAATAAACCGAACAGCAAGTCCATTTACACTTTCTAAAATAATGGTGAAAATTGGTATAAGTTCAGTTATATTCCCGGGTAGTGTAAGTGTTATGGGTGAAAAGGGGTATAAAGTAAGTTATGTCCTTAAGAACACGTTTTGGCACGGATATAAGTCAATTTTTTTTTAACCATTAACTTTGGAGAATTAAGAATATTACCCTGTGAAAGAGGATTTTTTAAATATTAAAACTGCATTTAAAGTTTATTTGTAAGTATAGTGGTTGAAGTACAGTGATCAAAAGTCTGAATAATTTTAAGCCGCAACGGTTTTTTGCGTGTCCTGTAAAGTAGTATTTTTCGAGTTTAACCCCTTTTCACTAGAGCCACAGAAATATTCTGCGAAATCCGAACGTTCCAATCCCGATAGCTGGTCCTGTCACTGTCAAAAGTGTCAAAATCCTTATTCCATTCCATCGATTTGTGTTTGTGTTGAATTGTTGGTGTGATTTGTTATTAATTCGACTATGATATAATTTAGTATTACTCTACGTTATTGTCCATAAATCTTTCCAATTAGATGTTATTTTATATTCAACTAAATAGTTATGAATATACCAAAAGAGGAAGCAGTAGAGCCGGAAAACTTACTAGCTTGCCGCATATGTCTTGCTTGGGATGAAAAACTGTACAAGATCACTGAATGGGGCTTACAGCAAACGTTTATGGATGTTTTAGGAACAACAGTAAGTCACAGCGCAGGTACAACTCGTTTACTAAAAGAGAGGAGTTGGTACCTAGGTACAAAATTATAGTGAATAAGTTGTACCTGGGTGTTTCGAATTATTGTAGAATTTGCTGCCTCGTTCATAACATGTGTGTTAGTATTTTAAACTCTTTTCCAGTGCTTTCCTATCTAAGGTCATTCACTTTTAGTACATTATGATTAGTTATCAGACGTCTGATAAAACGGTAAGACTTTATGGCGCTGGAGCCGATATAAACATTGAAATTATAATATACCCATACTCTTGAGTGTACTTGCAATTTTAATTTTATAGTCGAGGATAAAGTCACGTTTTCCATGCTTTCTGGATTAATTAGGCTCTATATCGAATATCCAGTTACGAATAGAAGATACCGGATATTTTCAATTAGTTAATCTAGTAGTATCTAATTTTATTTATAATTTTTGAGTGGATCAACTTTTTGCTGTTGTTATTTTGTCACGTCACCCAAGAGACAATGGTGATTAAACTTCTTAAAGAAGTGTTGATAATTTATAATATTGATATTTTCAAAAGATATTCTAAATAAGAATGGGCTTATAACTGCTGCAATTACAAAATTTTTGTTGAATATTGCCACAGAAAATCATAGTTTTAAAGAGTAAACCAGGGGACATCACCATGGCAACAAGCAACATAAAAAAGTTGATCGACCCTATTAACCTCAATAACCATAAAAGCAGATTAGCGTCAAATGAAAGATATTAATTTGTATGAATTGTATTTTACACCCAGTTATAATGGGGCACAGACCACCCCCACTAGACGGAGCATGTAAGGCGACCCGCGCGCACCAAAGTGGTGTAGAGAGACCTCATAAACATGGACGCAACTAAACGGTGGCCGCCGTGTTGATACTTTAATGTTCTGCCGTACCATATCGTTGGTGCGCGCGGGTCGCCTTACATGTGCCTTACATGCTCCGTCTAGTGGGGGTGGTCTGTGTAATGGGGCTTCTAAACGGGCCATATTTTACTGCAATTTATGGCCGGCAACTATGGCCGTGCCTCTGACACCCTACGCTAGAGCAAGATGCAAATAATGGCCGGCCACAAATTGCAGCAAAACATGGCCCGTTTAGAAACCCCTTATTTATTTATTTATTTAAACTTTAATGCACAAAATACACAAGTAAAAGTACAAATGGCGGACTTAATGCCATAAGGCATTCTCTACCAGTCAACCATAGGACTAAACAGAAACATTTGTATGGTGCAGGGTCTTAATGCACATTGTGACTACATTTTGTTGCATGTTTGAGAAATGTACTATTATTTAAACAAACTAGCTTTTGCCCGCGACTACGTACGCGTGGAACTTGATAAAAGGGATTATTAAAAGCGCCTAAGCAAATGTAAGAGCAATTGTGCTTTTGGTCTAATAATTACAATTCCTACAGGGTCACCGCACCCCAACAGAAATGTTCACTCACTTTTCAATCTTTTTAGGTATAATTTCCAGAATGAAAACTATCCTATGTCCTTCCTCGTATCTTAAACTATCTCTATGTCAAATTTCATCAAAATCGATTCAGCGGTTTAAGCGTGAAGAGGTAACAGACAGACAGACACACTTTCGCATTTATAATATTAGTATGGATTGTTACCAGTTGTCAGAGCGGGACGGATTCCCGCAACACTTATGCGTGGTGTGCCGCGTGCTGATTTGTAAAGCGTATGCGCTTCGCGTGCGTAGCCGCCGCGCCGACACACTGCTCAAACAAGCTCTTATTCACCAGCAGTTTGTGAGTATCCACATTGTATTTTATATGACCATACCCCACGCTTTTAGGTGCATGAATTGATGCCTACGGCCAGCCTAGTCTCAAATCATTTGTGTACCGGAAACCTGGGGGCATTTAATGTGATATACTTCTTCTTATTCCTATTACCTTGATAAATTAATAAATAAATATCAGACAACCTCACACAAATCGATCCAGTCCTAAATTAAGCTCAAGAAGGCTTGTGTTATGGGTACTAGACGACGATATACGTACTTATATAAATAAATATATACTTAAATACATAGAACAACCATGACCCAAGCGCAAATATTCGAGTTCATCACACAAATATTTGCCCCAGCCGGGATTCGAACCCGAGACCGCCGGCTCAGTAGGCAGGTGTCTACAAACCGAGTCAAACGCGTCGTTAAATGATAAGACATTTATTCATTGTTTCTGTACATTTTTGCTATGGCTTAAACATGTATAATAGCAGTGTTGTATAGTATACAAAACAATGAAAAGGTAGATGGCTCAGCTAATGCCAGTGCCCTGAGCGAATATGACTCTTGGTCACCGACCTTATTGCTGGGGTCTAGGGCTTGAATCAAGTTCGTCCATTTGCATCACTCTATCTATTAAAAAAACTGCATCAAAATCCGTTGCCTGGTTTTATAGATCTACGCATACATAGGGACAGATAGTCAGGAAGTGACTTTGTTTTATACTATGTGGTGATGACTGATGACTCAACATCTCCTAACTGGGTAAACATGACGATAAAAAATGTTAAATTTCCTGCCTCGCACGACTGCATTGTGGAATGAATTGTCGCTTACGGTATTTCCGGACCGATACGACCTTCAAACCTTGAAGAAAAGAGCGCACTTGTGACTCCTCTGGTGTTGCAGGTGTCTATGGGCGACGGTAATCGCTTTCCATCAGGCGATACGTTTGCTCGTTGGCCCCCTATGACATAAAAAAAATGTTAAGGATGTCAATTGATTCTATTTTTTATTGGGATCAGATGTCTATATGGGACTAAACACGCTTAGACTTCTCTAAATGTGAGAAATGACGTCAAAGTTCAACATTCCCACGGAGCCACTTCCTGCTGTCGGTCTGTCTGTCTTTTTTTTTTTTTTTTATTATGTCTTAGGGGGCAAACGAGCAAACGTATCGCCTGTCCCTATGTATACTTAAATCTTTAAAACTACGCAACGGATTTTGATGCGGTCTTTTTAATAAATAGAGTGATTCAAGAGAAAGGTTAAATGTATAATACAATCGTAGACACAGTTAACTATACACCCGTAGATCTTAGTACTAAGATTTATATTCGTTTAAAAATGTACAGTTATCGGTGTCTTCGTTTGTACATGCATAATTTATAAGCAAGCACCTGCGAATCCGGGGCGGTCACTAGTATTTTTTTGTCTGAGATTCATGGGAGTTTTATATATAAAAATGGCTTAAATAATATCTTTTACAGATCACTAACAGCTTTATAAGCACAATCGATCGCTCCGCGCACAAACTCACATACAATCTAAACATCTGTCCAACAACAACTTTAGAAATACGATATGAAGAACCAAAGGAAACCGCCATAAAAGATGAACTTGAAAGCGAAGCTGATCCAGATATAGATGATGTACTAGACAATGACATTCTGGACTTGAAACCTGAAAATGATGACTTTGGATGGCCGCCAGACGATATTGGTGTCTCCGATGAACAAATAGGTATTATTTTTATTCTAAAATTTTATTTAGTTTAATTTAATTTAGTTTTCCAATCCTATCTATACTTATCGTCCTTTCCTGTACCCTACTGATCTCATACGAAACAAATTTATTGGGATAAAAAGTAGCCTATGCGTTAATTCAGAGTTTCAGCTACCTTTATACCAAAATTTATCAAAATTGGTCCAGCCGTTTGAGCGTGAAGTGGTGACAAACATACACATAAACACACAAACTTTCGCCGTTATTATATTAGTGTGATAGATTGATATTGAATTTAGAATAAATAATGTAATAAATAATGAAGTTCAGGTTATATAAAATGTGAATTTAATTGTGTATGATATAAATGATATAATTTAGCTGTACCTCGCTGTATAATATCTTGGTTCAATAAATGTATTTGTATTAGGTGGCATCCTTGTGGGTCCGGCAAACATAGTCGATGCAGATATTCTGGAAAAACGTATAAAAAATAAAGAGACCAAGAAGAAATCTGCAGACAAAAAAGTTATCAACAAAAAACAGAAACTAACAAAGAAGAATAAGTTCAGTACAGCAGAGGACGTCAAAGAGTTTGAAGAGAAATATGATTTTCATGTGAAGTGTTTGACAGAAGAGGAGATGGTGGAAGATATGGAGAGAAGAAAGCAGTCGGAGAAGTATGTGCAAGGGGAGTACAAATGTGAGTTGTGCTTCAGAGGGTTCTCTACGTTGACTGCTTATGATAATCATTTGAAAGACAAGCATGACCCTGTAAGTACTAGTCCGTACTATTTTACATTTTAATAACCTAAATTTAAATCATCGTGAGAACCTCATTCATAGAGTAATATAGAAAGTGCTACTAAAACTGAACATAAATACAAAATTTCTGACTTGATCTTGTCACTTGTTCCAATTAAAAAGGCGTTAAAAAACCCGATGAAACGGGTGTTATACGTTTAACATGTGTATTTGTGTATCGATGTGTCTGTCTGTGGCATCGCAGCTCCCAAATGGATGGACTAATTTGAATGTGTATTTTTAATCGAAAGACATGTCCGTTGAGATGGTTCTCAGCTATGTTTGGTGGAAATAGGACCAGGAGTTTCCGAGATATTCAGCTTTAATTGGAACCAGTGACAAGAACTCAGCCAATATTTATAATAGTATTCAACATTTTGTAGTTAATTATGTTCAGTTTTAGTAGCATTCTCTATATCACTCATTGAATGAGGGTCTCATGAAGACCAGCTACTTGTGTCGGGGGTGCTTTAAATTTTTATAATTTAGGTTATAGTTAGTTTTATTTTTTTAAAGATTATTTTTTAAATAAATAAGCTGTTGTACACCCTGTTTGTTATCTGGATACCTACTCACCGGTATGCTGCCTTTTCGCCGAACTAGTTTTCGTCGAAGTTTCATTTCGCTGAATTTTCACTTCGCAGAATTTGTATTCCTCTGTAGTCGTACATTTTTCATAATTGTTGTAAATATCATCCTATAGATCAGGTTAGGTTAGGTTTGTTTTATAACGATCCTAAATAGTTTACAGTTTCAGTGAAAAATGCTTTCTGCGAAATGATACTTCGGCGAAATGAAAAATTCGTCGTAAATTTGTTCGGCGAAAAAGGCAGAGAACTAACCCGGCAATCCCTTATTTCTCGGCGTCTGCAGTGTACTGTTATTACAGAATATCGGTCCGAACGAGTGTCACCTGTGCCACGCGCGGTACCGGTTCGAAGTGAACAGGAATCAACACGTCCAAGATGCCCACCGTCTCCAGTTCCGCTGTCGGCGGTGTGACCAGCTCGTGGCGGGCGAGTGAGTTATTTTTTATAATTATAGTCTGGCTAGCCAAATAATGTTGACAGATATTTCCTTGTGGTATCACCAATTGTCTATGATTGAAACAATTTAGTAGGTCGGGTATGAGTCTGTCGGTCGGTAGGCTATAAATAATTTTGATACTTTACGTACTAGTTCTAACATTCCTTTTGAGTTCAAATTTGGCATAGTACTTATGTATATTTTTGTGGTAATGGATTAATATAATAATTATGGTATTATCGAGCTAGGTCTTATTTACACTACATTCAATTTTTCGTCTTGTATAAGGTTAGAAAGTGTAAACATATGTGTTTGTCGTAGACTGTAGGTACTGTAGAAATTATATTATCAAAACTATAATTCCTACTACACAATGTGTCCAAACGCAGATTTTTTAAATTTCCCGCCAAAACTTTAAGTAATATTTCATTAGCCAGAGCCAGACTATATAAAAACGGTTTAAACTCACGTAAAAATTGACAGGAACGGCCCAACATGTTTCGAACTCATATAGAGCTCTTCATCAGGGGTAGCTATCCGTGCTGCTACGCGACTCGCGGCCCACTGCACTATTTATCGCTCTTCTCGCCGCCCTCTGCGCACGCGCAGATAGCGCGGTGGGAGGAGGGAAGGGTTCTCGCACTGTCACTGGACTGTCTGTCTGTATTTTCACTATTACCCACTGATACCACGCACACTTGACTTATTGTATCAACGACATTATCTGAACGCGCGATATTTTTTAACGCCGGAATCACAGGTTTCCATGCTGGAGGTAGAGTCCAACCACCGTCTCGGTTGAAATTCGGGCGCCGTCCAATTTCTATAGCTTCGCGTATCTTCCGTTGTGCGAAGCTAAAAGTCCTATCAAAATCCGTTGTGTAGTTTTAAAGATCTAAGCAAATATAGGGACAGACAACAGGAAGCGACTGTTCTATGTAGTGATTTGCATACCTGAGCTAACTCGGGGCACGCTCTAGGGATTTGATATCGATAAAAAAGATGTCGATATATATTAATACATGTCTCATTGAAGGTTCTCGATTACTATTTTTATAGTTGCGGTGCGATATCATGTCAAATGAAGTGGTTATTTTCATCTAGACGGCAATCTTTAATACCGACGAATATGGAAAAAATATTAATTGTATACGTATTATGAAAATTATTTAAAATAATTAAATGACTACACGCTTTAATTTGTTTATTGTTTTCATTCTGAAATGAAGAGAAAAAAGTATATATTTATGTGACAGTAACATCGATATATTTATTTGTCGATAAAATATTTTGCTACATTACTTTAGTATCGATGCCCCGAGTTAGCACAGGTATGGGCTGATGTGTATTGTGTATGAGTATGAGTCTGCTCCTTTTTTGAAGTCGGTTGATAGTGTATGTTGTGTGCAGGCCGCACGCCGTAGAGCACGCGGCGCGGCACGCGGGCGCCACCTTTAAGTGCCGGCACTGCGACAAACGCTTCCAGTGAGTAGCCAATCGTGGTGTATCCAGATCAGAGATGGGCATTAGTCGATTAATTTTTTTATAGATAAATTAATCGATAAAAAAAACGCGATTAATTTAGTCTCGATTATTATTTTTTTCCCACTTTTCACCATCTTCCCTCTTGTTACAATAATACAATGTCGTTTTTATAGTGCAGTACTCTGAGATGTTCTAGGTAGCGTCTTAGACTTACAAAAATATAAATATCTTATTTCTTCCTAATATTAATCGAGAGAAAATTAATCGATTAAATATCTAATCCCGATTAAGTTAATCTTAGATAATACTAGATATTAATCTAAGATTAACTTAATCGGAACTCGTACGATTAGATTAACTAATCGTCAGTTTTAATCGTTAATCGAGATTAAATAAGTTAATCTTAATCGTTAATCGATTAACTTTTGCCCATCTCTGATCCAGATACACGGTTTTTTTTCCTATACATGTGAAGGCGGAAGCCTTGTTCGGCTGCATCCGCTAGTCATAATTTGCTTGCTAGCCGCCGGCCCCGCAGACAAATTGCTGAATGGAGACCATTGCGGATGTAAAGCCTGACCAGAAATATATGAGGATGCGCCATATTGCGGAATTTCACTGGAACTAATCTCTTACGCTGGCAAAGATTTATGATGGTTTGTCAACAATGTCAATGTCATTCGTGGTGGTTTCTTTAAAATACAAATATTTATAATTATACAAAGAAAATTCCGAAAACCATTCATAGTCGTGAACGTAAGATTATAAATAAAGTGTACTCGTGTTTTCTACACGAAAAACCGTCAGTAAAAGAGTGCATTCCATTAAATGATATTACGAGGTTATCTTAGGAACTGACAGGTATTTAAACTAATGCCATTATACTGAGTTGCGATTTTTTGCAAAATTGTTGCCATTTAAATCTGATAGGTAAATAACGCCCTCTTGACAACCCTCATATATTTCTAGTCAGGCTTTAATATAAACCTTAGTATAACGGTCGATTGCAAAAAAAAATTACATAGTTAAAAGCTTAGTAAACATAAAATACGATCGCTTCCTTTGTGTGACGAAAGTTAGTCATACAAAATGTATGGGTAACTTTCGTTACACAAAGGAATCAATTAAATTAACATTGTTTTAATTAAAGCCCTTAACCATGTACAATTTTTTTGCAATCGACCCATAACGTGTTAAGGTGGGTGTGTTTGAATGAATGAATGATATTTATTCACCAGAATATACGTGTTAGTCTGTCTACTGAAATATTACTCAAATGTTTGGTGGGAAATTCAAAAATCTTGGGCTGGTTAGTCTTAGTTTAACATATTTAATTTATTTCCTTAGGTAACTTACGTCCGGACAGAAAATTAAAAATATTTTCTTGTATCAAAACTATAATTCCCACTACACAAAGCATGACCGCCCAAGATTTTTTTAATCTCCCGCCAAAAAGTCATGTAATATTTCAGTAGCCAGACTCTGTGTCTTCGTTCGTACCTTACCTTAGTTACCATACTTTACCAACTCCACAGTAAGAAGACGACGTGTGCGACGCACATGCGCCTCGACCACCCGGTGGAGAACGCGGCCGGAGGCAGCTGCGAGATTTGCGGGGAGACCTTTATCAGCAGAACCGGCCTGAACTGTCACAAGACGCGCGCCCACAACAAGGTACGTTTGTCACAATCAGACCCCGGATTTCCGTCGCAGTCACGTGACAATAGGAGTACTTTGGGGAGTAAATGGACCTGTGTTAATAAATAAGGAAAAATTGGACAAGTCGAAGAAGTGTGACCTTGTGTGACAAGGGGGTGGGAGGGGTCCTAAATTTCGTGACGTCACATTTCAAAATCTATTATAATCTAAGTGTTAAAATACGAACTTTAAACTATTACTTTACGAAAACCTTAAAAACATATACTACTATATCTGTGTAAATATAAGATAAGATACCAATTGTTTTGTCAACCGCTCTACTATAATCGTTTTTTGTTTTGTTAATTGTTTAATTTGAAATAAAACTGATTTCGCAACCGCTGTCCTCATTCAATTGTTTCTAAATGGAAATTTACAAAATATGTGACGTCACACTAGGGAGGGGGGGAGACTTGTTGTGTTCCGGTGTGGGGGTAAGATAGCCGGTGAAATTACTAGCATAGAGGCATTCTATCTTCGTCCTCCGGGTAGGCAAGCACTTGTGACTCCTCTGGTGTTGCAGGTGTTTATGGGCGACGGTAATCGCTTTCCATCAGGCGATACGTTTGCTCGTTTGCCCCAATGTGACCAGCTGTGACAAGGACGGGGGAAGGGGGAAAAATCATGAAATTCGTGTGACGTAATTTATGGATGACCCATTATATGCTGCGATATATTTGATGGCGACTGTACTTTGTAGTGTTTTCTATAGCGTTTCCATTGTCTGCAGCCACACAACCCGAAACTGCATTGCCGGAAGTGCAGGATTCAGTTCGACAGCACGGAAGCACTGCAGAGGCATAAAATGAATCGACCGAGCAATAAGTGTGACCCTCATGGCAGGTAACATATGCCCCTTCTGGAAAAATTGGTCTATAAAAATTACGAGGTATAAAAATGTCGAAATACTAATTGTCAAGAAATTTGACACTGGTCTGTTGATGTGTGTAGTGATGTAATTGGGCCATTATTCTAAACCTGTACACCCCACTTATTTTTTTTAATTTTCGATATTTTGGGTATTTTCTACTCAGAATCACGAGCTCTTTCGATCTAATTAGGAGAAACAACATATAAACCTTCCTCTTGAATCACTCTATTAAAAAATCCTTTGCGTAGTTTTAAAGATCTTAGCATAAGGGACAGACAGCAGAAAGTGACTTTGTTTTGTATATGTAGTTATTTGACATTTAGAATTTTATTCTAGAATCATTGTAGTCTCCATTTTTTATTTGTATATTTTTTTATTTGTTAACGATTTGGGTTTTTTATTTTTGTAATGCTATTATTCTGGGGCGGGTTGCTAGTACTAGTATAAAATACAGTATTTGGTCGTTTACTGCAAAGTTTGGAATTCTTATCTTGAATATCACACAAATCAAATCCCATCACCAAAGAAAACTGAATATCAGAGATCGCTCTTTAGCGATAGATAATACTGCCTATTGTTTACCTCTAATTGTAATTTCTTGCATTTTATTTCTCCTGAATGTTTTATGAGGTGTGCAATAAAGAGTACTTGTATTGTATTGTAATATCTTGGTGTCAAAGGCTTTTATTACTATCAAACATAGCTTAGATCGGTATACTGAAGACTGAAGTGTAATAGGTACGGAGATATTAATACGACGATGCTCGGTGTTAGAATGAATACTTTATTAGGTAAACCGGGTTATTATCAGAGGTCGCAATTCTTGTAGCATTTTTGAGCTGTCATACGGACTTCTCATTTATCGACTACCGATATTCATAATTATATCGATAAATTATAGAACACAACATATTAACAAGAAAGTAGAGTTAAACAACAGGCAGTCTTACCGCTAAAGAGCGATATCTTTTAGATAACTTTTGAGTGGCTGAAATTGTTAAATAGAGATTTGCAATGAAAACAATGAAAGTTAATAGTTAACAATTTTAAATTGAATCAGTTCAGTTCAATGTTTCAATCCACAAATTACTTATAAGAAACAATAAAATATTATTATTTTAACTTCTATTTATAATTTCCTAGAAATGAGATCGCTCAATCGCAATAAGACTGCATGTTGTTTACTTCTACTCGTAATCATATTTTACGAGTACATATATTGTATTCTGTATTTATCGATATACATATGTATAATTGGAAGTCGATAAACGAAAAGTCCCTATGACAGCTCAAAATTGCTACGAGAATTCCGACCTCAGGTTATTATATACTAAGCAACATATGTTCCTTCCCTTTGTGTCCACAGTCAATGGCCATGAACTTTGCATTAGACCTTGCTATGTCAAGGTTCCACTTGCTGCCTTGAACCTATACGACACGTGCTATAACTGTGATTCACATGCGTGAATCAGCTGAGAGCTACACTGCACATCTCCGCCCTTATTTTGAGACAAAGATAGTTGGTAAAAATTGAAACTGTTTTTGGCTTATTCTATTTATGACTGCGGTAACAAAATTATTATTATTATTTTTAGTGTACAGTCGAGTTCATTTACATATACACACTTACGAGAACAAAAATATCTGAACACGACTTTATGCCCTTTACAATAGGGTCGTGTTCAGATATATTTGTTCTCGTAAGTATGTCGATGTAAATGAACTCGACTGCACATGTCTTATAATAAAAAAATGTTTCCTATATGGGTATGGAGGTTCAATTACTCCGATGCTTGCATGTTGTACTTCCTTGGGTAATTGTTCATTGTTGGGTGTTGTTGGATGTGTGTTTGTTCGTAAGCTATCTTATAGCTGGAATTTGTGGTCCCTTATTTGGATCGGATCGTATTCCCTTTGTCGTGTCTAAGAGTTGTAATTTCTATTGAACCGTTGGCCGGTGTTGTCGTCTCATTTTGTAGTAAAATGGCTTTATTAATGGATCCCACCCTTATGGACATTTACTATAATATATGTAATAATAATTCCATATAATCATAAATAGTTCTTGCACCAAGCGGGTGCTGTCTCTGTGTGCGTCCCATGACATGGATAAGGACAGCATCCGCTCGATGTACACATTACATTTCATTAAATTGTCGAAAGGGCCTCTACGCGTTGGCTTCGGCTCTGCGCACGCCTCCCAAAGGTCCGGGACACTATTGTCCCGTGAGCGGGAGCGACATACATGAATAATAATAATCATTTATTTCGGAATTTCATCCATATCGTGTTAGTAACAAAGAATAAACCTTATAACTAATGTTAGTAACGTAAAAATATCAAAACAAACCTTAACTAACCTAACCTAGGTGACAAATGCAAGGCATTCCATGAAATGAAATGAATTTATTTGCTGATTATGGGTATAAGTACGGTGGTATACAAAAAATAGGTCAACCATAACCTGCTTAACTAAGCATGCAAATATCACATCACTTTCGAGAACATGCCAAGAATTTAGATGTGGGAATCATGATGTCACATAATCACAAATTAAACATATATAAATAGGTACATTGCAAATCTATCGTCGTCATTATCATTACATAGTGCAAATAAATTGGAATAAAACAAATTAAGGCAATGTCAAAGCAATACATATTTTACATCCTTGCAAGAAAGGGCCTTCTACTCTATCCGCGACTATTGCTAGGAGGCTGTTGGCGCTGCCGCGCACGCGCCGCAGTAGCGACGCTGTGCGCTTGCGCATAATGGCGTGGAAGCCATTAGTGCGCGCTTCGGCGAACATGCCTGACGCACTGCAGTGGCGCGGCAGCCCCAACTACATCCGGAACGCGTTATTATACTATACGTCCCACAATTTTAGGGCACTGCACGGGGTGCCGTTTGTTTTCTCCACGTCGAGGTACGTGGGAGGTGTCCTCGAGTACCTCAGTGTGTCTGATGCGGTACGCGGGCCCTCTCATGTGCCCTGGAAAGCCGTCCCCAGACCTGGGGCTACCGCTCTGCCTGGAGCTGTCCGTCGCTGACACGGATGGTGACATACTTACGTCAGCCATTCGCTGTCTTCGACACAGCTGTTTTGGTATGTGCGGTGGCGCCGGGTTGACCTTGCCGGTGCCCTAAATGGATCCGACCGATCCTGCCAGTGGGGCTGCTCGAGGCAACCCAACGCTTCGAGGCAGCCCCAGCTGCGGGCACAGCATAGAGGCCGCCCGACCCAGCTCGTCTCAGCCCGTGCCAGCCAGCCAGCCTGCCAGCCGGAACCAACTCAACCAAGTGCCACGAAAAACAGTGAATTTTTGAAGCAAAAAGAAGACCTAGGCAGAGGACGACATCACCAAGCCAGAGGTAGCGGCAACGATGCGCGGCAGGCCGGAGCGAGCGTTCAGAGGTACCAGCGCCACCAGTAGCAGCACCATGGCAACAACCCTGGACTAGGACTGGAGGTACAACCTTAACATAACTACTTTCTGACTACTTTTGACAATTTTGGCTCTATATCATTTTATAATTGATAGTTAAGTTAAAAATTGAACGATAGGATATAAATAGAATATAATAAATAGGTCAGTTGATGTAGTACCTACACACAATGACCAGCCTGCCTCCAGATAAGGAATGGAATGCGCGGCTGTAATAACGTGTCAAGTTGCGCGACACAAACACAATATTCGCGCAGTACAATGACTTAATGAACTTTAAATTATGGACGTATTTTTTTTATGTCTTGATTTTTTGTATTACAATTATAACACACTTATGTACTTCCAAGCGTTTTGAGAATGAGTTTATTTTTTCTGATGTTGATACACCTGTCGTCATCAGCGGTGACCCGAGAGGCGCCGCTCAGCTGATAGGCATGCATAACAAGGTACAAGACAGGCAGGGATACAAAGTATACCCTAAACTTTAATATGTACAAAAAATGTACACGGTCGGCAAACCACTAAAAAGCGTTGTATTCCGAACCAGTAAAGTGAAGCCAAAGTGCACACTTAATTACGTACCTTATAAATGTTGCAAAAGAGAGAAAGAATAAAAAAATAAACTCAAGGACGAAGACATGCAAAGTATTTAAAAACCCTAATTGAGTCATTTCACAAAAATGATGCAAAAATTGAAAATGAGTGTTATTAAATTTAAAAAACTTATACTGTGTTAACATTTTACTCGAGAACTATATTATTAATTACATTTAATAACATTAAATGATAATTAATCAAGAAAATGTGTTTAAAATAAATAAATAACTAATATATTACGTAACGGAGAAAACCCAAAATAAATAATAATAAATAGATACTAAGTAAAAGATAAAACAAGTATAAATAAACACATAAATAATAATTTTGAAAAATAATTGTCAAGATAATAACGAGGATACAAAATGGCTTATAGTAAAAAAATAGGCTTGAAAATCAAAGATGATAATGATAATACAAAAAGAAAAAAACATTGATAAGTGAGTATTTCGATGAGCGATTAGCCTGATCACCTAAGAGCTATTGAAATTCTTATATGATGAAGTTTTACGGCATAAAAGCCGCTTAAGGCATTAAAGGAGAAAAAAAGCGTAATAACGTTTTATTTCGGGTGTCAATACTGAAAGACAAAATAAAATGACACCACATATGATTTCAAAGTAAAGGGAAATAATGTCACTTGTGAGTACGTTACCACTGAGTAACATCGCAAGTAGGCATGTAATTGCAAGGTACGCCAGGATACAAAGCAGGCGCGGAATCCTTGAAATCTGGTCATGATTCGATCGAGCATCAATCGTGAAGATCCTTGGACACCTGGAATGTCTATTAAAGACATGGAAAGCGCCTAAACAAATGTAAGAGCAATTGTGCTTTTGATCTAATCATT
Source organism: Apotomis capreana (assembly GCA_947623375.1). NCBI lineage: Eukaryota > Metazoa > Arthropoda > Insecta > Lepidoptera > Tortricidae > Apotomis > Apotomis capreana. The sequence goes on from OX392523.1 coordinate 5,138,101, forward strand.
ACATTTCCTACAGGGTCATCAATGTCATCATGAATGACTTACTCACTTTTCAATCTTTTTAGGGATAATTTCGAGGATGAAAACTATCCTATGTCCTTCCTCGTATCTTAAACTATCTCCATGCCAAATTTCATCAAAATCGATTCAGCGGTTTTAAAGCGTGAAGAAGTAACAGACAGACAGACAGACACACTTTCGCATTTATAATATTAGTATGGATTAATATTATATGCGCGCGCGCACTTCATATCCTTGTATACCTGTATGGAATTCCTGTACACATAAATAGGTGTATATGTAAATAAGGTCGGCCGACCACGCGCTGTGTAACCTCAGTTTCCCCAATCAGTGATACATATGTATCATAAGCGCAAGCAAATAAGAGTGTAATCATATACCTGCCATATTGGCGACACTGTGTGTCACACCCAATGCTCTATCGCGTACGAAACGAGCTTTGCTCGCGAGAGAATAAGGTACAATTTGCAAAAACTGCAACAAGAACCCCGATTGTAATTAATTAAAAGTATTAAAAATTGGGCAAGTGCGAGCCCGACTCGCGCATGAAGGGTTCCGTACCTATACATATATATAATCTTACAAGTTTGTTGTATGGTAGCCCCCCTTAAATATTTATTTTATTTTATTTTTAGTATTTGTTGTTATAGCGGCAATAGAAATACATCATCTGTGAAAATTTCAACTGTCTAGCTATCACCGTTGTTGAGATACAGCCTGGTGACAGACGGACGGACGGACGGACGGACGGACAGCGAAGTCTCAGTAATAGGGTCCCGTTTTTACCCTTTGGGTACGAAACCCTAAAAAAGAGTTAGTTATAAAGATAACGTAAAACGGAACTATTCTTAGGCAGAAATAAGTAATAAAATAACATTATTAAATAATAAAATATTACTATACTTAAATGACAAAAATCAAAAATATCTGTAGAATCCTATAAAATAAAAGCATAAAGAAAATAGGATATTTAGAATAAAACTTAATGTTTTATATTCGTAAAATAATGATAAGAAGTTATACATAGATAGAATATTCTTTACTATTTTATACTTATTTAGTTTTAATCAGTTATTGTGAACTGTATTTTAGTTTCCATTTTAAATCAATATTGCGATATAATGGTAGTTTTTAGCACTTATACGGTAATTTTAGACCAAGGTACAGTCGCCATCTGATATATCGCAGCATATAAGGCGTACATAAATATGTGAACACGACTCTTATTGACTGGGCGTTACAGTACATGTTCATATATTTATGAAGGCCTTATATGCTGCGATATATCTGATGGCGACTGTACTAATGTAAAAATATTAGTTTTAGGTAAAGAGCACATAGTGCACAAAAATAGAACTAAACCTTTCTATGTATAAATAAAATAATAACAACTACCACATCACAAGTAGCCACTAAGAAACATGATATGCAAGTATTGCAAGTATGAATGTAACAATATCAGCCATACCCATATAGGACACATGGAATGTAAACATTAGAATACCACTGAGATAAGAACCACTTTGTAAACCATATAGTATTAAACTTATGTATTTTAACCGACTTCAAAAGAAACTTCACTGTTTGCATTTTCATCTAGAAAGTAAGAAACAACTTCATATTTTTATGTATACCGTAGCCATAAATAGAATATGCCAAAAACAGTTTAAATTTTTATCAACTACATATTTTTGTCTTAAAATAAGGGCGGAGATGCAGTGTACCTCTCAGCTGATTCACGCATGTGAATTACAGTTTATAATACGTGTCGTATAGGTTCAAGGCAGCAGGTGGAACCTTGACATAGCAAGGTCTAATGCAAAGTTGATGGCCATTGACTGTGGACACAAAGGGAAGGAACATATGCTGTTTAAATATTTTCATAGAATCTTTTTATTTTTTATCGATTCTATTTTTTATGTGGAAATACCACATTTTTATTTTTATAAATAATGACACAAAGGTAAATTAAGAAAGAAAAATTGAATGCGATCCATTACAATCTAAGCAGGGCTTGAACCTGTGACCTCTGCGTTACCGGCGCATTGCTCTCCCAACTGAGCTATTAGATCGCTACGTCAATCACACCAAATCTTTCATTCCATAATTCATACGCTACTGGAGCGCCCTCTGCGTCATATGTGTTTGAAATGCTTATGCGCATTAGCCATACCCTAGGATGTGCGCTTTACACATCATTTCATTTCATTTTTCTTAATTTACCTTTGTGTCATTATTTATATGATGTTTAGTATATATTATCCTGGTTTACCTAATAAAGCATTCATTCTAACCCCGAGCATCGTCGTATTATCTCCGTACCTATTAGGCCGTGTTCAGACCGGGCTGACTGTCGGCCGCCCAAAGTGCCCCAAAGTGAGCGACCGTTACGCAGTTTCCATACATATTCACACATTCGGCGGCCGACAGTCAGCCCGGTCTGAACACGGCCTTACACTTCATGGCATGATTGTCCCAGTGTTTGCTGCGCATGCGGGGAGTGGTGTGTGGACTCGGACGCGCTCGTACTTCACAAGCACAGGGCGCACGGGACTGCCCTGTTCACTTGCGACGAGGTGAGAACTCGTGTGTTGCATTACTCCTTTGCCGCGAAGATAATCCCATCCCTGATACAGTTCAAGTCATGTCTAATAATAATACGGTCATTCTCCCGATAGTCGTTTCGGCGAACGGTCTTATAGCGAAGAGTCTCGACAAACATCTTAAGAGACTCTCGCTAGATGGCTGGATCAAGGGTCAAATACAGAAGGCAGTACTCCTGGACACGGCGCGCATCGTCAGGAGGTTCCTCTCTCTGCAGCCCTAACCACCGGTAGCCTGGGCCCTGCCCCGCTGCCGGCGGCACCCTAGGCTAGGTTTTTTTTATAATGTATTTATATTTTGTAATTACTTTATTGTATTTTACTTTTTATATATTTAATGTTAAAACCTAGCCTAAGACGAAAGATGAATAAAGGAGATAATGATAATAATAATAATATTAAAGCAGTAACGTCTGCTAACGTAAACTAAATGTTTACAAATGAAGCGAAAATTGAAAAATTTAATGATTCGGACAGGATTCGAACCTGCGTTTCCAACGGCTTTCCGGGTCAACACGGACGTCCTCCCAATTGTCTAAATCTTTACGGTAGATGGCGCTACGATGCCACCCTAAGGCATGTCGAAGCAACTGGTTGAAAAATTCAATGGCTCTGACATCTGATTTGGTGGTCCAATTGGGAGGACGTCCGTGTTGGCCCGGAAAGCCGTTGGAAACGCAGGTTCGAATCCTGTCCGAATCATTAAATTTTTCAATTTTCGCTTCATTTGTAAACATTTAAATCTCATATCATTGTCATTGTGACAAGGTTCTATAGTGGCATAGAAATTAAATTGGTTGACTGTATTATACTATCATCGTTGTAGTGCGGTAAATCGTTCCTGTCGAAACTGTCGCTGTCCACGCACATGGACCGCGTGCATCGCGGCGTGAGGCCGACGAGGCCGCAGCGCGAGCAACGCCACGGGGCGAGCAATAAGGTCTGCGAGACCTGTGGCAAGACCTTCCAGGTAAATACTACAATAAAGTATACCTAGCGGCAAAAAAGCTATCATATTGAAATATTTTAACTTTAAGGGCCGATTGTTCAATCACCAGATAAATTTATTTGCCATTTAAAATTATTGCTATCATTTTCTCCCGTCATATAAAAGAAAAGTGACAGCCAACATTTATATGACAGATATGTTTTATCTGGTGATTGAACAATCGGCCCTAAGTCGAATGGGATACACCTATAAAATGGTGGTTTGAGTTAAAAAGAGATTTTCATGCCGATAATCAATTAAAATTTATTAATTCATTATCCTGTTTAAGTTTTAATGATGTGTATAACGAAAACAATGCCACACAAGCATTTAATCACTTTCATGATCTTTACATCCTCTTTTATGACCTATGCTTTCCAAAGATTAAAGTAAAGATAACGAATCAAACAGATCGCTCAAAACATCTAAGTAAGACATTAAAAAACTGTTGCCGTAAAAAAAGGCAACTATATCTATTAAGTAGGAGATCTAACCATTGTAAACTACGGTACAAAAAATATTCCACGGTTTTGAAAAAATGTATACTCTCTCATCAAAGATCTGTAAACTTAAAATATATAAATAAAAACAAAAATAAATGTAAAGCCGTTTGGAATATTATTAAACAGTTTACCACATCTGACTGTAACAATAGATCGGTAGAAAAATTGTATATAGACAGTGAAAATATTGATGATCCCGAAAAGATAGCTAATTGTTTTAACAGTTATTTTATTAAGTCTGTCACCGATAATGTAACGTCTGACAACTGTGATGACATTAAGATTACAAACAACGACTCGACTATTTTCCTTAATCCAGTTAGTGTAAGTGAGTTAATCAATACAATTAAACAACTTAAAAACTCTAAAGCTGTTGGTCATGACGACTTACGGACAGACATAATAAAAAAGAGCATGTTGTTGATCGCACAGCCACTAGCTCACATAATTAACTTGTCATTAGCTCAGGGCAGTTTTCCTGATATACTTAAAAAGTCCATTGTAAAACCTTTATTTAAAAAGGGAGATAAATCAGAAATGGGAAATTATAGACCCATAACTTTGATACCTATCTTTTCAAAAGTATACGAAAAAGTAATGTACAATAGGCTAATAAAGTTTTTAGAAAATAAGAAAGTATTAAATGAAGAACAACATGGCTTTCGGAAATCTAGATGTACATCCCTGGCAGCATTTAAGTTAATGAAGAGCATACTAAATGCAGTAGAAAATCGGATACCAGTGTCGGTTTTATTCATGGACATGAGTAAAGCGTTCGATTTTGTTAACCATAGGCGATTGGTGTCAAAATTATATAAATATGGTATAAGAGGACCCGCCCTTGAATGGATAAAGTCATATCTTGACAATCGATCGCAATGTGTGGAGACTATAAAATACTGTGCAAAATCTAGGATTCTTATGTCATATAGATCTTCATATATGGTTAACAAATACGGAGTACCTCAGGGTAGCATTTTGGGACCGTTGCTATTCTTATTGTATATAAACGACCTGCCTAACTATCTGTCTCATGAATGTATTTTATTCGCGGACGACACCTCAATTATTGTAAGATGTAAAGATTTAGATACATATAATTCTGATATTGAACGGACATTATCTCAAACTATAGAATGGCTTAAGGTCAACAATTTAAAAGTAAATTTAAGTAAAACTAATTATATACAATTCCATACTAGCCGAGGCCACTCACAAAAATTAAATATACATTTTGAAAACGATCCTATTGAAGAAGTGCAACATACTAGGTTTTTAGGAATAATCATAGACTCTCATTGCAACTGGCAAAAACAGGTAGATAGTGTGTGTTCTAAAATAAATAGTTTCGTATACGCATTGAGAAGAATAAAACAAACTGTCTCCTTGCAAGCCGCTTTGACTGCGTATAATGGTTATGTTGATTCGACTCTTCGATATGGATTAGTTTTATGGGGAAATTCCACAGACAGAGACAACATTTTTATTGTACAAAAACGTTGCATCAGAGCAATATTTGGCATTAAGAGGCGAGATTCCTGTCGTCCGCACTTTATAGACAACTCTATACTCACCGTGCCATGCTTGTATATTCTGGAGGTGTCTGTATTTGTACACAAATATAAAAATCAATTTATAGAATTGCAGCAGGTACGCACACGTAATGTTCGATCGCAATATAAACATAAACTATATACGCCTGCTTCAAAATTAGCATTAACCTCCAGAAACGCATACAGCATGTGCATTATAATTTATAATAAATTGCCTGACAAATTTAAATGTCAAAATATACATCTGTTCAAAAAATATGTTAAGACATGGCTGGTACATAAATGTTACTATAGTGTTAAGGATTATTTGGATGACGTTATTTGACCTATTATGTATTTTATTAAAATTATGATATTATTTTGCATTGCACATTCTTGTACTGACATTTAAATTAATTGTTTTCGTTGTTTCTATATTATTATTCTAAAATGTATGTACGCCTGAAAAGGTAGGGTTTCGTGATACGATGTATTAAGCAATGATGACTGCAAATGTTACCCGATTTCCCACATGCATTAAATAAATCATTTCATTTCATTTCATTTCATTTCATTTCATTTCATTTCATTTCATTTCATTTCATTTCATTTCATTTCATACAAGGATAAGATCCGAATGAATAATGCCAGTAGCGTAATAAGTAACTTGTAGTATAGTAAGTGTGTAACGAATAAAAACATATGTATTTTATTAGCGTAGTTGCAAATATGAACTGAACGGCAAATTAGTGTAAAAACGTGTTTTTTTTTTAATAAGACGCAGAATGTCGACAACTTTTTTTAAATAACAATTTTTATAGAATAACAGATGTTTTATTAGTAAAAAAATAAATTTCAGGTCAGTACTTTGTTATATCACCGTTTGCAATTGTAAAAGTTAGTCAACTTTCGTACAAAATACACCAATATGATAGATTTCTTTCTGCTACTGTATATCGGCAATGGATGAAATTAAAAAAAACTGCCAAGAGCATGTCGGGCCACGCTCAGTGTAGGGTTCCGTAGTTGCCCATCCTTCATAATAAGCTTAAAACAGCTTTCCCAATAGGCTTAAAACAGCGGTTTTATATTACGAGGAAGATTTCAAGCTTTATAAAAAGGTCGTAAACGCCAGAGTAACTGTAATTACTTATTACCTTCTCGAAGTTATCGATTATACGCGCCAGATTGAGCGGAATGATTTAATGCAGTATAATTCCGATCCATCCATCATAATTCCGAATTTTCATAATACCGCGATCACACCAAATGATGATATTTGCCGTGAATGGCATGAATTATACAATGGGTTATATGATGTGCTAAAAAGTATCAAAATATGTCATCAGGACATGGTTTTCGGAATTATGAAAATTCGGAATGATGATGCATTTGGGTCAATCATCTTATTTTCTGCCACTCGTTTCCATGGTGATGCCCTTGGGTCACTTTTTAAAACTACGTTTTTTCGTGGTTATATTTAGCAAAAGCTTTGTAATTTAAGCAGTTATAAGCCCATTCTTATGTAGACTATCTCCTGACAATACCAGTAATGTCAATTATCAACACTTTTCTTAGAAATGTAATCACTATTATCCCCTGGGTCACGGACAGAATAACAGCAAGAAAAAGTTGATCCACCCATTTGGGCAAATGAAATGTCTTAGTTTTGTAGTGTATCCATTATTTTAAACTGAAATTGTTGTCAATGTCTGTTTGTCGGCATCCTGCCATTTCACCGAACAATTTTACGTCGGATGTTCAATTTCGCCGTATTTTCACTTCGCAGAATTTGTATGAATTCCTCTGTAGTCGTACATTTTTCATAATAGACATGTTGACTGATGTTGAATTCTACAGCGTACTGTAGTTATATGAATAAAATTAGCTAAATATATCACGAAACAAAGAAAAAAAATCCAGAAAAATAAATCTTTTTGAAAATATGTGACTTCAAAGGTACGCAAATTTTATGTCATTTTTTTTAATCCAAAAGAAACTGAAAATGTTTTCAGAATCCTCATAATTTTACAAAACAACAATTGTATGACAACCATGAACTTAAACGCACTTTTTCACGGTGAAAATGGCAAATTTCTTAATTTCTCCACACAATTATTGGTACGTATACCGGCCTGTGACGTCACTAGCCTGGACGCCAATTGTATGGAGCGTTTTTAGCGCTACGTAGGAATGTTGAACTTTGACGGTCATTTCTGACTTTTAGAGCAGTTTAAGTGTAGTCAGTCCCATATAGATATTTGATCACAATAAAAAATAGAATCGATTGACATCCTCAAAAAAAATTGGTCAACATGTCTATTGTTGTAAATATCATCCTATAGATCAGGTTAGGTTAGGTTGTTTTATAACAATCTTAAATAGTTTAGGGCACATACAGACGGACCCCAATTCAACTGCAACCAGAACTGCAGTCCTGACGCAGTTGGTGTAACTGCATCAGAACTGCAAACTGACTGTGCAGTCCGCTTGCAGCTGTCGTGGTGTCCTGTCAACAGCAAACCAACTGCAAGCTGGCTGCACGGTCATAATGCAGTCTGCCGTGGAACGCATACGCGTCTGCCACTTTGCAGTCTGCATCGGCCCTTACAGTTTCAGTGAAATATGCTTTCTGCAAAATGATACTTCGCCGAAATTAAACGTTCGACGAAAAATAGTTCAGAAAAGGCAGAATACCCTGTTTGTCGCAGTGCTTGGCGCTACTGAAGCAGCATCAGGTGCGGCACACGGGCGAGAGGCCCTACAAGTGTGAGCTGTGCCCGAAGGCCTATGCGACGGCGGCTGAGCTCCGGGTAAACATTTTTTCATCACACTTGCTCGTAAACCAGGATTTGCATGATAGAAAAGCGGGCGGTAATACGTAAATTACGCCCTAAGGTGGTAAGTAATTTCTATCACGCTTTAAGGGCTTACATGTTAGGGAACCGGGCGGTAAATCGCATATTACGCCCAAGGGTGGTAAGTCATTTTGGTATTGACTACTACTACTTTTATTTCCTCCAAAGCATGATGAAAAACGTCGTAGGTGACTCTGGTGGTAAAGGAATTCCAAACTCGTGTCCTGCATTCCTCGCTTACCACCCTTGTTACGTAATGTACTATTTCTCAAACATCCAATGAAATATTATCTTTACGTTCCTTAAAATAGGCTCGGAAGTATCGCTTTTTGGGCGCAACAACTCGAGAGGACTGTAAAGGGATTTCATACTGCTTTTCAGGCCTAGGCCTGCAAAGTAACTTTTTTTTTGTTTCTACAACAAGGTCATTCACATAGCTGGCTGGTTTGACAAAAAGCCGGTTTTGTTTTTAAAGGTTGGTTGTTAGACAGTTGTGAAAAAAAAAAAATCAAAATGGCGACTTTTTTTTTTCAAATTTCAAATTGGTGCTAGGCGGCTAAAACTCGGTATCGGGGGGCTCTCGGGGCTCAAAAATATTAATCTGAAATCTTGTCCGAAAATTCGGTCAAATTCGGAAAATATCGAAAAAAAAACGATACAAAATTTCAAATTGGTGCTAGGCGGCTTAAACTCGGTATCGGGGGGCTCTCGGGGCTCAAAAATATGAATCTGAAATCTTGTCCCAAAATTCGGTCAAATTCGGAAAATATCGAAAAAAAAACGATTTGTATGGAGAAAATTTCAAATTGGTCCTAGGAGGCTGAAATTCGGTATCCGGGGGTTTTTGGGGCTCCTGAGTGAGAATCTGAAATCAAATTTTTAAAATTCGGTCAAATTCGGAAAATATCGGACAAACAATATTAAGTGTTATTCTTTGAAGTATATTTTTTTATTTCATTGTATGTTTGAGAAAAGCACTATACATGCCTCGTCGTGAAAACGGATTCCCGGCCTCGTATCACTATCCGGCCTCGCTCGCACGCTCGCTCGGCCGTATATACCTACTTGGCCGGAAATCCTCATTTTCCCGGCCTCTGATGTAATGTACTATTACAAGCCTCTATTTTATAAAGCCTGACCAGAAATATATGAGAATGCGCCATATTGCGGAATTTCACTGGAACTAATTTCTTACACTGGCAATGATTTTATGCTGGTTTGTCAACGATGTCAATGTCATTCGTGGTGGTTTCTTTAAAAGAAATATTTAAAATTATTCGAAGAAAATGCCGAAAACCATTCACAGTCGTGAACGTAAGATTACCTATTAATAAAGTGTAGACGTGTTTACTACACGAAAAACAGTCAGGAAAAGAGTGCATTCCATTAAATGATATTACGAGGTTAACATAGCGGAACTGACAGGTATTTGAACTAATGTCATTATAGTGGGTTGCGATTGGTTGCAAAATTGTTGCCATATAAATCTTATAAATAACGCCCTCTTTACAATCCTCATATATTTCTGGTCAGGCTTTACCTGCTGGAAGAGACCGGGTATCGAACCCGGTATCTCTGTATTGCCGGTACTCGGATCCCTCGACCGCTCGTCGCGCCGCTTGTCGCCGCATGTCCGTAATAAACGCTCTATATTGTATTGTACGCAGACGCACCGCGTACGTCACACAGGGGAGAAACCGCACAAATGTGAACGCTGTTCGAAATGCTACGGCACCGCCGGCGCTCTGAAGGTAAGCTTTACCTATAGCTTGAGAGTTCCGACAGACCAGCGACCTTCTTAAAGGAAATAAAATATTTGTTTATTCAGCCCATTTATTTTAAAATTACACTAAATTAACATTAACACATTAATTATTATTAACACATGAATACCATTTAGTCTAAGAAATTTGATCCCTTCACACGAAAAAGAAGAAGAATAAATTACTTAAATTGAAATAAGATAATAGATTTTCACATAAATTTATGAAAAATTCGTCGAGGTCTACCTGGAGCTAGGGTAGCGAAGTGGTTAACGCGCTGGACCGGTAATCCAGAGGTACCGGGTTCGATTCCCGGTCTCTTCCACCAGGTAGCTCCTTTTTTAATATTTCTTTAAGCTTTGATTTTTGTATTTATGGTTTACACTCACAAACTTTTGCCTTTATAATATTAGTATGATTTATTTATTCAACTTGGCAGGTACACGTGGAAGCCGTACATATCAGGCAGCGGCAGTATCGCTGCAGCCAGTGCCCGAAGACCTTTTTGCGGGCCACCGCGCTCTCTGTACACAGAGTTGTGAGTACTATCACTTAAAGTAACCTAAATTTAAACATTTAAAACACTCCCGGCAATTAGCTGGTCATCGTGAGACCCTCATTTGATGAGTGATACAGAACATGCTACTAAAACTGAACATGACTACACAATTTGGAATACTTAGCTTCAATATTAGCTGGAATCTTGTCACTTGTTCCAATTAAAGCTGAATATCTTTGAAACTACTGGTCCTATTTCCACCAAACATAGCTAAGAACCATCTCAACGGACTAGTCTTTCGATTAAAAATACTGCACTCAAATTGATCCATACGTTTGGAAGCTACGATGCTGCAGACAGACACAAATACACTTGTTAAAATTATAACTTCTGGTCCTATTTCCATGGGTAAAGCCTGACCAGAAATATATGAGGATTGTCAAGAGGGCGCTATTTATAAGATTTATATGGCAACAATTTTGCAACCAATCGCAACCCACTATAATGACATTAGTTTAAATACATGTCAGTTCCACTATGCTAATAATATAACTTAATGGAATGCACTCTTTTCCTGACTGTTTTTCGTGTAGTAACCACGTGTACACTTTATTTATAATCTTACGTTCACGACTGTGTGGTTTTCTGCATTTTCTTTGGATAATTTTAAATATTTGGCTTTAAAAGAAAGCACCACGAATGATGACATTGTTGACAAACCATCATAAAATCATTGCCAGTGTAAGAAATTAGTTCCAGTGAAATTCCGCAATATGGCGCATCCTCATATATTTCTGGTCAGGCTTTAAAAACCGCATATCTACATCCGTATAAAGATAAGATGTTTTACTGTAACACGACAGCATTGTCTACACGTCTAGAGTCAGACCACCCTAACTCTTCCAAGCAAATGAACTGTCAAATCAAACCATACAAAGTGATTAATTGAACTAGGCGTTACTTTGCGGGAATCCATATTAATTAAAATAATAATATTGCTTTGCTAATCCGCGATATAATATCGTGCCAGTTAATTTGTGCTAACCCGTTATACTTATTTGCTTATTTATTTAATGGTCCCACCCTCCCACCACGATGAGAAAAATAAATACGCAAATAAATATAACAAATCACCACCAAAATAAGGGAACGTACTCGACACGTTTTGGCCCTCTACGAGGCATCATCAGGAGATGTTGACGGTCTGGTTCCGACAACCGAAAACCGATTTCTCATCGTGATGGGAGGATGGAACCATTAAATGCATGAATGCATGAAAACACACGCAAATAAGTATAACGGGCTAGCACAAATTAACTGGCACGATATTATACCGCGGATTAGCAAAGCGATATTATTATTTTCATTCATACAAAGCGAGTCACTATTCTGTCTCCCATGCACAGGTTCACACAGGGGAGAAGCGGTTCGAGTGCGCGCTGTGCGGCGCAAAGTTCACACAGGCGGGCTCTCTCGCCACGCACCGCAAGTACGTGCATCTCAAACTGAAGCCGCCTCCGCGCAGGCGCGCCAAAGAGCAAGAGAAACTTACTGTATACGTATAGTTAATATAATATTTATTAGCAAGAATGTCTTTTATTCCTTACCCGTGAAATGATAGAATACATACTCGCTGAAATAAGAGTACATTTTTTTCTAGACTACATCTAGACCCAAATTAAGCTCAAGAAGGCTTGTGTTATGGGTACTAGCTGACGATATACGTACTTATACAGATAAATATATACTTAAATACATAGAACAACCATGACCCAAGCACAAATATTCGAGTTCATCACACAAATATTTGCCCCGGCCGGGATTCGAACCCGGGACCGCCGGCTCAGTAGGCAGGTGTCTACAAACCGAGCCAAACGTGTCGTCGCATTACGGCAGACACCGGGAAAGTAGGGCTTGTCGGGTGAGTAGGTATAGTGAATAGTGATACAAAGCCGGCAAAGGTTTCACTGCTAAGGCATGTATAGTGCTTTTCTCAAACATATGCAATGAAATGAAAAAATACACCACTCATGCAAAATATAATTCAGCTGTTTAGCCTGTTCATAAAAACATATGCCATGTTTAAGAGGGCGCCAACGCGTTGGCTAGCTCTCTCTCACACTGAGCGTGAGCGAGAAGGAAGTGTGTGCTCGGAAGCGCGGAAATCATGTTTTTTGAATTGTGTCATAAACTTGTGCATTTTTATATTGAAAACAGTTTTACAGTTTTTGAGAACTTATAATTGTGCATCTATTAAGCTAAAAAACATTGTTAAAAACGGAAGGGTTTTGAAGATCCAACTGAAAATATCTAAAAAGGGTTATGTTTGAGAGATAAAAGTATCGAGAAAATTATTACCAATCGTGTTTTCACGTTGACAAGATTGAAGAAAAACTGTTTAAATTTCTTATTTCCAAGGGACAGATTTTTAATCACTATGGATGTTGAGATCTAGGATCATTCACCTGACGAATGTTGCATGGATGGCCTCTTAAAAAGAATTACTTCCCAGCCTTCAATTTTGTATGAAATTCCTTTACAGTTCTCTCGAGTTGTTCCGCCCGAAACGTGATACTTCGAAGCCTATTATAACGCACGTTAGGATGACATTTCATTGCATGATTGAGAAAAATACTATTTAGGGCCGGTAAAGGCGGACAGCATTTTAACTGCAACCGTGCCGTATAATGCCAGTTCGAGTGCAGTTTTTGTAACTGCATCAAAACTGCAAAACGACTGTGCAGTCCACTTACAGTTGCCATGCAGTCCTGTCAACTGCACACCGACTGCAAACTGGCACGGTCGTATAGCAGTTGAGACGACTGCAATATACAGTGCAACCAAAAAGAGTAGAAATTAAAAAGTGGCTATACTGTAGTGTCGTCCCCGTTTTTTAGGGTTCCGTACCCAAAGGGTAAAAACGGGACCCTATTACTGAGATTTCGCTGTCCGTCCGTCCGTCCGTCCGTCCGTCTGTCACCAGGCTGTATCTCAAGAACGGTGATAGCTAGACAGTTGAAATTTTCACAGATGATGTATTTCTATTGCCCCTATAACAACAAATACTAAAAATAAAATAAAATAAATATTTAAGGGGGGCTCCCATACAACAAACTTACAGATAATGGTACGGAACCCTTCGTGCGCGAGTCCCACTCTCACTTGGCCGATATTTTTTTATATTGATTAGAAAGGGAGGACACTACAATATTGCCACTTTTTAATTTCTTTTTGGTCGGACTGTACCTGCACTGTAGCGACGTCGGAGCGAGAGTCGGGTAATATTTCGACTTTCATACTGAAATACGTGTACGGAACATAAACACTGTACACATTATGACCAGTTCTATCGCAGTTTCTACAACTCTATACAACTGCATTACGATCGTGCAGCCGGTGTGCAACCGCAGACAGGACAGCACGGCAACTGTAAGCGGATTTCAGTTGAATTGCTGTTTTGGTGCAGTTACACCAACTGCACCGAAACTGCACTCGAACTGTCATTTTGCAGATAGGTTGCAGCTCAAATGCTGTCCGTCTGTACCGGCCCTTAGACAGATAATTGTCCGAGCGAGCGAAGCGTCTCCTTTTCAGCTTGGCCTTAAATTCTTTCATTTTTAATTTTTCATTTTTTCGACGCGTTTGGCTCGGTTTGTAGACACCTGCCTACTGAGTCGGCGGTCCCGGGTTCGAATCCCGGCCGGGGCAAATATTTGTTCTTGGGTCATGGATGTTATCTATATATGTATTTATATATCTATTATGTATATATCTTCGTCTAGTACCCATAGTACAAGCTTTGCTTAGTTTGGGACTAGGTCGATTTGTGTATGATTGTCCCTTAATATTTATTTATTTATTTATTTATTATGTCCAGCGGGGCTAGCATATCTTGCCGCGACTTTGCTTGACGCGCGACTCAGGGTCACCTGTCTGGCTCGCACAGTATTGAAAAGAAAGAGACAGGTAGTATTTGTCGCGTGTCAGTTATGCTAGACGCCCCTTCAGACCCACCGTACCCCCAGGGGTACCCCTGGTGGCTTTCAAAGTTAAATGGTACCACCGAGTGTAGTTCACTAGTGGTGACCTACATTATCTCTTGCATGATTATCTACAAAGTAATATATAATGCATATTCCAGTGTGTAATGCGATGTTACATAATTATATTTAAAGAAAGAGATAGGTCGTATGTGTCGCGTGACAGAGTCACGTGTCAGTTATGCTGGACGCGTAGCTGTCCGTTTCTCCGGCTGTTCTCGCCTAGAGGTTGCATTTCCAAGGCCGTCTTTAAGCATGCCGGGGCCTTAGGCACTCCATAAAATCAATAAACGTCATCTAAGTACGTTTTTTCGGGAGTTGTTGGGAGGTCTCATTTGAGATTGGATGCCCTCATGAGACCTCTAGCTCAACTGTAACAAGCGACTATTTCTCGTGCGAGATAATTGCCTGTCTCTTTCTGTGCAGTAATGTGAGAGGGTGACACAGGTGACGCTAAGTTGCGCGAAAATAGTCGCGAAGCATAGTTGTGCTAGACGGGCTGGGCACGTGCCTAAAGCGAGTGAGACTAGTGGGAAAGAGGGCCATTTGAATTTCTCAAACAATTCTCATGATCATGTGTGACTGTGAGTAGGTTCGTTTAGTAAGTATATAGACTTTTTTCTCGATTCAGTTTTTTTTTCAAATAGCAAAGATTTAGGGTTTCAACAATTTCGAAACAAATTCGCGAGGTCTGCAGCTCACAATGCCATTAGCTTATTTTTTTTTAATGTAAGTATTGGTACATACAGAAATGCAACAATGCATTATGATATGATTACTTAGAATAAATTAGCCGTATTTATTCTAGCTAGAATAATAATTTTCACTAGTAACACTTCTGTCTGTCTACTTCTTAGAAAGTGAGAAGTGTCATCAATATCAAGTATTGTTTTTTGTTTTTGCCAAGGAGTTTTTATATCAGGTATACGCTAGTATATGCTAGGTCCATGGTTTTTGCCGATAAACGAGTAGTCTGTCGGCTGAAAACGACTAAAATAGTAAAAATTCTAGTGTGTCTGGCAACATTATTAACTGTCATCTGTCATTTTAAGTTCGGATACACTATCCAAAGTCTTGAATTTCTTTTTTTAATTTTTTTTTGTGTTATATTATAAACACTAAGAGAAATAAAGTACAAATATATCAATATAGCGTACTGAATAAATTGTCAATAAAAATATGGGCACAGTACTTAACTGTTTATATCTTATACATTCTTGACATCATTTTTAGTGCTGGCAGCACCAGCAAACCCATTAAAATACGTGCTACTTTTATTTATTTATTCTATTCTTCTGTATGTAACGTGTCAATAATCGACCTTATTATTATAGATACTACTACCAATCCTTCACTTTCATTGACTATTTAATGAAACAAAAATAACGAAATTAGCATCTGTCATAGTATATCGTATATTTTACTGTTTATAATATAATAGGCTAAATGTTTATAGCATTTTCTTAAAATGCTCGTTGTTTTTCGCGTAGAATTAGAATTAACTAAGAAATAGTGAGTTATATTAGTCTAATAACAATGAATACAGTGAAGTTAGAGCTAGAATCGGATAGTTTGGTAGCATGTCGAATATGCCTTGCTTGGGAAGGCAAACTCTTCAACATTCGTGAATGGGGGCTCGATCAGGTGTACATGGAGCTTATGGGGACCACGGTGAGTTGTATGAACTATTTCATGCTATAATTATAAGGTAACTACTAACTAGGCGTCATTCGGAACGGTGTTTAGTAAAAATGAGCAAAAGTCGTCTTAAAGAAGTCGTAATCGTAAGTGTTGGAAAAACTTCATAGATAACACGGGAATAATTCTTTCAACTTTAAAAAAAGAGCTGATGAGGTTTATTCTCAAAATACATCCATATGCTATTGTATCTTCATAACTATGGATTTAAGTATATATTTACATCTATATAGTGTGTTTATCATCGTCTAGTGCCCATAACACTAGCCTACTAGAGCTTACTGTGGGACTAGACCGTTTTGTGTGAGGTTATCTGATATTTTATTTGTTTTATATATTTATTACTACTTTCTTATTCAAGACTATGTGGTCCTGTAGCATATATTTTACGTGTACAATTGACCAAATATAAAGTAATAAATATGTTTTCATTGCATGTGATGCACAAAGGAATGAAAAAATGGCTTAGTTTTAATGTACTTATATCAAAATTTTGCTTCAATTACGCTGACAATGCGGCTGCACAGTTTGTAGCACACCTGCCTACTGAGCCAGTGATCCTGGGTTTGAATCCCGGCCGAGGAATATTTTATTATTATTCACTCATTTAATCTTGTTACTTAGGATAGGTATTTTTTACAATAAATTTATATAAAAAGTAAAATATAAAAATACATTACAAATATAAACACATTATAAAAAAAAACCTAGCCTAGGGTGCCGCCGGCAACGGGGCAGGGCCCAGGCTACCGGTGGTTAGGGCTGCAATTAATTATTATTATTATTATCCTGTATGTCGCACCCGCTCACGGGACAATAGTGTCCCGGACCTTTGGGAGGCGTGCACGGAGCCGAAGCCAACGCGTAGAGGCCCTTTTGACAATTTAATGAAATGCAAGGTGTACATCGAGCGGATGCTGTCCCTATCCGTGTCATGGGACGCACACAGAGACAGCGCCCGCTAGGTGCAAGAACTATTGATGGAGACATGGAATCTAAATACAAATTGGGCTATGGGGATGAAATGGAGGACTGGCTAATTGGGCTATGGGTTGAGACTATCGGGCGTCTACCAGCAAAAGTGTCTCATAGCAAAAATGGGACTGGTAGACGATGACTCGCCTCCCGCTAGATGGGCCCCTACAAAATAGCGACACATAAAGTGGCCTAAGGGCAACACCGGTGCGGAAGGCTAAGGGCGGAGAGGTGTAATACTGGGCTTTAAACCGAAGCCAACTAACCCCTTACGTTTCCACATCCACCCCCGAGCCGAAACTCTGACGACTCCACTCTGCCGGCCGGTTAAGGCAAGACAGAGGCGGAGGCCCCGACCCATCACCCCTCGTCAGGATCCCCCAGGAGCGCTCAGGTACGTGGGGTCGCTACCCCCCAACAGCTCGCCATAAGCTGCCCTGCGTGACTGATTGCGCTGTTAACCAGCGGGCGATGGGGTCGTCACATCCCTGCGCCACATCCCTTATTATTATTATTATTTATAATGAGGCAGGCAGTTTAACAACTGATAGTGCCTATATCCAGCGATCTGTGTCTTGAGATCGTTGCTCAGTGGTATGCTTGTCTAATTTATTCTTTAAATTATTGACGTTAGGTTTGGTTTTGGTTTGGTTTGTGTGATTAACTCAAATATTTGTTCCTGGGTCATGGATGTTATCTATGTATGTGTTTATATTATTATGTATATATGTCATTATCTAGTACCCATAGTACAAGCGTTACTTAGGTCTATGGACTAGGTTGATTTGTGTAAGATTGTCCCTAAATATTTAATTATTTTGCTAAAGTTATCAACAAGTACTTTTTTTATTATTTAGAATGGTAATAGGCCTATGAGCTTTCATAAGAATAAAGATTATAAGAATTTGGTTTTGGTAAGTTAAATGTTTATACATATAGAAGCAAAAAATGGTTCATTTCTCTCGTTTGTATTTAGTTTTTTTTCAACTTAACAAATGTGTATATATTGTATATAAATTTCAAAGACAAATCGTGTTGTTATTGATTAATGTATATAGGCCATGGGGATGTAGGTTCAAATCCCGCTCAAAGCGTAAATTTAAATTTTTCACTTAATAAATAAATAAATATCGGACAACCTCACACAAATCGATCTAGTCCCAAATTAAATTCAAGAAGGCTTGTGTTGTGGGTACTAGACAACGATATACGTACTTATATAGATAAATATACTTAAATACATAGAACAACCATGACCCAAGCACAAATATTCGAGTTCATCAAACAAAGATTTGCCCCGGCCGGGTTCAAACCCGGGACCGCCGGCTCAGTAGGCAGGTGTCTACAAACCGAGCCCCACGCGTCGTCATAACTTCAATATAAACATTTAATAGTGTAATAACTCTGCTTGGCACCCAGCTATCGGCATGGGACGGCTTCCCACAGCACATGTGCAGTTTCTGCCGCGCGCTGCTCGTGAAGGCGCAGAGGCTGCGCGCGCGCTGCCGCCGCGCCGACGCCGTCCTCAGGCAGGCGCTCATGCATCAGCATTTTGTGAGTATGTGAGGGAATTAAGAGACCTCATCCTTTTAAAATACTAGGGTTATCTTGAAAAAGCTTTATAGCTTGGAAAATGCAACAGAAATGGGTAAAAAATGCAACAAATTTGACGCAAATAAAAAAAAATTGACAAGTGCGAGTCCAACTCGCGCATGAAGGGTTCCGTACCATAATCTATAACAAGTTTGTTGTATGGGAGCCCACCTTAAATATTTATTTTATTTTATTTTTGTATTTGTTGTTTAGTATAGCGGCAATAGAAATACATCATCTGTGAAAATTTCAACTACCTAGCTTTCACCGTTCTTGAGATACAGCCTGGTGACAGACGGACGGACGGACGGACTCACGGACGGACGGAGAACGAAGTCTCAGTGATAGGGTCCCGTTTTTACCCTTTGGGTACGGATCCCTAAAAATCCTGTCATACAAATCTTAAATTGTACTCTATATTAGTTTTCTTTGGAGAGGGGTTATTATTTCAGTCAAAATCTTAACACACGCGACGCGGGATTCGCATGAGCACGATTTGTTGGTATTTTTTTTTATACTCATCACCCTCCTCCACTCCGAAATGGCTGGACGGATTTTAAATAATTTTGGTACAGGGACAGCTGGATATCCAAGGAGAGTTATAAGATACTTTTTACCCGATTACGGTAAATAAAAAAGATTTACGTGGACGTTGCGATCACTTACCAGGAGAACTTAAAAAAATACTTCCATTTCAGATAACCACTGGTTTCATTCGCACAATCGATCGCTCGGCACACAAGTTGACACACTCGCTATCCAATCACACTTCAAAGGCAGCTTTAGAAATAATTTACAACGAGAATCAGACAAAAACGAGTACAAGCAACAAAATCGATGATGATGACGATGTGAAAGACGAACTAGGTGGCATAATAGACGATGATAATGATATCGATGATGATTTAATAATAGCACATAATGTAGATGATATGAAACCTTTTGATATAAACTTTGCTGATGTTGATTTAGTTAAAGATGATTTAGGAGATGTAACAGATAAGGGTAAAATAACAGTTGAAGTAGATATTGTTCCGCCCAAGGCAGTTAAAACAAAGACTCCCAAAACACGAACGCCGGCGAAAAGAAAAAAGAAAGTCGACATAGATTCGGATTTCACTGAGGACGAATCACCAAAACGGAAAAGTAGAACGAAGAAGAAAACTGAAGACAAAACGAAAGAGGCAACAGTTAAATTTGTAGTGAAAAAGAAAGAGAAACGCTTGAAGAAGAATAAGTTTAAGACTGAAGATGATTTCAAAGAGTTTGAGAAGAAATATGATTTCCAAGTGAAATGTTTGACTGAGGAAGAGATGGTTGAAGATATGGAGAGGAGAAAGCTGTCAGATAAGGCGATTAAAGGAGTGGTGAAGTGTCAACTGTGTTATAAAGGTTTCATGAATAATACTACGTTGGAGAATCATATGAAAATCGCCCATGATCCGGTGAGTACACTTGTACAACTTACACACATATACAAAGTCAATACAAGTTATACAACTTCTAACCCATAATATCATCTTTTTCTGTAATTGACAACATTTCAAATTTTCAAATAGTGTTAAGTTTTAACTAATCTCATTAATTTATCATTACAGAATCCAAATATATTAATGTTATTTGATTTTTGAGAATATAAAAAAGGTGAAATCTGCGCCGTCTAAAATGAAATGAATTTCGCCTACGTTCTTTTAGAATGAGAAACTTTTGAAATGGCTTTTTTAATCATAATTTGATATATTTTTGAAAATGTAAAAATGTGGGTGTATTTTATTTTTTATCCTTTATATGATTATATCGGAAAAAGTACTGGTAAAAAAAAATGTTCTCAATTGCTTCGTGACTGAAGATCGTGTTTATCGGAAGCATTATTATTGCTTCTATCACTTCTATGAGATTCTGATGGTCACTATGTGCACTACCTTCTTTAAAAATAATTGTAAAGTACCTGTAGGGCTATTCCGATGTTCGAAACTCGACCTTCGCATAGTGCCGTCCCGCTCACTCAAATATACTTGCACTTCTAAAGGAGATCGAGAGAGACGGCACTATACGACGGTCGAATTTCGAACATCGGAGTAGCCCTTCTTAGCTTTCTTGATGTAAAGTGACGATTCACTCTCAACTTAAAGAGATCCAACTTATGATTAACAGCTAAAAAAAATTGGGCAAGTGCGAGTCGGACTCGCGCATCGAGGGTTCCGTACAAACACTTTTCATCCTTAAGTGGTTAAGTTAAGTTTGCACCTGGTATGTATAGCGCCCCATACAAATGAGGTGCAAAGTTAACTCAACCAACCCGTTTGTTGTATGGGAGCCCCCCTTAAATATTACATTTAATTTTATTTTTAGTATTTGTTGTTATAGCGGCAATAGAAATACATCATCTGTGAAAATTTCAACTGTCTAGCTATCACCGTTCTTGAGATACAGCCTGGTGACAGACGGACGGACGGACGGACGGACGGACGGACGGACGGACGGACAGCGAAGTCTCAGTAATAGGGTCCCGTTTTTACCCTTTGGGTACGGAACCCTAAAAACGTAAAAAACTTTTTTCTCCTGATCTATTTTGAAATATAATTATAATATATTGTGTGGCACAGTCGGTAGGATCCAACGAGTGCCACCTCTGCCACCTGCGCTACCGGTTCGCAGTGAATCTACGGCAGCACATCCAGAACGGTCACCAGCTCATGTTCCGCTGCCGCCAGTGCGGTGACATCGTGTGGGGCGAGTGAGTAACTCTCCTGTAGCGTAGCATATTCGAGATAGGGAATTCTGATCTTAGGTATTATGGCGCGCTTCGGTATCTTTACAGATAACGTCAAAGGGTGAATTTCAGGGCGTTTTAACCGCGCGGTTCTAGTTTCATTAGTGTCACATGCTTTTTACCAAAACGAAAGAGCAAGTCGCAATAACTGTGGTGAAACTGGGATCTGACTCGGGAGTCCTTTTCAGATTCATACAAATTCAACTTTAACCATCATCTATTTTGTCAATATTTGCTGTGACACTAATGAAAAAAAAAACCGCCGTAAAAACGCTTGAAATTCACCCCAAAGCTCAATTTTTCTCTGTCAGTTACAGTTGTGCAAACTACCCACTTTATAAATATGAATTAAAAATAAAGGTGCACATACATGCTAGATGGTCCTTATGTGTAAAGACAGTTACACATGTGCCAGAAGAGCATTGATTATTGAAAAAATGTGCGAGCATGTCCATGGATAAACCAAACCATTCAATTAGGTTTGGTAACACTTCGATCCTTGCCAGAGAGATACGAAACGATCCCAAAATGTTGCGCGAGGCTATTGAAATAAAAAAAATATCCCAATTTCAATAGAGAAGGTGGTTTGTCATTTCCACCGGCTTGAGATCCTGTTATACATCTTATCAAGGATCAAGCAAGACACAAGACTGGAAGCTCTGGGCCTCGAACGGTGTAAAACAAATTAGTATTAAAAGTAGAATATGTAGAGTATTTGTTTAAAAGTAGTATCATAGTAATAAGGCAATCTGGGAGTTTTCTTTCGGTAGTTCTTTCTCCTCAGTAAGCCTTATAGTGAACCGCTATATATATATTTTTTTTAATAAAATAATTAATGCCCTTTTGGCACACGTGTAACTGTCTATATTTTAAGAGGCCTTATTCCTATTAAAATTTATTTTTTTCAGAATACGACAAATATGTTGATAATTCCAACCAATTTTTTGAAGTGCATACCTAATACTTTTCCCCGAGTTCTAGGTAGTAACGTAGCTATTTCATGCTTTCATTGCGTTCAGTCGAAAATAAGTTGAAAAAACTAATTTTCCGCGTGAATTTTGTCAATTTCGAGTAGTTGTTGAAACAAAAATTATCAATGAAAAATTCAAACTATAGGTTTCAAATATATGTCAATAAATCCCAATAGCCCTGTTCTAGGTAGTAACATCAATAATATGTTAAGAAACATGTTTGATCATAGAGAAAAATGTCTAAAATAATAAGCATTTTATAAGGAATAAGGCCTCTTAAATTCATATTAATAGTGGGTAGTTTGCTCAAATGTAACTTTGACAATGAAATTGTTTTTCTCAGTCAACCCTTTTACGGTATCTGTAACGCTACCGAAACGTCAGGGAGGCTCATTAATATACGCAATATAATCTGTTTAAATTGTTTTATTTATATGTGAGACAGTTGCGGAAACCGAACAAATATTTTAATTAGTATACATTATAAATAACGTTTTCCTACACAGGTCGCACGCGGTGCTGCACGCCGGCCATCACGCGGGGACCACACTCAAGTGTAGACATTGCGACAAACAGTTCCTGTAAGTCTTACTATATATCAGTAACTAGCTTTTGCCCGCGACTACGTCCGCATGGAACTTGGAAGTATGGAAGCAACCCCGTACAACACGATAGATATCCACCTAATCATCTTAATTAATAAAAGGGATTTTTAAAAGCGCCTAAGCAAATGTAAGAGCAATTGTGCTTTTGGTCTAATCATTACATTTCCTACAGGGTCATCAATGTCATCATGAATTACTTACTCACTTTTCATTCTTTTTAGGGATAATTTCCAGGGTGAAAACTATCCTATGTCCTTCCTCGGATCTTAAACTATCTCCATGCTAAATTTTATCAAAATCGATTCAGCGGTTTAAGCGTGAAGAGGTAACAGACAGACATACACACTTTCGCATTCATAATATTAGTATGGATTAAACTTAAGTGTGACGACGCGGTCGGCGCAGTCTGTAGTGCAGCTACTGAGCCGGCGGTCCGGGGTTCGAATCCCAGCCAGGGCAATCCTGTGATGAACTCGGATATTTGTTCCTGGGTCATGGATGTTATCTATATGTATGTATTTATATATCATGTAAATCGACGCCTAATATACATAGTACAAGCTTTGCTGAGTTTGGGATTAGGTCGATTTGTGTTGGTTTGTCCATTAATATTTTTTTCTCAAACATGGAATGAAATGTCGTCATAACGAGCGTTACGTGCGGCTTCGAAGTATCACGTTTCGGGCGGAACAACTCGAGAGAACTGTAATAGAACTCCATACAAAATTTAAGGCCTAGGCCGGGACATAACTTTTTAAACATGACGTCTGTGTTCATGAACGGGCTAAACAGCTGAATTATATGTTTTAGTAGTGTATTTTTATATTTCATTGCATATGTTTGAGAAAAGCATTATACATGCCTTAGCTGTGTGGACTCGCCGGCGTCGTATCACTATCCGTCTATAGCTACTCACCCGGCGAGCCCTTCGTTCCCCGCATCTGCAGTATTATAAAGCCTGACCAGAAATATATGAGGATTGTCAAGAGGGCGCTATTTATAAGATTTATTTATATGGCAACAATTTTGCAACTAATCTAATCCCAACCGCACTATAATAACGTTAGTTTAAATACCTCTCAGTTCCTATGGTAACCTCGTAATATCATTTGATGGAATGCACTCTTTTCTCGACTGTTTTTCGTGTAGTAAACACGTGTACACTTTATTTATAATATTACGTTCACGACTGTGAATGGTTTTCGGAATTTTATTTAGATTTTTAATTTTTTTTGTCTTTTAAAGAAATCACCACGAATGACATTGACATTGTTGACAAACAATCATTGCTAGTGTAAGAAATTAGTTCCAGTGTAATCTCGCAATATGGCGCATCCTCATATATTTCTGGTCAGGCTTAAGCCGGAGCCCCACTGCTGCGCACGGTCGAGCTACACACGTGGGTACAAAAACGCTTTGTATGAAAATATAGGTAGATACTTCCACAGTAGTGCACGAGCACGCTGCGCACGGAATGACGTCACTGATACCAATATTATAACAATGGATCCACGTGGCGTGTATAGCGTGTCCGTGCGTAGCGTGCGCAGCAGTGGGGCTCCGGCCTTGCTATTTTGTGTTGTGCGTGTGCAGTAAGAAGACGACGCGCACCACGCACATGCGCATGGCGCACCCGGTGGAGAACGCGGCCGGAGGCACGTGCGAGATCTGCGGGGAGACCTTCACCAGCCGCCGCGGCCTGCGCAGCCACAAGGCGCGCACGCACAACAAGGTTCGTATACATACCTGTTCTAACTCGGGGCACTTAATAGTCTGTACCTTTATTGGAGCGGAGCGAGCGAAGCTCCCATGGATCGACTCGAATGGACTTTGTAACAATGCGCAGATCTCAGCGAGTTCTCAACCGATTTTGGAAATTTTTGTTTTAAAATGCACAAATTAAATTTCGCTAGGTCGTGACGAAGAGAAAATTTCGAAAAAAAAAAAAAACTCCGCTCCAATCTATGGTGCAAGCTTAGCCGGTGGCTGACTCTGCATCGACCTAGTAGTAGTTTATGTGACTGTACATAATGAAGGGTGTGAAGGGAAACACGAGTGTGGGTTTATGAAACGCGCCGAAGGCAAGTTTCATAATAACATCACACGAGTGTTTTAATGCCTAATTATGTACAGTTACATACACTACTTTATCTAGCCACATATCATAGGCCTCCATGATGCATTCAGGAGTCGCACAATACGACAAATATTACCCGGTAATGGCGGTAATGAAGTTTTCTGGCAGCTGTCATAGCTTTTTTAATTCAGAGACAAACTAGAGTTGGCCCCAACTATCATATCGTTCCATATCTTACTTACGTGCGACATTTGTCAAATTTGATGCAAATTGACAATTCATTTCGAACTAAACGTCATCTCGACTGATATTAGAATAGAGGTCAAATCAAATTTCTTTGTTTTTCAAAGATGTTCGAAATTTGAATAAATAATATTATCGAAATCGATGTTATTATTTAGCAATAATAACATTTTCACAGATAAGAAATTTGTTCTAATAAAACAGTATATTTTTATGGTAGTCATAATGTGCGGTTCTTGAACGCATCATGGAGGGTTTATGATATTTGGATAGATAAAATATTAGAAAAAAAATGACGACGCGTTTGGCTCGGTTTGTAGACACCTGCGGCAGGTGTCTACAAACCGGCAGGTGACCTGCCTACTGAGCCGGCGGTCCCGGGTTCGAATACCGGCAAGGGCAAATATTTGTGTGATGAACTCGCATATTTGTGCCTAGGTCATGGATGTTATTTGTATGTAAGTGTGTATTTATCTATATAAGTATGTTTATCGTCGTGTAGTATCCATAACACAAGACTAATAGAGCTTACCGTGGGACTAGATCGATTTGTGTGAGGGTGAGGTTGTATGATATTTATCTGGGTGGATCAACTTTTTCTTGCTGTTATTCTGTCCCGTGACCCAGGGGACAATAGTAATTAAACTTCTAAGAAAAGTGTTGATAATTTTATATTACTGGTAGTGTCAGGAGATAGTCTACATAAGAATAGGCTTATAACTGCTTAATTTACATTTTCTAAATATAACCACGGAAAATCGTAATTTTAAAAAGTAACCTTTGGGACATCACCATGGCAACGAGTAACAGAAAAAAGTTGATTGACCCAAAAATAAACTGATCGACTTTTTTTTATTTAACACAGCAACTGCAGCCCACGATGCCCGGGCTGTTCTGTCGGAAATGCAGAGTTCAATTTGAGAGCAAAGAAGCCCTACAGCGACACAAAGAACTCCAAGTCGGCCAGCGGTGTAACAATGATCAAAGGTAAATAGTAGATTGTTGTAGCGGCTGGAAAGTGAGCAATAGATGGACGAGAAAGTTTGAGGGCCGAGGCGCTCAATAATACAAGTCCATCTATTGAACTTTCGGTAGGAAATGTAGAGTTCAGTTTAATAGCGAAAGAGCCCTGCAGGGACCCAAAACTCCAAGTCGGGCAGCGATACAACAATGACCAAAGGGAAGTTCTATATTGTTGTAGAGGCTGGAAAGTAAGCAATAGATGGACGAGTAATTTCAAGGGCCGAGGCACTCAATAATATAATCTAGACCTTCGGTTGGCGTTGTGTACGATCTATTTAAAGTATAGTTTTAATTATAATATTGTTAGGCTGTATTAGGGATATTAAAAAAGAAGATAAATACCATATATACCGCAACAAACTAAAAAAACTACTTATTAATTATTCATATAACTCGGTGTAACCATTTATGTCAGACGATTCGATTCACATATAGTGCATAACTCACAGACAACACACACACTACTCTGTACACCAATACACACAATTCTGTTTATTATTTTTATTTCATATTGTGTGAGGGTTCTTTGTATTTAATTTGACTAATATAATTTAGTTTCGTTAGCACATAGTTACTTTTCTCGACTAAGTAATGTTGATAATGTTATCCGACGCGCGCCGCAATTTTTTTTTTTTTTTTTACTTTTTTAATTTATTTATCTCAATACGTAGCTTACATTTGATACATTTATCTTACTCTGCGCTCACTTTTATAACCACGTATATCTAAAAAATGTACCTAACTATTAGTAGTATTAGAGTATTCTCTCATATAGTTTGACTTTAGTAATATTACCAAGATCAAAGTATATACAAAATTTAAAATAACTATATATTTATGGGGTATTTATTATTAACTTAACTGATCTAGAGAAACTTTCTTAGCTTAACTGTAAAAACGTTTAGACTGCCACATTAATTCTCTAGACAAATCTTATTAAATATTCGAGGCACTAAGTAACTGCGTGTCCGTCGTCCGTAGTAGTTATTGGCTTCGGGCTCCACGTACGCGTCGAGGCCCTCAGCTCGCGGCTGCATGTTCTGGGAGTTTTGAATTTAGGATTTTTAAATTGTTCAGTTGCTACTAGATACTTAACTTAGTAAATGTATATTTCATTGCTACACCCTATCAGGGTAACCACAATAGTATTTTATGCAACCGTTGTATAAGAGGGGGCAAAAAACGGGAGTGTTTTTGACCTACTTATACAACGTTGCATACAATATTTTCTATTACGACTCGACATTTCATAAATAAAATGCAAATAAACAACAAAGAAAATAATTACATGTCCCCGCTCGGAATCAACAAAATTAAAAAATAATAGTCTCTGATAACCTTTTTTTTTATTGACGTCCATCTGTCAAAAAAATATGAACCTATACATAAAGGTATGCGTCCACTATACTAAACATCCATGCACTGAAGATAAAACTTTTTTTTAAGTTGGCAGCAATGCCTTAGTACAATAAGCTTTTTTTATTAAATTGCAAATTGTGTGAATGCAGCTGTTTATCTTGTAATCTGTGGTACTAAGTGATGCTTTTTTGGCGACATTATAACGACTTTTTTGGGCAATAGAGTATAGACTTTTACAGACTTTCATAATTTATGTCTTTATATTAGGGTTAGTAACTATATAAATGACAGAAAAAAATACTGGAGTAGAAAAATATCTTTTAATTATAACCATGGTGTTGCAATAAATACTGTAAAAGAAAATGTAATTCGGTTAATAATTAAGTATATTTAATGAATGATGGTGATTATATTTTTATGATTTGTTTTAATTAATTTGGAATTTAATTTATTAATTGATATTGGAAATTGTTTATATTACACACTTTGACACTTATATATCTAATTTGCGAAATAATTTGTATTTTTTTTGTGATATAAGTATCTATTTTTGTGACATACTTAACTTTTAATTTAATCTTCTTCATTGTTATATAGTTTGATTTTCATGTAAATTGCCAAATTTTAAATTTATTGTTCTATTCTTAAGATATAATTAATTTGTAAATACTACTATTTCAAACACAATTTATATTGTTTATTGAATAAATGACTATTGACTATTGTGTGAACAGTGCGTGTGAGAGGTGCGGCGCGCTGTACCCCGGCGAAGACGAGCTGATCCGACACAAGCACGTCGCTCACGCCGTGGAGCTGTTCACCTGCGACGTGGTAAGACTTCTTTTTAGGGTTCCGTACGCCGAAAGGGAAAAAACTGAACCCTTATTTGATCAGTTTGTTATCCGTCCGTCCGTCTGTCTGTCTGTCTGTCAAGACCCTTTATCTCGAGAACGCGTGGAGGTATCGAGTTGAAATTAACATGAAGCTGTGAAAAAATCAAACGTCTACGTTAGCGTGAAAAAAACATACGCCATTTCGACACTCTCAAGGGAATCAAAATGATAGGGTACTTCCCGATGACCTAGAACTATGAAATCTGGCAAGTGATATCGTCGCATACTACAAATACTTATAAAAATCTGAAAGCTATACACTTGTAATAAAATAAAAAATAAAAAAAATATCATAGTTACGTTAAGTTTGCACCTCGTTTGTATGCGGCTCCATACATTTCAGGTGCAAACTAAACTGAACCAGGCCAATTAAGATGGGATAAATGAAAGTTTGTACGGAACCCTCGGTGCGCGAGTCAGACTCGCTTTCGGCCGGTTTTTTATTTCAGTATACGTAAGGAAATGTACCGTTTTGTTTTGACTTGGTCTGTGTTTGCTACCAGGTTTTTTAATTTATCCGAATGCATAACTATTCCGAATTTTCATAATTCCGTGTTCTGGTGAAATATTTTTGACTTTTTTAGTATAACATAACCCTAACCTAACCTAATCAAATTGTGTCACAGACCGTCCACAGCAGATATCATCTTTTGGCGCGATAGCGCATTCAGTATTATGAAAATTTGAAATTACGATGGATTCGGATAAATGAAACTTCGGAATCTTTGGGTCTAAGGAGTCTTTATATTCTCGTCGTAGACGCTGTTTCACTTCACGTTTCCTCCCACTGTGGTCGACACCCCTAACCATCAGTACGATCGACCACATGAGTCTGTGTGGTTGGCAGTGGGAAAATCCCTCTTCAGACCCTTTCCGTCTGCTACCTTAGCTCGCTTGGTGCAGACATCCTGACCTTATTTATATACGTATTTATTTTATTTATTTATTATATGTAGGAACAGTAACAAGTTACAAACTAACAGCTTATGCCTTAATTACATATTGCACATACATAATATCATCATTTGTTTGCAACTCAACAAGAACTGTTCACATCATTTTCAAATTACAGTTCTAAATAAAAAGCGGAAGTACTACATTAAACTTACATTAATTACTATACTAAATAATTATTCGTATTTAAGGACCTGTGACACTGTGGCTTTAAACGTATAAAACGTCATTGAAAATATGCCGCATTTTTGGCAAATACTATTAAATGTGTGACACATTCGGACAATTGGGTTATTCGCCGAGATATTATTATTAGTTACAACATTGGCAAACAATCGAGGGTGGCGGACTGGTCTCGTACAACATTTTAGTTTAAATTCATGAATGATATTTGCATCTACAACAGAGTTTACAATTTTGAATATTTATTATACCTTATTGTAGGGCTAGGGCTGTAGGGCGTTAGGGCACTAGGGTTGTTAGGGTGCTAGGTGTTACAGCTCTCCCATAGTCAATCTAGTGAAATCAGTTACCTGATTTTACATTTGGTCCGATCAGGGGTGAGGGCAAATATTTGATTATCTTATTACAGTGCAGCAAATCGTTCCTGTCTAAAGACTCGTTGTCGGTCCACATCGACCGCGTGCACCTGAACATAAAGCCGGTGCGGCCCAACCGGCCGCGCGCGCCCGGCGACAGGGCCGCTCGCCCCGCCAGCGGCAAACCTAAACCCAGGCAGAGATTCAAGATGGAGAACATGTGCGAGATCTGCGGGAAGGCCTATTCGGTGAGACAGCTATTTCACTATCCATACTAATATTATAAACTAGCTTTTGCCCGCGACTACGTCCGCGTGGAACTTGGAAGTATGGAAGCAACCTCGTACAACACGATAGATATCCACCTAATCACCTTAATTAATAAAAGGGATTATTAAAAGCGCCTAAGCAAATGTAAGAGCAATTGTGCTTTTGGTCTAATCATTACATTTCCTACAGGGTCATCAATGTCATCATGAATTACTTACTCACTTTTCAATCTTTTTAGGGATAATTTCCAAGATGAAAACTATCCTATGTCCTTCCTCGGATCTTAAACTATCTCCATGCCAAATTTCATCAAAATCGATTCAGCGGTTTAAGCGGGAAGAGGTAACAGACAGACAGACACACTTTCGCATTTATTATTACCTAAAAAGATTGAAAAGTGAGTAAACATTTCTGTGGGGGGCGGTGACCCTGTAGGAAATGTAATTATTAGACCAAAAGCACAATTGCTCTTATATTTACTTAGGCGCTTTTAATAATCCCTTTTATCAAGTTCCACGCGTACGTAGTCGCGGGCAAAAGCTAGTGGTGAATATAAATAGGCTATAAATAATGACACAATGTTAAATTAAGAAAGAAAAATTGAATGCAATACAATCTAAGCAGGATTTGAACCTGCGACCTCTACGTTTCCGGCGTATTGCTCTCTCTACTGAGCTATTAGATCGTTACGTCAATCACACCAAATTTTTCATTTCATAATTCTTACGCTACTGGAGCGCCCTCTGCGTCATATGTGTTTGAAATGCTTAAGCGCATTAGCCATACCCTACGATGTGCGCTTTAAAACGCGTTAAATATTTGTCTTTTAAATAAACAACCAGGGATAACATTGAAATAGATGACAAACCATCATAAAATCATTGCCAGTGTAAGAAATTAGTTCCAGTGAAATTCTGCAATATGGCGCATCCTCATATATTTCTGATCAGGCTTCATATCAGAAGCCCTAGTAAGTACAAACATATGTACATAGAGAAGTTTCGCCTCATATGTAACAATACGTTGCGTAGTTTTAAAGATCTAAGCATACATATGGACAGACAGACAGACAGCAGGAAGCGACTTTGTTTATACTATACCAGGTGGCCCTGTAACAGGAGCAATAAATTAAAACATAGATTCTACCCCTCAAACTGAACAACATTTATTAAACAACTTTTAAAAATAATTCATTTATGTAAACCTGAAAAATAAAGTTTATTCAAAGAAGCAATGTATTGCGAAACATTTGTTATTTAGTAAAGTGACAGCTATGACAATGCTAAGGCGATGTCAATGTTGGACGGCGTACATTGAAAATGCTATTAACTTTGTTTGAAATAATGAAGATATGACGCTCACAATGAAGCGAAAATGAGTTAGCGTTTGGTTTGCGTTAGCAGACGTTACTGCTTTTAATAAAATAATTAATTCGGGTGTAGCACATCGTTACTATCGATTCTCAACAAATTTGAGACGATGGTGCCGGCGATAAAGTCTAAATTTTTACGGTAGATGGCGCTACGATGCCACCCTGAGGCATGTTGAAGCAACTGGTTGAAAGATTCAATGGCTCTGACATCTGGTTCGTGGTCCAGTTGGTAGGACGCCCGTGTTGGCAGTTGGCACGGAAAGCCGTTGGAAACGCAGGTTCGAATCCTGTCCGAACCATTAGATTTTTCAATTTTTCGCTTCATTGTAAGCGTTTGGCTTGCGTTAGCAGACGTTACTGCTTTAATAAAATAATTAATGAACCTATGAAAACAGTATTTTAAAAAAGTTTCTTAACAGATGTTGTTCAGTTTGTCGAGTAAATAATAATAATAATCCATTTATTTCAGATATCCATCCATATACTGTTAGTAACATTTTGTATTTAAGATTATAAATAAATAAATTTTAAGGGACAATCATACACAAATCGACCTAGTCCCAAACTAAGCAAAGCTTGTACTATGGGTACTAGACGACGATATCTATATCTATACTATTATAAAATCCTAAATTTGTATTGAAAATAAATTTTCTATGGGGGGAGGTCATGATTTCAGGAAAAATCTCTATAGCGTGATGCAGCCGGATAGTTGTTTTGTATGGACACGCTTCGCCGTGCCAACCTGGCGCCATCTGTTTTCAAAAAAACCGTTGTCCTCGCATCACGCCGAAACGGCTGGATAAAAAGTTACCAATTTTGGTACAGGAATAGCTGAACATCTAAAGATGGTTATAGGATACTTTTTATTATGATAAATATTTATCTCTGAAAACATAAATTCCATGAAATATTTTCCTTACAATGTGTAACCTTATAATGACAGCGTTTGTGATTTTGAATTTAGAACGACGCGACCACCGCGTGGCTCTTACGTGTACAAAAACTAAAAAGTATGAATTCGACATAATACCTCCTCGCGGCCCACCGGTATTAACAATAAGGTTAAGGTTGTCTGAGGCGTTGAGTTACGGAAACCGTCTTAGTTAGATAGAAAAGATGGCGCCAATTATCGACCAACACAGACGAAAATATGAGTGCAATGTTCGTTGTAAATTGGCTCAAGGCTAAAAAAAAACATACATTTCTTTAAAAACACAATTTGCGACAATAGGAACTAATTAATGCTCTTTTATTGAATATGCAATTATATTCTTCTGTAGTTTGTAAGTATTGACCATAAAAAAGCCCGGAGACGCAATAAAAAATGTTAATGAATAAAACAGATTTTTAATGCCATTTTATCGAGTGTAATTAAAAGTATTTCGAATCAATTTAAGTAAATTAAATACATTTTTAAATATGTTTTACCAACCAACATTTAGAACATTAGGCGCAAATTTTGGTATTGTTTGTGTTTGGCCTATCTTACTAATAAGGTAGCGAAATGTATAATAAACGTATATATAAATATACGATATATTTAGCCACAATTTTGCATCTATGTAGTTTTTTTAATATATCAAATTTATTCAAAGCATTAAATATCAGTAATTCTTTATTTTTAACGGTGTGTTGAGATTTTGTTCTCAATGACCAATTTTCCGCTAGATGGCGTTGTTACTTTGACAAAATCTCCATACTAGCGGCTGCATCGCGCTGTTAAGATTTTTCCTGAGTTAATAACACCAGCTCCATACGTGTAAGGTTTTGGAGCCATTGATGGGTCTCCTCGACACCAAGGCCAGGATTCACGTACGTCGTTGCGTGCCCGTGACCACGATTCGGCACAAGCTAGGGTCTAGCTGTGATGGGTTAACCTGGACTTCGAGAATTACTACCGAAGTTGTTGAATATTGATCGCATACCTAATAAGCAGCAGTGTATCAGGTATTGAGAGTTGCTGCTCGACAATGTATGCATTTTATATGAAAAACAACCATGATTCGAGACAAGACAAAATTATGAAATTTACAATGTAGAAAGGATTTCACCTAGCCGGGATTTGAACCCAGAACCTACTGAAATAATAACCGTGTTATCTCATGCATTTTCCTTTGCTTCCTTATTCATTATACCACGGATAACAAAACAGTGAGGCCATCACGTATCCGTTCAGTGGTGCTGTCGCCATTATTGACGTACGCTCGATTGAGTTAAGTTGGCACCTGAATCTTATGGCGTTACTTAGGACATTATTATGACAGGTCATATTATTACTATATTAGTAT
Organism: Apotomis capreana; assembly: GCA_947623375.1. NCBI lineage: Eukaryota > Metazoa > Arthropoda > Insecta > Lepidoptera > Tortricidae > Apotomis > Apotomis capreana. The sequence continues at coordinate 5,172,541 of OX392523.1, forward strand.
TAGTACCATTGTAGGCGAAAATAATTTATTGTCATCTTAATAGATGTCATTAATATATATATGTTCAGGTAGGACTATGAGCTAATTATTTTTCAAGGTGCTTTGAATAGTTATCTACAATAAACAATAAATATTCAAAACGATATATAAACATAAGTCTAGCCTCAATTTAAACTAAACCAAGATGATGTTCACAATGGGAGCACCGAAGGTGCGGAGCGATCTAGAGTAGTCGCCCACCCATTAAATTAAGAAGTAACTTAATGCGAGGCCGTAGGCCGAGCTCTACGAAGCACCGAAGGTGCAGAGCGTCCCAGGGATGCCGCTCACACATTTAAGCTTATATTAAGTGTAAGGGCTGCCTCGCATTAAGTTTTTTAAATCTACAATAGACAATAAATATTAAAAACAATCTTTTAAACATACCTAAATCTTGACCCATCTTAATTAAACCAAGATCATGTTCACAAGCGTAGCACCGAAGGTGCGGAGCGTTCTAGGGAAGTCGCCCACCCACTAATATATATAAGTAGGAACTTAATGCGAGGCCGTAGGCCGAGCTCCACGTAGCACCGAAGGTGCAGAGCGTCCCAGGGAAGCCGCTCACACACTTCAACTTATATTAAGTGGGTGGGCGGCCTCGCATTAAGTTATTTGAACATATTTTAAGTGGGTGGGCGTCTTCCCTGGGACGCTCCGCACCTTCGGTGCTAAGTTACTTTATAAACCCTTAGTAATTTAATGCGAGGCCGTAGGCCGAGTTCCACGAGCGTCCCAGGGAAGCCGCCAACCCACTTAACATATGTTTAAGTAGCTTAATAGGCGGCTTCCTTGGGACGCTCCGCACCTTCGATGCTAGGCAAAGTTCGGCCTGCGGCCTCGCATTAAGTTACTTCAGCTTATATTAAGTGGGTGCGGATTCCTTGGGACGCTCCGCACCTACGGTGCTACGCGGAGCTCGGCCTTCGGCCTCGCATTAAGTTACTTCAACTTATATTAAGTGGGTGGGCGGCTTCTTTGAGACGCTCGGCACCTTCGGTGCTATGCGGAGCTCGGCCTGCGGCCTCGCATTAAGTTACTTCAACTTATATTAAGTGGGTGGGCGGCTTCCTTGGGACGCTCGGCACCTACGGTGCTACGCGGAGCTCGGCCTTCGGCCTCGCATTAAGTTACTTCAACTTATATTAAGTGGGTGCGGCTTCCTTGGGACGCTCCGCACCTTCGGTGCTACGCGGAGCTCGGCCTTCGGCCTCGCAATAGGTTACTTCAACTTATATTAAGTGGGTGGGCGAATTCCTTGAGACGCTCCGCACCTTCGGTGCTAAGCGGAGCTCGGCCTTCGGCCTCGCATTAAGTTACTTCCACTTATAATAATTGGGTGGGCGGCTTCCTTGGGACGCTCCGCACCTACGGTGCTACGCGGAGCTCGGCCTTCGGCCTCGCATTAAGTTACTTCAACTTATATTAAGTGGGTGCGGCTTCCTTGGGACGCTCCGCACCTTCGGTGCTACGCGGAGCTCGGCCTTCGGCCTCGCACTAGGTTACTTCCACTTATATTAAATGGGTGGGCGGATTCCTTGGGACGCTCCGCACCTACGGTGCTACGCGAAGCTCGGCCTTCGGCCTCGCATTAAGTTACTTCAACTTATATTAAGTGGGTTGGCGGCTTCCTTGGGACGCTCCGCACCTTTGGTGCTACGCGGAGCTCGGCCTTCGGCCTCGCACTAGGTTACTTCAACTTATATTAAATGGGTGGGCGGATTCCTTGGGACCCTCCGCACCTACGGTGCTACGCGGAGCTCGGCCTACGGCCTCGCATTAAGTTACTTCGACTTATATTAAGTGGGTGGGCGGCTTCCTTAGGACGCTCCGCACCTTCGGTGCTACGCGGAGCTCGGCCTTCGGCCTCGCATTAAGTTACTTCCACTTATATTAAGTGGGTGGTCGGCTTCCTTGGGACGCTCCGCACCTACGGTGCTACGCGGAGCTCGGCCTTCGGCCTCGCAATAAGTGTAGTGAACGTATGATATTGTGTTTACGCGTGCGAAGCCGCGGGCAAAAGCTAGTACATAATATATAAATACATATATAGAGAACATCCATGGCCCAAGAACAAATATTTGCACAAATATTTGCACAAATATTTGCCCCGGCCGGATTATGTTAGTAAAATAATTAAATTTAATAATGTCAGTTTCAATGAAACTAACTACTTAATATTATAAATTATTATAGGCCTGTCTCCCATATGTATGCGGTTCCAGTGCCTTATCACAGGGCAATCTCACTTGCTCAATATAGTACTCAGGAGGCTGTTGGTACTGCCTTGCACTCTGCTCATCAGAGGCCACACGTTTCCGCAGTAAAATCTATGTTTGAATTTTTTGCTCCTGTTACAGGACCCACATGGTATAGTGATAGTATTTGTCGGGAATCATTCGTCATTCCTATTTTTGAAAGAATGATTGAATGAATGAATGTCAATTTTCGCTTCAATGCTGACGCTGACGTGGTTTGTTCCAGTGTCTCGCGCTGCTGAAGACACACCAGATGCGTCACAGCGGCGACCGGCCCTTCAAATGCACGCAGTGTCCGAAGGGGTTCATCACAGCCACACTGCTCAGGGTGAGTGACAGTTTCAGCCTACACCCCCGGCCAAAGTTATGGAAACAAGCTTATACAGGGTTCGAAATTATCAAGACAATTGGGCGAATTTTTATTTTTTAGTGATTTTTTTTCCTCAGAATTTAATAAAATTTGGTGAGTTGGTAAAGTTGCTTAATTCTGAACATGGAAAGCTCAATCTCACGCTCATCATCATCCTCCTAGCCTTTGTCCCATATCTTTGTAGAGAATGAATTCTCAATCGGGGTCGGCTACCTAAATCCCAAGATGTGGCGTAGGCACTAGTTTTTACGCAAGCGACTGCCATCTGACCTTCCAACCCAGTGGGGAAACTAGGCCTTATTGGGCTTAGGTGGTTTCCTCACGATGTTTTCCTTCACCGAAAAGCGAGTGGTAAATATCAAATGACATTCCGTACATAAGTTCCGAAAAACTCATTGGTACGGGCCGGGTTCGAACCCGCGACCTCCGGATTGAAAGTCGCATGCCCTAGCCAATAGGCTACCACCGCTTGAAATTGCGAAATATTTATTAATTCCCAGCCGTTTCGGCGTGATGCAAGGACAAAGGAAATTATAAAAACAGATGGCGCCAGGTCTGCACGGGGCCGCGCACCCATACAAAACAAATTATGATCTTGAATCACGCTATTAAGATGTTTCCTCAAATGATGACCGCATAGACAACATGTTTTTCAATACAAAACTGTTGACGACGCGGTTGGCGCAGTTTGTAGAGAACCTGCCTACTGAGCCGGCGGTCCTGGGTTCGAATCCAGGCCAGGGCAAATATTTGTGTGGTGACCTCGAGAGTATATCGTCGTCTAATACCCGTAGCACAAGTCTTCTTGAGCTTAATATGGGACTAGATCGATTTGCGTGAGGTAGTGCGATATAAAAAAATATATACAAAAATCTAGAATTTTATAATAGTATAGATATATCTGGGTGGATCAACTTTTTCTTGTTGTTATTCCTTCCCGTCGTGATTAAACTTCTTAGAAAAATGTTGATAATTTATAATATTGGTGTTTTCAAAAGATATTCTAAATAAAAATGGGCTTATAACTGCTGCAATTACAACATTTTTGTTGAATATTGCCGCCGAAAATCGTAGTTTTAAATAGCAACCCAGGGGACATCACAATGACAACAATTTACAGAAAAAAGTTGATTGACCATTTTAACTAATTAAATAGTGAGTTAATTGCGTGAGATCGCTTATTAAGTTTAATTTTAGCGGGATATTAATATTTTTCTACTTATGATCACCGATCATCGGGTAGATAACTAGAGTCTGGCTAGCCAAATAATGTTGATCGATATTTCCTTGTGTTATCACCAAATGTCTATGAATTAAACAATTTAGTAGGTGGATCCTCTATAAATAATTTTGATACTTTATATACTAGTTGTAACATTCCGTTCGAGTTGAAATTTGGCATAGTACTTATATAATATTTTTGTTGATGGATTAATATGGTATTATCGAGATAGGTCTTATTTATACTACATTTAATTTTTCGCCTTGTATAATGGTTAAAAAGTGTAAACATATTTGTTTGTCGTTGAATGTACTGTACATAGTGGTTGAAATTGTGTGACTGACTATGAGTGCACGTCAACATATATTTAACTTATTTATTCACTAAAGCTGGCGCGAATGGATTGAATGAAAGTTATGTCACTTGTCACTTCGAGTGTTAGTGTGAGTGCCGTTCTTATACAGGGGCCTCCTAATATTTTGTAAACAACAACAAAATGGGTTTTTGTTATTCAAGAAAAATATTTTTTTTTAGGTATAATATAAGCATAATCTGCACAATATTTAGACTTAACAAGTAATATATATGTCCGAAAGGTATATTTAACTGTTTGATACAAAAATATTTTACTATCATGGTGTTTTATGCAGACGCTAGTTTTTTGACATACTTTAGATTTTAACTGTTGTAAGGCAGTGTAATTAATTGTACATATTGCTTAATATTCATGCAATCTGTGTATGACCAGAATTAGGATGTGGGATGATACTATTCCATTGTCTCGTATGAGTTTGACCATGTGGGACTATGCAATGGTATTAACGTAACCCACATTTTCTTCTTGTCTTCGCGGCCTGGTAAAGGGTTAATGTCAAGAATTAATAGGTGACGGACGACTAGTTCGAATTATAAAAAAACCGGCCAAGAGCATGTCGGGCCACGCTCAGTGTAGGGTCCCGTAGTTGCCCGTCCTTCACAATAGACGAAAATTACGAGAAAAATTTCAAGCCCTATAAAAAGGTCGTACCCGCCAAGAAACAGTAATTACTTATTATCTTTTGGAAGTTATCTATTATATGCGACAGATTGAGCGAAATGTTTTAATATAGTTTGGCACTTAACCAATATGTGTAACGTTCGAAGTGTAGGGACACCGCGCGGCACTTACGCGTCATTGTAAAGAAAATTATGAAATTTTGTAATAACTTAAAAACGGCTCGACCGATTTTATTCAATATAGTTTTCATTGAAAGTACTAGTATCCGAGGCTAAGACCCATTCGATTGAATAAGTTATGCTCAGAAATGGCTCGGCCCTCCGTCGAGCTAAGATTACTAAATTTTGTTTGTCCGATATTATCCGAAGTTGACCGAATATTCAAATTCCGATTTAATATTCTGAGTCGGAGGACCCAAAAGCCCCCCAATACCGAGTTACAGCCCCCTCGGACCAATTTGAAATTTTCGAAAAAAAAAAGTTGCCATTTTGAATTTTTTTTCCACGACTGTACTCAGGTGGGGGTCCCCTATGATATTTCTTTGAGCATCCCCCTACCCATCTCCAGCCGTTTACGAGATACGGGACTCTTAAAAAAAAATCTCCATACAAATCTTGGTTTTTTCGATATTTTCCGACTTTGACCGAATTTTCGGACACCGATTTCAGATTCATATTTGTGAGCCCCAAATGCCCCCCGATACCGAGTTTCAGCTTCCTAGCACCAATTTGAAATTTTGGAAAAAAAGCCATTCGTCATTTTGAATTTAATTTGGTTCGATAGTATTTTGTAGTATTCTTTATCTACGCACATATCATTAGTGCTCTAAAATGCGTTCAGAAACCGTAGGAAATGACCAGCATTACTACAACCAATTTTACTATGAGAACTTTCTTATCTGTGGCAGTAGGTAAAATCTGTACTGTAATGTTATAACAGTATCAATTTTTGTAAGGTTATGAGTTTAAATTTGGAACAGCTGTCAAAACTAAAGTAGGTCTCTATTCTAGTATCCATAGATATTAATATTGTTATCGATACGAAACGTCAATTCAGTATGTTTTTTATAAAAACCGCACGTCATTTGATCTCGAGTGACATGAGAATATGGATACATACGATTTAGAAAAAAAAAAACATTTGTCTTGACGGAGGTTCGAATTGCCGCCATTATTGTTGTCATTTGTTTGTTGGTTCTTTGCTGTTACGAAAGTATAATTGTGATAAGTTTATTGTAATTCACATTTTAGTTGAAAATATTGTTTCAATGTAAATGTAAATTACAATGTTTATGTATTTGTTCAGATTTATTTCTTACTGCATTAGTATATGTCGTTTATAGATATTTTACAGGTAGCACTAGTGGTGCCGGTCATTTCCTTATGGCTTCTGAACCCATCTTAGAGTACTTATGATATGTGTGTACTTGTGTAGATAAAGTAGTGTATACAACTGTACATAATTAGGCCTTAAAACACTCGTGTGATCCTATTATGAAACTCGCTGCCGCTCGTTTCATAAAACCACACTCGTGTTTTAAGGCCTCTCATTATGTATCAGTTGCATAAACTACTATTATACTGCTGAATTTGGGCGGTTATGCGTCTAGTTTGTCTACAAAAAATACGTTTTCAATAATCACTTATTGTATCAACCTGTATGTAATCATTTTGTGACGCACACATAAATATTATCATTCAGTCATTCAATCCATTCGCGCCAGCTTTAGTGAATCGACCTATACCTTACGTGTGCATAGAAAATCAAAAAATATAGTATCAAAACTATAATTCCTAATACACAGTGTGACCAGCCGCAGATTTTTTAAATTTCCCGCCAAAACTTTGAGTAATATTTCATTAGTAGTCCAGACTATATGACTCCGGGTTTTTTTTTTCTTTATTAAAATAAAAAAAAGGGTTTGATCACAGTTGATCATGCCACCCTTATAGTTACAGACACGCCATCTTAAATATCATCTACAATTAACGCCTATATTTACAAAATGAATTAACTCTTTTGCTTTCCGCGAATTAGGCTCTGCTAAAATTGAGTTAATTTCGCCTACTTCGAACAAATCAACATTGAATTTTAAAACAAAGGCTCTTCTTTCCGCTTCATTCCGTGCACATTCCACCATGATATGGTACATGTCTTCCCATTATATAAGCGAAACTGTTTAGAGGAATGTGTCCGGAACGAAGTCTGACAGCAGCTACTACATCCGATCTGTTCATGCTGATCCCCGTAAACCAAGGAACGCGAAGCAAGTTAGGCTGAATTGTACGGTACCATGTACCCTTGCTTAACGACCTTTCATCGAAATATTCCTTCCATTGGTCGAGACATTTCTTTTTAACCAAAGGTAGGAGATCGTTTTGACATGGAAGACAGTGAGTATACAGTCCATCCGTTACTGCCTCTTTGGCAAGGCGATCTGCTTCTTCGTTTCCTGGTAACGCAATATGAGAAGGCACCCATTGAAGTACTATGTCCCTACTCCGGGTTGATAAAGATGTTTGCCCCAGGAGCACCGGGACATCGTGCACGCGCGCCTGCGCAAGTACCGCTGCCCGCAGTGCCCCAAAACCTTCCTCCACCAGTCCTCCGTGTACGTGCACCGAGCGGTGAGTTGAACACCGGGGATCGGATATTCGGATGCTTTTATAAAGCCTGACCAGGAATATATACGAAAAAAAAAAAAAAGATCAAAGCGTATAAGAAAAAATTAAAAAGGAATTACTTGGTGGAAGGGATCGGGAATCGAACCCGGTACCTCTGGATTGCCGGTCCAGCGCGTTAACCACTTCGCCACCCTAACTCCAAGTAACCTGTCGAATTTTTCCTTATGCTTTCTGTATCGATCTTTGCATGTTTATTTGAAAGGTTGAATTAAAAATAGCCTGTCCAGGATATTTATAGCAAACCCATTTTTAAGTTATTTTCTAATATACTAAATTCATTATAATAGTATAGTACAAATTTTCTAAGCTAAGCTTATCCACTTGCCTGCATTCACAATGGCATTGTGTCTAATACAATCCTATCTGCTTTTGTTCTCGTAAGCGCCAACCAGTCACTTACAAAAAAAGGTTAGAACTACATTGCGTAGATATTGAATTTTCAACCTTATACCTTGTTGAATAGGTTTAAAATGGTTGATGATGAGAGTTCATAGTCCTTTTTCAAGACAATAAGTTCTTGTGGAGTCGCACGGTTGTAAAATTCCAAAAAAGTTATGCTTACCATTATTCTGTTAGTGTATTTTGTAGTTTCATGTCCAAGGAAATAGAATCGATAGTCTATATTAATCTTCCAAGGTGGTTACAATCTGCTTTTACTAGGAGCTCGCTATCTTAATTTGTGGTTTACCACTCAATGGTATTCAGTTGCTAAGTGGATAAGCTTAGCTTAGAAAATTTGTACCATATATGTTTAATTCTATTATCAGCTCGGTGAAGGTCGATGTAGGTTCGGATCTCCTACTAATAGTCACTGTTTGTTGACAGATCCACACAGGCGAGAAGGCGTATGAATGTAGTTTCTGCGGCAAAGCTTTCACACAGGCAGGCACGCTCCACACACACGTCAAGTTCGTCCACATGAAGGTGAAACCGCCGCCTCGGAAACGAAACAAGACCATCATGGAATAACTATCCCTTTAAGAGACCTTATTCCTTAAAAAAACATATTATGACAAATATATTCATAATTTCAACCAACATTTTGAAGTGAATAACACTTTTCCCCGAGTTCTAGGTAGTAACATAGGTATTTCATGCTTTCATTGCGTGCAGTCGAAAATCCATACTGCCATACTTATATACTTAATATTTTAAATGCGAAAGTGTCTGTCTGTCTGTCTGTCTGTCTGTTACCTCTTCACGCTTAAACCGCTGAACCGATTTAGATGCAATTTGGTATATAGATAGTTTCAGTCCCGGGGAAGGACATAGGATACTTTTCATCCCGAATAAATTTAGTATTCCCGTAGGATGAGCGGGTACCACCGCGGGGCACAGCTAGTAATATTATAAATGCGAAAGTGTGTCTGTCTGTTACCTCTTCACGCTTAAACCGCTGAATCGATTTTGATGAAATTTGGCATGAGAATAGTTTAAGATCCGAGGAAGGACATAGGATAGTTTTCATCCTGGAAATTATCCCTAAAAAGATTGCAAAGTGAGTAAGTAATACATGATGACATTGATGACCCTGTAGGAAATGTAATGATTAGACCAAAAGCACCATTGCTCTTACATTTGATTAGGCGCTTTTAATAATCCCTTTTATTAATTAAGGTGGTTAGGTGGATATTTATCGTGTTGTACGAGGTTGCTTCCATACTTCTAAGTTCCACGCGGACGTAGTCGCGGGCAAAAGCTAGTAAGTTAATAAATTCGAGTTTTTGAAATAAAAATTATCATGAGCGTCAGGATGGCGGGTGTACATCAATGAATGGAGCTGCGGTATACGTCAGGAGGTAGTACTAGCAATGTGCTAAATGTGCGCCAAAATTGGAGCAATGTGCTCTTTACACGACGTCAGGTTGGCGGCGTCATTTCCAGTTCTAGCTAATGTTTGCCTACTGAAGAGTGAAAGAACTGCCTAAGGTTAGTGCTCGCAATGTGCTTCCACATGTGTGAAGCACAATCATTATCAGAGAGCGGTTAAAATAATGTCTAAAACAATCAGCATTATAATAAAAATAAGGCCTCTTAATAAACTGCCTGGCCCTTTAATTTTGCTCTTTGATCAAACATGTTTCTTAACATATTATCGACTAGCGACCCGCCCCGGGTCTTCACGGGTGCAATGCTGATAAATTATGCATGCCTTATACATACACGATGATTTTTAATCGGTGATCAGGTACCAACTTTTCTAATCCAGTAATTGATGGCGGTCATGCTGAAGTCGTAATTGCATGAAAACAAACTTTTATTTTTTTATGATAATTTTTACTTTGAAACCAATTTAGCTTAAATGCCTTGTCACCCTACTAATCTGTATCTGTGAGCTTACAACCTCTTTGATAATTTATTGGCAATGACAATTTATGAGTAATAACTTGTCATTCTCATTGTCATTACATAAACAGTCGTAGAAAATTTCGTAAAATTTCCCGCCAAAGCGATGGCTCTTGACGTAGACGTATCGTACTTCAATAATTTATGTAGGATGACCGTGTATCCAGTGGTTATAAGTTTTAATTATGTTTTAACTTTTAATTAATTAAACAGTGAGCCAATTGCACGAGACCTCGCCTATTCAGTTTAATTTTAGCTGGATATTACATAAATACATACGATATTATTATATCTACTTCTGATCACCGATTAAGAATCGTCGTGTATAAACCTTCCTCTTCAATCACTCCATCTATAAAAAAAACGCATCAAAATCCATTGCGTAGCTTTAAAGATCTAAGCATACATAGGGACAGACAGACAGCAGAAGCGACTTTGTTTTATACTATGTAGTGATGTTACTAGTTAGAACAGGGGAGAGTCAAACCATGCTATCTCTTCGAAGCAAAAGAACTGTCAAACCATACAAATCAAAGTGAGTCAGTTTGTATGGTTTGACAGTTCATTTGCTTGGAAGAGATCGCGTGGTTTGACTCTATTGCGATTTATTGTACCTATTTAAGTTAGTATATTCGAATTAACTTTCAAATATAGGCTATATTTGAAAGTTAATTGGACTTTCTGATAATTTTGATACTCAGACCAGCCCCGGAAAAACTTATTTCTAGAAATCAAGGGGGTCACCCATACATATAAAAAAAAAATTGGGCAACTGCGAGTCCGACTCGCGCATGAAGGGTTCCGTCCCATAAAACAAGTTTGATGTATGGGAGCCCCCCTTAAATATTTATGTTATTTTTAGTATTTGTTGTTATTGCGGCAAAAGAAATACATCATCTGTGAAAATTTCAACTGTCTAGCTATCACCGTTCTTGAGATACAGCCTGGTGACAGACGGACGGACGGACGGACAGCGAAGTCTCAGTAATATGGTCCCGTTTTTACCCTTTGGGTACGGAACCCTAACAAGCTCTTTTAGAGTTTTTCCTTTGATTGGTACTATGTATTCTTTTGTTGCCCAGTTGTGCTGCGGTCTGATCGAATGGACCCCAGGTAGACTGATTTTCTACTGCTAGTGCATAATCTACGCATTATTGTACAAGTAATTAACTTCCAACACTAAACTGTATTATAGGTAAATGTATTACACGATATTTATTAAGGCATGAGTTTTATTTAAAATTTGCTGTGCCCCGCGGTTTGAAAGTTAAACCACAGTAATATTAGTTAACTAAGTTTTCCAAGAAAAGGAACTGTTAAACCCTTAGAGCATTGATAAATGAAGATCCCATAACGTAAACTCTTCGAACAAATTTTTTCGCCTTTAGCGGGGAGCGAGGTAAACACGTACAGCACACCACCAAAAGATGAAGAACACAACAGACAAAAATTTTGCTGTTGCGATAAACACACTACATAATAAATCAACACATCAAAAATTATACGCACACACACCGTTTTTCGGAACTATGCGGCATACTTACGAACAAAATAGTGATGGGACACATCTGAAGTATCAGTCAACTCAGTTTGATGAATGAACTGAATCGTGTTATACATACTATTTATTATAAAAATGGAAAAATATAAATTGTGTATATTGAAAAAATATATGTTTGTTTATAATATGTATGTCTGTTTATATTTATGTGTCTCTCACTCTCGTTTACTCAATCTGTGGATTGAAACTGTCGTCCGCGGTTTTTTCGGGCTGATACAACTACTGACTTCTAATACAAGTACGCTGGACTTCATTTTTGTTGCCAAAATCACAGATTATATAATACTATACTAGTATTATATATAGTCATAGCTGGGCATTAACTCGTTAATCGTTAATTAACGAAGTTAACATTTTGATTAACGGATTAACTTTTAAGTTAACTTTTAAAAATGTTAACGGACACGTTAACTTCCGTTAATATGCCGAAGTCCGTTAATCGTTAATCCAATGCCTACTATTCACCGTACGGCACCGTGGCGCGGCGCGAAAAAACAGGTTCAGGTTCAGACAAGTATGAAACGACAAGTGCCGGACGGCGCGTGGCATCGAGTGAAACAAAAACAAAACTAGATATATTTTGCCGGCGCGTGCGAGTGAGAAAACTGCGAAGAGATTTGTTTCGTTTGAACATTTCATTACTTAGCGCCGGTGCTTAGAGTGACGAGTGTTTTGTTTGTTATTGTTATTATAAATTACTGTCAGTGATCATTTGCGTGTTTTAGAGAAGAGTGCAGTGTAATTTAGTTAGATAGAAAAAGTGTACTGTGCAGTGTAGTAATTAAAACCATATCATGGAAGACACGGAATCGGATTCAAGCGGTCCTGATGAGAATCCATGGCCACATTTGACTGAGTATGTGGAATTTGTATCCAGATCGGGCCAGCAAATACTTTTTGCGTGTAAGCGTCGTACGTAAGTTCACTAACGCAACGATATAAAAATGCAATTTTTAGTGTCCGACCGAAACACGTTTTTCTGCCGAAACCGAAACCGAAGGTTCAGTTCTGATTACAGTTTCAGCCGAAACCGAAACCGAACCTTTTATAAACGTGATCAAAACGTTGTATAAAATGTCAGCGGGCCGTTCTTTCTAGATCTAATAATGAATAAAATGAAAAATTTCGCTAAGTGGCCAAAATTCTTCCGTATGTACGGACGATTGGATGCTTTTCTGTTCTCGTCAGGAGGTCGTATTTCTTAACCGATGCTCATGAAATTTTGTGAGTAGGTTTGATAAGTATATACTTAGATACCTTTACGATTAGAGAAATTTAAAAAAAGTGCAGATGGATATAGAGTGAGGTGGGGGTAGACAACGTAAAAAAAATATAAATTTCAGCAATTACAACAGTCACGTTTAAATTTTGTTGAATTGATATTTTAACATTGACACTGGGTCTAAATTAAATTACCCAAAAAGTGAAAGCATTAACGCTGTAATACTGTACTGAGGCAGCGATCTGTTAATTGTAGATGGTATAAAATAAAACAATTTTAAAAACCTAGTAACAAAATAATTGATTGAGTTTTAATATTCATAATTGCAATCATGCAGCCTCGTAACGCTAATTCAGACGTAGGTACTCATTTTATTGCATACACGCAACAATGCTAGTCCTAAAGTCGTTTTATGAGATAAGTAAACCTCCTCACTTTTATCCTAAATAACCAATATCGCCATCAATTTGTTTGTAAATTAAGAAAAAATGCGTTAAAAATTACACTATGAGTTGATAAATTCATAACAAGAACTAAATCAAGTAAAATTAAAGTAAATGTATATTTTTAACCTCACTTCTCCGCTATTTTGAAAATTTCGAAAAACTGAATCGATGAAAAAATACTATAATACCTATCGAACATACTCAAAACATTTAATGAGAAAATGCTTTGCTCGCTCAGTCAGTTACTTAACATTATTCGGGGAACAAACACAAACGTCACCTAACTGAGCAAAGTGATTCAGTGGCCGGCGGAGTCAGGTGAGCGACGCCATATTGCCAGCCGTGCCGAGTGGCCGACTGCCGAGCTCACCCGACGTTAGCCGAACGCGACCCGACAGTACGATGTTGTAAGTTTCGGCGCGGCCGAAAGGCTCTGCTGTTTTTTGGCCGAAACCGAACCTTTGGCCGAAACATGATATTTAGGCCGAAACTGGCCGAAACCGAAACCAAAACTTCGGTCGGTCACTGAATTTTACACATATTAACGGATTAACGATTAACGTTAACTTCCGTTAATTCTTCTGAAATGTAACGCTTTAACGTTTAACGAAGCTAACTTTTTTTGTAGCGGATTAACGATTAACGAAGTTAACTTTTTGATTAACGGTGCCCAGCCATGTATATAGTTGCGTATCGAACGGCGTCCACGGCGTCCGTCGGCGTTTGGGCGGCCCTCTTCGTTCTGGTATGCTGTTCTCGATGGTACATTTCCTTGAAGAGTATTCAGTCCGGCACAGCACATATTGAGCAAATAAACTTTAACAAGCAGCATATTGAGGAACTAAAGAAATTGCCTGATATTGATGGCTTCTACTCTTTAAGAACATTTGTTACATCATCTGATAACAAAGAAACAGAATTTCTCTCATCGGTAAAATCCCAGGCTTTCATCGACAATAGCCTGTCTGATGTCATCAACGTGTGCTTCTAGCGTATAATAGTAAATGATTGGGGATTCTTGTGGTTCCTTCCGACGATAATAAAATCCTTGCACATAATTCTGGCTCGACGGGAATTCGTTTTTTAACTTCGTTAGAACGTCTTCAAACGATGTAAAAGTTGCGTGGTTGGATTTATAAAACCGCTATTGCCGCTTGTGATTGTTCTGGTTCGGATTTTTTCACTTGGGCCAATATTTTAAATGAAATCTTCGACGTCGGATAAGCCGTTAAATGTGTTTGTCTCTATATTTATATGAATTACACACAGTTATAATGTACAAACAGTTTAAGTTCGCCAATAATATAATGATCGCACGATTATGTAATGATAATGGGTGATTATTAATGTCAGTAATCAATTAAATGTATTTCAATATCACCCGTTTGCTGGCCATCTTCGCTCCTTTACGATCTTGCGTATACTATACCGTTTTCCAACACATACGAAATACGTGCAATGATGCAATCTGTAAAAGAATTATTAGTCGGGAGCGGGGGACTTTTTATCAATTACGCGAATCTAGTTATAGGTTTCGCAGCCTCCACCAATTGTGGGAGTGAGACTCAGAGGAGCCAAAAATATGCGAGAGGTACGATTATATATTTATTGTTTGAAGGCTAGTTGAAGACTAACTATACATTTTTTATTTATGACGGATGTCAGGCGTCCATTCTAATTTTTAAAACGTATTTATTTTTATATCAGTGGCCAACTCCACTGAAAGTGAAGTCCAACCTTCATACCCTTCAACCTGTGTACTTATTCAGGGCGTCAGCTACTTATATATTAAACTAGCTGTGCCCCGCGGTGTTACCCGCTCATCCCACGGGAACATTTCATTTATTCGGGATGAAAAGTATCCTATGTTCTTCCCCGGGACTGAAACTATCTATATACCAAATTTCATCTAAATCGGTTCAGCGATTTAAGCGTGAAGAGGTAACAGACAGACAGACAGACAGACACACTTTCGCATTTATAATATTAGTATGGATTTAATCAAACTCGGCAACTTCAAAATCATCGTATAAAGGGGGTGCCCCACACTATGTCTATAGTCGTTACATCTAAATTGGTTTTTGTTATCAGATCTCAAAACAGCCAAGCCCCTAAGCCCTGACTACTAACGCTACACCTTGGTATAAAAAGTAAAGCATGGCCGTTTAATAGATCTATTGCGTGTCGTAACATGACGGGTTATGTTTCGTAACATAATGTTTTTTTTTTTATATCTTTAATGTACAGAGAGACGCAAAGCAAATGAAACAACATGTATCCAATAATAAATTATATTAAATCTACTTACAATTGCAAATGCACAAACTACACACAACCACTAGCTAACACAAACACTTCAATGCACAATCAAAACTTAACAGTTTTTTTATAATGACTATTTTACAGTCAGAACGCTTTCAGAACGTGATAAAGTAGGTATCGAATATTTCCTTGAACAATTTCACTTAATTAACACAAATTATAACGGGTCTAACGCGATATTTCTTATTTACCTTCATAATCTAACGTTTCGGCGCGGTTGCACACGCCGTGGCCTCAGATGTACATTATAATTTGTGTTAATTATATGTACAAACCGCGAGAGTATAAAGTGTCAAATTCCACTTAAATTTAATTTATATCAAGAAGTTATAAAAATACAAATCATTTATTTTGGACTTTGAATCCATTGTGTTGGTGTTACAATTATTAATTACTAGCCTTTGCCCGCGATTACGTCCGCGTGGAACTTGGACGTATGGAAGCAACATCGTAAAATTATTACATTTCCTACAGGGCCATCAATGCCATCATGAATTACTTACTCACTTTTCGATCTTTTTAGAGATAATTTCCAGGATGAAACTATCCTATGTCCTTCCTCGGATCTTAAACTATCTCCATGCCAAATTTCATCAAAATCGATTCAGCGGTTTAAGCGTGAAGAGGTAAAACAGACAGACAGACACATTTTCGCATTTATTATTAAGTATTTAGTTATTTATTTATTTAGATGAATCATTATTTGTAACATTACAAAGTTGTCCATTGCGCTACATCGATTCTTAATCTAGAGGAATACAAATCTATAAATCTAATAGTACAGTAATAAAAAATAATACACAATTAATACTACAAAATAAATAAAGGATGTATAATTAAGGATGATAATTAAAGAAAGTATGGATAATTAAGTGACTTACCTATATTATAAGTTTTATTTTCATTTTTGAAACAAAACTGTGCTAAGCCGTAGGTATATTTGTTTACCTCGACGTTTCTCAGACGAGTCATTACGTTCAAGAACTCTAAACTACGTAAAATACTATTTTCAACTACCATGAGAAAGTTTAACGTGTATAAAATCTATTGATATTTTAAGCTATGGGATGTTATTATTATTGAATTAGTATCAACAATATTCATTCAAATTAATAATTTAAATTGTAATTCACTTTTACCTACAAGACTCGCCATGACTACGCCTAGGGCTGCCATCTGTAAATTTGCCGAAACCGAACAAATACTTAAAAAAACCCGGACATTTGGCGTACATCGCATTTCCCCCGGACTTGTCCGAAAATAATATTATTAAAAAACAATCGTTTTATTTTTCATTCACATAAAAAGTGTCCGGGAAAAACCCGGACACTTTTTATGTTCGAAAACCCCCCCGGACGGACTCCAAACTAGGACGGATGGCAGCCCAACTTGACAATACACGTCGAGGTGAATAAATAAACTGTACAAATATTTGTCCTTGCCCCGATATCAAACAGAGACAGCGTCAAGGAGCAAACTCAACGAACATTTTACCAAGTCGGAAAATAAGATACTACCATAAAATGGGGTTACTTTAAAATGCAGGGGCTTCTTTGGAAAAGTTTTTTTACGCCATTTCCTTATTTTTTTTAACCATCTGTGGCAATGGAATACCTATTTTTAAAAATGGCCTAACCAGTTACTTCATTTGCATAATCAAACTATGAATATTTGCGTATTTATGACCATTTTCAATCAATCAAAGTAGCCCCAAATTTTTCTAAAGTATTTTACGGTATTCCTTACGACGTAACTTACGTCGTAAGGTAAGTCTTAAAGGCTTACGTAAACTGAAAAAAGAATAGAACACCGAGCAAAATTTACATTGTTGACTGAGCGAGCGACGGGTGTCACTTTCAGCTTCGTCAAAATTTCTTTCGCATGACAGCATTTTTCGAATTTCCGGCTGTTCTCGCCTACAAGCCACATTTCTAAGCCTATTCTCATAAAGTTTTGTGAGTAGGTTCGAAAAATATATAGATATCTTTTGACAATTAAGTTTTTCGATATTTTTCAAATTGGCAGGGCAGAGGTTGAAACCGTAAATTATGTCAGATTTCAGCAGTTTGGAAACAAGCTCGCGCGGTCCACAGTTCTCAGAGCCACTAGTTTATATGTTGTACATTTTCTCAAATATGCAATGAAATATCGTCATAACGTGCGTCATAATCATAAGTTATAACAGGCTTCGAAGGATAACGGTTCGGGCGGAACAACTCGAGAGCACTGTAAAGGAATTTCATACAAAATTGAAGGCATAAGCCGGGAAACATTTTGTTCTGAGCATGTCTGTGTCCATGAATAGCTGAATCTGGGGGCACGGCAGTGCCCCCGCCAAGTCGAGCAAACGCGCTTGCCGGCACGCCGTAACATCCTTTTCTCGAAGCCATTCAGACCATTTCAAACCCCCTCTATTTCGTTGTGGACAAAGCTAGAAGCCTGAATTTTTAGTGACCAGGAGGGCATAATTCGGCGAAGACAGCGGTTGATGAAGACCTGGAACCGGTGCGTGATGTCTTTAGTGACCTTCCACGTCTCATATCCGTACAGCAACACGGTTTTCACGTTGGACCGGAATATCTTGAGCTTAACTCTCCTAGTCAGTTTCCGCGATTGCCAAACATGACGGAGCTGTGCGAAGGTTGCCTTCCCCTTGGCGATTCTCGAAGCGGTGTCCTCTTCGGTCCCTCCTGTTTCCGACACTAAACTACCGAAGTAGGTAAATTTGTGGACTCTCTCCACCCCCTCTGTGCCGATGAGCAACGGCAAAGAGCTTGTCACTCCGCACCTCATTTCCTGGGTCTTCCGGATGTTAATCTTAAGTCCCGTCTCCGGAGCCTCTCGTCGTAGGTCGTCCAGTTTGGCTTGCATGTCTGCGCGCGTGTGACTCAATAGGCATAGGTCATCGGCATAGTCCAAATCTTCCAAGACGTTGGACAGTCCCCACTCTATGCCGCGGCGCTTGCTGTTGGTGGTGTTATTCATGATGCCATCCAGGACGACAAGGAAAAGGAGAGGTGAAAGAAGGCACCCCTGGCGTACACCCGCATGGACCGGTATGTCCTCCGAGACGAGGCCGTCGTGAGTTACTCTACTTCGCCGAATTCTCGGTGTATACTGGCCCGAGAAAATCTCCAACGTAGACCTGTGGGAACGCTGTGGTGAGACTCCGATCGACCAGCAGATCAAACGCCGCAAGTGGAACTGGATCGGCCACACGCTCCGAAGGGACCCTGATCACATTCCAAGGCAAGCCCTAGACTGGAATCCCCAAGGAAAGCGGAAACGTGGTCGCCCTAAACAAACCTGGCGGCGGACGATCACTGCAGAAGCGAAGGCGATAGGAATGACCTGGAGCGAAGTGAAGCGCGAAGCCCAAGACCGTTCGGGATGGCGACGTACTGTGGACGCCCTCTGCCCCATCCAGGGGGCATAGGACATTAAGTCAAGTAAGTCAGGAGGGCATAATATAACCTAGGCATTTTCCAAATTACATTCAATTTGAACCAGTAGTTTAGGAATTATTGCCAATCAAAGTTCCTTAATTTTGGCACTCACTGATTCACTGACTCATTTACATACGATCATACGAATTCTAAGTTACTTCTAGCAGACACACAAGCTTGAAATTTTGAGCTCTATTACGGTTTGGTGTATAAATCATTAATAAACCTAAACATTACCAAATTTCCGTGTAGTTTTCCAGTTATGCGAGCTGCATAGATAAGTTTGTATTTGCTTATGAACCCTATAAAAAATACACGATTACAAAGTCAACTTTTCGGTTCATATAACCTTCGGTTTAAGATACTAACACCCTTATTAATACATGCAGAGTGGACACGCTCACCGCCGCACCTAATTGTTACTTCACCCCGCAGGGGCAGTGAGTTGGAATTGTGATGGTAACGATGATGATGGTGGTAACTGGTGGCGGTGGTGGTGATGAGGGTGCTGGTGATGATAATGATGATGATGAAGCTGGGGACAGGTATTGGTAATGAGGGTGTTGAATTGTTCAGATAATGATGGTGACTGGTGGTAGTGATGGGATGGTGTTGATGAAAGTGGTGATAGGTGGTAGTGATGGACGTGTTGGTGATGATGATGGTGGTGGTGGTGACTGATTCTGATAAAGGTGGTATTGGTGATGATTATGATGACGACGATGGTGGTGACTGTTGGTGATGATGATGATGGTGGAGCGGAGGTGACTGGTGGTGGTGATAGGGGTATTGGTGGTAATGAAGATGGTGGTGATTGGTGATGATGATGGTGTTGTTGTAGATGATTATGATGATAATGATGGTGATAATGATATGACGATGATGATGACGATGATGATGCCGATGATGGTGATTAGGTATAATGATGGGGGTGTTGATTCAGATGGTAATGGTCATAGTGGTGATGAATGATGATGACGATTGTGATACAATGCTTTTGGTGATGGGGATGACGATGATTATAAAATCAACATCCTCACCACATTACCACCACAACCATTACCACTAACACCATCATCATCGCCGCCATCATCACCACCCTCATTATCACCATCGCCATGAGAGGAATCATGAGAAGGATCATTATGGATAATGAGAGGGGTCATTATGGATCATGAGAGAGAGTGACAAGTCTGTGTGGTTTACATCTAGTTAATGTCAATTTCGGTAGTGTTAAAGTGTAAAACTCCGCAATTTCGGAGTATAATACACTAAGAAGTATTTATATACCGTCCTGGCTTGTCAAAAATTGCTTCATCAAAACTTTCGAGAAAAGCCCACAGAGACAGAGAGTGGGCTTTAAGAAAGACAGTTGCGGATACACAGGTAGTAGTCCTTAAAGGAAAAATAAGGAGGACCACTTACAAAAAGAGATGAGACCCCATCAAAAACATTACATGTAAAAAAATGCAAGTCTCACTCTTCTACCGAAAAAAGTTGTGAGATACAATGTAAAACCAAGTCGGTTAATTTATTCAGTACCTATCAAAGTGACCCTTCGCCTATATGACAACTTTGACATACATTTTCACGGGATTACATAACTAAAAACATATTACCATGACGGTTGTAGTGCCCGCGTTAATATTAAACATATTTATCTTTCTAATAAATGTAATGACTAAGCACGAGGCTGGTGGCAGATTCGCTCGAACTTAGCAAATCAGAGCGATCCCTGTATTTCTCAGGGCCTTCCGTCTGATTGCCTGACACGGTAATAAATGCAGCTTCCGTTCCAAGTTTTAAAGGAACATTGAAAAAAATGGCTCCATTAGAAAAAAATCTATGACTTGGAAGATTTTTATAATTTACCCTTTACATTGTAAATGTAATAGTGTTTAATTGTAATATTTGTGACCTATAACCGCTTGTTATCAATAAATAATTTCATTTCAAACATCCGTACACACGAAAGAATTTTGGGCCAAGCTGAATAGGAGACGCTTCGCTCGCTCGGTCAGTTAAAGTTACTATCGGAATTCTACCTGGTGCTGCAGCACCATTTGTAATGATAACTGCTATCACACTTCCAAGTGAAACCATTCGGTGGACGGCTGCACACGGCCGACGCATTTTCTTAATCTATTACAGGATTAAAATAATAACTACTAAGTTGACTTGTGGTGTTTCATATATCTTAAATCTTAAATAGTTTCTAGTAGCGCCCCTGCAACTACAAACGTCGCAACCGAAAGGCTATTAGCCGGAGTGTCGAAACATTAGGTGTGACTTCAGATTACCTGACTGAGTAGTCTTGTAGTCACAGATGTTGCACTCGAAAGGCTTCTCGCGAGTGCGTATTCTATGGTGTCTATGTAATTTACTGCTTTCAGAAAACGCCGCGCTTCACTCACTACATTTGAAAGGCTTCTCGCCAGTGTGTCTTCTGAGGTGCCTTTGTAAATTACCTCTTTGACTAAACACGGAACTACACTGATAACATTTGAAAGGTTTCTCGCCAGTGTGCGTTTTAAGGTGGCTTCGTAAATGACTGCTTCGGGTAAACGCAGAACTACACTCGCTACATTTGAAAGGCTTCTCGCCAGTGTGCTTTCTAAGGTGGCTTTGTAAATGACTGCTTTCGGTAAACGCAGAACTACACTGACTACATTTGAAAGGCTTCTCGCCAGTGTGTCTTCTAAGGTGCCTTCGTAAATGACTGCTTTGGCTAAACGCGGAACTACACTGAGCACATTTGAAAGGCTTCTCGCCAGTGTGCTTTCTAAGGTGGCTCTGTAAATGACTGCTTTCGGTAAACGCAGAACTACACTGACAACATTTGAAAGGCTTCTCGCCAGTGTGTCTTCTAAGGTGCCTTAGTAAATCACCGCTTCCGGCAAACGCGGAACTACACTGATAACATTTGAAAGGCTTCTCACCAGTGTGTGTCCTAAGGTGTCTTCGTAAATGACTGCTTCGCCTAAACGCGGAACTACACTGAGCACATTTGAAAGGCTTCTCACCAGTGTGTATTCTAAGGTGCGTTTGTAAACTGCAATTTGCGGTAAACACGGAACTACACTGACCACATTTGAAAGGCTTCTCGCCAGTGTGTGTCCTAAGGTGCCTTAGTAAATTACCGTTTGTGGTAAACGCGGAACTACACTGACTACATTTGAAAGGCTTCTCGCCAGTGTGTGTTCTAAGGTGACGTTCGAAATTACTGCTTCTGGCAAAAGCGGAACTAGACTCTATGAATTTGAAAGGCTCCTCGCCAGTGTGAAACTTTATATGATACTGTACATTTTGAGTATTTTTCGTTTCATACTTACACGCGTCGCAAGCAAAGTATTTAACGCCATGTCGGCCATTCCCATGCTCCAGCAGAAGCAACTTCGTATTAAATATACAATGACAGGTTGTACAAGTGAGGACATTGTGGGTTCTGTGACTCGTACTAGCGTTCATCAGCATGTGAGTGTTTAATTTCTCGAAATTCGCCCGAATATTCAAGTCCTTGCCGCACCTCTCGGTTTTAAAGTTGGATTCTGCACTCAAAGTATTTACTTGATTTGACGAGATACTAACAGTAGGCGCCTCTTGTATACCAATGTTCCAAGGCAAATCATCTTGCGAGGCTACAGAAGGCTCTTGAATATTATCAGTCATATTATGCTTTACAATGCTTTTGCTAGGTTTTGTTTTTTTCTCTTCATCTAGAGCTTTGCATTTATTTTTATTTGCTGATTGGGGTTTCTTCGCAGCAAGTAAAGGAGCTTGACCTGAAATATAAATATATATAAATTCTGTCAGATTTCAACTTAGGTAACCATACTACGTGATGAATAGATGAAAAAGACTTGTTTTTGTAGTGTGCCTAGCCTCATGTTCATTAGATTATTTTCTAACGAATACTTATACAAAGTATTATAACAATTAGAACAGATCTTCCGAAGAAATTAACTATACGAGATTGTTAGTTTTGAGATACATAGTTAAGTATGAAGGTACATGGTAATTCAGACTGTGCAAGAAAATGCAACCTCATTACATTAAAATGCAAAATAACTTCTTTGGATGAGTATCTTTAAAAATAAGGTCTACAAAGTACATCTGCCTTCTGAGAGTGAGACATAACACTTCTTGTACATTTTATGATTCTTATTTTTATTTTTAGCCTTACATTCAGATTTTATTATTATATAGTTTGCTTGAAATATTTGTCTTTTGCTCTTTTGCTGCAAATCTGGTTGCCCCTCGGCAAACGCCTCCTCCAGCCACATTTTATGATACTGTATTTAAATCCGGGTACAGAGTTGCTTCAGGACGTTATCAGGATTAAAGATACGCCAATTTCAAAGTGACAGACGAGTAGACGCGGAAAAAGCTTCTAGGCGTATTTATTCTAAGCTAGTCAATTGTAGAAACTACGTATTGATTTGTTTATTCTAAGACTAGCCGCGCTGCGCGGTGTTACCCGCTCAACCACGGGAACACTACATTTTTCGGACCAAAAAGTAGCCTATGCCTATGTATTTCCAGGGTGTCAGCTACCATCACACCAAAATTTATCAATGAAGTAACAAACATAAACGCACTCACAAACTTTTGCCTCGTAATAGTAATAGTGAATGGATTAAAGTTACTTACTTCTGATTTCAT
Source organism: Apotomis capreana (assembly GCA_947623375.1). Taxonomy (NCBI): domain Eukaryota; kingdom Metazoa; phylum Arthropoda; class Insecta; order Lepidoptera; family Tortricidae; genus Apotomis; species Apotomis capreana. The sequence goes on from OX392523.1 coordinate 5,196,116, forward strand.
TGAATTCTATTTGTGTCTGATTATCTTCATCCGGGCCATTGAATCGAAATTTGTATGTCCGAAGGCCGATTGTGTATTTCCGGGACTTCAGATCTATGAACAGACGCTCCAGCACAACGGAGCACCTGCTGCCTGGCATGTGCGAATCAGCGTCGTTCTTTTCTTTCTTCAGTGCTGCAACACAATGTCGACATCTAAATATTAACCCACATATTTTGTTTAAGTATTAGGAATAAATTTATACTAAAATTGCTCTAGCCCCTAAACTAAGCAATTGGGTGAAACCTCCAGAAGGATCAGGATAGAAACACCGTAATATTGTTTTAACTTCACTTTATTCCGTACTTCAATTATACCAATTATAATACAATATAGGTTTTTAACTATCTCACAAATTAAACCAACTGACAGCAATTCAGTTTAAGTTGTAACACCTTCAACGGACGATAGCGAATGACCCGAATTGGACCGGAGGACCGTCTTTTATAACCTTTATCGACAGTACTGGCCTACCCGATGATTTAAAATAAAGGATAAATGTGCAGAAATTATTGTTTATCATGTGGGTAGTTTGACTCGGTTGTTACAGTCGGCCATCCTTTCCAAAACGAGTCCCTTCGTTTTTGTAATATAGTTCTAAATCTAAATCTCACAGCATTTTACATTTATTATTTACAATCACATTAATTAATTAAATAATTAGCGCCTTGTCATCTCAAATGACAATTACTCACTTGAAAATATTGTAATCACATTAAAGGTTATTGAAAATCTTTCGTCACTTTGTCATCTCAAATGACTGAATATGAGTATCGATAGTCATCTCTAATGCTAATGATACTTTGCAATTCGAATATCATCAGTCATCTCTAATGCTAATGATATTCTGTTATTCGAGTACCAATAGTCATCTCTAATGCTAATGATATCTTATCACATTTGACTAGTTGACTCAGCATCATTTTAGAACAACTTAACTCGTATAAATATTTTAAGTAAAAACATCAATTAAAAGGAAATCTATGCCCAGTGTACGCGAAAATTAACCTTCATCGTCTTCACTACCTTCGCTAGAGGAGTAATCAGCGCCATAACTTAGCCAAGGGAAAAGTTTATCTATTGCGATAACGTTTTCATAACGCCTTCCTTTTCTGGTGAGAGGAGTATCTTCTACAACGAACCGATCATGCGGCAGTACCTTCTTGATCCTGTAAGGACCTTGGCACTTTGGTTCTAACTTTTTCGATTGCCCAGATCCAGAAGGTACGGCCCTTACGATCCTTACCAAATCACCTACTTTGTAATTGGTGGCAGTTTTCCTACGGTGATCGTATCTCTGTTTATTGATTACCTGGTTTTTCTTAATAGCTTCACTTGCTTGATTTCGTATGTCATCTAGCGACCTATCCGTAATACCCTGTCCTACTTCATCCACGACTTGATTCAATACACCTTGTGAAGAATTGGTGCTCCTTTTACCAAAGAGTAGTTCAGTTGGAGTCCTCTTTGTGACTTCATGTACAGATGTATTGATACCAAGTTGAACGTCGGGCACGTATGTATCCCAGGATTCTGGACTTTTGTCGTGAGTCATAGTACCTAGCGCGGCTAAGATAGTTCGATTATATCTCTCCACTTGCCCGTTTGCACGAGGGGTGGAGACAGAGTTTAGTATGTGCTTCAACCCCAGGGATTGCGTAAAAGTTTTGAACCTTCTGCTTGTAAAACTAGTGCCCCTGTCAGTTATAAGCCTAATAGGAACCCCAAACAGACTAATAAAATTACGAAACACTTTAATAGTCTCCTTAGTTCTTGTTGAGCGGACAGGTGAAAGGATGACGTATTTTGTGAATGAATCAACCAATACTGGAAGGTATGCGTTTTTCTTTGTACTTCGGATGAACGGCCCAAGGTGGTCGGCGTGGACAGTATGGAAAGGTATCTCTACTTTAGGAATAGGGTGTAGGGCGCCCTCTTTAGGCCCCGATGGCAACTTGTGGTGAGCACAGCTAATGCATGATGAAACGTATTTTTTTATGAATTTACGCATTTTAGGAAACCAAAAGAAGGCGCGAATGCGTTCTAGTGTTTTTTCGAAACCGAAATGGCCAACATCGTCATGATTTGATTTAAGCAATTGCCAGCGCACTCCCCTTGGAACCACCCAGCGTTCTGTTTTATTATCAATAACTCTGAACAATCGACCGTTTTTAAGCCTATAGTCCTTATATGCGGATGCGATTTTGGCCGTTTCGGGGTCTTCAAGGATTTCCTTAATGCGCTTGATCTCGGAATCGCCCGATTGTACGGTGGAGATCCAGTCATCTGTATTCACCGTGAGAATATCAAGGGTGTGAGTTTCGTGTAACTCATCGGGTATAGGATTTCTGCTTAAACAGTCGACGTGACTCATTCTACTGCCTGCTCGGTACTCTACGCTACAATCAAATTCGAGAAATTGAATCCACCATCTGGATATACGCGGAATGAGATCTCTTTTAGTGAATGTGGATCGCAGGGCATGACAGTCTGTAAATATGGTGAATTTAATTCCTAACAAGTAGACTCTGAATTTGTTAAGCGAATTAATGACTGCTAGAGTTTCTAACTCAAAAGAGTGAAATTTCTGCTCATCCGTGGTGGTCTGACGGCTGAAATACGCCACTGGCCTGAAGGGCCCAGGTCCTTGTCGCTGTAGTAGAATCCCAGCGAGACCGACCTTGCTGGCATCCGTGTGGAGTTGTGTCTCCGCCATGTGGTCATATAATGCCAGCACGGGTCGGCCCGACAGGTTTTGCTTTAAGGTGTTAAATGCGTTAATTTCGTCGTCAGTCCACCTCCATGGAACATCTTTCTTTAAGAGGTTGGTCAACGGCCTAGCTATTGTAGCGAAGTTTTTGACGAATCTCCTAAAGAAGCTAGCAAGTCCAAGGAATCGTCGGACTTCATGCTGATTGGTGGGAGGGGCAAATTTTGAAACTGCTAAAGTCTTCTGAGAGCCTGGTCTAATCTCCCCATTTCTAATCTCAAACCCTAGAAAATCAATAACCTCTTTAAAGAAGTGACATTTTTCCATTTTTAATGTCAAACCACTATCTCGTAACGCATCTAAAACGTCTTTCAAACGATCCATGCCCTCTGAGACAGATTTAGATGGAATCAGGATATCATCCATATACACTATAGAATGTTTGATGCGGGAATTATTTAAAACTTTGTGTATAACCCTTTGGAAGACAGCCGGTGCATTCGCTAGTCCGAACGGCACACGATTATATTCGTATTGGCCGTCCGGTGTAACGAATGCGGTCTTATCTTTAGATTCCTCAGCGATCGGTATCTGATGATATCCTGAGGCAAGATCGAGAGAAGTGAAGACAGACTGTCCCGACAGTCTATCAAGAAGATCTTCAATCCTGGGTAGCGGGTAGTGGTCCCTTTTAGTTTTGCTATTAAGCGCGCGATAATCGACACACAGGCGTTTATCCCCAGTTTTCTTTTGGACCAGTACTATTGGGCTAGCATACGGCGAACACGATTCGCGAATTATACCATGCTCTAGCATCTCGTTTACCATTTCTTGAACTTTTTTTCGCTCATGAAAAGACAGTCTATAGGGTCTGTATACGACTGGGTCAGAATCCTTAAGTTGAATTACCATTTCCGACAAAGTTGTATAGCCTAGATCTCGCATACCCCAAGAAAAACAAGTTTTATATGCCGACAACAGCTCTTCTAATTTTCTTCGTTCATCTGGTAACAAATTACCACCGCAATTAATAGTGGAATTCGGGGCAGAATTGTCTTCTACTTCTACAGCTAAATCGACTCTTCGCTCTGGAGAAATATTCCTAGCTCGTGCAATCAAAGACCCCTTTTTAAGTAGCACGGTTGTTGTTCCCAGCCCATGTACCAATAAGTTACATACGCCCCGAACAAGTTGATATTCACCTGGCAGTAGATAGTATTCACTGCCTGGCTGACCACGAACTGAACCCGGCACATAGATGTTCCCATTCTCCATTAAGTCGGTTTTGACTGGAATATGCTGTAGGGTACCAACGGAGATTGTTACGTCTAGAGACGCTACTAAGGGAACCTTTTCTACGTTATCTCCGACATCCTTTTCGATACGTAACTCCGAAGCAGTTTTGATAATGCGTAAGTTGGGACGTTCACTAAATGTATGACCCAATAGAACGGTACAGTTTATTAGATGGTCTTCTACAATATAGACCTCGACATTTTTTTCTACTACTCCCTGTGTTTCGATTGTCACGTGCGTGGTACCTATTGGTAGATACGGCACATTACCTAACCCACGTAAAAAGGGTCCTCTAGCCGCCACCCAAATTAATCCTAAACGTTCGGCAGTGGATTTGCGGATAAGTGTAGCTTCACTACCTAGATCGAGTTGGGCTACTATATAAGTCTTGTTAATCTTTATTGCTAACTGGTACTTGTTGTTGCTCCGTTCAGAGTTGGAAGCCTTGGGATTATTAACGGTATCACCAACACAGCCATGTGGCGTTACAAAGTCAGTTGGATTGTCTACTAAAACCTTTAGTACAGCCTTTTCTTTATCCTTTTTATCAGCGGGTGCTCCAGACCCGTTTTTTCTACGGCATTCCAATTCTGAATGGCCCATCAATTGGCAATATGTACACTTGATTATTGGTTTGGGACATTTAAAACTAGGATGCCCTTTTTGTTTGCAATTAAAACAAGTTATCTGTTGAGATGCCTGAGAAGGTTTTGTTGAGTTAGCCTGGTCTCCACTAAGCCTAGAACGTGATTGTGAGTTTACGTGCCCGTAACGTTTATCCCTACTCATACTCCGATCATTATTATCACGGACACTCTTGAAAAATTGTAGTACGTCTTCCGGTTTTTCGAATTTAGCCGCCTGAGCTCCTACCCTTACCCCTCTATCATCTACCCCATGAATGACACAGTCCACAGCATTTTTACCGAAAATTTTGCAGCGGTTTAGCAAGTTGATTTTGGAATAGTAATATAATTCAAGCGAGTCTCCAAAATGAGCCCGCTTTTTAAGCATCTCAGCGAGAAGTTCTGCATAATTTTCGGTAGATGGGAACGACTCCTCCAAGAGTTGTTTCCATTCAGTCCATGTACGTTTGAGAGATGGTAAGCCCTGGTACCAGAGTTTCGCTTGCCCTACAAGCTTGGGTAATGCGTAATGTATGACCTGTCTATCTGTCCACCCGTATATCTCAGCACATTCATCTACCTTCCCTAACCACACGCTAATTGTCTGTTCTTTTAAAAGTGGATCGAATTCGGGAATTACATTAGTCATTGTGGGAAAACTTTCGCGAACACTGGGTCTATTTTTTAACAAATTCATAAATTCCTCAAGAAATGTCGATGCTGAGTCATACCTGGGTTTTTCTCGCGGAGATTCTCGCCTCCTCTCCGATGGAGAACGCTGCCCATCATCACGTTGTCTCGCTCTCTCGTATTCCAATTGACTCTCTAATGCTGCGATGCGCTGTCTTTGACTCTCCAATTCTTCATTTCTGTGTCGCATCAGTGGACTTCGACTGCGAGGAACGGAGGGTGTACGGTTATGTTCGCGTTCGTCTTCGCTAATCCGACTCCTCCTCTTGGTATCTCGTTTTGGAGTCCTTAAACGCCGCTCCCTTAGTGATCTAAGTGTCGGGCTTTTAGTGGGACTTCGGCTCCGGCGCTCATGGTTGGGTCCGTTATCAGACTCCATCCCTGAAACTCGAACATTATGTGGTCAATTTTTCTCACTCTTTTACTGCCATACATAGCATATTTAAGACTAGTAAGCTTTTATTAGAAATTAATAATAATTTTCTCGTTTTCGATTAAAAGTTGCATAGATTGAGAGCTTAGGGTTGTTTTATTTCGAATTGTAAGTCAAGGGTATCATGCTGGTGTACATGTCAGTAAAATTATAAATTTGTAAGGCCAATGACGATCAAACACGACGCTAAAACGTTATTTTTTTATTACTTGTAATGAATACATAACTAATTCGATCGCTCGGATGGTTCATATTTACGTTCACAATTAACATTTCTTTTTTGTTGCAAAAACATATTCAACGGGCGTTTTTAAATACTTTTATTTATCGCTTCAAACATTACAAATGACCATCTCCAGGGGGTACCCTGGCAAGATAATCATATGTAATTAACCATATAAACCTCCGGAATAGCTCCGTTACGGTAAATACGGTTTGTTTAAAAGATATAAGGGTTATAACTGTCAAACATGGTTAAATCCAGGGAGTGCCCTGGCAAGTTAACCATGTTTGATTAACCATATAAACCTCCGGAATTGCTCCGTTACGGCAAATACAGTTTATTTTTTTCCCTTTATTTCTTTAGTAAGGATATGAACGTCAAACATGTTGAAATCCAGGGAGTACCCTGGCAAAATAAACATGTTTGATTAACCGTATAAACCTCCGGACTTACTCCGTTACGGTAAATACGGTTTGTTCGACAATCGCACCAGCAAAACTATTTAATCTAAGGCAAGCACTATCTCCTTATTACTACTATTAAATGAAAGCAAAAGCGAAAGAGAAAAACGACCATAAAATTGCATAACGAAGAAAAAAATGCGTACCTTTTGTGGACGTATCCATCCCACTTTCTGAAGTTGAAACCTCCAGAAGGATCAGGATAGAAACACCGTAATATTGTTTTAACTTCACTTTATTCCGTACTTCAATTATACCAATTATAATACAATATAGGTTTTTAACTATCTCACAAATTAAACCAACTGACAGCAATTCAGTTTAAGTTGTAACACCTTCAACGGACGATAGCGAATGACCCGAATTGGACCGGAGGACCGTCTTTTATAACCTTTATCGACAGTACTGGCCTACCCGATGATTTAAAATAAAGGATAAATGTGCAGAAATTATTGTTTATCATGTGGGTAGTTTGACTCGGTTGTTACATGGGAATATTACATTTTCCAAAGGTGTTCATATTATAAAACTTCCACAAGTAAAATGTATCTGGTCTCAGAATCTATGAATGGTTTATTTTAAAGTTGTTTGTCACAGATTATATAATACTATACTCAAAGGTATACAATGTTACCTATAACTACAAGAAATTAGTGTGGCAAATATAAAAAAATAATAAAGAGCTATGAGCATAAAAAATAATGTAATGAAAAAATTAACAAATAGTGGATTCTGAATCCAAATAATGTGTACTATAAGGCCCAGTCAATAAGAGTCTTGTTCACATATTTATGAATGCCTTATATGCTGCGATATATCTGATGGCGAAAGTGCAGACTTTACATTGTAAATACTTTTTGTGCAATAAGGATTATCATTATTATGTATTTTTTTGTCCCCTTCCAGCTCCTATAAGAAATAGTTCCAACATTGAAACATTAAAAACAAATAGAACTGGAAAGTTGGACATAGCAACACTGAACTGCTTAACACTAAGAACACAAGAGAGACTTACCGAACTAGAGCTAGCACTTTCTAACATAAAATGGGATATATTAGAATTAAGTGAAGTACGAAGATTAGGGGAAAGTATTGAAGACCACAAAGAATATATATTCTTCCACAAAGGCGAAACAAAAGGAAGCCACGGAGTTGGCTTTATGGTTAAAAAACATTTAGAAAGAAACATTGATGAATTCAAGGGTATATCAGAGAGAATAGCGGTTCTTAATATACATTTACCAGGATACAAGAATAAATGGTCTATAGTCCAAGTCTATGCTCCCACAGAACAACATGATGAACAGGGGAAGGACATTTTCTATCACCAGCTTTCAACAACCTTACAAGATACATGTAAAAACGTTATGGTGTTAGGAGACTTTAATGGCAGGATAGGCATCCACCCCCCCGAGGGTGTCCACCTTGTCGTGGTGGGGGGGCTCAGTAACTGCGGTTGGTCCGCCGCAGCGAAGCCAAGAGACACCAGTGAGGGGGCCTACGGGCCAAGACGGGAGAGGAGGAGACCGAGAGGGAGGACCGGCGGAGCATTACTCGGGTGGGCACTTTGGTGTTTGTGATGAAGTTCACCTCCGCCGGTGGAGGAGACCGAGAGGGAGGACTGGCGGGGCATTACTCGGGTGGGCACTTCGGTGTTTGTGTTGAAGTTCACCTCCGCCAGTGGAGGAGACCGAGGAGGAGGCTGGCGGGATCATGACTCGGGTGGGCACTTTGGTGCTTGTGCAGTGATTGCACTCCCGTCGGCACTTGGGGAGGGAGCCCACGGGGTAGGGGCTTTTGTCCTCCCGTGGTGGGGTGAGGGTGTCATGGGGTAGGGGCGTTTGTCCTCCCGTGGCGGGCCAAGGGGTAGGGGCGTTTGTCCTCCCTTGGCGTGGAGAGGGGGTCGTGGGGTAGGGGCGTTTGTCCTCCCACGGCCGGCTGTGGGGTAGGGGCGTTTGTCCTCCCACGGCCAGGAGGCTGGGACCGAAGCACCGTGTGTCGGTGGCGGTCCTAGCTTCCAGAGGGTCCCTCAGCGTGGCTCTGCAGCAGCAGAGTCCACGACTGATATGGGACGTGGAGAGGGGGTCGTGGGGTAGGGGCTTTTGTCCTCCCATGGCCAGCTGAGGGGTAGGGGCCTTTGTCCTCCCTCAGCAAGGAGGGTGGGACCGCAGCACCGTGTGTCGGTGGCGGTCCCCGCTTCCTGGGGGCTTGGGGAAGCAGATGAGGGTTAGGCACACTGCTATGCTACAGTGTGTCTTTCGGTGAGGGTTCGCCTTAGGGCGAAAGTGCCGGTGGTGTCGTGGTGACATGTTCGCGATCCCATGGCATCACCGCTACGGCACGGGTTGGCAGCATCCCGGAGTTTTAGTGGGTAGGCTAGTCCTTCGCGGACTAGAGAGCCCCACATCACCAATGCGTAATGTCTGACTCTACCCCCGAGGGTCTCATATTACGTAGTGGTATGCAATTCAATGCATTTCTCTGGGTCAAAAAAAAAAAAAAAACAAAAGGATAGGCATCCAAAGAACTGGGGAAGAAACGATAGTAGGCAAATTCGGACACGGCATCAGGAGTAAAAATGGAGAAAGGATGATTAATATGGCCCAAGAAAACAATCTGTCATTCATGAATAGTTTCTTCAAAAAAAAACCAAAGAACAAGTGGACCTGGGTTTCGCCAGACGGATCATACAAGAATGAGATTGACTATATTGCCACCAATAATAGAAAAGTGTTCCAAGACATAAGCATTTTAAACCAGTTCAACTTTAATACCAATCATCGAATGGTGAGAGCAGCGATAAACAATAAGGAACCAAGAAAAAGTAGAAACAAATTCAATGCAGCAACTAAAGTCATGAGCAACAATATTAATGTATACAACCCAAGAAATAACACAGACGAATTATATAACACTCAGTTAAAGGAAATTTATGGATCATTCAAAAAACCTACAAAAAAACAAAATAGAAAAAATTGGAACAGAGACCAGGATATTAATTGAACAAAGAAAGGAGATATTAAAATTTGGAAAACACAGAAAAAATCTTAAGGACATTGCAGAATTAAGTAAAAAAAATTGTCATTAAAAAGGACCGAATGAAGAGAAGGACAACTGTGCTAAACCACCATATTAAAAAGACTGGAGGAGTTAAAAAAGCCTTAAAAGAATTAACAGAAACAAAACAATGGATACCAAATCTTAAAAATAAAACAGGAAAGCAAGAAAGGACAAGAAATAATATAATTTAAACCGCAACAGATTTCTATAAGAATCTCTATACAGCAGAAGATAGCACCCCGACCCCGAGTATAAATCTAGTAGATGACGAGACCGAGTTCATAACACCATTCCTTCAGTCAGAAGTTGAAAAAGCAGTTAATTCTCAAAAAAATGATAAGTCACCAGGACCAGACCAGTTAACAAATGAGATGATCAAACTTTCTATAACTATTCCGGATAACTTGAGAAAACTCACAGAGATATATAACACCGTTTTAAGTTCGGAACTTATACCATCTCAATGGACCAAGAGCGTCATTATACTACTACATAAAAAAGGAGACAGAAGCACGATTGAAAACTACAGGCCTATAAGCCTTATTTCCAACATCTATAAAGTGTTCTCTAAATTGATGCTAAATAGAATAGAAAGTATACTGGATGAACAACAACCCATGGAACAAGCAGGCTTTAGAGCGGGATTCTCAACTGTCGATCATATGCATGTTATAAAGCAACTTATAGAAAAATGACAAGAATACGGAAAGGCTTTGTACATTGCATTCGTAGACTATAGCAAAGCATTTGACTCGATCAACCATGGTTCGCTTTGGAAAGCTCTAATCCAGCAAGGAGTGCCAAAAAAATACATACGCTTAATTAAAAAAATATATTCGAATAGCACAGCACAAATAAAATTAGAAACAGTTGGGAGTTCCCAATAGCTAGGGGGGTAAGAAAAGGAGACCCATTGTCACCTAAACTATTTTCTGCCTTACTGGAGGACATATATTTAGAGACCGTCAATGGGATCCTCTTATGTTGCAGTGCCCTTGCAGGGTGTCACATGTATACCTTTCAATTATTCCATCAAAATTATGTAATGTGATATGCAATAAATGTTTGACTTTGACTTTGGATACGCTTGGCATAAATATTAACGGCTGGATGCTAAACCACTTGAGGTTTGCTGACGATTTAGTCCTGGTAGCCGACAACGCTCAGACGCTACAACCCATGCTCCAACAGCTGACAGAGGCAAGCAGAGTAGTTGGTCTTACCATAAATAAATCAAAAATTAACATAATGACAAACAGAGAAGAAAAGACCATAGTAGTAGATAATGAAAATATAGAATATGTACAGAGCTATACTTACCTAGGACAAATTATAGCATTCAAAGACCAGACGGCTTTAGAAGTAGAGAGAAGGGTATCAAGTGCTTGGAAAAGATTCTGGTCGCTTAAGGAGATACTTAAGAGTAAGCACTTTCCAATGTCAGCCAAGAAAAAAGTTTTTAACTTGTGTATCCTCCCATGTATAACCTATGGTTGCCAAACTTGGGCACTGTCTCAGAAACATGTCCAAAAGCTTAGAACCTGCCAAAGAGGTATAGAAAGAAGTATGATGAACATCACATTAAAAGACCGTAAAAGAGCCAAAGAAATAAGAACAAAAACAAAAGTAGAAGATGTAATTAAGAAAGTAAGAAAGTTAAAATGGCAATGGACAGGACATATGACACGAGATGACAGACTGGCAACCACGAGACGGTCACAGAAAAAGAGGTAGACCAGTTAAAAGGTGGATGGATGACAGAAAAAGAGGTAGACCAGTTAAAAGGTGGATGGATGACATCAAGCAGGTGGGGGGTGCCACCTGGACCAGGAAGGCCATTGATAGGGATGAATGGAAGCAGCTGGGAGAGGCCTATGTGTCAGAAGACACGCCGAACACTGATCCAATGTGTTAGTTTTAAGTAGATATGTATTTTAGTTTCGGCAATAAAGGCTATAATAATATATGCTGCGATATATCGGATGGCGAAAGTACAGCCTTTACATTGTGAATACTTTTTGTGCAATAAGGATTATCATTTCTATATGTCTTTTTTGTATCAACAGCAATAATACTCATAAAACAGCACAATAATATATGAGCACAAAAGCCAATAATTGATGTGTACATAACTACAATTAATGGAACTAGTCAGAAACATAGTATACTGTATGAATATCAAAACAATAATGCAGAACAAGCAATAAACCAAGAGAATTGACACTAGTTATGATATTCTGGATCAGTTGTATGTGTGCCAGTTCTTCACATAAATATTTGTCCCTGCCACGATTCTAACCCACGACCACCGGCCCAGAAGGTAGTTGCACCGCTGCTTCAAGCATGTCATGTAATTGGTTATCTTACCCTGAAGCTTATAGACCACATCTCGCGGCTGCAGCAGCTCGGGGCCCAGCTCCAGCTCCTCCTTCAGCACATGGTTCTCGTAGAACGCCGGCTGCTCGACCTCTGTCTCGCTGGGGCCGTCGTCACTGTCCCACTTTGGCTCGAGTTTCACAGGCAATACCTCCACGCTTTCCAGCGACATGTTCGGCGGTTAGACTGACAACACGCCTCAAATGTGCTAGACACGCAATAACCAGGCTTTCTTTATTGAAGATTTGATAAAAATAAACATAGTACTTTTAAACTAGCACTCATTAGTATTTGATTGGAAGTACTATCAGAACTCTGTAGTTCTGATTGTACTTTTTATACAGTCAAGCCAAGTCAGTAAATTTTAACACAAACTCCCATACAAACAAACTAATAATACAATCACAACAATATGTCCCGAAATGAAAATTCCATATCCAAGCCAAAATAACGCGACTACGTACTACTACACCACGACTTGTCAATCTGACACTGACAACTTGCGGATTTGAAATATTTTTTGCGTTCGGATACCAACCTCAATATTAGTCGCGTAAGAAAAGGTAAGCGTACACTTTGTCTCATACAGTTTCAAGCAAAGAATACTTACTGACCAGCACCGCGTCGCGTACTAAAGCAAAGAAGCTTGGTGTCCACACATGGTCAGAAATGATGGCTGATCTGAGCGAGTTGATCAGAATTCAATCGCCGTGATTATGTTCGGTTCGATAAATATCTAGTTTTTTTGTCCATTCAGTAGGTCATAGCGGCCCACACTATTCGCGAAGTTGACCGAAGTTAAGCGAATACGTCAGTGTGGAGAGGCACTTATTAGTTTGTCAACTTTATCTCGCCTCGAGCGCCTGTGCCTTTTACACTACTTGACTAACTTCGCATCTCGTTGATAATTTTTTTTAATTAAAATAATTAAACTGAAGCACACTTTACCCAAAATATTCTAACAAACTGTGAAAATTAACTAAATTATAATTATTTCGTTTTCTGTGAGTCAGTAACCTTGTTTACGTGATCCTACGTGAATCTGAATGTAGTGTCCTATTATTCATCTGTGGTAGTGTCGCACTTCTGGCGTCTACGTATCAAGTACTTCGCCGAGTAACTTCGCGAGTAGTGTCGTGCCGCTATGATAAGTATCTATAGAAAGATCTAGACTTTTGTGTCGATTAAGTATTTCGAAAATTTCAACGACGCGCGTTTGGCTCGGTTTGTAGACACCTGCCTACTGAGCCGATGGTCCCGGGTTCGAATCCCGGACAGGGCAAATATTTGTTTGATAAACTCGAATATTTCTGCTAGGGTCATGGTTGTTCTATGCATTTAAGTATATATTTATCTATATAAGTACGTATATCGTCGTCTAGTACCCATAACACAATCCTTCTTGAGCTTAATTTGGGACTAGATCGATTTGTGTGAGGTTCTCCGATATTTATTTATTAAGTTAAAACTTTCGTTCATAACCGACAATTCCTGTCAGTTTCACGTGAGTGTAAACAGCTTAACACAATATTTGGCAATTACATTTATTAAGGTTCGTTATATTTCAAATTAGTTGCGCCCCGCGGTGCTACTCGCTCAGTTCACGGTTACACCGGTAACATTAAATTCTTTTGGGATGAATAGTACACATTGATTCAGGGCGTCTGCTACTACCATATCAAATTTCATCAAATTCGGTTCAGCAGCTGTTGATTCCCCATACCTACTAACTTCAAAATCATCGTATAAAGGGGGTGCCCCTTTTTGCCACCTTAAGGTTGTGGTGATAGCTGGAATAAAAATCCTATGTAATCCCCGCCGGTGCGGCCGCCTCAAGTTTCGAAGTTGCGTCAGCGTGCTTATGCTGACGTCGCCGGTCAGCCTGTCGCAGCTAACCGGGCCTCAGTACGGGTTCCTAATAAGGAAAAGTCCTCCCGCTCCAATGTGGATAAGGAGGGGTTCACACTGGTGGAAAGGAAGAGCGAGGCGCGTACGGTGCCCCGCAAGTCTGAGTAGCACTGCCGAGCCGGTTGGTTCTGGTCTTCGGATTGCCACACCGAGTAAGGCGCTCTATGTGTCGCGCTTGCATCACTCCGCCGTGGCTGAGGATGTGGTGGAGTACGTCCGCCGGAAGACTGGCTTCTCGCTGAGGGTGCACCAGCTGCAGTCCCGCCACTACGTGCACTTCAGCTCGTTTGTGGTGCGCGTGCCGCGGCCGCTGCAGGGCACCATCGCAAGTGCAGACTTCTGGCCGAAGGGTGTTCTGTTTCGGCAGTTCCGGGGCAATCTGCCGAATCCTGCACCAGATCAGACGACACAACGGAGCCACGCTGTTACGTCGCCTAAATCAAATTAGATTTAAGATTTTTTTTTTGTAATATAATTTTGTAGTTCACAGTGCCTTGGTTTATTTACTGTTATGCTGTGTAACTATTTTAAATAAATAAATGTACGCACCATGTCTATAGTCATTTTATTTAAATTGGTTTGTGTTATCAGATCTCAAAACAGCCAAACCCCTAAGCCCTGACTACTAACGCTACACCTTGGTATAAAAAGTAAAGCTTGGCCGTTTAATAGATCTATTGCATGTCGTAACATGACGGGTTATGTGTCGTAACATAATGTTTTTATTACATCTTTAATGTACAGACAGACGCTAAGCAAATGAAACAACATGTATCCAATAATAAACTATATTAAAACTACTTACATCATAACGACATTGCAAATGCACAAACTGAACACTTCAATGCACAATCAAAAACATTATTGTATTAAGCGGTTTACACTCACGTGAAATTGTCAGGAACGGCCCGCTTAATACAATAATTAAATATGTCTCACGAAATTTTTAATAAAATTAATCAAAAACATAACTGTTTTTTTTATATAATAACAATTTTATAGTCAGAACGTAATAAGTAGGTACCGAATATTTTCTTCGGTCTTACAATCTCACTTCCGGGAAGCGTTAATCGCGCGTGGACCGGTAATCCAGGGTACCGGGTTCGATTCCCGGTCTCTTCCACCAGGTAGCTCCTTTTTCAATTTTTCTTCAAGCATTGATCTTTCTATCAATCGTTTATATCAAGTAGTTACAAAAAATACAAATCATTTATTTTGGACTTTGAGTCCATAGTGTTAGTGGTACAATTATTAACTATAATTAAGTTACTTCTAAGTTTTATTTCTGTTTTTTAAAACAAAACTGTACTGAGCCGTAGGTATATTTGTTTACCTAGACGTTGCTCAGACGAGTCATTACGTCCAAGAACTCTAAACTACGTAAAATACTACTTTCAACTACCATAAGAAAGATTAACGTGTATATATAAAATCTATTGACATTATAAGCTATGCGTAGTTATTCAATTATTATCAACAATATTCATTCTAATTAATAATTTAAATTGTAATTCACGTTACCTACAAGACTCGCCATTACGTCCTACAAGAAAATGATTCCAAATGTATGACGTCTATTTGACACGTCCGACACGTCGAGGTGAATAAATAAACCGTACAAATATTTGTCCTCGCCCTGATAGCAAACACAGACAGCGTCAAGTAGCAAACTCAACGAACATTTTACCAAGTCGAAAAATAAGATACTATTCCTTACGTATACTGAAAACAGGGTAGAAACACTGAGCAAAATCTACATTATTGACTGAGCGAGCGAAGTTTGTCACAGCTTCGTCAAAATTACTTTCGCATGATCGGATGTTTGAATGTTCGCATTTCCGGCTGTTCTCACCTACAGGCCACATTTTTAAACCGATTCTCATAAAATTTTGTGAGTAGGTTCGTAAAATATATAGATATGTTTTGCCAATTAAGTTTTTCGATATTTTTCAAATTGGCAGGGAAGAGGTTGAAACCGTGAATTATGTCAGATTTCAGCAATTTGGAAACAAGCTCGCGGTCCACAGTTCCCAGAGCCACTAGTTTCTATGATGTACATTTTCTCAAACATGCAATGAAATGTCGTCATAACGTGCGTCATAATCATAAGTTATAACAGGCTTCGAAGGATAACGGTTCGGGCGGAACAACTCGAGAGCACTGTAAAGGAATTTCATACAAATTTGAAGGCCTAAGCCGGGAAACAATTTGTTCTGAGCATGTCTGTGTTCATGAATACGCTGAACAGGTGAATTATATTTTTTTGAGTATTCAAATCGTCTGCGGAGATGCAAAACTTGATGAGCGTCCCGCAAGGGTCTTGTCTATCTAACACCCTGTTTAGCTTACTCTTAAACGACCTTCCGCAGGCGTTAAAAGTGCCAACATTTTTACGTATTCCGACGACTTCACGGCCGTAGTGAATGCGCCTACCGAACGAGAGCTGGAGGGAGCCCTCAACAATGTTGTCGGGCAACTAAACAACTGGTTCAGGTCGAACGGTTTGGCTCTCACACCCGAGTGGGAACCTGAAAGTGTGTGCGGGCGATGCCCCTATACAGCACGCGACCTGCACACGCCTGATCGGGTTCCACATCGACAGCGCGCTGACGTGAGAGACACGCATAGACGAGGTGTGCGGCCGGCTCGGGCGCGCGTGCTTCGCGTTGCGGCGGCTGGCGCGCACGGCCGGACCTGGCGCGGTACGCGAGTGCTATTTTGCAACGGTGCACTTCCTGCTCACGTACGGAACTGAGCTGTGGGGCCGGGCTTCGGACTGGCGGAGAGTGTTCGCGATACAGAAGAGAGCGATTAGACCGATAGTTGGCTTGCCGGCGGACGCCTCAACACGTGAGCACTTCAAAGAAATGAATATCCTTCCCTTGCCTTGCTTATACCTGTATCAGGTGGCGGTGTTCACTCACGAACATCTTGATGCTTTCAAGCGCAAGGGGAGTAATTCAAATTATAAATTGCCTAGCAATAAGCACGAGGCTGGTGGCAGATTCGCTCAAACTTAAATCAGAGCGACCCGTGTATTTCTCAGGGTCTTCCGTCTATAACTGATTGCCTGACACGGTAAGAAATGCAACTTCCGTTCCAAGTTTTAAAGGAACATTGAAAAAATGGCTCCACGAGAAAAAAAACTATAATTTGTAAGATTTTTATAATTTACCCTTTACATTGTAAACGTAATAGTGTTTAATTGTAATATTTGTGACCTATAACCGCTTGTTATCAATAAATAATTTCATTTGAAACATCCGTACATACAAAAGATTTTGGGCCAAGCTGAAATTGAGACGCTTCGCTCGCTCGGTCAGTTAAAGTTACTGTCGGAATTCCACCTGGTGCTGCAGCACCATTTGTGTTGATCACTGCTGTCACACTTCCAAGTGAAACCCTTCGGTGGACGGCTGCACACAACGCGTTTAGTCCATATTCGTAATTTCATATGCGTAATTGGCTACCAAAGAGGAATTATTCTTCACTGTTTAATAATTCATTATCAAACAAGAATTTACTTTCCGGATTGGTAATCGACTTTTGTAATCAACTACGTAATAAGATTTTTTAGTGCTCATAATTAATTGACTACGAACTAGTAATTATTTTTCACCGTTTTGTAATTGAGTATTAAACAATAACTTGAATACATGTGACTACTCTCTTGTAGTTGATAACCGAAATAATCGTCAACACCATCTCGCATGACGAGAACCCCGTGAAAGTCCGAGACCAAGTAACCCACGAAGAAGACAAGAAGGCTTGTGTTATGGGTACTAGACGACGGTATACATACTTATATAGATAAATATATACTTAAATACATAGAACAACCATGACCCACCGGCCATTCCGGGGCCGCAGGGTCAGTAGGCAGGTCTCTACAAACCGAGCCAACTGCGTCGTCAAATAATATGAAAAAGAAATCGCGGTATTTTAAAAGAAAGAAGTAAAATTACTACCGGAATCCCATCTTGTAGCACCATTTGTGTTGATCACTGCTATCACACTCCCAAGTACAAGCGTGCGGTGGACGGCTGCACACGACTGACGCAGTTACTTGGACTATTACAGAATTAAAATATGAAATACTAAGTTGACTTGTGGTGATTCATATGATATATTAAATGCTTTTTAGTAGCGCCCCTGTAACTGCAAACGTCGCAACCGAATGGCTTTTGGCCGGAGTGCCGGGACATTAGGTGTAACTTCAGGTTACCTGACTGAATAGTCTTGTAGTCACAGATGTTGCACTCGAAAGGCTTCTCGCCAGTGTGTGTCCTAAGGTGCCTTGAGAAATTACCGCTTGTGGTAAACGCGGAACTGCACTGACTACATTTGAAAGGCTTCTCGCCAGTGTGTCTTCTAAGGTGTATTTGTAAATTACTCCTTTGGCTAAACGCGGAACTACACTGACTACATTTGAAAGGCTTCTCGCCAGTGTGTCTTCTAAGGTGGCTTTGTAATTGACTGCTTTGGCGAAACGCGGAACTACACTGACTACATTTGAAAGGCTTTTCGCAAGTGTGTGTTCGTAATTTACTGCTTTCAAAAAACGCCGAGCTACACTGACCACATTTGAAAGGCTTCTCGCCAGTGTGTCTTCTAAGATGACTTTGGAAATGACTCCTATGGCTAAACGCGGAACTACACTCACTACATTTGAAAGGCTTCTCGCCAGTGTGTGTTCTCAGGTGAATTCGTAATTTACTGCTTTCAAAAAACGCGGAACTACACTGACTACATTTGAAAGGCTTCTCGCCAGTGTGTCTTCTAAGGTGACTTTTTAAATTACTGCTTTGGCTAAACGCTGAATTACACTGACCACATTTGAAAGGCTTCTCGCCAGTGTGTGTTCTAAGGTGACATCGTAAATGACTGCTTGTGCTAAACGCGGAACTACACTGAGCACATTTGAAAGGCTTCTCGCCAGTGTGTCTTCTAAGATGACTTTGGAAATGACTCCTATGGCTAAACGCGGAACTACACTCACTACATTTGAAAGGCTTCTCGCCAGTGTGTGTTCTAAGGTGAGTTTGTAAATTGCAATTTGTGGTAAACGCGGAACTACACTGACAACATTTGAAAGGCTTCTCGCCAGTGTGTGTTCTAAGGTGACGTTCTAAATTACTGCTTCTGGCAAAAGTGGAACTACACTCTTGGCATTTGAAAGGCTTCTCGCCAGTGTGAGTCTTTATATGATACTGTAGCTTTTGAGCACACTCCATTGCATACTCACATGCATCACAAGCAAAGTATTTAATCCCATGTCGGCATTTCTCATGCTCTAGTAGAAGCAACTTCGTATCACATATACAACGACAGGTTGTACACGTGAAGACCTTGTTGGTTCTGTGACTCGCACTAGCGTTCATCAGCATGCGAGTGTTTATTTTCTCTATATTCGACCGAATATTCAAGTCCTTGCCGCACCTCTCACTTTTAAAGTTGGTTTCCGCACTTAGAGTATTTATTTGATTTGACGAGCTACTAACAGTAGGCGCCTCAGGAGATACCTCTTGTATACCAATATTCCAAGGCAAGTCATCTTGCGAGGCTGCAGAAGGCTCTTGAATGTTTTCTGAAGTATTATGCTTTGCAATTATTTTTCTAGGTTTTGCCTTCTTCTCTTCAACCAGAGCTTTGGATTTATTTGTTTCTGCTGATTGGTGTTTCTTCGCAGCACGTAAACGAGCTTGACCTGAAATATAGATATTAATAATTTATGTCCGATTTAAATTTAGGTAACCATACTAAATGATGAATAGATGAGAAAGACTTGTTTTTCTACAATATCCCTGGCCTCATGTTCATTAAAGTATTTCTAATTAATATAGAAAGTATTATAACAATTAGAAGAGATCTTCCGAAGAAATTAAATTTATGCGATTGTTACCTTTGAGCATCCTGTATGAAGGTACATGGTAATTGAGACTCCATATAGAAATGCAAGCTCATTACATTGCAAAATAAATCGTTTAGATGAGTTGCTTTAAAAATAAGGTACACCGACATTTAACCATAAAAAAAATAAAGTTTACAAGGTGCATCTGTCTTCTGAGAGTGAGGCTCAAGGACGTCAGGATTAGATGAACGCCAATCTCAAAGTGAGAGGTGAATAACGAGTAGACGTGGACGAAGTCGCGGGTAGAAGGTCAACTTAGAATAAATAAATACGCCTACAACGAGAATCTTCATATAACAGTACTTCATATTATGTGTGTCTATGAACCAATCAAAGAGACGTTTTGCTTGTGACATTGACGTTGTGACGATGCGCACACGGACGAAACTAAGCCCGTGACGAGCCGTGACTTAGGTACCCCAACTGGCTTCACTTTTAGGCGTATTTATTCTAAGCTAGTCAATTGTAAAAATTACCAATTGTTTTAGTTATTCTAAGACTAGTTGCGACGCGCGGTGTTACCCGCTCCCCGCTCAACCCACCTAAACACTACATTTTTCGAAAAAAAATAATTAAAATGTATGCTACCCAATATGGAATCAAATGTAGCCTATGTGTTAATACAGGGTGTCAGCAGCCAACACACCAAAATTTATCAAACAAGTAACAAACATACACAAAAACACACTCACAAACATTTGCCTTTATAGTAATAGTCAATGGAAGGAATGGTCAATTGAAGCCGTAAATGATACCAAATTTTTAGGACTCTAAATCGACAGTAAGCTGTCATGGAAGCATCATACTGATGCCATCTGTAAAAAATTAAATCAATTTGCTTATGCTTTATACAAGCTTGCAGAGCAAGCAAATATATAAATAATACTAACGCTGTCATGACAGCATATCACGGTTTTGTGGCATCAACTTTGCGCTATGGTATCATATACTGGGGGCGCTCCACAAACAGATAGACTGTCTTCAAAGCTCAAAAGAGATGCATAAGAGCAATCCGCGGACTCAAACAGACAGTTGTATACCACATTTCAAAGATTTAAAAATTTTGACCCAGCCATGTCTCTATATACTCGAAACAGCTGTTTTTGTCAAGACGAACTCGAAATTGTTTAGAACGGTTTCTGAGGTCTTTCCTAGAAGCACCAGGTACGCCCAGAATCTCTTTATAGAGCGCGCACACACTGCACTAAAACGTAAAAGCGTACTCTGCGTAGCAAGCGAAATCTTTAACAAATTGCCTGGTGACATTAAAACTTTGCCATTAAACGTATTTAAGAAAAAGCTAGCAAGTTTTCTTATTGATAAGTGTTTCTATTCGGTTTCGGAGTTCTTGACATGATTATGACAATTTCTAATTTTTAAATTAAATTTATTTGTAATCTTCGCATGTAATGATAGTAATAATAAGAATTTATTGTATTAATAATATGAATTAAGTAGTATTAATTGTAAAAATTAAATAATATTTGTGAGTTACTTGTTAATTAATCATTGTTTTTGTGCGCCGGAAGGCAAAACATGGTGTTACCAAACTTTATTGTCACCTGCACCAGTGTATCGTGTATTTACCTATGTTTAAGAAAAAAACACTTTTGACTTTGACTTTGACTTTGGACGCAGGTTCTAATCCTGCCTGAACCGTAAAAAATTTAAATTTTTCGCTTCATTGTAAACATTTGGTATACAAAATTATTATATTTTATGAGATTCGTACAGGTAACAAAGTTATCGGGTATTATATATTATGGGTATTACATAATAAACCACTGGCAACACAGAAACGGATTGACAGAACCAAACAACCAATCATAGCGTGTTGACATCAAAAGTCTCGCCTGTCATGCCGGAGTGCCATACCTTATTTTCTTATACCGTGAGTTTGGTTTGTATTTAAAATTTTCAGTGTTAGAGGTGTTATTTCTATTACTTAATATCTTTGTTACACATACCAAAACTGTACACATACCAGTTTTGGTAAGTGCAACAAAGATTTTAACTAACAGAAATAACACCTTTTGTGCAATTACTGATAATATTTTCTTCGGTTTCCGCGACTGTCACACATTTAAATAAAACAATTTAAACGGATTATATCGCGTATATTAATTATTTGAGCCTCCCTGACGTTTCAGTACCTTTACAGATACCGTTGTCAAAGGTTGACTGAGAAAAACACAATTTTTCTCTGTCAAAGTTACATTTGTGCAAACTACCCATTTTGTAAATATTAATTTAAAATAAAGGTGTTCATACATGCCAGATGGGCCTAATGTGTAAAGACAGTTACACATGTGCCAGAAGGGCATTTATTATTTATTTAAAATATCTACCAGCGGTTCACTAAAGGCTTACTGAGGAGAAAGAACCGCCAAAGAAAACTCCCAGATTGCCTTATTTATTACTATAAAATACTTTTAAACAAAAACTCTACATATGCTACTTTTAACACTAATTTGTTTTACACCGTTCGAGGCCCAAGGTTTCCAGTCTTGTGTCTTGCTTGATCCTTGATAAGATGTACAACAGGATCCCAAGCCGGTGGTAATGACAAACCATCTTCTCTATTGAAATTGGGATATTTTTTGATTTCAATAGCCTCGCGCAACATTCTGGGAAAATATCGTTTCTCTCTGGCAAGGATTGAAGTGTTATCAAACTTAATTGAATGGTTTGGTTTGTCCATGACATGCTCGCAGACTGCAGACCTGTTGCAACGACGGTGCTTGACATCAGCTACATGCTCCTTAACCCGTGTAGCTATACTACGTTTCGTTTGGCCAATGTATGACAGACCACACTCGCAGTCCAGCTTGTAAACACCAGCACTCTGCAGAGGGATGCTACACTTCACGGGCCTCAGGTATTGAGACATCTTCTTCATCGGCTTGAAATATGTTTTAATGGAAGCCCGTTTCAAGATGTTTCCAATCCTATCCGTGACCCCTTTCACATATGGCAGGACCGCAGGTTTACGCTCGACTGTAGGAGTCTTCACACGGGGTTTCTGGTTGAGGCGTGGTATCTTGAGCCCATTGGCCCAAAGCGCACGCTTGACATGCTGTAGTTCATCAGTCAAATGTTGGTCGTCACAGATTCCCTTGGCTCTCTGAAACAAAGATTTACCCACTGTAGCAAGTTGACTAGGATGGTGATGTGATTTGCCATTTAAATACCTATCAGTGTGAGTAGGCTTTCTATAAACAGTATGACCTATTGTATTATCAGACCTTCTCAACACACTGACATCTAAGAAGGCTAGTGAATTGTCATTTTCTAACTCCATTGTAAACTTTATTTTCTCATGAATGGAGTTTAAATGGTCTAGGAAAACTGAAACACTAGATTTAGGTAAAATAGTAAAGGTATCATCTACGTATCTTTTAAAGATCCTCGGCTTGACAGGTGACGATGAGAGTGCTTTCTCCTCGAAGTCCTCCATGAAGATATCGGCGACAACAGGAGATACTGGAGACCCCATAGCCACACCATCCACTTGCACGTAGAATTCACCATTCCATAGCATATAGCCAGATGTAAGGCAGTGTTCTAATAATTCAGCATATTCCATTTCCATATTCCGTTCACGTAGCCTCCTCCTCACAATATTGATGCAATCCTGTACTGGTAGGCATGTAAAGAGGGACTGGACATCAAAACTAACCATAATTTCATTATCAGTTAGTATCAGATCTTTAATTTCAGTGATGAAATGGTATGAGTCCCGTGTGTATGCCTGCGTCTTTCCCCGCAACGAAGAAAGAACCCCAGCTAGGTACTGAGCCAAGCACTCCAAGAGCCTTAATCTAGATGTCAAAAGTTTAGTTCCCTCCTGCCCGTTGCCACCAAAGTTGTATGGTTTGCCAAAAATACACAAACAAGATGCGCCTCTACGCCCTATAGTGAGTCAAATCGATGCTCCCACCTATCGCTTGGCTCAGTACCTAGCTGGGGTTCTTTCTTCGTTGCGGGGAAAGACGCAGGCATACACACGGGACTCATACCATTTCATCACTGAAATTAAAGATCTGATACTAACTGATAATGAAATTATGGTTAGTTTTGATGTCCAGTCCCTCTTTACATGCCTACCAGTACAGGATTGCATCAATATTGTGAGGAGGAGGCTACGTGAACGGAATATGGAAATGGAATATGCTGAATTATTAGAACACTGCCTTACATCTGGCTATATGCTATGGAATGGTGAATTCTACGTGCAAGTGGATGGTGTGGCTATGGGGTCTCCAGTATCTCCTGTTGTCGCCGATATCTTCATGGAGGACTTCGAGGAGAAAGCACTCTCATCGCCACCTGTCAAGCCGAGGATCTTTAAAAGATACGTAGATGATACCTTTACTATTTTACCTAAATCTAGTGTTTCAGTTTTCCTAGACCATTTAAACTCCATTCATGAGAAAATAAAGTTTACAATGGAGTTAGAAAATGACAATTCACTAGCCTTCTTAGATGTCAGTGTGTTGAGAAGGTCTGATAATACAATAGGTCATACTGTTTATAGAAAGCCTACTCACACTGATAGGTATTTAAATGGCAAATCACATCACCATCCTAGTCAACTTGCTACAGTGGGTAAATCTTTGTTTCAGAGAGCCAAGGGAATCTGTGACGACCAACATTTGACTGATGAACTACAGCATGTCAAGCGTGCGCTTTGGGCCAATGGGCTCAAGATACCACGCCTCAACCAGAAACCCCGTGTGAAGACTCCTACAGTCGAGCGTAAACCTGCGGTCCTGCCATATGTGAAAGGGGTCACGGATAGGATTGGAAACATCTTGAAACGGGCTTCCATTAAAACATATTTCAAGCCGATGAAGAAGATGTCTCAATACCTGAGGCCCGTGAAGTGTAGCATCCCTCTGCAGAGTGCTGGTGTTTACAAGCTGGACTGCGAGTGTGGTCTGTCATACATTGGCCAAACGAAACGTAGTATAGCTACACGGGTTAAGGAGCATGTAGCTGATGTCAAGCACCGTCGTTGCAACAGGTCTGCAGTCTGCGAGCATGTCATGGACAAACCAAACCATTCAATTAAGTTTGATAACACTTCAATCCTTGCCAGAGAGAAACGATATTTTCCCAGAATGTTGCGCGAGGCTATTGAAATCAAAAAATATCCCAATTTCAATAGAGAAGATGGTTTGTCATTACCACCGGCTTGGGATCCTGTTGTACATCTTATCAAGGATCAAGCAAGACACAAGACTGGAAACCTTGGGCCTCGAACGGTGTAAAACAAATTAGTGTTAAAAGTAGCATATGTAGAGTTTTTGTTTAAAAGTATTTTATAGTAATAAATAAGGCAATCTGGGAGTTTTCTTTGGCGGTTCTTTCTCCTCAGTAAGCCTTTAGTGAACCGCTGGTAGATATTTTAAATAAATAATAAATGCCCTTCTGGCACATGTGTAACTGTCTTTACACATTAGGCCCATCTGGCATGTATGAACACCTTTATTTTAAATTAATATTTACAAAATGGGTAGTTTGCACAAATGTAACTTTGACAGAGAAAAATTGTGTTTTTCTCAGTCAACCTTTGACAACGGTATCTGTAAAGGTACTGAAACGTCAGGGAGGCTCAAATAATTAATATACGCGATATAATCCGTTTAAATTGTTTTATTTAAATCAATTACTGATAAATTAAATTTATTTAAACAATTGATGCAACTATCAAGTTTGGTAAGTGCAACAAAATGCTCTGCTCGTGGATGGATCAAAAGTTACTTACTTCTGCTCTCATTGTTAGTTGCATTGATTTCTATTTGTGTCTGATTATCTTCATTGGGGTCATTGAATAAAAATTTGTATGTCCGCAGGCCGATTGTGTATTTCCGCGACTTCAGGTCTATGAACAGACGCTCCAGCACAACGCAGCACCTCCCGCCTGGCATGTGCGAATCAGCGTCGTTCTTTTCTTTCTTGAGTGCTGCAACACAATGTCGACATCTAAATATTGACCCACATATTTTGTTTAAGTATTAGGAATGAATCTATAAACAAATTGAGCTAGCACCTGAACTAAGCAATTGGGAACATTACATTTTCCAAAGGTATTCATATTATATATACATTATCTGGTCTGGTTTATTTTGAAGTTCTATAGTTTTTAGATATCAGTGTTTTAAGTCCTAAAAGTGACATTTGTTAAAATTCCAAAGGTATACAATGTTACCTTCACCTACAAGAAATTAATATGGCAAATACAAAAAAAATAGCTGTCAATGTCACCACTATTTTTTAATTTTCATTGCAGACCATATGGAGATTTTAATAAATGATATCAATAAACTATGTGAAGAAAAAATAAACAAATTGTACATTCTGAATCCAAATAATGTGTACTATCGGGAAAAATATAATACCCCTGAACAACAATGTTCCTAATTAGCTAGGCAGGCATCTAAATATGCCTTTTTGTTGTTCTTTACATTGTGTATACTTGTTGTGCAATAAAAATTATATGTTTTTTTTATCAACAGCAATAATGAGTTAGTTGCACTGCCCACAATTTATCTGCTTTGCCCAAAGGTTGACTGGTAGAAAATGCCTCATGGCATTAACTCCGCCTTCAGTATGATAAGTTTTCTTTTG
The DNA here is from genome assembly GCA_947623375.1 of Apotomis capreana. Taxonomy (NCBI): domain Eukaryota; kingdom Metazoa; phylum Arthropoda; class Insecta; order Lepidoptera; family Tortricidae; genus Apotomis; species Apotomis capreana. The sequence continues at coordinate 5,222,482 of OX392523.1, forward strand.
AGCAATAAAGATTAAATAAATAAATAATATTCATATAACATTACAATAAAATATGAACACAAAAGCCAATAACTGAAGTCCACAAAACGTATGAATATCACAATAGTAATGCAGAACAAGCAATTACACGCGTTATGATATGCTGGATCAGTTGTATGTGTGTCAGTTCTTCACATAAATATTTGTCAAGTCAAATAGGTGCCATAGGTGGCTAAGGCAGTTGCACTGCACCACTGCTGCAAGCCATGACACGCTTGGAGCAGTGGTGAAGTTTTAGTTGGTTATCTTACCCTGCAGTTTATAGACCACATCTCGCGGCTGCAGCAGCACGGGGCCCAGCTCCAGCTCCTCCTTCAGCACATGGTTCTCGTAGAACGCCGGCTGCTCGACCTCCGTCTCGCTGGGGCCGTCGTCACTGTCCCACTTTGGCTCGAGTTTCACAGGCACTGCCTCCGCACCCTCCAGCGACATCCTTGGCGACTGACACGCCTCAAATAAGCTAGACACACAATGACCAGGCTTTCTTTTTATTGAAGATCTGATAAATTAAAACGGAGTAACTTGACACTCATTATACACGGCTTTCTTTTTATTGAAGATTTGATAAATAAAAATGTAGTGACTTTTCAACTACCACTCATTAGTATTTGGACATTCATTTGATTCATTATACATTACTGTATAAAACTACTATTAGAACTATAGTGCCAAGTCAGACAATTTTATCACAAACTCCCATACAAACAAACTAACAATCACAACAATATGTACAGTACTTATATTCTTTGATAATATGTACCGATACCGAACGAAAATTCCAAATCCAAACAATCCAAACCAAAATAATGCGATTAATACAGACGAGACGACTTGTCAATCTGACAATGACAACTTGCCTATTTGAAATATTTGTTGCGTTCGGATACCCACCTCAAAATTAGTCGCGTAAGAAAAGGTAAGCGCACACTTTGTCTGATACAGTTTCAAGCAAAGAATACTAACTGACCAGCACTGCGACGCGTACTATTTTTGAAAGAATTGACGCGTGGTGTCCACACACGGTCAGAATTAATGATGACTGATAATAATAATAATAATAATAATTTATTTATTTCTGAGAATATGGTAAATACAATGTTGGTTAGTAAAATGGGTTAGTTCATCATATTCTACCGAAAATCGGCGTAGAAATTTTCAATTTTAAAATTATTTTAGGACTAACATGCAATTGACTAATGACTAATATTTCTAACTAATGTTTTGTGTGTTTAGAAACTCGGCAACTGAGTAAAAACATTTTTCAAGAAGCCATTTAAACATTTTTTTTTCAAATTGACTCGTTATTAGGCTTTGGAATTCCTCTGGCAAACGGTTGTATAATTTTATAGCCATAGAGTACGCGTTTGAACTCGAGACTTTCAGTTTTTGTGCTGGTTGAAATATTTTAAGTGGCTTCCTGCTTGGCCTGCTCTTGTTAATGACCTCATCATGTCGCGGAAAGAGCAGAGGGTGTCTTTTTACAAATTTAGTCGCATCCAGGATATATTGACAGGGTAGAGGCAAAATTCTAAGCTCTTGAAATATTGGCCTACAATGGGCATCATATGTACTGCCATATACAGCTCTAACACATTTTTTTTGGGTTACAAATGCCCTTTGAATATCCGTGCTATTACCCCAATTTATGAGTCCATAACGGAGGATTGAAGAGACATAGCCATGGTAGGCAGATAATGCTGCTTCTTTTGACGCTATGGATCTAAGTCGTCGCAATGCATATACGAATCTGTCCAATCTCGAACATACATTTTCAACATGTGCTTTCCAATTGAGATGCTCGTCAAGAGTGATACCAAGAAAAGTTGTAGAATTTACAAGTTGTACGTTAGAATTCTCGCAATGGACATTTATGGTAGTGGTGACAGAATTACGAGTTTGGAATTTAATCATGTTGGTTTTGGTCAAATTTAATTTAAGGCCATTATGATTCAACCACCTAGTAGTAGCGTGCAACTCATTAATGGTTTCATTTTCCAGGTCGCTATTATTGTTTGATTTTATAATTAGGGTAGCATCATCTGCAAACAAAATACATTTGTGTTTTAGTGCGCCTGGCAAATCATTTATGTACGTTATAAACAGCAAGGGCCCAAGAACACTCCCCTGAGGAACACCGCGGCTAATAGTTTTTGGTAGAGATTTGTAGGTAAATTTCTTATGACCGACTATTTTAGTGAGTTCTGTGTACTGTTTTCGCTCAGATAAGTAGCTTTTGAGCCATTCAATAGCCCTCCCTCTGATGCCATATCTTTCTAGTTTCGACAGCAGAATATCGTGACAGACGCAGTCGAAGGCCTGACTCATATCCAAGAAAACTGCCAAGACAGGTTGCTTATTGTCGAGCGATTGGGTAATGTGTTTGACCAAAGTGAAACAAGCATCTGATGTAGAGGCATTCTTTCTAAAACCGAATTGGTTTGGATGTATGACATTGGCTTTATCAAAGAAGCTATTAATTTTATTGTACATAGCCTTTTCAAAGATCTTTGATAGTACAGGTATCAGTGCTATTGGGCGGTAATTTTTTATCTCGCTCGGGTCACCCTTTTTATAGAGAGGTTTAACAATCGTCAACTTTAGGCGGTCCGGGAAACAACCCTGCTCAAAAGATAAGTTAATAAGAAAACTAAGAGGTAATGCTATATGAGCTGCACATGCTTTTAGCAATTTGGTCGGAATCTCGTCATAACCCGTTGAGTGAGTATCGTTTAAGGATTTAATAATTTTTTCAATATCATACTGGTCTAAAGGGGAGAGAAAAATACTATTACTTACCGTTTGTATGCACGGATTTTCAATATCAGTTTTTGTCTTTACCTGTGAGTGACTGGTGAAGAAATCATTAAAAATGTCACACATTCTCAAGCGGTCATCAATTACTTCGCCATTCAATTTAATATCGTCAACCTCCCTCACATCCACATTCTGATTAAGATTATCCTTTATCACTTTCCATGCTGCTTTACCCTTATTCTTTGATTTATTTATGTACATAATATTATTAAGTTGCTGGGATTTGTATATACATTTTTTTAAGAGCTTCGCATATGTAACGTACTTGTGCTTATTTTGACGTTTGTTGGAAGTTTCTGAATGATATCTATGGTACAAAAACCTTTTTTTTATACAGGATTTTTTTAACCCCTTCGTTATCCATTTATTTTTTGTTTGTTTGTTTTGCACACGAATATTTATGATTGGAAAGCATAAGTTAAATAACAAAATAATTAAATCATGGAATTCCTCAAACGCACCATTACAATCAGTTGCCTCATAAACTTGACTAAGAGATAAGCATGTAATATGTTTACAAAATAAATCTATGTTTATTTGAGAATAATCTCTTCTTTTTTCAAAATAATATTTAATCTGCTGCCTAGATTTTGAAGGTTTTGAGATCTGAATAGATATAGACTGCCCAGTATCATGGTCAGACAGTGCTAGGCTATGGGTATTACATAATACATTTTGAGTATCCATATTTGATGCTATTAAGTCAATGCATGACTTTTTCCTTGTTGGCGACTTTACATGAATGCTAAATCCAAAATTACTCAATAGTGAAACTAATTCTTTCGTTTGGTTACTATCTTTCAAAATATCGATGTTCCAATCTCCACAGAGTATTATCTTTTTATTTTTTTTATATATGAGTCTACTTAACAATTTTTTAAACTTATGAATAAACAATCCGATATAATGATTAGGTATTCTGTAGATACATATTATTATTAAATTAAAATCAAGCAATTCGACACCAAAACACTCAAAGTAATAGGGGGTACACAAGTCCAATGTAATTTTGAGTGGCTCATAGTTTAATCCGTGTTTTAACAATATACACGTACCACCCCGCCGTTGGCGCTGCCTTGAGAAATGTGCTGCTAGCTTATAGTTAGACATTTTCAAGTTACGTTCAGATCCGAGTTTCATAAACGTTTCACTAACGCATATACAATCTATTTCCCCAATTTGTTTGGAGAGGTCAGATACAGTTATTTCGAACAATTCACTCTTATTAAGTATTCCCGCTATGTTCTGATGAAATAGCTGTAGAGTTTGCACATTCAGATGACTCTCGAAAAAACTCTTGGTTTGGTACATTTACACAGGCCGAAGCATTCCTAAGTTTTAATATAAAGTCTCTGAGACTGGCAAATGCAGATTTAATACCGAACTTGGTTATCTTGCCGGAGTAATTCGAGAACATATCCAGGGATAAATTTCTATTTGTATCAAATAGGTAGGCATAATTATTACTCTGTAAGTCCATTGCCAATAAGTTGCCAAACAATTCAGCTTTGTAGTTGTATATTAGTGATCCACATATATACGTAGGTAGGCAGATTATTTTATTAGTATGTGTAATTTTCATTAAAGATTCGCGAATACAGTTAACCAATTGGATACTATTGTCAGTTCCATTTATGTCCTGATCTGAGCAAGTTGATCAAAATTCAATCGCCGTGAGCAGGTCATAGCGGCCACCACTACTTGCGAAGTTGACCGAAGTTAAGCGAATACGTCAGTGTGGGAGGCACTTCGTGTTACTTTGTCAACTTTACATCGCCTTGAGCGTCTGTGCCTTTTACACTACTCGACTGACTTCGCATCGCGTTGGTATTTTTTTTATTAAAATAATTTAATTGAAGCATACTTTACCCAAACTATTCTAACATACTGTGAAAATTAACTAAATTATGATTATTTCTGTGTTTCAGTAGGTAACCTTGTTTACTTGACCCTAGGTGAATCTGAATGTAGTGTCGTACTTGTGGCATCTATCAATCAAGTACTTCGCACTTCGCCGAGAAACTTCGCGAGTAGTATGGGCCGCTATAATAAGAACTTTGTGTCGATTCAGTTTTTCGAAATTTTCAAATCGTGGAAAGGTGTATGTATGTAAACACTTTATTGTACATAAAAACAAGAAAAACACATTACAAAAGAATAAGCATGTACAAGGGCATGTACAATATGAGGGTTGAAAACGTAAAAAATATTGTTGTATTAAGTACATGACATTTATTAAGTTAAAACTTTCGTTCGTTAACGACAATTATTGTCAATTTCAGGTGAGTTTAAACCGCTTAATACAATATTTAGTAATAACATTTATTAAGGTTCGACTTTTATTTCAAACTAGCCGCGCCCCGCGTTGCTGTAAGTACAGCAACGCGCCCTGAATAAGTATTCAGGGCGTCAGCTACTTATATATTAAATTTAATCAAATCGGTTCAGCGGTTGTTGATTCCCCATACCTACCAACTTCAAAATCATCGTATAAAGGGGGTGCCCCACACTATGTCTATAGTCGTTAAATTGGTTTGTATCAGATCTCAGAACAGCCAAGCCCCTAAGCCCTGACTACTAACGCTACACCTTGGTATAAAAAGTAAAGCATGGCCGTTTAATAGATCTATTGCATGTCGTAACATGACGGGTTATGTTTCTTAACATAATGTTTTTTTTATATCTTTAATGTACAGAAAGACGCAAAGCAAATGAAACAACATGTATCCAATAATAAACTATATTAAATCTACTTACAATTGCAAATGCACAAACGAAACACTTCATTGCACAATCAAAAACTTAACAGTTTTTTTATAATGACAATTTTACAGTCAGAACGTAATAAGTAGGTATCGAATATTTTCTTGAACAATTTCACTTAATTAACACAAATTATAACGGGTCTAACGCGATATTTCTTATTTACCTTCATAATCTAACGTTTCGGCGCGGTTGCACACGCCGTGGTCTCAGATGTACATTATAATTTGTATTAATTATGTGTACAAACCGCGAGAGTATAAAGTGTCAAATTCCACTTAAATTTAATTTATATCAAGAAGTTATAAAAATACAAATCATTTATTTTGGACTTTGATTCCATAGTGTTGGTGGTACAATTATTAATTACTAGCTTTTGCCCGCGACTACGTCCGCGTGGAACTTGGAAGTATGGAAGCAACATCGTACAACACGATAGATATCCACCTAATCACCTTAATTAATAAAAGGGATTATTAAAAGAGCCTAAGCAAATGTAAGAGAAATTGTGTTTTTGGTCTAATCATTACATTTCCTACAGGGTCATCAATGTCATCATGAATTACTTACTCACTTTTCAATCTTTTTAGGGATAATTTCCAGGATGAAAACTATCCTATGTCCTTCCTCGGATCTTAAACTATCACCATGCCAAATTTCATCAAAATCGATTTAGCGGTTTAAGCGTGAAGAGGTAACAGACAGACAGACACACTTTCGCATTTATAATATTAAGTATGGATAATTAAGTGAATTACCTATATTATAAGTTTTATTTTCATTTTTAAAACAAAACTGTGCCAAGCCGTAGGTATATTTGTTTACCTCGACGTTTTTCAGACGAGTCATTACGTTCAAGAACTCTAAACTACGTAAAATACTATTTTCAACTACCATGAGAAAGTTTAACGTGTATAAAATCTATTGACATTTTAAGCTATGGGATGTTATTAAATTAGTATCAACAATATTCATTCCAATTAATAATTCAAATTGTAATTCACTTTTACTTACAAGACTCGCCATGACGCCTAGGGCGGGCATCTGTAAATTTTCCGAAGCCGGACAAATACGTAAAAAAACCCGGACATTTGGCGTACATCGCATTCCCCCCGGACGTATCCGAAAATAATATTAAAAAACAATCGTTTTATTTTCATTCACATAAAAATTGTCCGGGTTTTCCCCGGACACTGTTCGAAAACCCCCCGGACGGACTCCAAACTAGGACGGATGGCAGCCCTACTTGACAATACACGTCGAGGTGAATAAATAAACCGTACAAATATTTGTCCTTGTCCCGATATCAAACAGAGACAGCGTCAAGGAGCAAACTCAACGAACATTTAACCAAGTCGAAAAATAAGATACTGCCATAAAATGGGGTTACTTTAAATTCCAGGGGCTTCTTTGGAAAAGTTTTTTTACGCTATGTCCTTATTTTTTTTTATTCATCTGTGGCAATGGAATACCTATCTTTAAAAATGGCCTAACCAGTTACTTCATTTGCTTAATCGAACTATAAATATTTATTATATTTTTTATTTATTTTTTTTTATTTATAAAAACATTTTTATGACATTACAGTTATAAACCTATGCGTCACAAAACTTAAATTAACAATAAAAGGTTCACAATAATATAAACAAACAGCTTAATTTGGAACAGTAGAGCACCTAGTATCCATCGCCTCACAGAATCTCAGGCATTCACTATACACTGCCGCCCATCGCCACGCAAACAAGTCACACTCGGGTGTCGATGTCAGGAGCGCATTGAGAAGTGAGAGGGCGCGGGGCAACGGCGAATTCCTGAGCGACACGGTCCTCGACGACGGCACAGCCAACAAGTCGCGCTGTCGAGGTCTCAGGGCTATCCTCGGGACATCAGGGACATACAGTCGCACCAGACGCTCCACAACCTCGGGACAGTCCGACTCACCACGCAAGGCCTGACATGCCGAGATCATCAGATGACAATTCCGCCTGACCTCCAAGGAGTTGTACCCGAGGGAGCCGAGAAGGTACTTTGTTGGGTACAGATACGAATAAAATCCGGATGTTTTTTTATAAAGGAACCTTAAAAACGCTTTCTGAACCTTCTCAAGGAGTAAGGCATACGTCGATTCATAGGGGTTCCATATGATCGACGAAGTCTCCAGCTTACTCCTTACTAAGGCATTGTAAACCATTTTTATGGCCACCGGATCATAAAAGTGGCGAAGGTTTCGGATCACAAAACCCAGTCTCCGAAAGCAGCTAGTGGCAAGCGAAGAAATATGCTCGTGAAAACTGAGCCGCGTGTCAAACACTACACCCAGATCTTTGACGGAGAAGACACGATTTATCGGCTCTGTCCCCAACATATATTGAGCATATATGGGATCGTGAGAGCGGCCAAATGAACACACACAGCACTTGGCAGGGTTAAAAAGAAGTTTGTTCTCGAGACTCCACTGAAACACCAAGTCGATGTCCCCTTGTAATGTCTTGCAATCAGCCACCTGCTCCACTCCAGCTATCAACTTGAGATCATCAGCATACAAGAGACATTGAGCCGCCCGAAGAACCGATTGGAGATCGTTAATCATGATCCCGAATAACAAGGGCCCTAGTATGGAGCCTTGGCTAACACCAGATCGGGTGTGGTAAGGAGCCGAGACAAAACAACCATGTCGGACGAAATGCTGTCGATCGCGCAGCGTTTGCGTATTTATGACAATTTTCAATCAATCAAAGTAGCCCCATATGTTTCTTAAGTATTTTACGGTATTCCTTACGTAAACTGAAAAAAGGGTAGAAACACCAATCAAAATTTACATTATTGACTGAGCGAGCGACGGGTGTCACTTTCAGCTTCGTCAAAATTTCTTTCGCATGACCGCATGTTTGGATGTTCGCATTTGCGGCTGTTCTCGCCTACAAGCCACATTTCTAAGCCTATTCTCATAAAGTTTTTCGATATTTTTCAAATTGGCAGGGCAGAGGTTGAAACCGTGAATTATGTCAGATTTCAGCAATTTGGAAACAAGCTCGCGCGGTCTACAGTTCTCAGAGCCACTAGTTTCTATGTTGTACGTTTTCTCAAACATGCAATGAAATGTCGTCATAACGTGCGTCATAATCATAAGTTATAACAGTCTTCGAAGGATAACGGTTCGGGCGGAACAACTCGAGAGCACTGTAAAGGAATTTCATACAAAATCTAAGGCCTAAGCCGGGAAACAATTTCTTCTAAGCATGCCTGTGTTCATGAATAGGCTGAACAGCTGAATTATATTTTTTTTGAGTAGTAATTTTTTTTTATTAATTGTATGCCTATGTTTGAGAAAAGCTCTATCCCACCAAAAACATTTCATGTAAAAATGGCGGCCAAGACTCATATGGTCTGGCTGTAAAAAAGTTATCAGATCCCTCGAAAAGCCAAGCCCCTAAGCCCTGAGTTTACTAATCCTACACCTTGGCTTGAAAGGTATGGCTTGGCCGTTTCATAAAGTACCGTGAATAAGTCCAACGGACCGTCTGGCCCATACGATATCAAGAAGTTAAGTTTATATCTCCATGATAATATATATAAACTTAATTCCTTACCATACAGGCCGGACAGTCCATTAGACTTATTTACGGTACTTTATGAAACGGCCAAGCCATACCTTTGAAGCCAAGGTGTAGGATTAGTAAACTCAGGGCTTAGGGGCTTGGCTTTTCGAGGGATCTGATAACTTTTTTACAGCCAGACCATATGAGTCTTGGCCGCCATTTTTACATGAAATGTTTTTGGTGGGATCTCATTTATTTTTGTAAGGTGCCCTAGTCTTTTTCATTTATTTGGGCCATAGCGTCTGTAAGTAAGTAGTAATAATAGCAAAAGCGTTATGAGCATGTGTCTTGGCCGCTAATTTTACATGAAATGTTTTTTTGGTGGGATCTCATTTCTTTTTGTAAAGTAGTTTTTAATTTTTAGGTTTATTTTTTTATTTTTTTTTGTGCCGTAGCGTTTCCAAGTAAGTAGTAATAATTGTGTATTTAAGAAATACTTACGTTTAGCCCCCATTATGGAAAACCCATACAAACTTTCATTCCCTTATTTAAAGGGTGGGGGGTAATTTTCTAAAAATCCTAGAATATATATTTTATTATTTATAACAAGGAGTCCCTATATCAATTTTCAGACCTCTAGTATCAAAATTTGCAGAAGTCTCATACAAACATCCATCCCCTAGTTTAAGGGTTGGGGGGTAAAAGTTCCAAGTTTCAGAATTATTCTATTGTTTGTGTACTAAACCTAGCTTACATACCAAATTTCAGCTTTCTAGGTCATCGGGAAGTACCCCAGAGGTTTTGATACGTCAGTGAGTGAGTGGCAAAATCGGCGTATTTTAGGTACCAATAAAACCTAAAGTATAAAAGCTAGATCAATTAAATTAAGTAAATTTCATATGTTCCCTAACTGCATCTTAACCTGTGAATTTGGGCGCTCTGGTGTTAACTGGGACGAAGCTATGAGGGTTTGAAAATTAGACGAAACGGTTCGAGAAAAGGTAGGTCACTTGCCCCGCTACATTTTTGCTCGTCTTGGCGGGGGCACTACCGTGCCCCCAGATAAATAAATATTTAAAATACGAAGTCGAAGTGTAGATATGGAAGTAGTAATAATTGTGTATAAGAAATACTTACGTTTAGCCCGATATATACTACTTTTATCGCCCATTATGGAAAACCCATAAAAACTTTCATCCCCTTATTTAAAGGGTGGGCGTTATTTTTTTTAAATCCTAGAATATGTATTTTATTATTTATAAATAATAAAGGAGTCCCTATATCAATTTTCAGACCTCTAGTATCAAAATTTGCAGAAGTCTCATACAAACTTCCATCCCCTAGTTTAAGGGGTTGGGGGGTAAAAGTTCCAAGTTTCAGAATTTTTCTATTGTTTGTGTACTAAACCTAGCTTACATACCAAATTTCAGCTTTCTAGGTCATCGGGAAGTACCCCAGAGGTTTTGATACATCAGTGAGTGAGTGGCAAAATCGGCGTATTTTAGGTACCAATAAAACCTAAAGTATAAAATCTAGATCAATGAAATTTAATACATTTCATATGTTCCCTAACTGCATCTTAACCTGTGAATTTGGGCGCTCTGGACGGGACTGGGACGAAACTATGAGGGTTCGAAAATGAGACGAAACGGTTCGAGAAAAGGTAGGTAGTGCCCCGCCTCTTTTTTTTTCGTCTTGGCGGGGGCACTACCGTGCCCCCAGATACATGCCATGCGTGAAAAGCGCTTGCGGCCGGCTTCGTATCACCATCCGGCCTAGGGTACGGTCGGCCGTCTATACCTACTCACTAGGGAATGCAATAACCGGAAAAATATTGTAACCGGGTTTCCTATCGGTTATGATCGTAAAATAACCGATAACCGGTTAAAACCGGTTATTTAAAAAAAATATTAAAATAACAAATAATGACGTAAATATTGGGAAAAAAGCGGTATAAATAAAACATGTACATCTCATTAATATTTTAAATATCTTTAACAAAGGATAATAAGCTTCTATCATCACCTAAAACAAGTCAAAATAAAATCACGTCAGAATGTTAAGTTTTATATTCATTACAAGCAACGATAAAATATCTCAAATTCTCAATATTCTCAATCACAAATGTTCAAGGCTTGTTTTGTTATTATTTATGCTAAGGGACCAAAAAGGACGACACTTTTAAGAGGCCTTATTCCTTTTAAAATGCTGATTGTTTAGACATTTTTCTCTATGATCAAACATGTTTCTTAACATTATATTATTGATGTTACTACCTAGAATAGGGCTATTGAGATTTATTGGTATATATTTGAAACCTACAGTTTGAATATCATTGATAATTTTTGTTCGAAAAACTACTCGAAATTGACAAAATCGTTTTTTCAACTTATTTTTGACTGCACGCAATGAATGCATGAAATAGCTACGTTACTCCCTTAGAACTTGGGAAAAAGTATTATTCACTTCAAAAAGTTGGTTGAAATTATCTATATATTCGTCATAATATGAAAAAAATAAATTTTAAAAGGAATAAGGCCTCTTATGGTAATTTCCGCGTGTGTTGATGACTATTAGTCACTAGCTACGTAAGTTCATACAATGTCATTATTTTTACTTGACGAGGCACTATACCATACCATTCATACCGTACACGTATTATTTAATTAAACATCCAGCTAACGTACTTCAGCATATAATACAACTAATACAGTATTTAGAGTTAAATATACACTGAACGATAAATAAAGAGATCGTGTTTTTGAAAATTTTAAGTACTTAAGCGTATGCTTATTTAGCATTAGAAGAAATAACCGAAAAATAACCGTAACCGGTTCTGGCACTCCCAAAACCCGGTTACACAATCAGACCAAAATAACCGGTTAAAACCGGTTTTTACGGTTTCGGTTATAACCGGGTTGCATTCCCTACTACTCACCCGGCAAGCCCTTCTTCCCCGGCGTCTGCGGTAATGTACTATAATTCGTCGCGCGAACTGAGTGTAGCTGGGAATGCGCTCGTGCTGTTCTATATAATTAATCAGTACCTAACCGCTAGTGCAATGATCGGCACGGACGGTGCGACACCGCGGGATTCCAATTATAATATTATATATAACACTATTTATATTATATTCTATTCAATATAATAGGTACATATTCTTGAAAAGATAGCCCGATCATAACAAGGGCTCATACTAGAGTGAACACGGTGCACTTAATTAAAGAGCATAGTGGGCATCCGACGCAGCCGACCAGCTGGCAAGGAGAGGATCTGATCACTCGGCAATTGGCCCAGATCCTATGCTCCCCTTGATGTATAATCAGCTGCGTACATGGCTTCGTCACAGAACACGAGCACAACACGCCGATCAATGGGTAGAAACCAGTACATGCAGGCAATCCCGGGGAACAGTCCCACTGTCGCTCAGCAGGCCCACCCTGCGAGTAGTAGTAGGCACTATCAATGGACACTGCACACTTAAATGTTCTACGAATGACCGATAGCCCCCTGTGTAGGGGATGCCTGTTGGCCGCGGAAACAGCTATCCACGTGGTCCTGGAATGCGTTGCATGCGTTCAAAGCACCGAGGTCACTTCGAGAAGCCTGCGGAGACACCAGGAGAATCCTGCGCTTCTGGACGGAGTTAGGCTGGCTAGACCCCTAGCCGGCCAATCTGTACGCACAACGGCCCGAACATACACGGGCTAAGTGCGGAAAACGGAGGCCATAACCCTTACCATGTGTGGCTCTATGAGCCGTAGACCTCGCGTTTTTTTACGTATACAACCATCATTTACCGTCAAGTTGAAAAAATATCGAGAACCTGAATCGACAAAATAATTCTATATACTTATCGAACCTACTCACAAAATTGAATGAGAATCGCTTGAAAATGCGGTATCTAGCCGAGAACAGCCGGAAAGCATCAGGATATCCATACAACCGTACATACGAAATAAATTTGAACCAAACTGAAAGAGAGACGCTTTGCTCGCTCGGTTAATTAAAGTTACTATCGGAATTCCACCTGGTGCTGCAGCACCATTTGTGTTGATCACTGCTGTCACACTTCCAAGTGAAACCGTGCGGTGGACGGCTGCACAAGACTGACGCAGTTACTTGGACTATTACAGGGTTACAGTAATAACTACTAAATTGACTTATGGTGTTTCATATGATATCTTAGTTTCTAGTAGCGCCCCTGTAACTGCAAACGTCGCAACCGAATGGCTTTTAGCCGGAGTGCCGGGACATTAGGTGTAACTTCAGACTATCTGACCGAGTAGTCTTGTAGTCACAGATGTTGCACTCGAAAGGCTTCTCGCCAGTGTGTATTCTAGTTAAGGTGACTTCGTAAATGACTGCTTGTGCTAAACGCGGAACAACACTGACCACATTTGAAAGGCTTCTCGCCAGTATGTATTCTAAGGTGACTTCGTAAATGACTGCTTGTGCTAAACGCGGAACTACACTGACTACATGTGAAAGGCTTCTCGCCAGTGTGTGTTCTAAGGTGACTTCGTAAATTACTGCTTGTGCTAAACGCGGAACTACACTGACTACATGTGAAAGGCTTCTCGCCAGTGTGCTTTCTAAGGTGAATTCGTAAATGACTGCTCCTGCTGAACGCGGAACAACACTGACTACATTTAAAAGGTCTCTCGCCACTGTGTGTTCTAAGGTGAATTAGTAATTGACTGCTTTCAAAAAACGCCGCGATACACTGACCACATTTGAAAGGCTTCTCGCCAGTGTGTCTTCTAAGGTGAATTCGTAAATTATTGCTTTGGCTAAACGCTGAACTACACTGACAAAATTTAAAAGGCTTCTCGCCAGTGTGTGTCCTAAGGTGCCTTAGTAAATTACCGCTTGTGGTAAACGCGGAACTACACTGACCACATTTAAAAGGTCTCTCGCCACTGTGTGTTTTAAGGTGAATTAGTAATTGACTGCTTTCAAAAAACGCCGCGATACACTGACCACATTTGAAAGTCTTCTCGCCAGTGTGTCTTCTAAGGTGACTTTGTAAATTAATGCTTTGGCTAAACGCAGCATCACAATGATCATTTGAAAGGCTTCTCGCCAGTGTGTGTCCTAAGGTGTTTCAGTAAATGACTGCTTTCAAAAAACGCCGAGCTACACTGATAACATTTGAAAGGCTTCTCGCCAGTGTGTCTTCTAAGGTGGCTTTGTAAATGAATGCTTTGGCTAAATGCAGAACTACACTGACTACATTTGAAAGGCATCTCGTCAGTGTGAGTCTTTATATGATACTGTAAATTTTGAGCACATTTCGTACCATACTCACATGCATCGCAAGCAAAATATTTATCGTCATGTCGGCCATTCTCATGCTCCAGTAAAAGCAACTTCGTATTAAATATACAATCACAGGTTGGACACGTGAAGACCTTGTTGGTTCTGTGTCTCGCACTAGCATTCATCAGCACGTGAGTGTTTATTTTCTCGAAATTCGACCGAATATTGAAGTCCTTGCCGCACCTCTCGCTTTTAAAGTAGGTTTCTGCACTCAAAATATTTATTTGACTTGACGAGCTCCTGACAGCAGGCGCCTCAGGAGATACCTCTTGTATACCAATGTTCCAAGGCAAATCATCTTGCGAGGCTGCAGAAGGCTCTTGAATCTTTTCTGAAAAATTATGCTTTGCTTTTTTCTCTTCAACTGGAGCTTTGGATTTATTTGTTTTTGCTGATAGGGGTTTCTTCGCTGCAAGTAAACGATGTTGACCTGAAATATAAATATTAATAATTTCTGACCGATTTAAATTTAGGTAACCATACTATGTGATGAATAGATGAAAAAGACTTGTTTTTCATACTCATACTCATTTATTAATAAAATGTCAACATCATGTGTCAAACATGTGTTTCAACAGTCTCCTTATCCTCATGTTCATTAGACTATTTCTAACTAATATACAAAGTGACTTCATTCGATCTTAGAGATATATATTTCGAAATAACGAAAAACGAGTAAAAAATTAACAGAAATCCTCTTAAAACTAAATAAAATTAACTAACTGCAACCGATCTCTCCCAGAGCATGGCCCAGCGGCAGGGTACTGA